>OZ007502.1:86028360-86768172 GCA_963931805.1 Microdon myrmicae | reverse complement strand
CAATCAATAAACTAAACCAACATAATAATATATCCATTTACAGTTAGCAATCAATAAACTAAACGCAATCATCGAAATCACGGCCACCATCGCCGGGAGTAGTCAGGGAGGAGTTTATTGATTGCTGATCCCAGCAATCAGTAAACTAAAGGTTTAATTGCTGGTGGATACCGACACACACGCAGAGGCAGCAGAATCGACGCAATCATCGACCTCACAGTCACCACCACCAGAAGTAAACCGGGGAGGATTCCTTAGCTGAGCCATCAAACCGCAGGTAGGACCCACCTGAAAAGTGCCAAACCGTGAGTACCCCTTAAATATTATAATACATCAGATTAAATGTTACAATTATCGGATTCTCAAACAAAAATGTTACATCCTGAACATCGAGAACCAGGCTGTTGAAGTTTATTGCATGATAACGCACCTTCCCATCGTGCTACAATTATCATCACATCACCGATTTTTTACCTATAAATCAATTATTTTCCTTTTTTTTATCTTATTTATATATATATATATATATATATATATATATATATATATATATATATGTTTTTTTTTTTGTTGCTTTAACGTCTCCGTGCTCCCTAAATCTAGCCTCTGCGATTGTTTCCTACTTGGTAAACTTCATTTCATTATAAACTCAAACCGTTTTACATCAATTGACAACATTCCCCGGACTACAACCGCCATCCTCAACAACATCAGTCACATATAAAAATCATTTGATGCGCATTTCGAACGATCAACTGAGGGAGATGATTTTGGATAAATAAAATGAGTTTTGTCAGAATTAATTAACTATTTTGAGACAGCAAGTACATTTCAAATGTTTTTAATTTAATTTAATTTTAAAAATTCGTTTCTTTTGGGAGACACATTATTTTATTTAAAAAACACATCGTCTGCCGCAAGTTGCACTAATAGATGAGAGTGTTCATTATAATACTTTATGAAATAACTCTCCACACTCTACACGCAACGTGTTAGCTTGTATCACACCCTCTGAGCTCGATATCGATTATGTTTAGTTGTGACCCAAGGTATACTGAAGCAAAATCAAAGGAACACTGCAACAGTACTGCTCTTGATTTGGAATGACCTAAAATTTGCGAGATAGTAGAGGATAGGTGGAGGAGCGGTAATTGATCGCAAAAGAACAAAGGAAATGATTGGTGGGAGCGATCGAGTCAAGACCAACACGACAGTTAGTAAGAAAAATACAAAAAGGAAAAATTAGATTCGGTAAAGGAGTTCATATATAGGGTGGCGCAAAATTAATCATCCAATTTTGTTTTTAAATTACTTTTTTACTAAATAAAAAAATAATGATTTTGAATGATGGAAATCTTTATTTGGACCTTTACAATTTTTTCTACTTCTCAAATGTCAAATATGATTTCTAGTTCACAAATGTCAAATATTTGTTTTTGGAGACCTCTATATTCCAGGTCAAGGTAAGAATGACGCGATTCGTTCAATCTATACACTGCTTCAAAACAAGCACCAATTTAGTTGTTTAAATGATTGACGTACGACGCAATTTGCAAAAATTATAACTTCTTCCGATAGGGTGATTAATTTTGCGCCACCCTATATTCACTAAAAATCGGTCGGAAATTAACCAAAATCAATTAAAAATAATTTGTTGTCGAGTTAAGAAAACCTTATATTATCTGAGCTGTATGTGCGTCAAAAAATTATCGGTAAATTAACGAAGGATCAAGTGCAAGAAACTTTAGGTAAGTTGATGACAAATCTTGGTGGTCGCCCGTTCAGTTGATTCGCAGCAGTAAGCTCGTCGCAGCAGTGTTTCAACCAATCAACCGACATACGGATTAATTCATGTCATCCACGGTTCGTGCTAATTACACCCCCACCACAAAGTAACTGTGAATAGGGCCAATTATACTCATTGAAATATACAATAGGTAAACAATAAAGTAAATTGAACTATACAACGAATATTAACTCCGCCTTTAATTTACTACATCGGGAGTTTGCTTACAGCAAACGTATACAGTCCACGAAGAGCAAGCCTCAACACAGTGAAGAAACATCGTCCTTATCGGGAAACCCTTTATCTTGAATTGATTTCAAGTGAGCAGTGCTACTACTACTATTACAAGAAATCTCAAAGAAACACTTATCCTGACGTCCTGAATAACATCAAAAGTTATTTTAGGCCCAAAAAAAAGGTACTTCTGATGAATCGCGGTTTTTTTCTTCATCATCTTCATCATCATCATAATCGACACTACAACCGGAAACCGGATTTGGCCTTATTTAAGAAGTCCCGAGGCTTGTTAAATTTTCCTAAATAATTTGTTTTTCCGGGCAAGGTTATTAGCCTTGCGCCAAGGTTTTTGTCTTTCAGACAAAAAATAATAAAATAAAATAAAATAAAATAAATTAAAATAGAATAAAAAAAAAATAAAATAAAAAGAAATAAAATAAAAATAAAATAAAATAAAGCTCCAATCAACGGATTGTAAAACCTAAACCCTAACTCGCCACAGAAAAAAAAGCAACTGACGTATCACAATTATATATTTTGACATTCGCTGCTGTTTGTAAATCAAGGCGTTATGCTCATTGATTGCGTATCCGAGAGGCGATCAGTGAATCAACATAGTCAACATAAGCTGAACGAATATGGTCAAAATGGCATATTTGTAGAAAAGCAAAACATAAATCTGGAGAGCAAGGCCTTAGCTCAGAACGCTTAATCATTAAGGCTTTTCGTCAATCACACCATCCTTGTTTTCTATACCATTCGAAATTTAGCGCCCTGTGACATATATTCGTGCGAAGGTATTTATGCAAAGCTATGATAGCCCTGGGCTCCTCGATAATATAGTGGTATAGTGTACCCGCCTGTCACACGGGAGACCGGGGTTCGATTCCCCGTCGGGGAGCCCCTGGCGCAACACTAATGACCTTGCCCGGAAAAACAAATTATTTTGGAAAATTTAACAAGCCTCGGGACTTGCTAAATAAGGCCAAGACCGGTTCCCGGTTGTCGTGCCGATGATGATGATGATGATAGCCCTGAGAGAAAAAAAGACGAGTCTAAAAAAGAAAAAGCGACAAAAGTCACTCACTTTACCAGAAATGGTCTGCATAGTTACTTTGCTGGTCGAGAAGGTGAATACATTGCAGGGAATAACATACGAATTTGATACAGGCCAATCCACCACAACACTATGTCAAACAATCGAGTACGATAGCGATCATTACGGAGTTGGCGCCGTAATACATGTCCCAAACGAATACTCACTAGTTGAGCAGTATAAACAGATACATTCTTTTAATTTCGGAAAAGCACACTCGTCGCGGTTTGATCGGATAATAGAAAAAGAATTACGCTCCAATGGCATAGATCCATCCACTGACAGAAATTTTCATAATGACGAAATTAATCATTATTTTTCGACGATCAACAACATTGTTACTAATACAATGAATCGTTCTATCACAAAGTTATCACACACGGAGAGCCATACAAACCGAGACAGAAACGCAACGATCGACGATCTGTATAGGCAAAAGAGTATTCTGCACTCTAAGGTAAAACTGCTCTACAGACAGTTCAGCAATCCAAATAAGCAGGAAATAAAAGCAATCAAGTCACTAATTAAAAATCTTCAAAAACTGATCCGTGACAACTATAGATTAATGAAGACTGGAATAACAGAATTCAGGCCATCAAAGCTAGTGGACCGAATATGATCCCTCAAATAAAGTCGTTCGAAGGAAAGATTATAATGACATTCCATGTCTGTGAGTTCCCCGGACTCCCGAGAATTGTCAAACTCTGCTGAACGCAGGACTTACCATGGAACACATTAACTCCAACGAAGAGTTCATAATAATCGAGGATCCGGAAAAAAAGCGAACTGAATTGGTGCTTGTTTCGTAGCAGTGTATAAATTGAACGATACGGGTCATTCTAACATTGACCTGGAAAATAGAGCTCCCCAAAAACACATTTCGCTACGCAATGAACTTAACAATTGGCGTCTCTTAAATCGATGTGTCACTATCTTTAGTGGAAATAATAGGACGGATTCCCCGTTTAGAAATATAAACACTAGTATATTTGTGCACAAGGATGAACGGACGGACATTCTTAGATCGATAAAGGAAAAAAAATTTTTGGAATAGATAGTATTCCAAACATTGTTCTAAAGCATTTACCTCTTGAAGTAGTGAAGGTTTACACTACTTTGTTCAATAACGCTCTGAATAATGCATATTATCCAACCCAATGGAAATCGACAGTAGTCCATCCCATCCCCAAAAAAGGGCAAGGACAGGAGCAATCCAGCCAATCTTCGCTCGATTAGATTGGTTCCGAACATCAGCAACGTATTCGAGAAAATTATAAATAAAGCATTGACTAACTGGTGTGAGGAAAATGGTATTATTCCGAACAACCAGTTTGGTTTCCGATCGCAACATGACACAGTTCATGCTGCGACAAAACTTGTTTCCGATATACAGTGTAACAGGACGAAGCGACAATGCATAGGGGCCTATTTGGTTGAGTTTGAAAAGGCTTTCGACACCGTATGGTTAGAAGGGGTTGTATATAAGTTATCAAATCTAGGTATGCCCGAATATTTATTATACATTATCTACGATATGATCATGGGTAAACAATTTGTGATGAAATGTGAAGATATAATCTCTAACAAGACTTTCCACATCAAAAACGACTTACAACAGGGAGCAGTGTATTCTCACATTTTATTTAACATTTACACTAGTGGTCTAGTGGGTTCTCTCAACCATGCAATTGCGTATGCCGACGAAATTGTGGTTTATAGATCTGGAGAAAAGATTGATGTCATCAACAGACTTCTGCAAAATGACTTCAATAGAATCAGACGTTTTTGCGACGACTGGAAATTAAAAATAAATTTCCTGAAAACAGAGACTATCCTTTTCAGAACGCCTCTTTCCAGGGCATCAGAGGATACAAAACGGGATTGGCAAAAGATTTCCATTGCAGGAAGTAATAATCTTCCCCTACAAGTAAAAACCATACTCAGATACCTTGGTATCTGGCTTGACCAGTATCTATACTCGGATAAGCATACAACAGTTGCTCTTACAGTAGCTAAAAACGCATATGCAATGACACGAAGTCTCTTCCGTAATAGTTTTCTCGACCCCAAAGTGAAAATAAATATTTATATATACATACTCGCCATTCATCCTACCAATATTAGTGTATGGCTGCCCGGTATGGTATAACATATCCCCATTCCACATGGAAAAGTTTCGGGTGTTCGAGAGACAGTGTCTCCGTTCCTGCCTCGAAATGTCTAGAACCCTAGAGTCGCAATATAAGAAATACTATCCCAATAAAGTCCTGTATGACAAATCAAGACTAAAGAGAATAGATAACTTCGTTATCAAGATTATTCGTGGGCCCACAACAAGGGCAATGTGCAGTGCAAATGATCTCATTTCGGAAGTATTCTATTCCAATGGTATGCATCTGGAGAGACTCTCCAGAATGGGTTTTTGGCGTATTTTTTTATTTATCTGCTGTGTTCCGCCGGACACTGTCCATAAATTAAAAAAAAACTCCAAATTGGTGACCCCGACGTGATCGAACGCGAATAAGCAAATAATGAAGAACGCCGAAAGAAAATCGAATAAGAAAACGCATCAGCCGTATACCAAGCAATAATATAGCAATACTACATCAGTTGAATGTACTTGAGTTAATAATTCGAATTCGTACACGCGGCAGTAGCTTCAATGCTTCGCTTTTCACCCGTTTCTCCGTGTGTTCAATTCACCATCTCCACTATCGTTGCTTAACAAAACAATCCCTACATGATCTGTATTCACCCAACTAATAATAACATCGTCCAGTCGGACACTGATATAGCAAACTGTCTCGCTGAACATTTCTGCAAAGTCCATAAGCAAAACGATACCCTCCCAGTAACAAATTTCCACGATACCGTGAACGATTACATTCCACGCTCACTGGAGCCATCCCTCACACCATTTATTACTGAATTCACCGAAACCAATAAAGCATCACACCCCGTAGGAATCGACACATTCCTAAGCCTTGAAGAACTATCCGAAGTCATTACTTCACGTAACAATAAAAAATCTACTGGCCTAGATGGAATCCCTAACCTCCAATTCAAAAGACTTCACCCAGGCAACTTGCTCCCGATTATCGTTCTTCTCAACCACATAATAAACGCTTCACATTTCCCTAAAAGTTGGAAAACAGCGGTGATCGTCCCTATTAGCAAATCTGGGCCCTCCAAGTACCCGGATAACTTCCGTCCGATATCGCAGCTAAACTCGCTTAGCAAGATTCTTGAATGTAAAATCTACAAAAATCTTCTCTCATTTGCCAGGGATAACTCCCTCATTCAGAACTCTCAATTTGGCTTCCGCTCACAACACTCCACTTGTCATGCTCTCTTAAAACTGACACATGATGTGACGACCCACCTCCAAAACCAATCCCCAACGGTATGTGTCTCCCTAGACATAGCTAAAGCATTCGACTGTGTCTGGATCGCAGGACTGTTATACAAACTTCATTCAATGAATGGATTAAACATCCACTCCACAAAACTTCTCGCTTCTTACCTCTCTGATAGAAAGTTCATGGTGAAAATAAACTCAACTCTCTCGACACCTTATAGCATAACCGCAGGAGTTCCTCAAGGATCCATCCTCGGCCCACTACTATACCTTCTTTATACATCAGACGCACCGCAGCCACTTTTACCCAATACAACAATGCTCAACTATGCCGACGACACCTTAATTTATTCAAGCAACAAGCTTGTCAAGGAGGCAAGAAACTGTATTAACAGATATCTCCCAATCCTGTCAGCCTACTTTACCAAGTGGAGAATTCAACTAAATCCAACCAAAACTCAGCTCATAGTTTTTAAAGGCAGAAACGCGAATTGTACAAACAACACTATTCGCTGCCATAATAAAATCAGAATTAAAATAAATAACAATATAATTAAACCCTCCAAAACCTTAAAGTATCTAGGTATAACCTTTACCAACAATCTGTCATTCTCCGCCCACATTAAAAATACGATTCGTAAAGCCACAACCCAACTGAACCTCTGCAGAAAAGTCATGTACAAACCGAATGGTCTCTCTCCCAAAGTCAAATCACTTATCTACAAACAAATAATCAGACCCACTCTCACATATGCATGCCCGATATGGTACTATGGGGGGTTAAAGTATGTGTGCTGCCGTTAGCACGGGTTCTACTCCTACCACCATTAAATGTACCCTTAGTTGTCACTAATGTTGGGGGTGTGTATTTCGGTTTCTTAGTAAGGTACCTCGTGGATACAGGTTCACTAAATTTTCTGACGCGTTGTTAAACGGACGGCCAACCCCGTCTAACGGCCGTCAAGTACCTAGCGTCAACGGTGCTTTATTTTACAACCAAAAAGTTCGACTCACTTGGCGATACGAATTTATTTTGAAAAATTAAATGTTCAAATCACTAGATGGTACAGATTTATTTTCATCATCATCATCATCATCGGCACTACAACCGGGAACCGGTCTTGGCCTTATTTAGCAAGTCCTGAGGCTTGTTAAATTTTCCATAATGATTTATTTTGTCTGGGCAAGGTCATTAGTCTTGCGCCAGGGGCTCCCCGACGGGGAATCGAACCCCGGTCTCCCGGATGACATGCGGGTATACTAACCACTATACTATCGAGGAGCCCACAGATTTATTTTGATAAATTAAAATTCCAATCACTGGGTAATACAAATTCATTTGATAATTTAAAGCTTCAATCACTAGTTGGTACAAATTTATTATTACTATTAAAGGTTCGAATCACTGGGTGATGCAAATTTATTTCGATAAATTAAAGGTTCAAATCACTGGGTGATGCAAATTTATTTTGATAAATTAAAGGTTCAATCACTGGGTGATGCAATTTTAAAAGCACACAACACAAATCTGGTCCTCACTCAGGCACCGTTCTATAGCATGAAATTCAGATTTTAATATTCAATGAGCTCTCCGCTTTAATCCACGACTTGCGCACTCGCCAAAAGTTGACTTCGACTCCCTTTCCTGTTTATTTAACGTGGAGGCCAGACTTGCCTCCACGGAATCTAGAACGCGATTAAATAAGCTCATCGAAGCGATAGAATACCACATATTCCATCATCGCTTCGACGACCATAATTGGTAACCCCGTGAGGAACACGCAACGCAACCGCAAATACCATCCTGAAAAGGGCTATCCAGCCCTGAGAGCGAGGCAAGAAGTAACACGCAGCGTTGATTGGAGTCAGAAGCATCACCACGCGGCCATCACAACACAACGTCCCTCAACAACGACACAGCGTTAGACATCAGCGCCTAACAAGGAGTCTTAACAGGACACTGAAGACAAAAGGGTTCTATCCCCAACGATTTCCAACAACAACATCCGAACGACGACACCTGAGACGGCAGTGAGCAGACACCCAACGTTGGAGTACAGGTCAAGTAAAATTTTTTTCCTTTTTTTCCTGTTGGGTGAGCTCCGTCTGAGCCACCAAAATATACATTTTTTTTCATAACAGTTCTGAGAGCATGGTCAGACTAAACGAAAATGAAATAATTATTCAATCATTAACTACAGAACTTACAGAAATGCATCGATTTTTTTTTTTTTTTTTTAATGAATTGCAATAACACGAATTAAACAAGGAACTTTAAGAACTTTAAGAGAAATGAACGTAGTATAAATATTTATCATTACACATACGCAGAATTCAAGTTAAACTTATTCACGTAATATTATTCTAATAGTGATAAGATTATTGTCGTCTTTGTTTCTTTTGCCGTAAATTTAAAACCATAATAATTAAGCGAAGGCCAAGCCATGTTAACCAATTAAACAAACCTTCAAATATTTAAGCCAATTCTCTGTGTTCTGCAAAGTACGCACTACTTAATCATTTCTAAACCTAACGTTAAGAGCGACAAAACAACGCAATAGAAATTTACAAGAGCGCATACAGTAATTATTTGTAAATATCCAATTCAATAAGCTTTACCTTGCATTAATAAAATAACAATTGTTAAGAGATTAGGTACACAACCAATCCTGCACCAGAAAAACAGCTCTTCAAGCAAACTGTATAATTTAAAATGCGAAATTCCTGTTCAGATTACCACGCCTACATAGCAGCAAGCATACTTAAACTTCGCCGCAGTTCACCATATTGATTAACGATGAGAATTAGATATGATAAATGAAAACACCTTAAATTAAAAAAAAAAGAGAAACAAGCGGACAGAACAAAACAATATGAAATAACCAATTTAAATATACGAAATCATTAAAAAAAATAATTATCAGAACAACATAATTGAAAGGCACGAAGCTATTGTAAATCCCTTCAGGGTACAGAATCGCACACAACCTTTCCCAGCACACACTCGTCTCCGCTCACCACACACCCAATAATCTTCGACTCTTGTTTCATCTCTGTTCAGCGACACTCGACTCCACGGGCACCTTCAGATTCGACTTCCGCGATTCATGGTCACACGCGCGCACCCGACCCTCATCCTCTTGGCACATTGAAGTACCAATGCCAGTGGATTCTCGACCCCACTCCACATCCTGGCACATTGGAGAACCAATGCCAGCGATCTTATATCTAATCTCCTGATACTTTGGAGTACCAATGCCAACGACTTCGTGCACCACACAACCTGGCACTTTGGAGTACCAATGCCAGCGAGCCTTCCACACCACGACTACCTTCGACATCATTCCCACGTTCATTCAACGAGATCCGACTTTACACGTTTTCACCACTCTTCGGGACGGCTCATTACTAACCACCAGCTACTGCACGTAGCAAACAGCAGTAAGACGCGGCCCACAATCCTTAGCCTGGCCTCATCCTACATCCTGGCACATTGGAGTACCAATGCCAGCGATCCTTCGCACGCGTAACGATACTCTACCACTGAATTCCCTGCGACTCAATAAAATCCCTGTCGACAGCACCCACATCGCAACTCTATGCGATACCACGCGTTGTCACAGTCTGCCAGGACGGCATTACTAAAACCAGCTACTGCACGTAGCATGCCACAGTAAGACGCCGGCCTGATTCCACACCCTGGCACATTGGAGCACCAATGCCAGCGAAGCTTTTGCACCACCCGACTCCATTTGACTACTTTCGACTTGCGTCCCACTTTCATTCAGCGACATTCGACTTCACCAGGTTTCACCACTCTGACGGACGGCTCATTACTCATCATCAGCTACTGCACGTACCATACAACAGTAAGACGCCGGCCTCATCTCTCATACTGGCACCTTGGAGTACCAATGCCAGCGTATCATTATCTCTAACTCCTGACACCTCGGGAAAACCAATGTCAACGAGCCACATGGGATCCGACTAATTGGAAATTTACCACCCGTCGGCCCATAACCAACCCCAAATACCACCATGAACCGTACCGCACATCTTTTGCCCATATCGGCATCACCGCGGCGTAATCGGGTCCATGGCTCACCCCATTAGTTGTACATAGTACTATTTAATGCATAACTCTTTCGTTTTGGTTCCCCTTTTCTCGCACATCGCCAGCAGAGCGATACCTTGCCCTACCTTTCTTATCGTGACTACGTCACTGGGGGGGGGGGGGGGGGGGGGGGAGTACTGTGGCGATTCTCCAGAACGCCAGCACTCATCGTCCCACAATCTAGGTAAAAACCCCCAAATAGAGCATACGACAAAGGAGAAACAATTACGGTGGCGGCTCTTGCAAACGCCACTACTTACCTGCTCAGCTACCACCAGGTAACCATTTCCACGCGCGTCCTACTTCTTAAAAAGCGTGTACTTACCTGCCTTAAACATTCCCTAATCATAGAAAAACCTGTGAAACATAATGTCTGCTGATATGAGAAATACATCAGCAACAACGGCATAGTCGTGCGAATCGCACCATGTTTCCCAAAAGGCAAAATCCGGTTGCACATGCAGCAAACATACATTGACCCCCCATAGTACCATATCACACCCGCCCAAATGGAGAAGCTACGCATTTTCGAAAGGAAATGCTTCAGACTTATCACTGGCCTCAACCGACATCCTAACTCCCACAAATATTACAACAGTAGTTCGCTCTACTATGCCGCTAATATTGAACGTATAGATCGACGCTTCCTCGAGCTGTCCATCAAATTTATCGAAAATCTTCCCAAAAATCCCAATCCGGTAATAAATGCGCTCACATCGACTCCGTCAGACAACCGAACTGCCTACCCGAACTGTCTCCACACCAGAACCCTCTTCACCTCTGGCAGGTTGGTCAACAACTCCAATGAGATCGTATACCACAATACTGAACTCTCACCTCACCAGTTTAAATATTGTAATATACAACCCTTCTCTAATATCTTGCGTTTCAACGACCAATCGGAAAGTGTTCCCCCAACCCACATCCCCGACTCATAGTACCCACCCTAACCCAAATTCCACCCATCAACCACTATACCTCCCGCCCCACCCTATTCTAACTTATTGTAATAATAATAGATTTAATAATTAGATAAGCTAGGCTAAGCTAAGTTAAGTTAAGTTAAGCAAATTAGTTATAGGTTAAGTAAATAATTATATCCTGGTTTTCTTATATCCAGGAAGCCCCACATACTCCTATCTTGTCCACCCATGAAATATATAACTTTATAATAATGTTTGAAAAATGTACTAGCAAGTATGTGTAAACGATTAAAGCTAAGATAATTATAAGTTATCTGTATTACTTATTGTAACAAATCATTTATGGTCAATAAATACAGAAATGTAAAAAAAAAAAAAATAAAAAAAAAAAAAAAAAAAAAAAAAAAACATGATCTGTACAAACACAACACACAATCTCCCATAGGTAAACAGAACTTTACTACTCGATCACCACTTACGCATAGAGCACCGGCATACGCGCCTGCTCCGACGTTTTTGTAGGAGCGAAGTAGTGGCACAGACAAGGGCGCAGGGTTCTACTTCGTCCTCACAAATTAGAAGTTCCGTCGCGGCAAACTGTTCACCAAAAAACACAACAGCACAATCAAACAAACACTCAAGAAACTGTCGAGAGAAATAAAACACTGACACACAGGTTTGTTATTATTAATGTTTTTATTTCGCGTTTGCGCGATTGATAATTTCATTGATACGAAACGGATTACTTTTTGAAACACGGTTGCAAAGTAAAAACTATAATATAACTGAATATTGTGTATTTAATTAAGGCAAATAATATTGACTCGCGGAGACGACGACTCAAACGATTATAACTGCTTATCGCTTCCCTGTGCGCACCGGGGTAGCGATAGGAGCCTCGACCTGCTCGGGTCGAAGGATGGTAAAGGACCCAACGATATTCAATCATTATTAATGAAATTCAGCCAGTGAATTTGGCTTTCTTAACTTAAGGGTGCGATTCCCGTTCCGAGAAAGACGTAAAGTCTCTCTTTTGGGAAACCAAGTGATCTCATACAGAAGATCGCCACAGTACACTTGTGTGTGTGTACGTCGGTTCTTTTCATAAATCGAAGCTACGATGCAGAACCTGATACACAAAGGAAGGGAAAGGGATCGGCAGATCTTTGTTTATGTGGAAAGGTTACTGGGAAACGGATCCAAAACTAAGTAGGATAAAAGAGATTTATGACCTGATGCTTAGTTCGGTAATGAGGGTCGGCTAGATAAGTTGCAGCCGCTCATTAAATAGAAAATGTGATTCGGATACCACAAACGATATGAATTGTCTATGGTATCGCAGGAACCTATGTAGGAACAGCAATCTTCGATTTGCACATGGTGCGAGTTAGGGAATTTTATTGCTGGAAGAAAAAGGTCGCTGGCGGATGTGTACGTAAGGAAATTTACTTGGCGACGTTGGGAAAATAGACGGCGCAGTATTTATGATCCCTGTCATGAAGGTTATAATGTATGTAAATCAATTATTTTGTTTACTGGAATTCATTTAAGGAAATTTGAGTGGCGACGTAGATGCCGAAATTGATTGGAAATTCATGGTAAGCTAATAAAGAGATCTTAAGGAGCAGTGGTATGCGAAGAGAATGCATGAAGGTAAGTTTTCTTTACAGGGACTTAAAGATCATAGATTTGATCTCTTTAATGCATGCAGCATTTTTAGGTGCCGAATGCGAATGCATTGGCGAAGACTTATGCGTCTTGGGTGATGATTATGGGGGTTTTTCAGGAAGGCGAACCGTGGGATTTGGCGGGCCCCGGCACGGTACCCCCCCCCCCCCCCCCCCCGCCCAGTAACGTAGTCACGAAATAAAGAAGGTAGGGCTGGAGGGGTGCTCGAGTGGGTGGTGGTATGCTGGACGGAGGGCTGGACGCTTGGCGAACAAGGTGGCCCTGCGTACTGCGGGAGGCGCTGTGATTAAATCGGGGGAACTGTCGTTGTGACTAGTTCCAGGTTATAGTATGGGCCTTTGTCGATAAATAAGGTGGACGCAGATGTTACCGCTTGATGCCATCAAGGGCAAAGGTGTGCGGCGTGGTCCATAGGCCTGTTGTGGGTCGCTTGGGCCAACAGGTTTATCTTATGCACGGAGGACCTTTCCTGCCTGCTGGAAAGTCGCTCGAGTTCAGCCAATCCCAAAGACGGGAAAAAAGTGTCTCCCACAAAATTACCGTCCGATAGCATTATTGTCTATTTTATCTAAAGTAATGGAAAAGTCATCAATACAGAGTTGGTTAAGTATTTGGACTGCAACGGTCTTCTGAATGATCGTCAATACGGATTCCGTGGCAGGCGGTCCACGGGAGACCTTTTGGCACTTATAACCGATATATGGACATCTGCGATTGAACTGCATGGTGAGTCAAGGGCGGTCGCATTAGATATCTCCAAGGCTTTTGACCGCGTCTGGCACGGGGCATTACTGAGAAAACTTCGTTCATATGGACTTTCCCAACAGCTTTGCGACTGGACGAGGAGCTTCCTCGAGATTCGATCGATCCGAGTTGTTGTGGACGGCGAGTGTTTGGATCCATATCCTGTCAATTCGGGGGTGCCCCAAGGTTCTATTTTGGCTCCAACCTTGTTCCTGCTTCACATAAATGATTTGTTGGAGACAACGGATAACAAAGTGTTCAGTTTTGCGGATGATAGTACGCTTGTTTCCTCCTTTTCGAGTGATCGGCCGATTGGTGCATCAACGTCGCACCAACTGAGATGTAGACAGATTGACTCTCTGAACCAGGATCTAGATAGGGTCCTGCAGTGGGGAAAGGCCAATCTTGTCGACTTCAACGCAACGAAGACCCAGTATACAACATTCTCAAAGAAAACCGGATCATCGGTTCCACAGCTGATGATGAGTGGCCGGGCGCTCGAGGCTGGGGAAAGTTTGAGATTGCTCGGCGTCACGGTCTGTGGGAATGTATCATGGCATAAACACGTATCGGGTATCGCCAGATCAGCCTCAGGAAAACTGAGTTATCTTTTTAGAGCCAAGAAATACTTTACTCCGGCCCAACTTCTTCTCCGATATAAATCCCAAATTAGACCCGCGCTCGAATATTGCTCTCATGTTTGGAGCTCGGCTCCTAAACATACCCTCGACCTACTTGAGAGCGTACAAAGACGAGCGATCCGCCTGATCGGGGACTCGGCGCTGACGTCGGGACTACAGTCGCTATCACATCGAAGGCGCGTGGCCGACCTCTGTCTGTTTTACAGATATTATCGCGGGTGCTGTTCTTCGGAGATTCTTGGCATTGTTCCACGCAATTCGGTTTATATGCGCTCCACAAGACAATCCGACGGATCGCACCCGTTTGTGGTTCATCTCCCGACAGCGCGAACATCCCTGTATCAGAACTCGTTCCGTTACAGAGCGGGGAAGCTGTGGAACTCCCTTCCCACGCGAGTGTTCCCGGAGCATTACAACCTGCAACTGTTCAAAAAGAACTCCAACAGTTATTTGATGGCATCTCGGGGCGCCCACTCGACGCTATAGGTTCGCCTCTCCCGAGAGAAGTCTAATAAAAAAAAAAAAAAAAAAAAAATCGTCAGAGTAGGTCGGAACTTATTGGAAATCTGCTCGTGTCCGCAGTCGCGAATAAGCGTGTGCGGGAAGATGCAGAAAACAAAGCACTGGAGGTGTTAATCTGTTGTTGGCGGTACCTGCCAACAGGTTGTACCTATCTAATAGGTATAATCCCATTAGGAGTTCGCTGGCATTTGTGCACGAAATGCCAGGAGATGGGGCCGATTGGTGACTCACTGACATCGTGCTACGAAATGTCAGTGGATAAATTTACGGAAACCAAGTCCAGAGTCGGTGGCTTTCGTCCATAGCTTTGTATTGCGAATTGTTTGCCGCTGAACTGGTAAAGGAGGGTCGTTCCCACACGAAGGTGATCATAACAAAGTTACTGAAGAGGGAGTAGATGCATTTTCTTGTTCGATTTTCTTTTGATGTTCTTCACTATTTGCTTGTATATTGTGTGTGTAACTGTTAGAAACGCCACAGGTTCATTACCCAGAAGCGTTCCCTTCCTTGGATAAAAAAAGACTTATCCAAGACGAGCATGGGGTCCCTATTATTTACCGCGCTTTCCGTGGTGCCAGGGATAAACGAATCCTCCACGATAACGATATCTCTAATTTTCCAGATCGCATGTGTTTTAGTATGGTGATCGGTGAAAGAGATAAATCAATAAAAGATCGATCTCATCCCAACTGGTGGTGGATCAGTGATGAAGAAAGGACTATACGTCCCCAGACATATTATACCTCTCAGGGGCACCGCTTTTCTTCCCCCTATCCCCATTTCCTAATTATTTTTTATTTGTATTCCTTGTTTATGTTCGGATATTTTGTTTCGTTTTTTTATTTTAGCTTGTCAACCCCACCATATATGTATTTAAAAAAAAAATTAAAAACTTTAAAAAACCGGATATAGAAAAAAATAGAACAAATTTTAAAAAGAAAACATATCAATTATTGTGATATGTGATAAAAACACTAGTTATTGTACGCCGAAAGGCATAAGAAAAACAAAATTGATAATCTATAATTTAGAATGCTTGCGAAGAGCCATTAAATTAATGTAAGAATAATATTTGTAAAATAGAATTTAACATTTAGTCTTAAGCAAAATCTTGAATTGAATTGTCAATAAATGTCAAGATAAAACAAAACAAAAAATAACATAAAAATGATAGAAAGCCATTTTTTGTAGACTCATCTCCCCTTTTTTTCATTTTTACTAGCCACACCCTGTAATTAAGTATATTATAATTCAATCCTTTTATTAATGAAAACATTGAATGTACTTAACAATGAGCAGACTTGTGAATGATATGCCCAACAATAAACATTTCATAATAGAACTGTAAGGATTGAATTGTATTGTTACATATTTACATGCTTGCTTACCACGGGTGCATCCTTAACATCTTCAACGCTGCTTCTTACCTCTGCTTACCCCCTGTTGTGTACCTATTTCCTGGCGTCAACAACCGCATTCAGTTTGTTTTGTTTTTTAATTATCTTTTCCTTAGCCGCATTCGGTACAAGTGCTTTGAGGACTACAGCCGCACTGTTCTTTAGAATGCCCAGGATAATTATAATCCCTTTTTTATGGTCGAGTATATATGTGTAGTAAAAATATAAGTTTAACGTGATATTTTTCTATTGTTGCATTGGTTTATCTATCAGTGTTGTCTTTGTTGTCTTTTTATTTCGCCGCTCTAGGCGGGTAGCGACTGTGATCAGTTTAAAGTTTTATTTTGAGCCGGCTACCCATTTATCCTGTATCCTGAAGGGATGAGTATTATTATTTTAAATAATTTTGCGATGTCATGTTGTTTTGTAGCAATACATGTGTATTTGTATCCTAAGAAAAACAGTGTTTTATTTCTGAGTTGCCTTCTTTGCTTTTACCATGCTGTAGCTGTTGGCATTCTTGCGTCCACTTGCAATTTTTCTGAGTTCAGTTCGGTGAAGTTCTTTGACACAAAGCGCTGTTATTCAAATGAGCATGTTTTTTGGACACATAGTTAATGATACCACCATTTTTGAACACTAACTTTCCAATATTATTCAAGTGTGAACTACGGCCGATGGTTTACATTTTATTTATCCCTGTCACATTTGTAAGACCTATCAAAATATTGACAAACATATATTGGCCTCTTCCACGTTGTAGAAATTCTGCCCCAAAATATTGACAACCCAAAATGTTATCTAGACGATCAGGTCTTTGAGATGGTTAGTACTACTGTGGAATATCAATTATTACGTAATGTATATTATACCCAAAATATTGACCGGCTACGGGCCGTTTAATAGAAAGCCTTACTCTAACCTTCCTAGCTGAAATTGTGCGAAGTGGTAATTAGGAATGAGTCATAGAGTATTGACAGAAGACCTAGCTTTACGTTTTATAACAAAAGCAAGGGGGGTGCGATTTTATTTCCTTTTTCATAAGTAGAACAATAGTCTGATACAATTAAACGTCTCAGAACAAAGCATATTAGGTCTGTAATTGGATGAGCATAATCACATATCTTTCTTCTGCTCTCGTCACGTTTCAATCACACAATCCAAAGAGAAATTAGCTCAAATGGATTACAAATCTTTCAAATCACGAGATAAATCATTGTTTCGAAATTCAATCAGCCTATGGACAGTATTAGTCAATAGTGGAACTCGAACCTTGAGCCACTGTATAAAAAGAAGCATTTTGGCAGAAGTCCAAAACGGCCCTTTAGACAGTTTACAGGTCATCCGAATCAGGAAATAAGGGTGTTAAAATCCTTGATTAAAAATATCGAACAACTAATACGAAATAATTACAGATCAGCTATCAATCCTTAAATTAAAATTCAAGACTAGGCTTAATGTGATTCCGCTAATAAATAAAATATTTCTGAGGAAACAGCTCAGTAATTTCCGTCTCTGCACCTCAATCAAACTACCAAAAATTGCCAACATACTTGTTGCGGATTCGCACTGGATGCAACCAGCGAATTCGCAACTGAATGCAGCCCTTTGCAACCAAAGAATAACAAACGTCAGCAACCAGCTGACAGACAATAAATTCTTTGGTTGTCAAGAAAAAACGTAAATAAACTCTTCTTGCATTAGATGTCGGCGACTACAGTTCACAACAATTTTACTAATCCTTGTCCATCCAAGGAATCATAATAAATTAACAGTATTAAATAACATTAAAAGCATATCTAGTTGTTATTATCGTTAGCAGAGTTATTCTTGGGTTCCTGCTAACATCATTCCCTTAGCACAAAAGTAATCTTGTCATTGCTTCAACATTTCAATTGGAAGTTAATTTTAGCTCAACCGACCAACATTTATTGGTCCTTCCATTCCCACGGAACCAACATAGTGGCAAGAGCAGATCATTGTTCCTGACATCATCCCCACGGCCCACCAAAATACATTATTGGTGGAAGCTGCGTGAATTACGTATTGGCCGGTCGTTTGCCAATATATTTTGGTCCTTCGAGCCGGATCCAGTCTGTGGATCCAATCCACTGCTGTCAGTTCGCAGCGTACTAAAGAGCTGCCCCGAAGTGCAGCTAAATTGGCGCCGTTAGGTTTACGGCGTACCAACGAGTAGTGCCCAAGTGCAGCTGCCTTAACACTGCCAGGTTCACACCACAACCGGGGGCGTCCTTCAATTTGTTGCGTGAAAGAAAATGTTGCTAATTCGTCCACACGGAAAAGTTTTGGGAGACTACCTTTGTTCTTCGGGTCATCGTTTGGAAAGTTCTCTCCACTAAAATCATTGACCACCAGGGATCCATATGTGGATCATATCGCTGCCCAGTCGCAGCCCCAAGGTCCAGCCTGAGGACCGCCCGCCGTCATTCGCGGCATATTAGAGGATCAACCGCGACCAAGTTCGCGGCGTCACTGCAAGGGATCCAGATTGTGGAACCATCCCACAGACCAAGCTTGCGGCGCAACCGAAAGAATGCCGTCATTCGGGGCATATTAGAAGGTCCAGCCTAAAGACCGACCGCCATCATTCGCGGCATATTATAAGGTCCAGCCTAGGGACGAACCAGTCAATCGCGGCATAATAGAGGGTCCAGCCTAAGGACCGACTACTGTCAATCGCGGCATACTAGAGGATCCAGACGTATGCATCCAAATTACAAGGAGATGCCGGCACCAATGTCAGCGAAGTCAAACATGACAAAGGCTACATTGGCGGAACAATTCATCAGGGCCCAGTTTGCCGCACATGAGAAGATGGTGGCCACTTTCAAGAATTTCAATAAGAAAGGGCCGCCGACGCTGGCCACAGTGGAGGCGCAAGAGCGCGACCTCCAGCTGGTCTGGGATGAGATTCTGAAACGGCATGAACAACTCATATGCCTGGTAACTCCATGAACGACCGTCATCCAACGCTATTATGAAGATAGATTCATCGACGAGGCCACGCAGCTTGCCGAGGCAAAGCACGCGCTGATCGCCGACCGTCCGACCACTTACAAGACTGCGGCGGACACCGTTTATCAACCACAAAGTCTTTTGTCGCCATTGATGTCGCAACCTTCATGGTGGTCGGCAACTCTTTCCATACCTGATATGCGTATGCCACCTGGCCATCCATCAAAATTACCATCACGAATGATGCCCCTGGAACACACAACCCATACGGACAACAAAGGTGTGACGACATATACCGAAAAGCCAGCCAAGGAAGGTGCTGTCGAAAGCAAGACAGCCAAAGGACGAACGGTCGAGAAGAAAGCCGATCCAAAACATACAACTAACGCAGCCAAGCACATCAAAAACGTTCCAGAAGCAGTGAAAGAAGTGCAAACTGCAGCAGCACCCCTCGTCGCTAAAGCGACACTACCAAAGAAGGCTGATTTCAGCAAGAAGGCATCAGCAGGTGCCAGTTCACCAGCGCCAGCGAAGAAAGATACCAAGACATCCGATGCACCGAAAGAAGGAAAGAAGCCTGCTGCAGAGAAACCCGCTGAGCAAGGCAATGATGAACACAGCCTACCGAGACTGGTCGAGGCCAAGACCCCGCTCGACCCAGTCTCTAACTAAGGCACACGATACTGCTATGCCATGACAACCACCATGGGCTAACAAGCCGGTGTATTTGGAGCAACCCAGAAATCGCCGAGGTACAAGCGGAGTACAACAAGTTACGACGTTTGCAACATAGAGCAAGAAACTGTAACATCTACCCACAGCTACATGGTGAAAAAGTTGCGAAATATGATCCGCAAAAGTAAATATGACGCGTTCTGCTCCCTAAATGATGAATTAAATAATAACCCATTGAGCAGCGCCTACAGGATAGTCATGAAAAGACTACAAAACGACAGGAGTCCTGCTAACTTTAGAGGCTGCCCTAAGTACCAACAACTAACATCAAATTTGGAAGCCAGAAAGAAGCAATCTGAGGAATAGAAACGAATGAAAACTCGCTCTTACAACTTGTGGCACCAAGTGTGTCATACGCCCGAATGGCAGGTGGAGTAAAAAATGCACCAAACTTAGAACAACCACGCAATTTCATTAAAACGCCTGCTCCAGGGGTCAAACTGATATAACAGCAATATTACTGTTCATACAAGGACAGTTTGCCGCGTTTGATAAAAAATTCGAAATGATCCAGAAAAAAAACTGACGGAACAAGTGGCTCGAACTGACATTATCTATTCGCCCCTGTTTCCAGACGAACCCACACTCTAATCATAACGTTCACTGCGACTGAAGTAACCTAAAAAATGTTTGCACTGAATGTTAATTCACTAATCCGCATGGAAAGAAGGAATAATCTCAGCAATCTGCTGGAAGCTGAACGCCCAGATGTGCTTTTGGCTAGCGTAACTAAGCCAAATCAAAGGCACAAATTGGGCTACCCAAATTATAAAGTAATTAGACGAGATCGTCCAAATTCCACTCAGGGGGGCTGGGTCGCTGGCTTAGGTAAATGGTCTACAACACAAACTCGTCTACAGTAGATATGTATATAAGTTCAAGGTACTAGAAGCCTGCGTTATAGATATGACAAGTCAAAAGCATCTATATGTGATCTCTGCTTATGCTCTCGCAGCTGTACTTGTATCCAGTTTACCAATGAACTTGATACCCTTTTTCGAAGTTTCAAGTTAGACTCGGAAAATAATTATTTCTTTATGGCGGGAGATCTCAGTTCCAAGCACAATGCTTGAAGTAACCTTATCACAAACACCAGAGACAATGCGTAGTTAGACTGGTGGCAAACCAACGCTATCGAACAAAAACTAGAATTGTACGCTACAAGTACTCCGTCATATCCAAGAGGAAATTCCTTTTTCGATGTGCTGCTGCTGGACGAGCGAATACAATTATTAGATACGGATTTAACTACTCGAAATTGTCTTCGTACAATCGAGTACGATAGGCTCCTTAAATCCCGAAATTTATCCAGAACATCCAAGCTACTATTGTACAAGACCATGATCTTACCAGTACTCATGTATGGATCCAAGACCTGGGTGCTCAATAAAAGGCACTCTGAACTCTTAGCCGCGTTCCAGAGGAAGGTCTTAAGGAGAATTGTTGGCCCCGTATGTGAGGGATTGTCTTCGTACAATCGAGTACGATAGGCTCTTTAAATCACGAAATTTGTCCAGAACATTCAAGCTACTACTATACAAGACCATGATCTTACCAGTGCTCATGTATGGATCGGAGATAAGGGTGTTCAATTAAAGGCACTCTGAACTCTTAGCCGTATGTGAAGGAGGACGATTCTGGAGACACTACAACCATGAGTTGTACGCGATCTACCTTGAAACGAATGTTGCAAGAAAAATCAAGCTCGGTAGACTCCAGTGGGCGGGACACCTAGCTCGAATGAGCGAAGAGGAGACTGCCGGGAAAGTCCTTTGTGGCAGGATGTATGGAAGAAGACAGCGCGGCAGACCTTGTCTACGATGGAGGGATGGCGTAGACCAGGATGCCCAGAGCCCGGGAGTGCCAAACTGGATGACATCGGCTCGAAATCGTAACCGGTGAAGAGATTTATTAAATAAAGCCAAGACCGGATCCCGGTTGTAGTGCCGATTATGATGATGATGAAAACTCGGATTTATTGCGTCAAAACTGCGCCAACAGAGCGTTGGAAATGTTCATTCGAACACGCTTTTGGTCTAACATGAGCAAACGCGGCACCCAACGCGCGGATAGCTTTCTCATGCCTAAATTTTGATTTAATATGTGACAAACACGTTCTTTGGACATTTTCATAGCCTCTGCTATCTCTCTCACTTTAAGTCGGCGGGCGTCTATCACCATTTGGTGAACTTTAGCGATGTTATCCTCGGTTGTTGCAGTTTCTGGACGTCCCGAACGTGTGACAGTTTTACCACAGAAAATTGGAGGTAAGTATAAAATGGTTACCTGGGGTCAAGGTGACTATTTGCACAACGTTCGTAGTTTTGTGTGTCGGACGCCTCTTTATGTATTCCAAGGTGATAGATGAAATTCCAGGAAAACCTTCTTCTCCTTCAATCCTTCACTTATCGAAACAAAAAACAAGCAAAGCACTTTTTCGATTCCAGCTTAACTTTTAATTAATCAATTCTTTAATTTATCAAACAAAGACAAACCAAGCAACTTTTTCAATTTTAACTTCATTATTTCTTTACAAAAAGGAACCGGCTATTTCTGCCTTTCCTTCCTTTTCTGCTCAATTGTCCACAATCAACCTTTATCAACGGACTGTCATCAAGGGACCCTGGAAAAACAATATCTTTCGAAAACATCAAAAACGGAATCGAAAATTCCCTTTTCTGTTTCTCCCTCTCACTCATCGACATCCACCTCCAACCGAATTCGAAACTTGTACACGATCCACACTCGAACTGGGGTGTGTCCGCACACTTACATGTGTATCGTGCACTTACTCCACCACCTTACCATCACATTATATTAAAATTAAATTATATGAAAACAAATAAATGATGGGGGCGGTGGATTGTCGAACGTCACGTAACACACCTCCCCCACCACAAGACTGCGTGGCATTCTTAGGAGAAGAATGTCACGCCGGACAGTGGACGGCGGAGAGCAAACAAACAAACAATCAGCAAATCAACTAAATCAATAAATAAATAAATAAACATGCTTAGAAGTTAGGGTTAGTAGGGATTTTCTACATATTCTTATACTACTTATAAATTAGGGTTAGTAAGAAAAATAAATAAATACTAAACAATTTATTAGGGGAACACTAACAAGCACTCCACAAAACCAAGGACAACACAAACGCCCGCGGCGGGCCCGACACTTAACTCGATGGTCCGACCGAAAGCTCGACCGCCCATACGATCCGGTTAGGACTCCCTCGCCTGCTGACCTCTACCCCTGTATGGAGCCTGGGGTTCGCGCGTCCGCGTCGGGCGATCCGGGCAGTCCACTATGTCGTGTCCATGCCGCCAACACTCACGACAGAAAGGAGTATTTCGTCTTTGCAGACACTCGTCGTATACATGACCTCTCAGATGGCAAAAATTGCATATGGTCTGGGATTCCAGGGGATGCGCCGATCGACCAACTGGATCCCTGAACGGATTGTCCCGACCCGATCGATCCTGAGGCACATACGCCCCCTGAGCCAAGCTCTGCCACCCTCCACTCTGGCTCGAGGAAGGCACGGTATTTGACCACGCTCCCTCGCCAGAGGAGGCCAGAGCATAGGCACCAGCATCCCTTCGATAACCGAGAGGTCCGTGCGACCGCTCCCGAACGAAACCGTCCTCCTCCCGTCGACGACTATATGGCTCTTCAGGCAACACGAATGACACCGCCCGGGGGTCACGACTCGATAAAACCGGCGCGGGCCCGGGGTACAATCCCTAAAAGTGGAGGAAGGGCCTTCTAAAAAGGTTGAGGAGGTTCCCGGTCCTATATCTAACGTTTCCGACGCTCCGTCGGCGATTCCGGGCCGCGCATCCACAAACAAGTCGTCCTGCCTCAACATTTCCTTTCGAGCTCGCTCGAATCCGGTTAGGTGGTCCACCAGGCTTCGAAATGGGACATTACCCAACGTGAGGAGGAAGTGCCTTAGTCCTTCCTCCCTCAGACCCCTCACCAACACCGGCTTGGCCATGCCCTCAAGCTGGCTGGCGAAGACGGACCTACCCTGGCGACCATAAAAGCGCTCAGCTGCCTCCTCGCACCGTGCCACGGCCCGCTTCACTCGGGAAACGAAACTTGTGGCATCCTCGGAAGGAAGTTGTCGCATTTTGGAGATTTGTGCACACAACTCCTCATACGACACCCGGGGTTCGTAGGCCTCTCTGAGACGCTGTTCCGCTTCGAGGAAGGTCGTGGGTAGTCTCTCCTCGAACATTCGATAGGCCTCGCCGCTCAGCCTAGAGGGCAGCCACCGGAGGAAGGTATATTCCTCTTCCACCGCCAGACCATCTAAGGTCCTTCTGCAGCCCTTGAGAAACAAAGAGAGTTTCTCGGCTGTATCCGGACCTTCTTGTCCCGAAAACATGGGGACCGCCTTCGACACAAGGTCGAAAACCCTATCTGTGCCCAACATGGTCCGTACAGGACATGGCTGCGGGCCCAGTTTAAAATACGAAGGCATCGGTGTGTTTCGCATGCTTTCAACAGCTTGTTTGCTGACGGTGGGAGGGGGGCGCGTTGGCGACCGTTCGTCCACAAACTCGTCCCGCGAATCGTGGAATGCCTCCGGATCCACCTCGTCAACCGGCGGCTCGGGAAATGCCTCGGGCCGTGCCCGGGCAGGGGTGCCCTCTCGGACATCTCTTTGCCGCTGCCTTGTTTGCATTGCTAGGCCGTCTAACAAACTAAAAATTTCTCGCTATTAAAATGTAAACCGGAAACCCAACAAGCCCTATGGCCAACAGTAAAACCGGGGAAAAACAACAAAATCAGTGGCAGTAAACACAGTCCACCCCCGAGCTCCAACAAGAAATATAGCCGCAAACAACAACAATAATTCTAACGCCCTCAACAAGCGAACCACCCCGAACGCGGCAGAACCAACCGATAGTAGGGAAGCGAACACAACCATACACACGTCAACACAAAGAGAGTAATTCCTCAACACGTTAACCACAAAAAAAAAAAAAAAATAAATAAATAATATTAAACACGTTCCCTCCAACGAACGAACGAAAGACTGCACAACACAAATGACCACTACACCGCCCGAGAATAGAGAGAGGCAGAGAGAAAAGGAAAAGAACCCGGGAAGACAAAAGAAAATCAGACGCGACGATGCAGCAATAACACCGAAACTTACACACCTCGAATACACGCGAAGCTGAAAAGGAAAGAAAGGCAGAATCCCGATTCCAAAACAAAAATTTGGAGATCGATTAAGCCAAAAATCAGTTAATAAACAAATAAATCAGAGCAATAATTAACAATCAATAAATAACATCGAAGTATCACTTAAGGCTAAAACCAAAACAGTTCTACTGCAATTAACACACAAGCTTTCCATTCAACAATAAAAATAAATAAATAAATAAACAACAAATTTCAATCAATTCACAACAAAAGAGAAAAGAAAAAAAAAACGTTCACGTTCCGCCTTCCGTCCTTCCACCGTGCAGGCCTCTCCGCTCACGATCGTCGCCAGTTCGTACAGGTGCGATGCACAGGTTTTTATTGGATCCGGGCTTTTCAAGCGCTTACGAGTTGAATCTCGGGCATCCTCGGATCTGTCCGAACATACAGGTCTAAGTCTCTGCTTTCAATCCGGCGAAGGTCAGGACCACCCTTGTCCCTGTTCAATCCAAGTTGACATGCAGTCTTCACGTGCCACCCCTGGATAGCTACTTTGGCACCCGCCTAGTAGTGAACCGATGCATGCAGCGACATCTTGAGAAATGCTAATAACCTTGCCCGGAAAAACAAAGTATTATGGACAATTTAACAAGTTTTGGATAAGCACCGGATACTGGTGGAGAGACCTGCTAAATAAGGCCAAGACCGGATCACGGTTGTAGTGCCGATGATGATATATATATATACATATATATAATTATATATACATATATTTATATTATATACATATGCATATATATATGTATTTATATATATATATATATAGCGTTTGCGACGATAGTGAAGAGCGAGTGATTCGAACCGACGCTATCACGGTTAGAATCACTAAATATAGAACCAAAGCTCAACCCATCAGGCCATTGCCGCGTATGTGAATTCGATTTCTAAACTCAAATACATTCGACTAATGTGGAAATGATATATTATTGATATGGTATACGGCTTTAATGGATGTGCTTTTGGTGGTGTTGTTCTTCACTAGTCGTGTGTGTATCTGTTGGAAACGCCACATATATATACATAAATGTAAGAATTGGAGAGGGCGGATCTAAATCTGAGACGGTTAGTTGGACTTTCCAGCCAATGTAGTATATGGGAGTATAAATTGTTCAAAGAAGAATGTGAAGTGGTCGAAGATTTGTCTCAAACAGAGCTCAACGTCCACCACTGACGATAACATTAAAAAAAAATTAAACAATTAGTGGTTAAAAATCGTTGTTTCAATATTAGAGAGTTTGCTCCAGAGTCAAACATTAACAGAATGTCCGTTCTTCCAATTTTAACAGATATTTTGAGATTCAGACGCGCCACCACTCGACTAGTTCCGAAAAGGTCAATGTCTTGCAAAAAGACAATCGAAAACAAGTCTCTGAAGGATTGTTTTCTCGAGGAGCTGATTTCATGGAATGCATTATATTTTCAATACTCATTTTATTATGATTTTCGATATCCGTAACTCGCGAGCCATTTCTCAGCTGCGGATTTCGTTCAATTCGCTATTACACTTTGCGAAACATTTCTGTCGATTATGCTGGTTTTTTGTAATTCACTGCTTTGTAACGCCGTCAGTATCACGCTAATGACGTTTGGTTCGACTTTGCTCTTTGAAACAGGAAGCACGGTAGTGAATCATCTCTTATCAAAACAAATCAAAGAGACCGGTAGCGCAGGCACGCCACACAATAATGTTGATTAACAATTGATGTTTCTTTAAGAAAAACAAAAATGTCCATTACTTTATGATAATACTTTTCATGGAAATTAACGTTATTTAATTGATAGTCCTATGATTACTTAATCAACGTTCCCGTAAGGATTTTTGGCAATATTTCTTTCTTCCCCTGGGTGTTCATTTCATCCATCTGGACTCTCCCTCTCGACTTAATAAACATGACCCACTTCTGCTAAGGCATGCTAATTATTCCTTTATTCCAGCGGTTTTTTGAAAAAAAAAAACCTGTTTTCAAATAACTCTCAACAACACACAATCAACAGCACGTGTCAGAACATTTCTTTTAATTGTGTTCGGATGCGAGCATAATTAATCGAGAGTAATTACTCTTATGGATAGCACCGTTTTTCCCATGAAGGGTATATAATTAACAACTGGCACTGACCGTTGTATACCTTCCATCAATCGAGTCTTATCTAGGTTTAATGCACTGGTGAACAATATTGCAATGATTGGTGGTCAATTGATTTATTGAGACAAAAAAAAAACAGAATCCATCGACAGATTTTAAAAATGAGGGAAGCGAGACCCCAGTGAGTAGGAAATAAGGGATCAGCGTTTCAGAGTGTTATAGTAGAGCTCGAAGCGATTACATGCTCTATGTTTATAGGTTTGCCTATTCTCAGAAAATTGTTTAAAAAAAACCACAAAGTAAGAATATGTATTTAGAAAACTGTATTTAGAAAACAGTATTCACAAAACTGTGTTTAGAAAACTGTAATTGGAAACTGTATTTAGAAAGCTGTATTTAGAAAACTCTATTTAGAAATAATATTTAGAAACTATATTTAGAAAACTGGAGCCTTTTTCTTTGCTGAGTATTGTTAACCTAATGTTTGAACTTGAAGGAATTCTGGAAGACGCGACTTATTGTTTGTTATATTTTGTAAGAAAAAAATATAATTTTTTGGAAGCTATGCCTCTTTATTTTATTTGTCAATTTACAGGTCACTATGAACGCTCTCTACAGTTTTTCTATGCTATTTACTTAATTTACTTAAATTCTATCTTAACTTAGGAATCTCCTAATGTGTTTTTAATGACCCAACGTATAGATACATGCGTTTTGCTTCTTAGCATTTTATTTTGGTTTTTTTGGATTTAGGTAAATGGTGTCTAGACACAATTTTAGTGTTAAATATTTTAAGGAATGAATAGGAAACACATTCCTAGAAGATCGTAAAAAATGCAGACGCTAGTTGTTGTTGAATGAATTTCTTATTTTAAGGTGAACATAAGGATGCATAGTGGTTGGGTGATTCATACGTTAACTCGCGCGAAAACCATCTTACCTTTTTCATCAAACCAAGTAATGCTATGTAATGCTTACAATAGGAGACGTAACTTTTCTGATTTTATCCACATAATTATATCTGTGTAGGAGACTCTTGACAACATAGGGATATGTTGATATTGTCCACTAATGTATATGTTAGTTGTGTTAAAGGTTAAAGCTTTCCAACCCTATGGTTCCCTGTTAAGAAACATTACTTGTTTTGTGTAGTCGTGGATCTAAGCGATAAGCGCCTGGAATGTTAAGAAAATTATGCATTTTTAACGCCTCCTTTAATAGTTACATCTGCACAAATCTCAATAAAACGGGTGTTTTGCTCCTAATACGATGAAGTAAATACCTTTCTTTTATTTCAGATAGGATTTTATAAGAAACTGGTAACAAGGGAGGCATCTAAATCCAAGGCTCGTCTTGGTATTCGAATGAATCCATTTGCTTCACCGCAAGTGACCAACACACACTAATCCCTGGAGGATTTAGTTTTTCCTTACTCCACATAGACACTCAAGGATACTCAAAGATCTTGGATACAATTTCGTGTAATAAAATTTCTCATTTTGTGCGTGAAATACATTTCGAGTTTACAGCACTTTTACACCTTAATCTAAATGAACATAGCGATACTAAATTTTCATCGCCCAACCACCCAACCGCCTTCGCATGTCCTTCTTCTCCCACCCGTCGGGCTCAGACTCTGTCATTCCTCACCCCCATCCCTGTCATCAAATGAGATAAAATAAAGCAAAAGTAACAGATATGGCAAAAATTGTATTGAAGCAATGAATGCGATGTGGCGACTTGGGTGCCTCAGCTCGCAGATGGGGCAAATAAAAAATAAAATTTCACCACTATAAAATGCGCTCTTATTCAAGAGAACGCAGAAGGCTTCCCCTCCGCCCAGTCATTCCTCATTTGCCGGTTACCCAAACAAAGCGGGAGATTGTGTTGTTCACTTGCCGGAAAACAGCCCGTTTTTAACGCGAAAAGCTAAAATCGCTAGCTTCCTACACCCCCCGAACAGGACAGCCCGCAAGACCGAGAGCAGCTCAGTGAGCGTGGTACAACCAATGCGAGAAATATGAGGAAAGGATAATTTCGTATTCGGTACGAAACAGAAGCGGCTGCGGCAACAGTGCCTGACAAAAAGCAGTTAAAAAGGATAAAACAATGTTCAATATAATTTTTATGATACGACATAATGTACAAATACGTGCAGGCGTACTTATTTTCTGTTTCGCCATAAAATACATTCGTAAAAATTGCCATAACACTTCGTTATTAAAAAATGAGTGTGTCTTTTGCCTTATCCAAGTAGTTCGTCTTCTCCTTGTCCTCGGCCTTAGATAGTACTATCCCTTGGAGCCTGCGAGGGCAAATATGAAATTACTTACACGAAACATTATACTTGCTGAATGGGAATGGGGGAAGGAGACTTAAGATGACAGGCACGAGACAAGGGTTTTATGGAACCTAAATTCAAATTTAATATGTTCCGTTGAAGTAATAAGAGGCCCGCTGAAGGCTAGCTCTATGATGCATTGATTTGCAGACAAGTTTACTGGTTTCCTTCAATGTGTGAGAGAGAAGGATAACATATTGTGACGCATATGACAATCAGTACTAGAATATTCTAGAGAGTCCGAAACAGAGTACTAGAATATTCTATAAAGTAATGGAAAACTGGAGACTAGGAACAGTAGAACATTCAAGGCAATGGAACGGAAGGAAACGAAACGCTGAAACAGTATAAATACGCCGCACACAGAGCATAGTGAGGAGTAGGAAGTAGGAAGTGAAACAAGCGATTGCTGACGAGTAAGAAGTAGAACGTGAAACAAGCGATAAATCTCAAGTTAGAAGTAAGAAGGAAAATACGCGATAAGTACGGAAGCGATAAGTCAAGAAATCGTTGTATACGGTAAAAGTGACGGTTGTGATTAACGGACTAATAAAGTGTTATATTAATTCAAAAATCAATTTAACGGCTCTTATTTATTTTAACATAATTAATCCAGCGAACCCTAAGCTCGCTACAATATTTTTGAAGATTGCATCCTAAAACTGTTAGGCAAAGAAGGATCTTAGAAATGGAGAGAACAAGTTAAAGACCAGTGTTTCTTTTATCCATAACTAATTCATTAAAAATGTACACAGTATCTGAATTGGAAAAATAATCTAGAAGAGCTTCCCAGTAAGTTGTTAATTTTCATGATCTGTATTGGATTTTGAGTAGTTTCGTCCAGCAGGATTGTAGTGAATATTATGGATCATTTAATCAAATATTAAAGAGAATGGACGACAACACGGCGCCCTGTGAAACATCAGCAATCTCCTTATGAAATGAAAATCGAATTCCATCAAATACTGCGAACATCAAATGTCTAAAAAGTTGCCTCCCGTCCATTGAGTGGTTGGTTGGTAAGATCATTAAGTCCTCAATTTTAACAAAAGAACCAGATGAAAATCTTTGTCGAATGCTCTGGGTATATTGTGCCTTATGAGTAGGGCGTTAGAATATACTCCGAGCTAGGTCAGCTTGCCGTTAGAGGCGACTAAAGGCGAGTGGTGGGTGAGGTCCCAACGCCCTGTCGCCCGATGAAATACCACCCTATCAAGTTATAGGCTCCGTGAAACGGTCGCGAGAAATCCTTGACCATCTTTCGGAGCTTGGCTGATGAAGAAAATATTGGTTTATGTGATAGTCGGTCCCAAGGTGAGATACCATCCCGTCACGCTGTACATTCCGCGATATTGTCTGGAGATATCTGCGACGATGTTTCGGATGTATGGATAATGGTCCGGACTGAAACTGAAATAATTCATGATGGTACATTCTGAGGTAAAGAATTCCAGAGGTAAACTACTTTCCCAATCGGATCTCCGGGGGGGGGGGGGGGGGGGGGGGGGGGCTATGTCAGTGGCAAACATGTTATCGAGGCTGTATCGACGTTCAACTGATAACGGCATTTTGTGACATCATTGGTTTTGTAGTGCTCTGAAAAGCCCTACCAAATCTTTCCCACACACATACATCCAAATCCATACACCCGAACTTAAATTCCTGATAAACGAATCAAATGTTCGTTTATCGCCCACACAACCAATTCCCCATAATCCCCCATTTAAAACAAACGCATGGTAGGGGGACCCCCCCCCCCGGGGGGGGGGCGGTAGGAACTTTGACGTGGTGGGGGGCATAAACTACAATGAATCACTCAGGCTATGCCGAGGGAAGCATACGCTTCCAGCAAGGCCACCTGTGTCCGACAGGCTAGCGAGGAGTAACAGACAAAGATCTGCCACCCCTAATCCAGGGTGTTACGCGCCACCGTGCCCAATCGATGGTTTGGAGCCAGGGGTATACAAGCTGTATTATAAAGCCGCCTCTTTGACACCGGTTCGAATCAGAGCAGTAGGCAGACCTTACCATATCAAAGAGGGGCTCTGATATGGCGGACTATTTGACACCCCAAAACTCGTGGGAACAAAAATGAATAATCAATATACAAAAAATAGTCCCAAGAAAAACCCGCTAGGCGTAGGTGTGATGAGCCGACACTACCATAAGGGAACAAATAATCAAGAAAACACCGACTCGGCATAAAGAAGACGTAGGGAAAAACGGAAAAAGCGGGATATAGGCGTCAACACGTGGAATTATCGAAGGTTATATAAATCAGGCGCGATACAAACGGTCGTAGAAAACGTGATACAATATAAAATGGACGCCATCGCGATTCAGGAAGTCCAGCTACCACATCAAGTAATCGAAACCAACGGGCTTACACTGGCGTGTGGAGGAACCGGCTTCATCATAAGCAAGAAGATTACGCCCCATGTAAGTGATGTGAAATTTATTAATGACCGAATGTCGATTTTTTCTTTTTTTTTTTATTAGACTTCCCTCGGGATAGGTGAACCTATAGCGCCGAGTGGACACCCCGAGATACCCCAAATAACTGCTGCAGTTCTTTTTGAACAGTTGCAGGTTGTAACGCTCCGGGAACACTCGCGTGGGAAGGGAGTTGTGCGGGAGATGTAATGTGCCAGACACGGGCACTAGATTCACGCATATCCCCATCATGAATTACGAGTTTCGCCGAACACCAAAAGAAATCTGTTCACCAATAAATTAGAAGCCAAAGTCCGCCACGAGCTGTTAACAAAAAGGAAATGAAACACACTGGCTTACATTTTATGAATGATCTTTATTGTTTACTTTTAAAAAAAAGTTGTATTGTTTTTATTTGGTGTAAAAACTATTTATATTTATTTTAAAACATGTGATGTACGTTCGCTGAATTAAATTATGTATTTGTCATATTTCACAAGTCAAGCTAAGTATTAGTTTAGTTTATAATGTTCACAACGGATATACACAATTATATTGCCGGAACACGTACGAAAAACAAAGAAGGCACTTAGTTAACAACTGATACAGGTCGTACTTAGGTTAAAAACAATTAATACCCTGGGGGGTGTAAGCACCGTACCGTCGACGGTACGGTGGATGGCGCGCGCGACCGACTCCTTCTATGGTTGGGATAAGACTCAGCAATGTGCATTCGCTGGTAGCTGATATTTTGGGGCGGTGGTGAATATTCTCTCGGCTACGGATGCGTTTTACTTACCACAAGAGAAACGTAGAGTCTCTCTTTGTGGAATAGAGAACCGGATCTGGTACTGAAGATCATGTGTGTGTGTGTGATCGTGTAGATCATATTGTTTAACTCATGCACGAAGGTCATGGGAAACGAATTCAGGAACATTGAAGGGAATACAGGGCATTAATGAGATGTGCATTGCAGCTGTACAAATAGACCGCAATGCAATTAGGCAAATGGTACTGAAAACGAACACGGGCATCGATCCGTGATGAGGATTTAGCTAAGTAAATACGCTGCAATTCATTAGGTGCTAATGCATTTGGGATACTTCACACAATTTGGATTGTATATCGTATCGCTAGAATGGCTGCGGAAGAGCCGAATTCTTTTGTTTGCACGTGATACATGCTGAAGAATTCGGTTTCGGCGATATGGTTTTGAATTTAGGATGCCTGTAAGATGAAAAGAACTCTTTTCAGAAATTTTGAATGTGCATTAAAGAATTCTTTCAGGGAATGTAGGTTAAGCATTTGGATTCATGAATGAAAGAATTCTTTTTACAGAGACTTTTAGGTTATGCATTAGATAACCTTAATGCATGTAGCTTTGCAGGTACTAATGCAATTAGCGGGAAACAATGGGGTTTTAGGAGCTTCAGGACAGGAAGCTTGGGGTAATTGGGAAGATAGGTAGTCGCGTTTAGTGGAACCGCCACAGAGTTCCATATCTTCCCCGCTCTGTAACGGAACGAGTTCTGATGCAGGAATGTTGGCGCCATCGGGAGATGAACCGCAAACTGGTGCTATCCGTCGGATTGGCTTGTGGAGCGCATATAAGCCGAATTGCGTGGAACAATACTACGAATCTCCGAAGAACAGTTCCCATGATAATATCTGTAAAACAGATAGAGGTCGGCTACGCGCCTAAGATGTGATAGCGGCTGTAGCCCCGACGTCACCGCCGAGTCCCCGATCAGCCGGATCGCTTGTCTCTGTATGCTCTCAAGTAGGTCGAGGCTATGTTTAGGAGCCAATGTTGTACTTCTGGTTTCGGGGAGCGTGTGTCTTAATCCTTAAAAGGACTAAGAGATCTCTTATAAAAGTTCCCGAAAACCTGTCGCACAACAGGGTTCGTTTGCCGTGCTTCCTTTGAGTCCAAAGGGAAGAGCAACGTCCTTAGATATGGGTCGAATGTCCTTTTCTTCTTTTGGTCTTCCAGGCCAGGTGAAATGAAAAACCGGGTTGTTTTAGTTTTCAGATTTTATTTCTTCTCCCACTGGGGTATCTCCTCCAGGGACAAGATACGAATTTAAACTGCGGCCCCGAGATCACGAAACCATTCCTTTATAAAGGAAAAGGAATCGAAAATTGTATCTCAAAGATACACATTTTCGTGCAACAATCTCGATCTTTTGGATATTTCGAGCGAGATGTTGTGTTTACACAAGATAAGAAATCAATTTCTTGAATTCTTACGAAACCATTACGCAGATGTGTGAATGTATCTGCTTTTGAGTTTTTGTTTGTTCAACTCAATGGAATTTTTAGGATAGAGATAACAATCTCTGAATTTTGGATTTGGGTGATGCTGTGGAGCAAATATAGAACAATAAACGAATATTGGATTCGTTTATTGTGAATTTTAATTTTAATTTTGATTCTGGATTTAATTATGCCGTGGGGGCAAATGTTATGCGATAAACGAATGTTTGATTCGTTTATTGCGAATTTTGGATAATGTTTGGGTTTTTTCAGGTTTTGATAGGATTTTGGATTAGGAATGGGAGAAAAAGATGGTAGGGCTTTTTGGAGCACTACACCAAGCTCCAAACATGAGAGCAATATTCGAGCGCGGGCATAATTTGGGATTTATATAGGAGAAGAAGTTGGACCGGAGTAAAATATTTCTTGACTATAAGAAAATAGCTCAGCTTTCCTGGGGCTGACCTGGCGATGCCCGACACGTGTTGGTGCCATGATACATTCCCACAGACCGCGACGCCGTGATATGATGAAGTACTAAAACTACAGGGCCCATGGTACAACTATCGTCTACCGACGAAGAGACGAAGGACACGTTCTACGAGACCCTAGAGGAAGTATTTGATGGGATCTTATCATTCGATGTTAAAATCCTCCTCGGGGTCCTCAATGCAAAAATTGGAAAGGAAGATATTTTCCAACCAACTATAGGTAAAGAAAGTCTACACGACGTTTCAAATGATAATGGAATTTGAATTATCACGTTCGCAACGTCAAAAGTTCTGTTAGTGAAAAGCACGATGTTCAAACAGAAGCAAATCCATAAAGTCACGTGGATATCACCCGACAGCGTAACGCGTAACCAAATAGACCCCTTCCTCATAGAAAAAAGACACTGTCGCGTCGGGCGTGAACTAATAAGTTCACGTCATTATTATTATCTTTGTTTTCTTGGTTTCTGGTTATTATACCCTCTTATTAATTAGTATATTTATATTTATTCGTATTGTTAGTTTCATTCATTGTTATAATTTACAATTAATTTGCATGTTTGGCAGCACTTGCCTTTTTTGTTATTCGTTTGTCATTAGTTTTTGTTGTCATTGTTTTTTGTTGTCGTTTGTCATTATTATTATGCAACTGATTAGAGTTTTTTCGTTCTCTGTGAAACATATTAGATCGTGTGAACCGTTTTCGTTTTCATTATAATAAAGTTTTCGTTTCGAAGCGAAAAGGAGTTTCTTTAGTTTGTGTGTCCTGTCGTTCGCCTTTTCCGACAAACGAGTCGGAAAGTAAACAGACACCAGTCGAAGATCCTTGACGTAAGATCATATAGAGGAGCAGATTGCGACACCGATCATCTTCTTGTGATGGATAAAATTAGGAGTTGGCTCCCAGCAACCCCATATGGGCAGTCACGGGAGACCAGCACAAAGTTCGACATTGATAAACCAAAAGACCTGCGCAAAAGGGCTGAATATCAAGATGAACTAACGACTAGATTTGGTTGCCTAGAGAATGGGAGTAGAGAGGAAGGGGGCGCCAATAGTGTGGACACAAAATCAGAGTGATCTACTTAGAAATATGTGATAAAGTCAACGCAGAAAGATACACGACAATTCGGAAAGAGACAACGAAACTTATCAAACGCAAAAAACACGAATGGGAGAAGACTCGGATCGGAAAAATTCTATAAAATGCCAGAGCAAAGAATATTAGATGTATGTCTGCCGACATAAACTCAATTAGAAATGGCTACCGAGGGAGAGGCAAAATAATTCGAGACGCAAACGGCTATCTGGTCACAGAAACAAACACTATCGTGACAAAATGGAAGCAGTACTTTGAAAACCTGATCAATGTGCGCACTCATCAACCACAAATAAACGCACCACACCTACATATACCCGAGCCCCACATCGCAGAGCCCTCTTTCAACGAAGTTGTAGACGCAATAAATCGATTGAAAAACAACACGACGCCGGGAGTCGACTGCATACCGGCAGAGCTTACGAAGCATGGAGGGGAGGCAACCGCTTGAAAGATCCACCAACTCATCAAAACAATATGGGATAAGGAAATCACTCCGAAAGAATGGAAAACCTCAATAGTCGTCCCCATTTTCAAAAAAGGTGACAGATCTGGCTGCGAAAACTACAAAGGAATATCATTGCTCCCAACCACATACAAAATACTAACAAATGTCATACTGGCTAGGATCACACCGTACGCAGAAGAAATACTGGGAGATTACCGGTGCGGATTCCGCAGTAACCGGTCAACGACCGACCAAATGTTCACAGTAAGGCAACTGCTGGAAAAGAAGTGGGAATACGAAGAGGTGGCTCAAAAACTGTTCGTTGACTTCAAAAAAGCTTACGACTCAGTCACAAGACAAAGACTTTACCATATTGTAGTTGCGGTGGGAGTCCCGAAAAAATATGCCGCCCTCATTCAAATTTGCATGAACGAAAACAAAGGGCGAGTCAGAATAGAAAACCGCCTCTCAGAACCATTTGAAATCCGGGACGGACTAAAGCAGGGAGATGGTCTATCACCGTGTCTTTTTAACCTTGTGCTCGAGTATGTCATCAGAAAGGTACAAGACGACATGGCTGAATCATACCTGAACGGGGTCACACAAGTGCCCGCATATGCGGTTGACATCGCCGTTCTAGATGATAATTTAGAAACTGTAAGTAGTAACTGTGAAATCATCATGCAAGCAGCAGAAGAGGTGGGCCTAGAAATAAATAGAGACAAAACAAAATACATGATTACGGCGAGAGCAGGTGGATCTCAGATAACACATATAAACGTCAGAGGTAAGATATTTGAAAAAGTTAAAGAATTTAAATATCTGGGAACGATACTGACGGCCAGTAACGAAATGTGAAAGCAAATTAACAAAAGACTTCATTCCGACAACGCTAGTTAGCACGTAGTCAGTAAACCGCTGAAACCGAAAATGCGATCACGGAATATAAAGCTCCGTGTCAATAGAACCATAATCATGCCGATTGTGGAAGAATACAAATTCCGCGAATTCGAGAATAAAGCTTTAAGGGTATCTTTGGCGGTAAATATGACGAGGAGGCAGGACAGTGGAGGAAACTCCACAACCACGAATTGGAAGAGCTATACTGCAAACCTACAATAGTGAGAGTAATCAGGTCGCGAAGATTAAGATGGGCTGGATATATGGCGCGCATGGGCAACGATAGGACCGTGCGTAAAATTCTTGACGGTAGACCAACGGGTAAGAGACTGACAGGACGGCCGCTGCGGAGACGGGACATTGTTAGGTTTGACTTTGAGGAGATCGGATCGGATGGTCAAACGTGAAAGGAGAGCGCACAGGTCAGGGAACGACGGCGGATTCGAGTCGGCAAGGTCATGAACTTTCGGGTTCCTACAGGCCAATTAATAGTACCAGTAATTGTAAGTGTAACCCGATGTTCTACCACCATACCTTAATCCTAGTGCATATCTTCATATGCCCCCCTGATATCTCAAATTTCCAGGAATTCGCTTAACCGAATTCCTACACAATTTCCCACTACTCGACTCCAGCCGAAGTATTTTTCAAGATTTTGCTTACGTTCCGATGCATTCGCGATGTAAAATCCCGATAAGATTTTGTAAAAAAGGGTGATGAATTTTGTATTCGAGGATCAGTCTCAAATGGCGTCCGATGTGTAGGGACCCCAATAAATTAAACTAAAATCGAAATACAATTAATAACTAGAGTCTCTTTTTATTCAAAAAGTCAATTCCCATGCCCGTTCAGCAATCGATCGTCACTCTTCCCTTAGACCTGAGGAACCACGGCGACGACCGTAACAAGCCTCCTCAGGAACGGTCTTAAGAGATCCCTCCTTCTTGTAAGCACAAGGAGACATGCTCCCTGAGAGAAAGACTACAACAGATTCACCAATACGAATGTAAACGCCCTCCACCCATATTTGCAAACAGCGAAACCTGATATCCTTGCCCTAACTGAGACACAAGTCAATTCGTCAACTGATTCGACGTATCTTCGTTGCTCAGGATACGACTTACACTGGAGATCCCGTTTTAAGGGTAGAATCTGCGTCTCCACGCGGTCCGATCTGGCTTGCCAGAGGATAGAGGCGTTAGAACCTAATAACATGGACATCATGTGGTTAAAGGTCGTGCTGAAGAATTCTGTCAAATTTCGTTGTTGTTTTTTCCGCTCCCAAAATGACGATCGACCAGCGACATTTTTCGAACACCTTTCACATACCGTCGACTGGATACAAATCATCCACCCGGCTTCTGAAATTAGCGTCCTTGGAGATTTTAATGGGCACACTTCTGACTGGTTGGTGCATTCTAATAGAGCCAACGAGGCTGGGAGTCTGGGAGTCTAGCGGATATGTTCGCTGTTATCCGCAGTTTGACTCAACTCGTGGAGGAACCTACGCGAGCGCCGGATGTCCGAGAAGATTATGCGAACACCCTGGATTTTTTTTTTTTGACATCCGAGTCAAGCATGTATACTGTGGATGTAGCTGCGAACCTCAAATCACTACTTGGTATCGGTTGCGCAACCACTTGCAGTTCAAGCGAATAACCGACCTAGGCCACTTTGCCATGTATGGAGGTATGGGGCTGCTAACCGGGATGATTTGCGGGATTTCTATGCATCCTTTCCGTGATCGGAGGCGTGCTTTAGAGACTGCGATGTTAACGCATGCACGAATCGGTCACAGAGGTCATTCTTCTGGGGATGGAGATTTACATTCCGCATTTAATCAAACGAAATTCATCTGATAAACCGGTGGTTTGATAAAAAATGCGAGCAGATTACAACGACAAGAAATAGAGCTTTTAAAGTATGGCGCAACCACGCGATTGATACCGCGAAGAAGGCTTACAACGACAGAATGACCAATAAACTCCTTGAGTGTCCAACTGATTCGCGTCCCTTCTTGCCAACGGCAAGGGTTGTCACAAATTCAAAAGATAAAGATAATATGTTCGCGAATTTATCTTCCACGAATTCAAAGATCGATGCCGGTCCTTTAGAGCTACCTGTGATGGTGTCGATACGGTCTGCGATGTGGGATGTGAGATTCCGCCCGCGTACTATTCAACGCATTCTACGTGGACTGGACTATAAGAAGGCAACCGGACCAGACGGAATACCGGCAGTAGTCCTTAAGAACTGTGCCCCAGAATTGTCGCCGGTTCTTAGCAGGCTCTTTCGCTTATCTTATGTATGAAGGTCATTTCAAACCTGGTGGAAGGTCGCTCGAGTTCAGCCAATCCCAAAGAAAGGGGAAAGGTTTTTCCGACAAAATTACCGGCCGATAGCATTACTGTCTATGTTATCTGTAGGGTTATATTTTTGTGATTTTACTATTGTTTACCTCGGTTGGCGGGGCTTCCGGGTCTTTTGGCCTTGTGTCCAAGATGAAAGACTGATTTCTTTTTTTTTTGTTTATTTAATTATTTTATTTAGTTTTCATTTGTATACATGTTGGCCGTTGCCTTGGCCTCTGGATCCTGACTGATCGTGAGATAAAAAAATAAAAAAAATAAAAAATTAAAAAAATGGGTGGCAAGAGGCCGACTTTAGGGAGACAAGGACAAATGTGTCCTTCAACTTGTCTCTGGCTTCTGGTCACCTTGCGATAACCAGAATCACCCACATCCGTGAAGATGTTGGGCTCGGCCTTAAGATATCTAAAAAGAAAGGGGAAGGACGTATCTAAGGATAGTGTGGACAGGGTTAGTTCAATTGTTCAATAACTACTTGGATGGGGGGATGGTGGAAAAGAAATCATACAAGACCGGTAGGTCTTGAGTGCGGTAGTAAACGCAGATCACGTCTTTGGCGTCTGATAATCTGCGCTTTGGTCGGTGTGTATGTGTGTGTTTTTGTGCTGTCTTGTACTGTGCGTACGTGTTTGTAGTGTGTCAGCAGTAGACCCTATGGGATGTGTCCAGGAATCCTCTATTATAAAGGAGGATGTTGTTGGGAAGGGTGCTTTCTTCAGTTTTGTACTGAAGAAGAAATTGTGGTGGTCTGATCCGAAGAGATCGAAAGAGAGAAGGGTCAAGAACGCAAGACTCCCGTACAAGTGGGTTCTCACTGTTCTGAATGCTTTCGAGGTAATTATATGCTAATTGAAGCAAGTACTCGTCCATAGGGATAATCGAGGCACCTTCGTATAGGTGAGGGTCGGGTAATGGCGAGCGTCAGGCCTTCTAAAGTGGTTGATGCATCTTATGAGGAGTTTTCTTTCGAAAACTCGAAGTCTTTCCATTTGGGCAGAAGATATGCAGAACCATATAGGAAAGGCGTATGATATTCCAGATCGGATTAGCTGCCTATAGCAGAAAAGCTTAACTTTGGTGTCAACTTTGTTGCTCCACTTCAAGATGTTGTGTAGTTGCTTAGACCGACCGAGGCCAGGGAGGAAGAATATGGGTCACATGTTTGATGAAATTCATTTTTGGGGTATAGATGACCCCAAGATTTTTCATCCTGTCGTGTGGTCTAATCGTAGTACCTGATCGTGAAATAAAAAAGTGCCGCTGTTTTATACTCTGGTTCATCGAGATTTGTCAACATTTTATGTAAAAATTCCAAGAAGCACAAACAAGATTTTGTGTGCTTCAATTGGAATAGGATTCCTGGAAGTTGTTAAGAATTTATTTGAATAAATTCCCGGAAGGAGAAATCATGAAATGCATTTAGAGTTAACCATTTCATGATGTTAGGATTACTGGGAATTGAATCAATGTACGACAAATGGACTTTGGTTTAATTTTGTCGTGCATCTGATTCAATTGGGGAACATGATTTGGATTATGGATAAGAGTAAGATAATTAGGAATTGAATCAATGTGCGACAAATTAACTTTTGGTTTAACTTGTCGCTCAATGATTCACTATGCGAATAGGGTTAACATTATAGGAAATATTGGGGATTTGGATGGGAGTAGTGATTTAGGATCACCTCATATCTAAGGTGATGGAAAAGTGTAGTGTACCCGTTGATACCGGAACACATTTTCCCACTGGATCATAATTTAGTTTATTGAAACAAAATACCTGACAACATACGCTAAAGCAAAGGTATGACATTACAATGCTTATTTCCCAGATGTTCCGATGGATGTGTGTCATGTATTATATGAGGCATGGGACATCACGATGCATGACGCTCACCTATATTCGTGTCCTCTGAGAGGTGCGGATTGGCCATGCTATGTGCAGTACATTTGAAGTGATGAAGGTAATTGATGAAACAACCGAAATATGATGGCTTCTAACCGACTTGTTGTTGGTATGCCATAGAAATGTTGGTGGATGAAATAATATTTAAGAAACGAATTTTCAATTAATTAATCAGATTCAAGCAAACTTCTTACTGTATTGTATCTCATTCTGGCAAATATTTTTGGCATTCCCGCTCTACCCGTCGTTTAATTAATCAATACACTTTATAGCAGACTCCTATGGCATTCGTGCCCTGCCCGATTGGTTATCTGTTGCTTGAATTGAGCCAATAAATGGGGTAGTAGCTTCACTAAACTAAACTAAACTTAAACAACGAACTATTCTTTAGGACTTTCAGCTCTTGTTGATTACACTATCGACCAGTTAGACCCGACGTCCAATTACGCGCCACCCTTTTTTGATTACTGCATTTTGTTAGGCGATATGGGGCTCTCCTACTCTAAGGCGCAACATCGCCACAACCATTACAAAAGGTCATCACTACCGAGTTGATAAAGTATTTGGTGTGCAACGGACTTCTGACTGATCGTCAATACAGATTCCGTGGCAAGGGGCCCACGGGAGAACTTTTGACCCTTATAACCAATATATGGGCATTTGCGATTGAGGGGCATGGTGAATCAAGGGTGGGCGCATTGTATATCTACAAGGCTTTTGACCGCGTCTGGCACGGAGCATTGCTGACCAAGCTTTGTTCATACGGACCTTCCCAGCAGCTTTGCGACTGGACGAAGAGCTTCCTCGAAAATCGATCGATCCGGGTTGTTGTAGATGGCGAGTGTTTGGATCTGTATCCTGTTAACTCCGAGGTGCCTCAAGGTTCTATTTTGGCTCCAACCTTATTTTTGCTTCACATAAATGATTTGTTGGAGTTAATGGATAACAAAGTATTCAGTTTTGCGGACGATAGTACACTTGTTTCCTGTTTTTCGAGTGATCGGCCGACGGATAAGCGAGTGTTGCGACCTCTACCTGTTTTACAGATATTATCACGGGTACTGTTCTTCGGAGATTCGTGGTACTGTTCGGCACAATTCGTTTTATCAACAATCCGAGGATCGCACCAATTAACGGTTCATCTCGCGACTGTGCGAATATCCCTGCATCAGAACTCGTTCCGTTACAGAGCGGTAAATTGTGAAATTCCCTCACCGCACGGGAGTTTCCCGAGTGCTACAACCTGCAATTGTTATTTGGTGGTATCGTGGGGCGCCATGTCGGCTATATATTCGCCTCTCCTGATAAAAGTATACTAAAAAAAAAAATTTTAATTAATATTCGCTGCGACAACCTTACTTTCACTGTAGTTATACGTAGAGTGACTCCACTTTTCGGTATGTTATTCGATTGTGCCGTTTCAAGCAGATTAGAACCTGCAATAATAGTGAAAAACACAGTACCAAAAGAGGATCGAAAAAAAAGAACATGACGGCATTTTACCAGGGCATTAGCGTAGTAATGACAGCTTATGTGGCGAGTTGAGATATCCGCGTATACAATAGGCCGAATGGACTGTTTCTTTGGTACCAACTCTTTCATAGAGTAGATTCAAATCGCGTTTTTCAGTGTGGTATCTTGCGATAACCAGAATCACCCACATCCATGAGGATGTTTGGCTCAGTCTCGCGATATCTGAAGAGAAAAGAAAAAAGGGGGCATATCCAAGAATAGTGTGGACAGTGTTAGTTTTTCAGTGTGGTAATTCATCACCACGAGAAGGTCTGAACACGCGGAAACGTAACTAACGATTATGTAACACAAGACATTCCAAGTTAAAGATGGCGTGATATAGAGCAACCAATGTACCTCCGTACTATACTGGAGTTCGATATGAAAAGCATCGCGAAGAAGGTTAATTAAAAAACCTCAAACAGTCTTTCATATTAATTAAATAAAAATACAAACAATTATAAATAAAAAAAAAATAATAATAAAGGAATATAATTTATATAATTATAAATAAAAAAAAAATAAAGGAATAGAATTGGAAGACAGTTGGACACAATAAAGAAAATAAATTATAACGTTATTCAATAAAATAAATAAAGGAATTAAAACTTAATCAGCTCAGGTGTTGTAGGTTCATGACCCACAAACTGTCGCAATGAAACGGTAGAATCAAAGTACCAATACAAAAGACTACAGTGGGGTGTGCACGAGGATGTTTTAACTCTCTACCAAGGGGAGTACATTTTAATTTGCTACGTTAATGCTCTGGTATATGGCTCTCACGATTTCTATACCGATCCTTTTTTTTTTGATGCTGCCTTCTTCACTATGATTGCATTATATGTTTGTGTATCTGTTGGAATAACCCGAATCTGAAATGTCGAAGTGCGAATACATTGCGATTGTGAATTTTGATTTGACCGATGGGAAACGCATCCAGTCTATTAGTGGCATGGTCGTATGTCTGTTATGGGCTGAGTTAAGAGATTTATATGAATTCGACTTTTCAAAACAGCTATTATTTTCTACTCGAATGATCTTCGAAATGCGTGAACAAAACAGCTGAAAATAATGATGAGGACATTTACAGGCTTTGTGCAGTCAAGACTAATAACATTTTTTATATAGGGTTATTTTGTAGGGACTTGACAACTTTGAACTTAATTTGTGAACGCACCCTTTCACTAATCACCGAACTGTCACTGTTTATTCCGTAAACTCAACATATTCATCATGGTTAAGTACACGAACGAACAACGCCTGCAAATTAACTACCGAAATTTGGAGTCGGTGACCGTAGCTTTAAGAGTGTTAACTCCAATTTTTGGTCGTAATTCTCGCCCTAGTAGACAGGCAATAACAAGTTTAGTGCAAAAATTTGAGTCTACATATTCGTCGTGTGATGATGCAGTGCCAGTGAGACCACGGGTTGGTCGAAGTGTCGAAAATATCGCAGCCGTTCAAGTGTCCTTAGCAAATCAGTCAATTCCACGGCGTTCTCAAGAATTGGGCATCGCCCAGACCACTTTATGGCGAATTTTGCGTATGGAGCTTAGTTTCACACCCATACAAGAGCAAGCTGACTCAAGAATTGAAGCCATTGGACCATTTGAAGCGACGTACGATCTCCGATTGGGCTCTGGAAAAAAAAGTTGTCAAATCCCTATTGGAAAACCTTATAGTTGGAGTAGTTCCCATAGACAAGATGGTATAAAAGGAGAACCATAAGGGATGAAGTGCCTGGCCTTTATCGGCAACGATAAAGCTAGAAGAAAAGGAAGTTTCTGTTGCTTTATGCTAGGCCAGGTGGAGCCCAAATGGCAGATGGACCTTTAAACTAATCCGATCCCTAGAAGTTTGAATGTACCGGTCACACGAGAACAGCAACTCCCACCTTACACAGTTCTTGACAGGGCACAGTAGGTATTGAAAATATTTAAATCGTTTTGGATACGACAGCTCACCGCTGTCTCTACAATGCGAAAAACGAGAAGATGATGCTGAACACGTCAATTTTGTATGCACCGTTTCGCTCAATGGAGAAACAACCTCCCAGGGTCAAGGACCACGTTGACTATATTACCCGGTCAGAGGAGTATTGGGCTGATATCTGCACTCTAGCAACCTTAACACAGAATAACAGGTGAGAAATCGAAAGAGTAAGAAAAGAACCCGCAGAAAGCAAGGTAACAAGCACCTAACTTTGTAACCTCGAGCACTCAACTTTGGTCCCGTGAGGATAATAGTAGGAGATCCAGACATATTTTTTAATACGTGGGCGGAGTGTTGGGGCATACATTCCGTCAAAAAAGTACTGCGAATTTATCATTTAAAAAGCCCGCTTAAAGGGATTGTCAGAATTCTTTCTGTCGCTAAATTGGCTCAACGGTCCTCTCTCCTCACGTGAAGTTTGAGCGCGATCTGTCATTTAGTTTGTTTGGAGTGCGCATTTTCCGAAATTGACTTCAGTTCTCGCCACGAATTGTCTTTTATGTTTTCTTCCGACTAGACCCGGATACCCCAAAGTGGCAATTTGCATTTTAGATAGATAGGAAAGTCAGTCGGAGCTGCATCAGGTGAGTACGTTGGATTTTCGAAGACAATGGATGAGTTTGTGGCCAGAACTTCATTCACAATGATAGCTTTGCGGGATTGTGGGTTATCATGGTGCAAAATCCATGAGGTTTTCAACGAATTTGTTATCTCAAATGCTGCTTAATGCCCAGATAGTATTATTTATTTACCGTCTGACCTTCTGGTACGAATTTCGAATGCACAAAACAGCGATCATGGAAGAAAACATTCAACATTACCTTGACTTTTGATCGACTTTGACGTGGCTCAGTCGGAAGGCGCCATTTCGAAGTTTGTTGACTCGTTTGCATGTAAAACTCGTAAATCCATGTCTCATCATCAGTTATAGTGTTTTGTCTAGCAAGTAAGATATATATAAGAAAAAGAACAAAATAAAAATGTACGTAAAATGAAAATGAAATGAATATGTTTTATGAATGTCGAATTGGAATTAACTCGATTGAGAAAAACACTAAATGAATTGACAAAATCGAGCACACTGTAAACAAACTAAAAGACAGATCGCGATCAAACTTCAAGGCAGGATAGAGGATGTAATATTATAACGTTTACACAGGCGCCGTGCTTCCTCGCAATTCGAGGGAAGAGCATTGTGCGTTGAAAGTGTGGGGGTACGAAGTCGTGGCGCGAGCATGGGCGCTGATTCTACTATGACCCCACTAACACTCCGCTGTTCGAACAAACTTAATATTGCTGCAACAATCACCAGGAAACGAAAAGTAAAATAAAACACCGCTTGTTTTGCTAGTTCACCAGCTCTATTTATTAATATGTGTACAACTTTGCTCCCGCCGTTTTTTTTCCAAAATTCGAGGCTTTATTGTAAAAAACTGGTTATACATTTATGATTCAAAGTATTGTCCATCGCTGGCCACTACTTTCGGGCAGCATACGAATCCATCTCTTCATATAATATTATGTATCTTCTTTTATTACGTGGTTCAATAATGATAGGCAAAAGGGCAGATAAAGTAAAGTCAAAGACATTTTCTGATACCATTCGTGTGTGCTGTAGTTCAGTTAATTTGCAATCACTGTTAAGTTTGAAATGGCCGTCAATGTACAACCTAGTGTTAATATAAATATCTTTACATAAAATTGAATAATAAACAATAATCACAATGACATTTTAAATCTCGGATGTAAAAACCTTCGACAAATACATTCAACAAATGGACGAAACCGTAAAACGAACAATCGACAAAACAATTCCCAAAACAACAGTTACAGATCACATTAACATGTACAGAAACACAACAATAAACGCACTCCACAAGAAAAAGAGCAGACTGCTATCGAAACTAAAACAATTACACAGACAGTTTACAGACAGACAAGACCAGGAGATAATAGCACTGAAATCCCGATTAAAAACGTCCGACAATTACTTAAAGCTAACTATAGATTAGCAACAAATTTGTATTGGAACAACAGAATTCGAGCTATAAAAACTAATAACCCGAATATGTTCCCTCAACTAAATAAAATATTCAGGAGAAATAATCAAAACGAGATTCAGTGCCTCCAAATTCCACGTACTGATGTAAACAAGCAGCTGCTAATCAACATTGGGATAGATACAGACAACGCGATCCTCAATAGTTAGCTTTTCGTGATCGAAGATCCTTTGGGAAAGGTGAACGTTGTGGGAACTGTCTTTCAGGAAATGTACAAGGTGAATGAAAGCATTCGCCGTAATCACGACCTGGAGGACAGAGTTCTACTGAATCACCTGCACCTCCGAAATGAAATTTCACTTGGGCAATCGGAGAATCCGGGTTTTACCGTATTTGATGACGATAATCTGTCAATTGACATTAATGCGAATGGTGGGGCTAATAGCCTATTAATTGCTAGGGAAGGACTCTAGAGTACCTTCGACTCATTAAGAAGCAAAAATTCAGTGGGAATAGATGGAGTACCTAACATCGTACTCAAGAACCTGCCCCCAATGGCAATAGATATATACACGGTCCTGTTTAACACCCTGTTGAATAATGCATATTATCCCGCGCATTGGAAAACGGCTATCACTCAGCCCATCCCAAGAAAGGGCAAAGACTGTACAAACCCAATGAACTTGCGTTCGATAAGTTTACTCCCAAGCATCAGTAAAGTATTTGAAAAAACCATTAACAAAGTTCTGCTAAAATGGGTAGACAACAACAACATTATTTCAAATAAGCAGTTTGGCTTCAAGGCGGGTCATGAAACCACACATGCCTCAGCTAAACTGGTCTCTGATATACAATGGAATAAATGTAGGAACCAATGCACAGGTACGTGTCTGATCGACTTGGAAAAAGCCTTTGATACCGTCTGGATCGAAGGGCTATATTACAAACTGGTCAGACATGGCATACATAAGCCTTTACTATATGTACTTTACGATATGTTAAAGGACAGGAGGTTCGTGGTCAAAAATGGTAATGTGACCTCTAATAAAACGATAATATCAAGAATGGCTTGCAACGGGGAGCGGTACTTTCTCCGATTCTTTTTAACATTTTCACTAGCGACTTATTAGATGCACTTGTGGGGGTTTCTGTCTGGTCGCCGGCGTGGGGGGGGGGGGATTAGTTCGTAATGCGGATGATGTATTTGTTGTTATTTATTTTTATAAAATGGGTCCAAACGAGGACAATAAGAGGTGTTGGCGATGTATCACGAATTCCCAGGAAATGCAAGGCCAGCGCTAACATACCATTTCCAGGGAAACGACGATCAGCGGCGCACCGATTCCAGGAAGCCACTAAGAAAAGCAGATCCCAGGAAACGAGCGAAGGAGGGGACGACTGCGGGCCTATATAAGGTGGGCACATTCGATGAAGCAGCAGGAGTCGTCGAAGGAGCTCCTAACGAAAAGGTCTTGTTCAAGACCGCAAAAGATCAAATAACAGAATAATAAAAATCCAAATACTACAATATCCAAATAATAAAATAAGCGAGTTATACCGCGTTTTGCTAAGCAAGCAAATTGGGTCGCGTTTTTTGAATATCTCATTTCTTGATCGCATATCTACTTTTGTTAGATTAGGGATTTGTACTGGGCAAGACTCGAACGCCAGCCGATCCAGAGAATAGTCCGGCTCTGGAGGTACAATCCCTCAAATTTAAGGAGAAAGCATCGTTGGCCGGCGAGTGCCGGAAATACAGTCCACTCGAAGAGAGACTGAGGCAGCGCAAGCGAAGCGCCGTTTGTTGGTTTCGGTTTCTTTTTCATTGCAGGAACAAGAGGAAATTATACTTCGCAAAACTTTGTTCGAGAAAAAAAAACCTTCGTCTGCGCGAATGAATTAAAGCGAACCAACTCCCGACTTTGAGTGTGCGTGCCCCGCGGTGTACCAAACTCGGCTGCCTTTGGGTTGAAGGGCGATATGCGCTCGGTGGTGACTGTAGCTCGACTGACTCATTACAAGCGCTAAAAAGTTCATCGCGTCGTGGCAGTGGAGTCATAGCTAAATAAACTCACTGCCATTTACTAGGAACTTTGAAAAGAGTTGCTATGCTTGCATTTTGTTCCGGAGAATCGTTGCCGTAAATGCTGAGTTAAATTCCTCTGGCGCTATGTATACGAGGAAATTGGTTTGGAAATACGACCAAATATGGGCATGAGTTGTCGATTAGACAAAGGAATGTGGGTCTTGGTCGTTTCGGTAGTTGTTTCGCGGAAATGCAACGCATCGTGCTGGTGACTTGCCAGTAAGGGGAATTGGTATTGGGTAGGATGGGAGCCGAAATGATTTTCGGAGAAACTAAATGTTGCTTGGTTACAAGCAAGGAAATAGTTTAAGCAGGAAGTGTGCCGGAATGATTTTCGGGGGAAATTAGAACTGCTTGGTTGCAAGCAAGAGATATGATTTGAATAGGAAATTAACCGCAGCGGTTTTTGGAAAAATGTATGCGGCTCGATGTAGTTGGGGGGAGATGATTAGTATTCCGTTGTAAATTTGAATATGCATTTTATTACAGATTGGGGAATGGATTCTTGGTAAGTTTGGGGATGTATGCAATTGCAGATTTGGGGACGGGTACTGTTGCATATTGGGATGTGTCTTTGCATGTTTGCGCATGGATTACGGATTGGGGTTATGGTGACGCACTGTTGGCGGTCAAAATTTGTTGGGTTGGTGGGTTGATTCTCCGTGTGATATAGAGGACCCCCACACACTCCCCCAGGCTATTGTGTACGCAGACGATCTCATAATTTACAGAACAACTCCGAAAGTTGAGATCATAAATAGTTTAATACAGCGAGACTTCAACAACGTGCAGCGCTATTGCGATGACTGGAAACTTAAGATCAACTTCCAGAAATGTGAAGCCATCCTATTTAGAACTCCATTATATAAAGCCATGAACGACGCGAGCAAAAACTGGCGAAAGCTAGCTATCGTACGACCGCATTGAGATAAACTGGAAACCAAGAGTTTAGTTAAATACCTGTGCATCTGGCTAGATCAATATCTGTATTTCAACAGACATGTAGAGGCCGCTCTGGTCAAGGCTAGAAAAACGTTTGCTATGACAAGGAGGCTATTTCACAGTAGCCAACTTGACAGCAGGGTAAAAGTCATATGTTACATGACGCTAATCAGGCCAATGCTCATATATGGTTGTCAGTATCATTTAACATAGGTCCAAATTTGATGGAAAAGATCCGGGTGTTCGAAAGGAAGTGTCTCAAAATCTGCCTCAGATTATATCGTACATCGGAAGCGGAATACAAAAAGTACTACTCAAATGAGACTTTATATAATGAACCCTGCATAAATAGGGTGAATAATTTTATGATCAAATTAATCAGAGGACATATATCAAGAGCAATAAGTTCTTCCAATGACCTACTTTTCCGGACTTATTATCCAAATACCCTGTACTATGAGAACGTGCGTTGCAACGGCGTTCCACCAGAGGCGTTCCTTGATTTGGACATGAAAGGGCTTATACAGGATAGATCCCGAATTCCGCTGATCTATCATGTAAGTAGATCATCCGTAGACGGTTCTGCCAAACCCCACTGTTACTTACCTGAAGAAATCCCATAACTTCGACCCAACCTTATAAGTTTCGCTAATGCATTAGCACCTTAAAGGCTTCACGCAATAAATAGATCAATCTTTGACCTAAAAGTCCCTGTAAAGAAAACTTACCTTACTTACCTTCGGTGCCAGGCAGATTCCCCTAGATGAATTCCTAATAACAAAGGGTTTGGATTACATACTATGTAACCTTCACCAAGGACCATAAACATTGCGCTGTCTATTTTTCAGCTTCGCCATGTGTATGATAAATCTCTTAACGTACACATTGGCCGGCGACCTTTTTCTTCCAGCAATAAAATACCCAAGCAGCTGCATTCAATTAGCGCAATCGACGCTGAAGCCAATTTCCCTAACTCCCACCAAGTGCAAAAAAAGAACGCTGTTCCTCCATAGGCTTCCTGGTGATACTATAAACAATCCATATCGTTTGTAGTATCCTAAACGCAGTTTACATTTAATGGGTGGCTGCTATTTATCCTCATTATCGAACGATGCATATGTCGCTTTTTCCTTTGTATTGTATTTACGCTGCATCCACCCCTCGTGACCTCGACGCATAATCAAACACAAACCATTAGCATCCCACGAAATTCGATTTGTTTGTTTCAACGAATACCCATCTCCTGGATGCCCCTTCTTGGTGTTTCAGATTCGTTAACATGGCTTCGACCCATGAAAAGAACCGACGTACACATATACATGTGTACCATGACGATCTCGTTTATGAGATCCGGTTATCACCATAGTGAAAGCGAATGCACTCAGAATTTCCTTAGCCAGCGAATTGAATCTTTGAGTCGTTTTCCATCCGCCGACCGCCATGGTCGTGGCCGCTCCCGCTCACCGGTGCGCACGGTGACGCAAATATAGTCGAGTCGTGAATTAACACCCCCGAGTAGTTCTTTTAACTTTCTAAATGATAATTCTAAGGATTTTAATTAAGAATCAACTTATGTTAATTTGGTGTTTAATTTGTTGTTTTGTTTTTATTTAGTTTTATTATATTTGAACTATATAAATTCAGTGCTTAAAGAGAATAATAATTGGTTCGAATAAAGAGAAGTTAACGTCAAAAATCATTCAGTGTTTTCCCTTTTCCTGTTGTGGGCGTTGGATTGTGGAGTTTTGTTTGTGTTTTTCTTTCGGTCTGCGGCAGACACTTTTAGAACTGGTGGAGACGAGGTAGAACTCTGTGTCGTGCGCCGGCACAATGACTTCGTACCCCACAGAGCTCTTGCGCTTCAGTAGGGCTATCTCCCACAGAGACCGGGACGATAGTATTGGACAGCGTCAACAATTCTGGTGGTTGAATGACATATAAAGACCTAGACACCAAAGTCGGTATAGAATAACAGTCTCACCAGCCACCTTACATAGACTTAGCTTTTCTAGAGTTAGGGTAGTATAAGATTTTAGTTAAGTTAAGTTAAGTTCTTTTAAATTAAATTTAAAAAAAAAATATCTAGGTTAATTTTAAGAAGAAAAACAATAAAAGATAGACACAAAGTTTTCAAAATCTTTCTTTGTCATTTAAATAATTATAAGTACTGCCACAAACAAAGGTCTGTCGCCGAAAGGCAAATTATAACATACAATAGTTATGTAATGTTTAGCCTAGAGCGTCTGCATAGGACCAGTAAGTTATAATATAAGATAATTAAGCTAGAATTTTTTGTTTAGTATTTAATTTAGAAAGTAAGAATATCTAAAGAAAATAAAAAAATGTTTTAAAAATGAACTGTAATCAATAACCAATAACCACTCATAACTGATAACCGGACATCCAGTAAATAAACTACAATTGACGAATATCATGGTCCTTAAAATGCTTCTACAATCAGGGGAAACCTCAGATAAACGTGGAGTATAAATAACAACACTCGTTGAATCCATAGGGAGTTACCAAATACCCTACAGAACCTAGTTAAATCTCGAAACCCCAAGAAGCCACCCGGTATCGACAATATGTCCTACCACTCGTTGCGAAGGCTTTCTGCTTTATTCTTTATAAAGCTCTCCATTCTGCTCAACCATGCCTACAATATGGGGTACTTTCCCGAAGCTTGGAAGCATGCTGTTGTCTGCCCAATAGCAAAAGCTGGGAAACCAAATTATCACCCCTCAAGCTTTCGTCCTATTTCGCTCCTCACCTGCATCAGCAAAATATATGAACAGTTCATATACGAGAAGCTAAATAAATTTATCAGTGTCAGAAACCTAATACCTGACTTCCAATTTGGATTTAGAAGAGCGCACAGCACCACTATGGCTCTCAAGATATTTCAAATCACGTTTGCGTGCGCCTCTTTAATAAGGAACCCACCATTGCGGTGAGCTTAGACATTGAAAAGGCTTTTGACACAGCCTGGATCGAAGGTCTCGTTTTCAAATGACTGAATACTGACCTCAGTAAAACGCTGTGTAGTATTGTGGCAGTTCTAGGAACCACATAACCTACTATAGGCTGAGATGTCCTTTCCGTCAAGGAACATACTCACCTTTATCCATCACACCTGCCCACAGACACGTGTCCCAAAAGTCCCTACTCCCACCTGAAACAGAAGGTAACATTTCATACACCAACATTGAATTCAATAGCAGAAATCAATCGAACTAAACGTTCAAAAGTTTCTAATATTGAATTCAACGCATCCCATATCGAATTCAATAGCAATTAGCACCTAAATTCCCAGCATGACCCAAAACCTAAAAGGTACACTTGTGCAAACAAAGGATAGCGATTCGCCGCCGGCCAACAGTCATGCAATCATAAATATCCTAACGTAGATTGCTCGTTAGATGTTTATGATTTGGAAATGCTAACAAAGAAACTATATCAATCCCATCTGAAGCGCACAAGAATATTGTTAGCTTAAGCCAGATGGGTAACCCAAACAAATCCCACGAAAAGATCGGAAATTAAGCGGCGGTACGATCGATCGTTCAAACAAAGGAACAAGATTCCGATAAGGAAGATGGAAAGGAGAATGATGGATTGATGATGGGAAAATTTTCTTTGCAGATACGATGGGAAATTTTCTTTTGCAGATGTGGGGATGGGAAGTTCGAATGGGATTTTAAAGATAGAGACAGTTAGTCTACTTCGAGGAGCAGTCTGAGAACCCCACCGAAGAGGTCGATCCGCGTTGAGATATCGCGAAAATAAAATAAGAAATAAATAACGTCAAACGTGTGGTTCAAGGTAGTTTCGAAACGGTGCAAGATAAGATAATTGAAAAATTAAAAGTGTGTCCTAGACGCAAGTGGAGACCGAACTCTAAAACAATAATAAAATCCAAAAATAAAAACTATTCTCTCCGTGTTTAATTGTTTGACAGTGTCCCCGTGTTTCAGCTTGTTCTTTCGTGTGTGGACAGTGTTCAGCGGAACACTTACAACTAATAGACCAAAATACTACCGCCAAAGTATCATCTACCAGTTCTTTTTAAACAGAACGTTCCAAGTTCGAGTGAATGGAAAGCTTTCCCGACCTTTCAACGCCGCTGCAGGCGGACCACAAGGCTCCAATCTAGGTCCCATCTTATTTAATATCTACACCTCAGATACTTCTCGATACTCACAGAATATCTATATATATATATATATATATATATATATATATATATATATATATATATATATATATATATATATATATGTATATATATATATATATATATATATATATATATATATATATATATATATATATATATATATATATAGGGCGTACTACGATTAAACCACAGGACAGGATGAAATATCTTGGGGTCATCTATACCCCAAAAATGAATTTCATCAAACATGTGACCCACATTTTTCATAGGGGCATCGGTCGGTCTAAGCAACTGCACAACATCTTGAAGTGGAGCAACAAAGTTGACACCAAAGTTAAGCTTCTCTGCTATAAGCAGCTAATCCGAACTGGAATATCATACGCCTTTGCCATATGGTCCTGCATATTATCATCATCATCATCATCGGCACTACAACCGGGAACCGGTCTTGGCCTTATTTAGCAAGTCCTGAAGCTTGTTAAATTTTCCATAATAATTTATTTTTCCTGGGCAAGGTCATTAGTCTTGCGCCAGGGGCTCCCCGACGGGGAATCGAACCCCGGTCTCCCGGGTATACTAACCACTGTACTATCGAGGAGCCCATGGTCCTGCATATCTTCGGCTCAAATGGAATGACTTCGAGTTTTCGAAAGAAAACTCCTCAGAAGATGCATCAACCACTTTAAAAGGCCTGACGGTCGCCATTACCCGAACTCTCACCTATACGAAAGTGCCTCCACTATCCCTATCGACGAGTACTTGCTACAATTAGCATATAAGTACCTCGAAAACATTCAGAACAGCGAGAACCCACTTGTAGGGGAGTCTTGCGTTCTTGACCCTTCTCTCTTTCGATCTTTTCGGATCAGACCACCACAATTTCTTCTTGAGTACAAAACTGAAGAAAGCACCCTTCCCAACAACATTCTCCTTCATAATAGAGGATTCCTGGACCCATCCCATAGGGTCTACTGCTGACACACTACAAACACGCACGCACAGTACAAGACAGCACAAACACACACACACCTACACACCGACCAAAGCGCAGTTTATCAGACGCCAAAGACGTGATCTGCGTTTACCACCGCACTCAAGACCTACCGGTCTTGTACGATTTCCCCCCCCCCCCCCACGTAGTTAGAAAACAATTGAACTAACCCTGCCCACACTATCCTTAGATACCTCCTTCCCCTTTCTTTTCAAATATCTAGAGATCGAGCCCAAAATCTTCACGGATGTGGGTGATTCTGGTTATCGCAATATGACCAGAAGCCAGAGACAAGATGAAGGACACATTTGTCCTTGTCTCCCTAAAGTCGGCCTCTCGCCTCCCCATTTTTTTTTTCCACTGGGAGTTGAAATCTTAATCTTAAGTTGTAAATCATCATCATCGTCGGCACTACAACCGGGAACCGGTCTTGGCCTTATTTAGCAAGTCCTGAGGCTTGTTAAATTTTCCATAATGATTTGTTTTTTCCGGGCAAGGTAATTAAGTCTTGCGCCAGAGGCTCCCCGACGGGGAATCGAACCCCGGCCTCCCGCGTGACAGGCGGGTATACTAACCACTATACTATCGAGGAGCCCAACATGTAAATACTTGTACCTAAATAAATAAAGAGTAACAGAGACAAAGTGTAGTCTCTGTGAAAATAAATATTTTTGTTTCCCACTTCAAAATTAAAATTAACTCCCACAATTACCGATAGTGCATTTGGGTATCTTGTGTTTACTTAAGACACCCTAAACGGATTGCACAATTGATCCGATGGTACTGATCACGAGGCAGAAACGCATATGCTGACTCGTCGGCAGGTAGTATGTGGCACAATTGCTGGCAAGATGAAGGACGAGATGCATGACAAGATGTGTGACAAGATGCGGAACAAGACGCAGGGCTAGATGCGTTAAATGCCAAATAGGACACATGTCAAGATACGGGACAAGATGAGGGCCCAGACGAAATGTAAAACAATATCCATGGGAAGAACACAATACGATGCAAAAATGTAAAACTAATTCAGGTAACAGGTGCCAGACGAGATGAAAGTCAAGATCCAGAACAAGATGCGGGTCAAGATGTGCTAAATAACATACGGAGAAAGGTACGGGACAAGATGAGAAACCAGGTGCTGGACGGAATGTAGGACAAAATGCGTGACAAGACGCTATACGAAATACGGAATAACATAATGATAAATATACGGGAAAGATGTCAAACAACATGAGCGCCAATATCAGAAAATAGACACGAGACGAAATGATGTTAGACATACGTGTCAATGAGGGTATAAATTTCCTACATCGTATAGACATTGATGAATTCATATTTGCAAGTTATGCATTCAAATGGTTATGCTGGTAAATGAATACCCAAATTGCCAGACTGTTACACATCTTTGGACGTAACTCAAAGTGGTATCCTAACTCCATACATGCGATGAAATTCTTCAGTATTTAAGGTAAAGTTTATATTCCCATGGATTACCAAACTTTTCTTACTCACTTATTTGATTCAGCGGTGGAAGTTTCCTCCATCGCACACTCAGAGTACTATCCAACACGGTAGAAGTCCAATAAAACTTTAAGTGCGAAACGAAATTTAATTTTAATGGCGATGAGTAGCTTCGGCAATGCTCATTCGAATGTTCTTTTTGGATATGGCATGGCCAACGGCTGAGAAGATAATTGCATTTCCTATCGCATAGTGTGGTACATCATACTCCGATATACGCTCCACCGCGCTTCCGAGCAACGTTGCGAACATGATGCGCTTATAGGTACATCTTCCAGCAAAAGGGCAGGCTCATTTACAATATGTGTTATACCTTGCTGTTGCCTACCGATTCTCCACTTCTCTCATTGCCGTGCTGTTTTAGCAAAATACATTTACCAACGAAAAGTCCATAGCATACAAGAGGAAAATCATTCTATTTCCTATAGAAACAACCACATCGACTTGCAATTTCAAAATAAAAGAAAAACAAAACTAATAAACAGAATTTTTTGTTCATACTCAACTCCCAACCTCTGATTCGGGGAATATCATCACAAGGGGCAGAGCGCGGCACCATCATAATGATGTCCCACGTACGTTAATATTTCGTATTTATAGGCACCAAAACCCCAAATAAAAAAAAAAATTTTTTTTTTAAATAACGAGAAAAAAATGCGGGAAGAAAAAACCGTAAACAGAAAAACTTTTTTAAAAACCAAAAATCACACACAAATGCAAAATATAAAAATTCACACCCATGATTGCAGTTATCTATACACACAGAAAGGGGGCAACTACTTAGTACATTGTTTTCAACCAGCCAATAAAAAAGCAGTCATTATTCAAGCTATAAAGCTCTCGCTCCACCATCCTCCATGCCGATCCTAGCCGTGTTCGATATAACATTAAAAAATCCTTCAAAATAAAACTCGCAAAAATGAAATAGAAAAATTCAGTGCAAGTGCGAGTGCGAGTGCGGGTGTATGATGATGGGGTACGCTTCGCACAAAATAAAACTTAAACAAAGCAATTCCATCCTCCTGCGTATACTGCTTGTCACTAACATCCCGAGCACACACGAAAAAGGATTTAAAATCAACTATAAGCATCTCTACGCACTCTCATGTCACAGTCCACCAATACGACAAATGAAAAAGTGTGCCACCCCATCGAAGGTGGACTCTGTGAGTTGGATGTCCCTGGATAATGAATATAAAAAGGAAAATAAATAAAAAATCAAAAAACCAAAAATAAAAAAACCATACACACAAAAAACGGGAGAGGTAGGAAAAACAAACGAAAACAAAACGAAGCCCAAAAAATAAAATAATTTTTTTTTTTACTCCTAAATTTATTCCGAATTCTACGCGCGAGAGAGTGTGGCGTTACAAAAATATCGGACGGCTTCGAAGAGGACTCAAGCCACGTGCACCTTTGCTATGATAGTACGTTCCATTCCGATACATGTTCCTGCCTTCTAACAGCCACCCAACAACTTCCTCATCTTCCTGGCCGTCCGCGACTTCCTCAACTTCCTGTACTTCCTCGACCCCAATCGGTCGACCTCTCTCAGCCCCCAGCCCCCAATACCCAACCCACACCGGTAAAACGGAAGTTAGCATTAGCAGGTAATAGTCGGGTAATCCTTTCGAAAATTCAACCCAACCACCGAACGGAAGCTCATTTTCTCTCTTTTCTTCGCACATACTCTCACTTCATGCACCTCGCGAACGCATCATCCTGCAGGACGTGTTAGTCCACCACCGCTGCTATTACTCATGTCCGACAAGATGGAACCTGGGGTTTGGGGTATCGGGTGGCCCTAGAAGGCCATGGAAAACCGTTAAAGGCCGTAGTTGATCCTAGATGGTCGTAGATGGTACGCAGGACATGGTACACGGTAAGTGGGCCCCAGTGTGAGGTAATGGATGGTGGCCATAGAAAAAAAATGTGTCTTTTCACCCCATTTTCATATAAAATTAAAAAAGTGCTGGCGGCTGAAAAGCATATCAAATAAATAGAATTTTTATACCTACATCGATGGTATATTTAAACTTTTTACTCCTATCTTCTTTTCACGTTTATTGCCCTTGTTTTGTGATTTTTTTTGTGTTTTTCACGTGGCAACCCCCACCAAGGCCCCACGCAGCGCCAGTGAATGTTCAAAATGCGTTTCGATAATGTGATGGTTGATTAAGTGGGAGGTTGTAGTGTCCTTGCAATGCGATAAAAAAAAATTATACATATAAAATAAAACAAAATCAAATCAAATAAAATAAAAATAAAAATAAAAGTAAAGTAATAAAGACAACAACAACAAAGGGCGAGAGTACAACTTTACTCCCAATTGGGTGTCCGTTAGCTGGCGTTGCATGTCGAGGGTAGAAAAGAAGGATGCATAATATTGAAATAAAATTAATATAAAAATTATCATCCCAACAACAAAAGTTCAAAAAAATATCCAAAAAAGAAAAACGAATAGAAAGAAATAGTCTGCAACATTGGCAAAAGAAATACCAAATCGTCATATGCTGCGAACAGAAATTGCGTCAGTAAAGGCGGAAAATAAAAATTAAAAGCTCCGCCCAAAAAATTATTTGAAAAAAGAACCGTCAAAAAAAAAAGAGTCACAACTGATGGCGAAAAAAAACCAAGGATCTGATAAAAAATCGACAAAATGTGAGTTGCAAACGCACCACACAAATGTGTGCTAATTTGCAATGAAAAAGTTTCGGTTGTACTACAGGGCACGGTTTGGGACCAAGTAGCCTCGCCTGTATACAAATTCGATCCCTTGGTAAAAACTGAAAAACAAAAATAAACCAACAACACTGATGTTGATGTACCGCGAGAGGTAACCATTCCGTTTCTTTACTTTTTTTATATAATTTCACCACCGCCAGGAAATAATCCCCCCCACCTTCAATGTACTGTCAATACCAATATTAGCAGCATGCGACCCGAACCATTGTCTCTAGCATGTACATAATTTTTTTAAATATATCCAGAACACCGTAGAGATAGCAAACCCCATACCCCACCACACCCGGTAGACGCGCTGGCTGCAATCTAAATGAAAATATCGATTCGTTTCTGTCCAAAAATTTCCAAATTAAAACTACAATACACTGTTATATGCCTTAATAAAAGAACCATTCCTCAATAAACACCAAAATTGAAGAACATGTTTCAACTCCTCTGAGTTTAACAATATCGCTTGCCGTCTGTCCAAACTTAAACAAATCTGATCATTTCAAGAAAACAAAAAAACCTTGTTAATCCCAGTGATCAACCGTCTTATTTCTGATCAAATGTCAAAAATATTTACACAATTAGGACAAACGCACGTTAAAAGTTGCATACTGACGACTGTGGATTTTCTGACCAACCGAAAATAAATTCGTACATTTTAGGTAACATGCGAGAAGTTTCGTGTTCTCCCAGTCGACGCAGTTGCACTGGTTTTGGGCCAAGCGCCAGAAAAACTTCATATATCTTAATGCAAACAGTTTTCAGAATAGTTCTAAGGCGAAGTAAATATTTGGACATATCAAACACCTATTTACAGAAAAAGACTCATAACGGAAATATGTCTTGTAGAAAATGTACCAATTTTTATCTGACTCTGTCGGATTCTGACCAGCTTTGAACACTGGCATCCACCTCGCGAAACGGCAGTCTGCTGCTTTTCTGCCCTTTTCTGAACAAGATTAAAGACTCATGAACAGAGAGACAATCTATATTGCGCAAATGGTTTCTGAGTGATCTCATACGCTTCTATTTTCTGACTATATAATAACAAATGTACACACATATGACGTAACAATTTCATTCTTTTCTCCTGATTTTGGGCTCTTTTCGAACCAACCGTAAAGTTGAAGTTTCACATATCTCGAGCAAAAATCTACCAACTCAATATCAGTCGCCAACGGGTCAACCGGTGCGCCCCATCCATGGTCCTCCCCAAACTCCCATGCAAGGGCACATTAGTGTAGATGCCTTAGGAAACTCCTTTTTTTTTTCTTTTTTTTTATTACACTTTTCTCAGGAGAGGCGCCCCGAGATTCCACCAAGTAACTGATGCAGTTCTTTTCAAATAGTTGCAGATTGTAACGCTCCGGGAACACTCGCGTGGGAAGGGAGTTCCACAGCTTCCCCGCTCTGTAACGGAACGAGTTCTGATGCAGGGATGTTCGCGCCGTCGGAAGATGAACCGCGAACGGGTGCGATCCGTCGAATTGTCTTGTGGAGCGCATATAAGCCGAACTGCGTGGAACAAAACCACGAACCCCCGAAGAACACTACCCGTGATAATATCTGTAAAACAGACAGATGTCGACTATGCGCCTTCGATGCGATAGCGACTGTAGTCCCGACGTCAGCGCCTAGTCCCCAATCAGGCGGATCGCCCGTCTCTGTATGCTCTCAAGTAGGTCGAGTGTACGTTTAGGAGCCGACCTTCAAACATGAGAGCAATATTCGAGCGCGGGTATAATTTGGGATTTATACAGGAGAAGAAGTTGGGCCGGAGTAAACTATTTCTTGGCTCTAAAAAGATAGTGTTACACCTCACTTTACACCCCCTCTCAACATACATAAAACAATTAAGATTTCATCATATATTCTTATGATTCCATCAAACATTAATCAAGTATTCTGCACACGATGCAATACTCGCGTTCATTCAGAAGCAAAGCCTTCTCCACGAACGTTTAATTCATATCGCATATCTTGCATATCTTGCGATAATTATCCCTCCATGTCCAAAGCATATATCCGTCGTGCACTTGACCTTGCATTCCGTTTCGCATTACGAAAAGCAAAAAAAAAAAACCAACACCAGTCCATGGACCTGCACGGTCTCATGTTACAAGTACATATGTTAACAGGTGTAATACATGATATTCGAGCGCCAGCGGCATGATCAAGGAACACCGACTAGGAGACAGTTGAACGTCGGAGAAACGCTGAACTCGGCGAAAGTGGCGAGCGCAGCGCTAAGTTGCAAATTAATCGTACGATACGATTGGCACATGCGGGCATTGGCCTGTAATTGATTCGCCAAATTGAAGGCAAATTAGGTAATTGTGAAATTCATTACCGTTACACTTTTAGCAAGGAAAACGATTATGGAAGTACGATACGATTGGCACCTGCGGCCATTGGCCTGTAATTGGTTCGCCGAATTGAAAGCAATTAAACAATTGGGAAATTCATTGCCGTTGCACTTTTTGCAGAACAAACTATTGAATTATAGCAGGCGAATGGCCTCAAAATGGGTTACACGTTCGGTTTGGAAAAATGTACCATCTGCACATTTAGCCGATTTAAACGGTATATAAAGTGGTTGAAAATGAGTTGCAGTTGTGGTGTGTTAGGGCAGAACATTGTATAGTGATCTAACCTATCGGGCAAGAGGTTGCGGCCAACGGAACTGCACAGCGGACCTCTTGTCTTGATTGGATTAGAAGTAGTAGAGTAGTGTGAGCAGTGTGTTAACCAAGTATTAGTAGTGTGTTAACCAATAAAAGTATTCAAATTAAAAAGTGTTCTAGTTTTTCATTGAAACCTCCCGAAGCTTACAGATAAAGAAGCCGCATCACAGAGAAGGAGAAGCCAGCCCTACAGGAAGGTCCAACTCAAGGTAAAAATTACTTTTCAGCTAACGGTGTTACAGTGGCTCCCGAGTAAGGAATATAACACTTCTCCGGACCCTGTCCACCTGACTCTATTTCACTTTTCAATAACAAAATATTAATGATAGCATCTGGGGTTACGCTCGGGTGCTACATTTTAATAATTAACTAATAAATGTTAATATCTGGGGTTACGCTCAGGTATTACATTGTAATAACCATAAAACATTAATAACTAGTATAACAAACTTGGCCAATAAGCCGTCTGATAACTAATTATTTAAATGTTAATATCGGAGGTCAAACTTTGATATAACAATAGCTCCGTTTTCCAGAGGCTGACCTGGCGATGCTCGACACGTGTTTATGCCATGATACATTCCCACAGACCGTGACGCCGAGCAATTTCAAGCTTTCCCCAGCTTCGAGGGCTCAGCCATTCATCATCAGTTGTGGAACCGATGATCCACTTTTCTTTGTGAATGTTGTATATTGTGTCTTCGCTGCATTGAAGTCGACAAGATTGGCCTTTCCCCACTGCAGGACCCTATCTAGATCCTGATTCAGAGAGTCAGTCTGTCTACATCTCAGCAGATGCGACGCAGATGCACCAATCGGCCGAAAACTCGAAAAGGAGGAAACAATCGTACTATCATCGGTCAAACTGAACACTTTGTTATCCGTTGTCTCCAACAAATCATTTATGTGAAGCAAAAATAAGGTTGGCGCCAAAATAGAACCTTGGGGCACCCCCGAATTAACATGATAGAGATCCGAACAATCGCCGTCCACAACAACCCGGACCGATCGATTTTCAAGGAAGCTCTTCGTCCAGTCACAAAGCTGCTGGGAAAGTCCGTATGAAGGAAGTTTGCTCAGCAATGCGCCGTGCCAGAAACGGTCAAAAGCCTTGGAGATATCCAATGCGACCGCCCTTGACTCACCATGACGCTCAATCGCAGATGTCCATATATCGGTTATAAGTGTAAAGGTCTCCCGTGGACCGCCTGCCTCGGAATCCGTATTGACGATTATTCAGAAGTCCATTGTACTCCAAATACTTAACTAACTCTGTATTGATGACTTTTTCCATCACCTTAGATAAAATAGACATTAATGCTATCGGGCGGTAATTTTGTGGGAGACACTTTTTTGCCGTCTTTGGGATTGGCTGAACATGAGCGATTATCCAGCAGGCAGGAAAGGTCCTCCGTACTTAAGATAAGCGGAAGAGTCTGCCAAGAACCGGCGATAATTCTGGAGCACAGTTCTTGGGGACTTGCTGGTATTCCGTCCGGGCCGGTTGCCTTCCTACAGTCCAGTCCACGTAGAATACGTTGAATAGTACGCGGGCGAAATCTCACATCCCGCATGGAAGACCGTACGGACGCGATCAGAGGTGGCTCCAAAAAACCGGGATCTATGTTTGAATTCGCGGAAAATAAATTCGAGATCACATCAACAGTATCTTTTGAATTTGTGACTCAAAGTGGCCAAGGACAACAATTTCAGAAGCTGGGTGGTTGATCTGTATTCAGTCGACGGTATGTGAAAGATATTCGAAAAATGTCGCTGGTCGATTGTCATTCGGGGAGCGATAAAGACAACAAAGACATTTAACGGAATTCCCCAGCACGACCCTCAACCATATGATGTCCATGTTGTTGGTTTCCCGCGCCTCCATCCTCTGGCAAGCCAGAACGGACTGCGCGAAGACGCAGACTCCGCCCTTAAAACGGAATCTCGAATGTAAGTCGTATCCTAAGCAACGAAGATATGTCGAGTCAGTTAACGAATCGACCTGGAGCCCGATTATGCAATGACGAACCTCTTAAAGTTCGGTTATTTATCATAATATCTGCATGATGTTCCCCCTGACATAGTCCCCCCCGGAGATCCGAATGGGAGACTATTTTACCTCCGGAATTCTTTATATCAGGAGGTACCATGATGACTTATCCCCGTGTCAGTCCGGGCCATCAGCCACACATCCAAAAGATGGCCAGGGATTTCTCCCGACCACTTCACCGGGCCTAAAGATTAATGGGGTAGTATTTCACAGGGCGACAGGGCTTTGGTACCACACCTACCACTCGGCCTTTAGTCGCCTCTTACGACAAGCCGACCTAGCTGTGAGTATATTCTAACGCCCTACTCACAGGGCCATTATTATACGATATCAGTCCCAGACAGGGCTGACCCGCCAACCATACCAATCGGGCTCGTTACTTCCCAGGTTTTAACGTACTTCATATTACCATTGGACGTTTGGATGTCGACAGATCAACCGTGGTTACCCTCAAGGAATAGGGGACACCATCCTAATAACCTTGTAGGGCTACATTGGATGCAGATCCGAGACTGTTCTGGGTATTAAACAGTCTCGTGATCTAACTTCTCTCCCCCACTAGTCCGCTAGCCAGTCTTATATTAGGGCTGGTATTGTGGGCCCATTTAAAATGGACAATGAAGAAGTAACTATTGTTAAAAGTCGAGTAGTTACTCCCGCCGTTCACCCAGGGTCCAACTCAGTATTTTCTGAGCAGTTTGTGTGTAAAGCAGCACACTGTCCACCATTCAGGGTATTTCTAAGTTTAAATTACTACTAATTATTATAAGAGAATACATTTCTTAAACCAAATGTCAAAAATCCCTCCTCGTTTATCAGTATTGTCGTTTTTTTTTTTTTTTTTTGACCAGAAAAGACAATGCTAAGTTTTTCCGAACAACTTTGGGCAAAGGTATCCCCTCTTATAAATCACAGTAAATTATCAAATTATAAGATATCTTTTTCAGCAAGACGTTATCTACCAGGGTGTATCTAATTTACAGTATTAGTTTCTGAGTATTCAAAGACACGCCTATTTTCTGACATAGCAAAAACAAATACAAAATCTCTTTCGAACGCAAGCAAGAATTACCATTTCGTACTGCTTTTCTTACCATTGCTTGCATATTTTCTACTGAATAAATTGGTTTTATTCGTTCTGGAAAGTTATATTTATTCTTATAATGACTGATTAATTTCGTACTCTACTCAACTGACCAACTGCCGCCGCTTAAATTCTCTTTGTGTCCATATGTCCTCATTCGCATGATCATCAATGGAACAAAGAGAACAATCGGTATAAATAGCCGACCCTCAGTCCGCCAGCAGGCACTTACCACCGCACTCAAGACCTACCGGGCTTGTATGATTTCTCTCCCACCATCCCTCCATCCAAGTAGTTAGAGAACATTTGAACTAACCCCGTCCATACTACCCTTAGATACCCCCCCCCCCCCCCCCCCCCCTTGTCTTTTTTGGATATCTTGAGACCGAGCTCAACATCCTCACGGATGTGAGTGATTCTGGTTATCAACATACAAATTCATACAATCCGTTTTCGGTAGCAAAAGCGGTGTACTTCCTACTTTGTTTCGCTATGGGTATCTGGTGATATCTGGACTTGAGTTCCAACGTCATGAAATCCTTTTTCCCGGCTATCATTGCAAGAGTCTCCTCCACAATAGGCATCGGAAACTTCTGCTTGTCCGTTACTTTGTTTAGCCCCTGGTAGTAAATAAACATTTTGTCTTCGCCTTCTTTCTTCTTCATAAGGACTGTTGATACACAAAAACTGGAGATTGACGATTGCATAACTCCCTGTTACAGAATTTCTTCGACTTTTTCTTCTATATCCTCCGTTTGGCGAGGGGTATGTGGTAAGGTTGCACGCACAGTGGGTGTGTGGTGTTTATTTCTGTTGTGCATTCCCCCCAGTTATACCTTATTTGTTGCAACTTATATATACTTTTGTTATAGGTAATATTGTTGCTTGAAATAAGCTTGAGGTTAATCCAGTAATCGTCGCCCAATGATTATTTTGTATGGTTGGCTGTCATCAGGGATAACTAGCATTACGCACCAACTTCGTGGGGAATCTACTGGAATGTCCGCATATAATTTTCCTATTGTTCGGTACCCTCCTTCGCCAAATCCGATTCGTTTTCTGGCATCCTTCTCGTAGCGAAAGTTGCAGGCGTTTGCGATCGACTCCTGCATCGTGACACAATCGCTCCCCAGTTCAATAAAAGGGACGGCCGCTTGCCCGTTCACATATACCGTCTTGTGGTACACCGCCGTCTTCTCGCACCCACAGCTGGTTTACTCTCTTCTCTAGGTAATGCCCACTGGAGCTCTGAACTACTGGGCGCTAACACAAAATCTTGTTTGTGCTTCTTGGAATTTGTATACACATTTTTTAACAAATCTCTGTGGTTGCAGAGTATAAAAGGGCGGCGCAATTTAGATTCACGATCAGCCTACCTGCTTAAAAAAGAAGCAGCAACCCGGGGTCTTTCCACGAGACCTCAACCTAAAGCAGTTCGTCCGTCGTATGAACCGACAAGGAATCTCCAACTTTAACGCAAAGACTTTGAGTCCAAGCCTCAATAAAATCGTAACCTACGATCGACAGACGTGCTCTAATGTTAACGATACTCGGGGGGTCAAGGAGGTGAGTTATTACACTTTCACCCTGGCCGACGAAAAGTCGAGGACCATCTTCTTAAAACGAGTCGCTGCCTGCTGGGAAAAGGACGACATCGTAATTGCCCTTGAGGCAACATTTCCTAACGTCAAATTCACTGCAGCATGAAATTACGTTGCCAACTTGCTGCAACTGCGGTAAGAAAGGACATCTGGCCAGTTACATGGAACTGTCCTAAATATAAAGAGATAGTCCACAGATCCAAGGAGACTCGAGCTAACCAAGTAACCAAGTCAAACTTTGGAAAACAGGCCACACAAAATTTCATCCAAAATGGATTTACATTCATTGATAAGGTAAAAGGGATCCAAAAAAAGAATATGAAAACTCTTCCACCATCTTTTCCCCAAATATACTGTAGCGAGCTTAGGGTTCGCTGGATTAATTATTCTGAATAAATAATAGCCGTTAAATCGATTCTGAATTAATGTGACACTTTATTAGTGCGTTAATAACAACCGTTACTTTTTACCCTACACATAACGATTTCTTCACTTATCGCTTCCGTAATTATCGCGTATTTTACTGCTTACTTCTTACTCTTTACTTATTACTTCCGCACTTATCGCTTGCTTCACTTTCTACTTCTTACTCCTTTAATTATCGCTTGCTTCACTTTCTTACTTGTTACTCCTTACTTGTCTCCGTGATCTGTGTGCGACGTATTTATACCGTTCCCTCATTCTGAATCGGCTTTTCGTTTCCGTCCGTTCCATAGCCTTGAATGTTCTACTGTTCCTAGTCTCCAGTTTTCCAGTACTTTATAGAATATACTAGTACTTTGTTTCGGACTTTCTCGAATATTCTAGTACTGATTGTCATATGCGTCACAATACATATATTATACATATTCAAGTCCCTAGGCGATCCGCTACACAGGCCAACACAATGCCACAAATCCAAGTGGCGGCACAAAAGCCTCCAAAGGAGCAATCCTCAATGCTCGAGAAAGTATTACTTAGTCTTTCCCGCATTATTGAGGATATCCAACCCCGATATGAAAAACTAACAGCCGAGGCCGAGAGGGATGCACTCCTCTTCCCGACATATGTAAGACATACGCTTCAAAATGGATCCCAAAATTAAAGTTATCCTTATAATGTCAACTCCCTTGTTTCGCTATCAAATCGGGTGATAGTCCCTGACTTCATAAATGATAACCAAGCAGACGTGGTTCTTGTAACCGAAACTAGGTTGCATCCATGTCACCCTCCCGTATTGCCAAACGTTTCCATCATTCGAAGAGATCGAACCCTCACCGGCGGCCCGTCCATCAACGGAGGTGGCACCTCATCATCATAATCGGCACTACAACCGGGATCCGGTCTTGGCCTTATGTAACAAATCTCTCCACCGGTCCCGATTTCGAGCCGATGTCATCTAGTTTGGCACTCACAGGCTCTGGACGTTCTGGTCTACGCCATCCCTCTATCGCAGACAAGGTCTGCCGCGCTGTCTCCTTCCGTACATCCTGCCACAAAGGGCTTTCCGGGCAGGCTCCTCTTCGCTCATACAGGACAAAGTCACTCATTGTTTTCAACCCGGCGAACGTCAGGACGATCCTTGCCCCTGTTCAATCCAAGTTGACATGCAGTCTCCACGTGACACCCCTGGATAGCTACTTTGGCACCCGCCAAGTAGTGAACCAATGCATGCAGCGACATCCTGAGAAAAGTTGGCGCAAGGCTAATAACCATGCCCGTAAAAACCAATTATTATGGCAAATTTAACAAGCCTCGGATATGGACCGGATACACGACGACGACCACGGAAACGAAAATGGCTAAATGATTTAAGAATTTTTACATGGAACGTACGCTCACTATACAGGGTTCGAGCTGCACAGCAGCTAGCCGATGCCCTGTCCGAATATAAGGCTTACATAACAGCATTACATGAAATAAGATGGATGGGGAGTGGTGTTATTCAAAGAAATGAGTATGACATTTATTAGGTGCACAATATTACAGCTGTCATGGAAAACTCCATGTGATCGGGGTAGGCTTTCTAGTCAGCCAAAAACTGAAGCCTACCATCATCGGATGGAGCCACTCGCAACCAAATTGACCACGTGTTGATAGATCGCCGCTACTCCTCGAGCCTGATAGCGGTACGAACGACCCGAGGTGCCAACGTCGATTCGGAACACTATCTTGTTGGTACAATTTTCCAAACGCGGATTGCCTTACGGAGACGTATTGCATCCGCGGATCAGGTTCGAATCAACACGGCTGCCTTAGGCAATGAGAACACGAGCAACACTTTTGATTATGCGCTAAGACTTGCCCCCAAAGAGATCGATGGAGGGAGAGTAAGTCCTGAAACTGTCATTAGTACTGCCAACTCCTTCTTAGGCAGTAGTCGTAGAGATCGGAATGACTGGTTTGATGATGAGTGCAAACTAGCGACTGAACGTAAGAATGCTGCATACCGGGCAATGCAGCAGTCTCATAGGACGCGGGTATGCGAGGAGAAATACAAAGAGCTCAGAAGATCTGAAAAAAGACTTCACAGACAAAAGAAAAGTGCCTGGGAAAAAAACCTTGTCTGTGAAATAGAGAAAAGTAGAGAGCGAGGTCCGCACCAGGCGCGGAAATTCTACCAAATAATCCGCAGTATGGAGCGGTATACGCCACGCTGCACTTACTGCAAGGATAAAGAGAGTAATCTGATTACCAGTCCTGAAGGCATTCTGGAGCGATGGGAAGTGCACTTCAATGGTCCACTCACAGGAGAATTAGAGGCTCCACCAACGCAAGATCAAGACCAAATGCTGTCGCCACCAAGCATTTAGGAAATACTAAAAGCCATAAGACAGCTCAAATCAAATAAAACTCCGGGAGCTGATGGCATACCAGCGGAGCTGATCAAACAAGAAGGGACAGCGTTACATCACGCAATTCACGAGAGCGTGGTGCACGTATGGGAGCAAGAGGATATGCCGGAAGATTGACGCCGCGGAATAATTTGCCACATGAGGGAAAAACTAAGTACAGAAGTACACAACTTCTGCGAAGAGAAGACCTAACGTTGGTCAAACTATCAGGGTAGAGGAGCACGAATTTGAAGTAGTGCAATCCTTAAACTACCTTGGGTCAATAGTATAGATGCCGGAAGATTGGCGTCGCGGAATAATTTGCCCCATACATAAGAAGGGAGATATCACACTGTGCAGCACTATCCTACAAGATCGGATAGCCCTATACGCTAAAGCCATCATTGGTCAATATCATTGTGGCTTCCTCCGAGGCAAATCAGCAATTGATCAGATATTCACCCTTAGGCATGCGATGGAAAAATGTCTGGAATTTAAGATTCCATTATATCATCTATTTATAGACTTTAAGGCCGCCTACGACAGCATACCCAGGGTAGAACTATATAATGTCATGAGAGTGTTCGGAATTCCAAACAAATTGATACGACTTCGTAGGTTCACCATGATCAACGTTACTAGTTAAGTAAAAATAGCGGGATTGCTGTCCAAACCAATACATATCTTTAATGTACTCCGACAAGGAGACGGTCTGGCCTGCCTCCTCTTCAACCTTGCGTTGGAGAAGGCAATCCGTGACTCTGACATTACAACTAGAAGGATTATTGTCACCAAGTCCAACCAGATACTTGCCTACGCAGATGACATCGACAGCATCGGTAGAACCGAATCGGCGGTACAGGAATCCTTCACCCAGATCGAGCAGGCGGCACAAAAAATGGGACTACACATTAATGAGGGAAAAACTAAGTACATGGTTGCAACTTCTGCGAAGAGAAGACCTAACGTTGGTCAAACTATCAGGGTAGTGGAGCACGAATTTAAAGTAGTGCAATCTTTTAACTACCTTGGGTCAGTAGTATCAGCCGATAACACAATGGAAGAAGAAATACGCGGACGGTTGATCAAATTCAACAAAGCCTACTGTGGTCTATCAAGACTCTTTAAATCCCGAAATTTATCCAGCACATCCAAGCTACTACTGTACAAGACCATGATCTTACCAGTACTCATGTATGGATCGGAGATAAGGGTGTTCAATTAAAGGCACTCTGAACTCTTAGCCGTATGTGAAGGAGGACGATTCTGGAGACACTACAACCATGAGTTGTACGCGATCTACCTTGAAGCTAATGTTGTAAGAAAAATCAAGCTCGGTAGACTCCGGTGGGCGGACACCTAGCTCGAATGTGCGAAGAGGAGCCTGTCTAGAAAGTCCTTTGTGGCAGGATGTATGGAAGGCGAGAGTGCAGCAGGCCTTGTCTGCGATGGAGGGTTGATTTAGACCAAGACGCTTAAAGCCTGGAAGTGCCCAACTGATTGACATCGGCTCGAATTCGGGACAGATGGAGAGACTTGCTAAATAATACCAAGACCAGATCCCGGTTGTAGTGCCGATGATGATGATGATACAAAACATAAAATTAACGCATGACACACTTATTCACATTTCTACATTTTACAAACATAAAATATATAATATACACATTTCAATATAAAAGTAACACATTAACAACATTTTCACATTTTTCACACTTAAAATATAAAACACTAAACATACATTGGGGGGATGGGTGCGAACATACAGGGCAAAGTCTCTGATTGCCTTCAACCCGGCGAAGGCCAGGACGATCCTTGTCCCTGTTCAATCCAAGTTGACATGCAGTCTCCACGTGACACCCCTGGATAGCTACTTTGAAACCCGCCAAGTAGTGAACCAATGCATGCAGCGACATCCTGAGAAAGGTTGGCGCAAGGCTAATAACCAGGCCCGTAAAAATGAATTATTATGGCAAATTTAACAAGCCTCGGATATGGACCGGATACACGACGACGACCACGGAAACAAAAACGGCTAAACGATTTAAGGATTTTTTCATGGAACATACGCTCACTATACAGAGCTCGAGCTGCACAGCAACTATCCGATGCCCTGTCCGAATATAAGACTGACATAACAGCATTACAAGAAATAAGATGGATGGGGAGTGGTGTTTTTTAAAGAAAAGAGTATGACATTTATTACAGCTGTCACGCAAAACACCATGTGCTCGGGGTAGGCTTTCTAGTCAGCCAAAAACTGAAGCCTGCCATCATCGGCTTTAATGCAATAAATGAAAGGCTATGCACTCTTCGCGTGCGAGGCAAATTTAAGAACATAAGCCTCATAAACGTTCACGGACCTACAGAGGAGTCCCCTGACGACGAAAAAGAAGAATACTATGGGAACGTCGAACGGGCCCTCAATGCCTGCCCAAGATACGATGTGAAAATCGTTCTTGGGGATTTGAATGCGAAAATAGGTCGGGAGCCGGTTTTCAGGCACTACGCAGATTCCCATAGTTTGCATGAGAACACTAATGACAATAGACTACGAGTCATCGAACTGGCAGCATCGAAAAACTTGGTCGTTGCGAGTACCAGGTTTCCGCGTAAAGATATCCACAAAGCCACCTGGGTATCACCTGATGGAGCCACTCGCAACCAAATTGACCACGTGTTGATAGATCGCCGCCACTCTTCGAGCCTGATGACGGTACGAACGTACCGAGGTGCCAACGTCGACTCGGATCACTATCTTGTTGGTACAGTTTTCCGAGCGCGGATTGCCTTACGGAGACGTATTGCATCCACGGATCAGGTTCGAATCAACATGGCTGCCTTACGCGATGAGAACACCAGCAACACCTTTGGTCATGCGTTAAGGCTCGCCCTCGAAGAGCTCGACGGAGGGAGAGTAAGTCCAGGGGCCAGAATGCCGGGCGTAGAAGAGAAATGGACACGCCTTAAGAATACTGTCATTAGTACTGCCAACTCCATCTTAGGCAGTAGTCGTAGAGATCGGAACGACTGGTTTGATGATGAGTGCAAACTAGCGACCGAACGTAAGAATGCCGCATACCGGGCAATGCAGCAGTCTCATAGGACGCGGGTACGCGAGGAGAAATACAAAGAGCTCAGAAGAACTGAAAAAAGACTTCACAGACAAAAGGAAAGTGCCTGGGAAAAAAATCTTGTCTGTGAAATAGAGAAAAGTAAGCGAGGTCCGCACCAGGCGCGGAAGTTCTACCAAATAATCCGCAGTATGACGCGGTACACACCACGCTGCACTTACTGCAAGGATAACGAGGGTAATCTGATCACCGATCCTGAAGGCATTCCGGAGCGATGGGAAGTGCACTTTAGTGAATTGCTAAATGGTCAGCTCACAGAAGAATTGGAGGCTCCACCAATGCAAGACCAGGACCAAATGCTGCCGCCACCAAGCATTGAGGAAACACTAAAAGCCATTAGACAGCTAAAATCAAATAAAGCCCCTGGAGCTGATGGCATGCCAGCTGAGCTGATCAAACAAGGAGGGACAGCATTACATCACGCAATTCACGAGATCGTGGTGCACGTATGGGAGCAAGAGGAGATGCCGGAAGATTGGCGTCGTGGTATAATTTGCCCCATACATAAGAAGGGAGATATCACACTGTGCAGCAACTATAGGGGTATAACATTGCTGAGTACCGCCTATAAGATACTCTCCACTATCCTACAAGACCGGATATCCCCATACGCTAAAGCCATCATTGGTCAATATCAGTGTGGCTTCCTCCCAGGCAAATCAGCAATTGATCAGATATTCACCCTTAGGCAGGCGATGGAAAAATGTCTGGAATTTAAGATTCCACTATATCATCTGTTTATAGACTTCAAGGCCGCCTACGACAGCATAGCCAGGGTAGAACTATATAATGCCATGAGAGAATTCGGCATTCCAAATAAATTGATACGACTTTGTAGGTTGACCATGACCAACGTAACTAGTCAAGTAAAAGTAGCGGGATTGCTGTCCAAACCAATAAACATCTATAATGGACTCCGACAAGGGGACGGTCTGGCCTACCTCCTCTTCAACCTGGCGTTGGAGAAAGCAATCCGTGACTCTGGCGTTACAACTAGAGGCACTATTGTCACCAAGTCCAGCCAGATACTTGCCTACGCAGATGACATCGACATCATCGGTAGAACCGAATCGGCGGTACAGGAATCCTTCACCCAGATCGAGCAGGCGGCACAAAAACTGGGACTGCGCATTAATGAAGGAAAAACCAAGTACATGGTGGCAACTTCTGCGAAGAGAAGACCTAACGTTGGTCAAACTATCAGGGTAGTGGAGCACGAATTTGAAGTAGTGCAATCCTTTAACTACCTTGGGTCAATAGTATCAGCCGATAACAATATGGAAGAAGAAATACGCGAACGGCTGATTAAATCCAACAAAGCCTACTATGGTCTATCAAGGCTCTTTAAATCCCGAAATTTATCCACAACATCCAAGCTACTACTGTACAAGAACATGGTCTTACCAGTACTCATGTATGGATCCGAGACCTGGGTGCTTAATAAAAGGCACTCTGAACTCTTGGTCGCGTTCGAGAGAAAGGTCTTAAGGAGAATTGTTGGCCCCGTATGTGAGGGAGGACGATTCCGGAGACGCTACAACCATGAGTTGTACGCAATCTACCTTGAAGCTCATATTGTAAGAAAAATCAAGCTCGGTAGACTCCGGTGGGCGGGACACCTAGCTCGAATGAGCGAAGAGGACCCTGCCCGGAAAGTCCTTTGTGGCAGGATGTATGGAAGGAGACAGCGCGGCAGACCTTGTCTGCGATGGAGGGATGGCGTAGACCAGGACGCCCAGAGCCTGGGAGTGCTAAACTGGATGACATCCGCTCGAAATCGGGACCGGTGGAGAGATTTGTTAAATAAGGCCAAGACCGGATCCCGGTTGTAGTGCCGATGATGATGATGATGATGAAACATACATTCGAAACTGGTGCATACAAACGGCCAGTTATTATACCGGCGACGGTTTTTCAGAGAAACTCGAGATCAATCATCGCCGTTAAACGAATAATACGATAACGGTTACGTCGTATAACGTAGTTTTCTCGATGGGATAACAGTGGGTACAAAAAAGTAAAACAACGAAAAGGAATCGGTGGATCGCACCATTGTTTTTGAACAGTAGTCGTTGTTAAGAAGTGGAATGACTGAGGTCAGAGTGGCGAGAAAGCAAGACTTGAATTTTTCCAACAACAAGTCCATTTAATTATATCAGTTATTGAATTCTAAGTGAATTAAAACGAATAAAATACATTAAAACAAAAAAGAAAAACAGTCTGGTTGTGTGACTAGTAAATTTCATTGTCCAGGCGGACTAAACGAGCAAAACCAAAATCGACTTCGTATAGAATGCCTGGTATAAAATGTAAATTAGTAATAGTCAGAAGATTATTGAGTTGAATGATGCTGTACAAAAGGACACAAAATTAAAAGAGAGTATTCAACCGTTGGCAAAGGAATACATGAAGATACCACAAGCAGACATTGAACGCTCACAAACATATGTGCTGGCTGAGAATTTCAACACCCAACTTAAACCAATGTACGAGGTTCTGAAGGAAATACTCGACAATTTGAACGCATCGAAATAAGAAGAACCGTGCGTGCGCTATCATTTGTTTATTTATTTAAATTATGTTCGCAGATTTTGCAATTGCAAAAAAACTGATACCCACCGATGTTAACATAACGGATTTTGTTAGAATCAGACACGCGTACAACCAGGCGATTGATACCGCGAAGAAAGGCCACAACGACAGGGTGATCGATGAGCTCCTTCGGTGCCCAACTGGTTCGCGCTCCTTCTGGTCAATGGCAAAAGCTGTCAGCAGTAACTTCGCATCCTCCTCTTTCCCTCCGTTGGCGACAGACAGCGGGATGTTAGTCACGAATTCAAAGGATAAAGCCAATGTGTTCGCAAGTTTATTTTCCGCAAATTCACACCTCGATCCCGGCCTTTTGGAGCCACCTATGATCGCGCCGGTACGGTCTTCGATGTGGGATGTAAGATTTCGTCCGCGCACTATTCAACGCATTCTACGTAAACTGGATTGTAGGAAAGCAACCTCCAGAACTATGGCCGGTTCTTGGCAGACTCTTCCGCTTATCTTATGTACGGAGGACCTTTCCTGCCTGCTGGATAATCGCTCGTGTTCAGCCAATCCCAAAGACGGGAAAAAAGTGTCTCCCACAAAATTACCGTCCGATAGCATTAATGTCTATTTTATCTAAGGTGATGGAAAAAGTCAGCAATACAGAGTTAGTTAAGTATTTGGAGTACAATGGACTTCTGAATAATCGTCAATACGGATTCCGAGGCAGGCGGTCCACGGGAGACCTTTACACTTATAACCGATATGTGGACATCTGCGATTGAGCGTCATGGTGAGTCAAGGGCGGTCGCATTGGATATCTCTAAGGCTTTTGACCGCTTCTGGCACGGGGCATTACTGAGCAAACTTCGTTCATATGGATTTTCCTAACAGCTTTGCGACTGAACGATGAGTTTCCTTGAGAATCGATAGATCCGGGTTGTTGTGGACGGCGAGTATTCGGAATCTGTATCCTGTCAACTCGGGGGTGCCCCAAGGTTCTATTTTGGCGCCAACCTTATTTTTGCTTCACATAAATGATTTGTTGGAGACAACGGATAACAAAGTGTTCAGTTTTGCGGATGATAGTAAGCTTGTTTCCTCCGTTTCAAGTGTTCAACCGATTGGTGCATCTGCATCGCATCAGCTGAGATGTAGACAGATTGACTCTCTAAATCAGGATCTAGATAAGGTCCTGCGGAGGGAAAGGGCTAATCTCGTTGACTTCAAAGCAGCAAAGATACAATATACAACATTCACAAAGAAAAGTGGATCATCGGTTCCACGGCTGATGATAAATGGCTGGGGAAAGCTTGAAATTGCTCGGCGTCACAGTCTGTGAGAATGTATCGTGGCATAAACACGTGTCGAACATCGCCAGGTCAGCCTCAGCTATCTGTTTAGAGCTAAGAAATATTTTACTCCGGCCCAAATTCTTCTCCTATATAAATCCCAAATTATACCCGCGCTCGAATATTGCTCTCATGTTTGGAGCTCGGGTACTAAACATACCCTCGACCTACTTGAGAGCATACAGGGACGAGCGATCCGCCTAATCGGGGACTCAGCGCTGACGTCGGAACTACAGTCGCTATCACATCGAAGGCGCGTAGCCGATCTCTGTCTGTTTTACAGATATTATCACGGGTACTGTTCTTCGGAGATAGGTGGTATTGTTCCACGCAATTCGGTTTATATGCGCTCCACAAGACAATCCGACGGATCGCACCCGTTTGTGGTTCATCTACCGACGGCGCGGACATCCCTGCATCAGAACTCGTTCCGTTACAGAGCGGGGAAGCTGTGGAACTCCCTTCCCACGCAAGTGTTCCCGGAGCGTTACAACCTGCAACTGTTCAAAAAGAACTGCAATAGTTATTTGGTGGCATCTCGGGGCGCCCACTTGGCGCTATAGGTTCGCCTCTCCCGAGAGAAGTCTAATAACAAAAAACAAAGATCTTTAGAGTTCTTCTCGGCCGTCCTTAAAACATCAGTTACGTCGCTGTTGGATAGTTCTGCAATTTCCAATGAATTGTTGAAGGGACTTTGTGGTTGCCAGTTCACCTTGCAGTCCAAAATATTGATTTTCCACTTTTTCCGTGAGTAACTCGCTTACTTGTAACAATAACTGGTTGTTGATCTACAGTTTGGAAAGTTTGTGATAAATGAGTTGCAGTGTGTACTGATCTTCACTGTTTTAGTTGGTACCTTCATATTTCTATCCTTTGTGAGCCTGCTTAGTCGTTTACGATGTAAGTAATTTCATGGGCGCTTTCAAACAGTAGGCCGCCCTTTATACGAAATAAATGTTTGGCTCGAGTCACAGAAATAAATCCAGGGTATTGTCAGAATCACTCTAGTTTAGGCTCCTCTACTATTTGAGTCAAATTGAGGACAAAAGCGAACGTTTGAGATATCTCACAGCCTCGTCGGTTTTGTTAGAATACACTAACCAGTTGGAATTGTCTACCTTTGATGATACTAACTGAACGTTGACAGCGTTTCTCAAGCGGACCAGTTGGAGACTATTTTACCTCTAACAGTCCTTATCTCAGAGGGTAAACGCCCGGAGTATAATCAAAGACTTTTCCCAACACCATCACAGAGCATACGTCATGGTATCTAACCTTGGGACCGACTTACCACCTAAACCAACCTTTTCTCGAACCGGTCCATCAGCCAGGCATCGAAAGATGACCAGGGATTTCTCCCGACCGTTTTACGAAGCCTGTAGCATGATAAAGTGGGTTTTCACTGGGCGGGGGGGGGGGGGGGGGGGGGGGGGGGCGTTGGCACCCCACCTACCACTCGGCATTTAGTCACCTCTTACTACATGCCAGCCTAGCTGTGAGTATATTCTAACGCCCTACTCACAAAGCCACAAGACACGACAGCCAAAGAGGAATGGAACATTATTGAAAAACGAATACTACCAGTGAACACCAAAGAGATACTCTTGGCTGCAAGGGTCATTAACAACAATAAGACCATGGGCCTGGATGCAATTCCCAACGCCTGTAATGAAGACTGCTTTAACAAAAAGGCCAGAAACCTTTAGCAGTCTCTTCACTACCCGCCTCCAAACAGGATACTTTCTTCAACGTTGGAAAAAACAGAGACTCGTGCTTATAACAAAATGAATCAAGGAATCAAGAGAGCCGTCGTCCTATCGTTGCAATGCCTATGTGTATGCTGGACACAACAGGGAAATTACTTGAGCGAGTAATGTCCACTCGCCTGGAACAATTCACTGAGAGCACATCGGAGCTCTCTGAATGGCAGTATGGGTTCCCCAAAAGTAGGTCAACCGGTAAGACACTATCTGTGGTATGCGACATCGCTCGCAACGCGATAGCTGGAGCATGATAGCTACGAGGATTAAACAAATTTTGCGCCGTGGTGACACTAGACGTTAAAAATGCATTTAACTCAGTGAAGTGGAATCAAATACTAGAAGCGTTGGGCGACCTACAAGTCTCACCCCACTTGGTGCGTATAATAGCGAGGTATTTCTCGTATAGAAGACTGCTCTATGACACCGATGGGGGACCACAGGTATATAACCTCAGGGCTCTGTATTGGGTCCGCTGTTATGGAATGTCATGTATGATAGTCTGTTCAGAGTCCATACACTAGGAGGAGTACGAATCGTTGGGTATGCAGATGATTTGGCGATAGTAGCTGTAGCCAAACATCTAGATGACGCCTCCATTGTAATGAATGCAGCTCATATACAATTGCGAGCCGCATAGTATAAGTCCTACATCGGGGGACTGAACTCATCACATAAGCTGACATCATTAAGAGTATGCTGCGCCTTCCGGGTGGTATCCGAAGATGCCATAAATGTTTTGGTCGGTAGAAAACTACTTGACATTGCAGTTAAGGAAACCGCTGCTTTGGGTGGGGTTGACGTACTAGTCTCGTAAGAGGACTGTGGGGGTTCTCTACATCACACGGAGAACCAACCCACAACCCTAACCTGCAAACATGCAAAAATCAAACCTGCAATAGCATATATTCCCAAATATGCAATAAAACATTTCCCAAACCTCCAAGAGAATATAATTCAACCGAATATATTCTAATCACCACCACATGCATTTTCCCAAAATTGCGTTACTCAATTATCCATATTTCCTCAACGCAACCAAACAATCCACATTCCCCGAAACTCGTATGCCATAGCCAACGCATATCCAATCCTCAACGGAACACCAGCAAGCATACCCAGCCGCACACATTTCTCCGAAGTTCATATGCCTTAACCAAGCGTATACCCAATCCTCAACGGAACACTACCAACCAAATAAACCGCGCACATTTCCCCGAAATTATTTCGGTTAACATTTCTATCTAAACGATATCCCTTGCTTGCACCCAAGCCATCCCAATTTCCCCCGAAAATACATGCCCATACTCGCTCGCGTCGCCAAACCAATTCCCGGTACACCCAACCAACGAAGTCAACCCAGCCTGTACGGCCAGAATTCGTTGGAACTGAATCCCTATGCGAGCATAGCAACTCGTCCACAATTCCCCGTAATTGGCAGCGAGCCTAACTCTGCCATGACGCACCGCCACGACGCAATGAATGAATTATATCCATCCAGGAGTCAGTCGAGTTTTAACAACCAATCGAGAAGGGTCCGAATTCTACGCTCGAGTGTCTCAAGCATTTCACGTTTGCCCGTTGCGTTTAAACACCGTAGCTTAACAGAATAAAACAAAATAGAAACCGAGTGTCTTAAGCATTTCACATTTGTCCGTTGCGTTTAAACACCGTAGCTTAACAGAATAAAAGAAAATAGAAACCGAGTGTCTTAAGCATTTCACATTTGTCCGTTGCGTTTAAACGCCGTAGCTTAACAGAATAAAAGAAAATAGAAACCGAGTGTCTTAAGCATTTCACATTTGTCCGTTGCGTTTAAACACCGTAGCTTAACAGAATAAAAGAAAATAGAAACCGAGTGTCTTAAGCATTTCACATTTGTCCGTTGCGTTTAAACGCCGTAGCTTAACAGAATAAAAGAAAATAGAAACCGAGTGTCTTAAGCATTTCACATTTGTCCGTTGCGTTTAAACGCCGTAGCTTAACAGAATAAAAAAGAAACACTGACATTCTATAGCTCGACCATCATTTCCCCGTTGCGTGTGTTTGTTCGTTAGTTCACCAAATAAAGGGGGAGGAAAACATTATCATAACCAAGGTGTGTTGCAACTAATAAACGAAACCCAATCGCAACCAATTAAAGGACCCCTTTACTACCAACCATTCAGTGGGTTTTATTTGGCATTTTGGCGAGCGGCGCCCGGAGCAACATCGGTGGAGATTTACTGAATCCGCGCCTGTACCGGCGTAAGAGTTGAATACGCCACACTGGTGACCCCGTAAAAACGCGCAACCTTCGAACATTAGTGACCGGAGAGCAAACACGCACCATTAAACACCGACTTACCCTTTACCAAACTAAAAAAAAAAAAAAAAAAACTAGAACAGTGACAGTGCTAGCAACAAAAGTTCCCCAAAAAACAATTAACACTCAGTGACGAACAGTGCCAGCGGAAACCGCGAAAAATAAAAACAGCACGCGCACATAATTGTTTCAACGCACCTTAACCCAAAGCAAGTGCAACAAATCTACGCTAAAATAAATAAAACTATACATACGAGAGACCACAAACGCCGCAACCTACACTTTCTTATCGCATATATCTACAAAACGGCTCCGCTTGCCCAACAGTAATCAACACCGATTAAACACCTACCGCAATCAGAGAATCCAATCCAATTTAAGTACTTTCAATACCAGGACATCACAAATAAACCAAACGAACAACACAATCACCGTTACACCAATTAAAGACGAAGTACCCGAACCCGTAGAATCATCAGGTTCCTCATCCAGCACTGATCAACACAAATTTACGAAAGGAGTGCAGCCTTCACCTGGCAGCTTACCCCCACCTGTAACACCACAGCGAAGCCATAACACCTCATCAAGGGACCCGAAGCTGCAGCGCCGGCATCGACACAACAGTCCCGGATAATCAGGTTTCCCTTTCTTTTATTATACCAAGCGTCATTTCTCCTTGCGACGAGCTCCTTCTGAGTCACCAAAAATAATTTTTTAAATAATATTCCAAAATTTAATGAAATTGTGAACTTTAAACTAAAATTTAAAAATAAGTTAAAATTGTCAATAGAAACGCAAACTAAAGTTTTATGCTAAAGACAGCAGTAAGAAACCAAATTACTCCCAGTCTCCTACTTTTTCTGGCACATATTTCTTATATTCCGTTTTTAATTTATAATGACCTCAGTGCCCAAGTAATCACACATCTATTCAAGAACATTGTTACTAATATTTAAAGAAGCATAATTAAATAATTACAAAAGAACACAATTAATTTAAACGACACAGACTCATGACTAAATAATTAAAGCTAAATAATTACAAAATTGATATCTTTCCGTACACACGCACAGTAAAGAGAAACGAGCCGCCAAACACCAATTTTACCAATCATTAAGCCTTACTAAGAATACCTAAAAGCTTTTAAACAAAAATAGCAAAATATTAAAACAAACATACAAACATAATTCGTCACAATAGAAAAATAGGATATATATAACCAAACACACTCACTATCGTATCAAACATCCAAAGTACTAATAAAAAGCGTATTACACAACATTAAAGATCAAAAAGAAAAGAGCGAAAGAACAATTAAAAATTTTTTTTTTTTCTTTTTCGCAAACATAAAACCGACCAAACAAAACATAAGCATTTCCCTTTTAACAATAAAAATTATAAATTTATCGAGACCAAAAATTAAAATAACAATCGGCAAACCCGAAAATATTAAAACCAAATTAGGCGAAACAATTCTATCAAAATTACAAACTATTGTAAGTCCCCTTCCGGGTCCGAACCAAAAACAAGATCACGATTGAACCATACTTCAAAACCACCGTGTCATAATCATAACAAGCAAAAAAAACCAAAAATATCAAACTAAACTAGGCGCAAGAACCTTATCAAATTATAAACTGTCGTGCACCCCTTCTGGGTACAATCCACGCACACTAAACATAGAAGCAACTAAAGTAAAAACCGCGACAATATCCACGACCCCACTGGACCTTACGCGACTCTCGTTTGACTCCCCTCGACTCACGCGTCCGCTCCACGCCCCTTGGCTTCATCCACAGACACACCCCGTCCCTCCTCAATCCCGGCTACCCTTCCCGACTCAGGCACCACTATGCCCACCACACGAGCCGGTACTACCCAGCAGGAACAACCGCGACCCAACTCCCCCGCGTTTCAGGACGCTTCCGGCGCCGAATTCCCACCCCCTACCCAAAATATAAAGCTCCCCCCGTTCGACGAGGAGGATCCAGAGCTCTGGTTCGCTACAGCCGAACGTTTTTTCCGGTTCGCCAACATCCACGACGAAGAACATCGTGCTATAGAATTGCTGCGGGTGCTGGATGGGACACAGCGGACGCATATCGCGCACGCAATCAGGTCACCAGGCCCCAACCCATACAGCAACATGCGGGAGACGCTCCTCAACGCCTTGGACCAGCCCATCAGCATCAAACAGCAACGACTGGCGAATGAGACCAATTTCTCGGGTATTAGACCATCCCTTTTCCTGACCCATTTACGCTCCATAGCGGGGACCAGGATCTCGGATGACCTAATTAGGCCACATTTTCTGAGGAATCTACCTCAACATGCCCGCTCGGCATTAATGGCCCAACCTAACCAAAGTTTGGGCTATTTATCAAAGGTGGCCGACGCGATCATGGAAACCTTAGACCCACAGTCCGAGCTCCCACCATACCAGGTCGCGGCGGTTAGCCAACACGCCGCACCGCCTACACGGCACTCCCCTGCACCCCCTTCAGAAGCCCCCAGGACCCCACTCCGCGGAACCCAATTCCCACAGCGGACCCAAGACAGCAGGCCCAACCAGTCCCCCTCAGACAGCTCCCCTGCGCCCGCCACCATATCCGATCTCCACGCGTTGCAGGCCTCACTCCGTCGCGAACTAAACCAAATTCACGCGAAGATAAGAAGCCCCCACCGAACCGCGCATACCCAACAGACAGATCGGCCTCCGCCTCCCCACAATACCACACCAGTGGATCAACCCACGAGGGATCAAGGCGCCCATCGATTGTACTCACTGACCGCACGCATCACGTGCAGCTTCTGCCATAAAAAAGGCCACCTGTACGACGAGTGCCTAAAAAGGCGAAACACGCCTTTCTGTCGGGAGTGCTGGCAGTATGGCCACGACATTGTAGAATGTCGTGCACACCATATCCCACTCCCACAGAATAGATCACCGCGCCAGCAGAGGCAGTCCCCGAGGGAAGCACACCCGCGACCACACCAACCCTTTACCTCCCAAAACCCCACTATATCAACCATCCGAGTGACTAGCGGCCCAATCGGATGCGCGGTATGTGGCCATACGGACCACACGTGGGATCAATGCCGAAAAACGGTAAGGAGATCAAAACCTAGGAATTCCCCAGCAACCCCTACCCCAACACCAACCCGCAAGGCCAAGACTCCACGTCGACGCCAACGCCCAGAAAACCGCACTCCCACCAAGAGCGGCAAACAACCCCCCATACCACCGTATGCACGAAAAATGCCAACCCTCAAACCAAACCTTCTCCACCCGGCACACGGCACCCCGTCACTGCGCAGAAGAATAAACTCCGGCCTCCAAGCTCCTCCATCCCACACACGCAATTTCGTCACGGCAAATGTGAGAGAGCTACCGACAGGCCACCACTTACCCAGCCATCATACCTGCTGGCCAACACAGACCACAACAGACCACTGGACCACACCGCAACCCCCTCGCCCCTGCCGGCAACACACGCGGCACCTACAACCAGGTCCACTCCCAACGACGACCCAATCCCTATCACCGCGCCTTCAGCGACAAACCCAACCCACCAGACCCCTAGCTACCTAACATTCCTCCCGCCACACACCAACCTACTCCTTTCGCCCTACCCTTATTTCGTGACTACGTCACTGGGCGGGGAGTACTGTGCGGGTTCTCTACATCACACGGAGAACCAACCCACAACCCTAACCTGCAAACATGCAAAAATCAAACCTGCAATAGCATATATTCCCAAATATGCAATAAAACATTTCCCAAACCTCCAAGAGAATATAATTCAACCGAATATATTCTAATCACCACCACATGCATTTTCCCAAAATTGCGTTACTCAATTATCCATATTTCCTCAACGCAACCAAACAATCCACATTCCCCGAAACTCGTATGCCATAGCCAACGCATATCCAATCCTCAACGGAACACCAGCAAGCATACCCAGCCGCACACATTTCTCCGAAGTTCATATGCCTTAACCAAGCGTATACCCAATCCTCAACGGAACACTACCAACCAAATAAACCGCGCACATTTCCCCGAAATTATTTCGGTTAACATTTCTATCTAAACGATATCCCTTGCTTGCACCCAAGCCATCCCAATTTCCCCCGAAAATACATGCCCATACTCGCTCGCGTCGCCAAACCAATTCCCGGTACACCCAACCAACGAAGTCAACCCAGCCTGTACGGCCAGAATTCGTTGGAACTGAATCCCTATGCGAGCATAGCAACTCGTCCACAATTCCCCGTAATTGGCAGCGAGCCTAACTCTGCCATGACGCACCGCCACGACGCAATGAATGAATTATATCCATCCAGGAGTCAGTCGAGTTTTAACAACCAATCGAGAAGGGTCCGAATTCTACGCTCGAGTGTCTCAAGCATTTCACGTTTGCCCGTTGCGTTTAAACACCGTAGCTTAACAGAATAAAAGAAAATAGAAACCGAGTGTCTTAAGCATTTCACATTTGTCCGTTGCGTTTAAACGCCGTAGCTTAACAGAATAAAAGAAAATAGAAACCGAGTGTCTTAAGCATTTCACATTTGTCCGTTGCGTTTAAACACCGTAGCTTAACAGAATAAAAGAAAATAGAAACCGAGTGTCTTAAGCATTTCACATTTGTCCGTTGCGTTTAAACACCGTAGCTTAACAGAATAAAAAAGAAACACTGACATTCTATAGCTCGACCATCATTTCCCCGTTGCGTGTGTTTGTTCGTTAGTTCACCAAATAAAGGGGGAGGAAAACATTATCATAACCAAGGTGTGTTGCAACTAATAAACGAAACCCAATCGCAACCAATTAAAGGACCCCTTTACTACCAACCATTCAGTGGGTTTTATTTGGCATTTTGGCGAGCGGCGCCCGGAGCAACATCGGTGGAGGTTTACTGAATCCGCGCCTGTACCGGCGTAAGAGTTGAATACCCCACAGGACCACCGGCGAATGCCAGCACAAATAGAGATATAAACCTAAAAAGAATGGCAACGAAAATGGGATTCTTCCACCAAAGGAAGATGGACCCACACCATGTTACCTAATATAGAAACATGGGTGAAAAGAAAACATGACAATCTGAACTACCACCTGACTCAGCTGATATCAGGACATGGATGTTGTCGACTATCGTTTCCTTCTTAAACTCTTTACCGCTTTCTGTGGGATCGCGTTCAGTGTAGAGAACTCTATAACGATCGCTGTCGGGATTTCCTCAAAAGTGGTAATCTCATCTAAATCACGACAATCGACCGTGGTTTCCTGTGACACTGTTTTCACACTGACATCCTTCTTTAATACTTGTTGTACTTTTGCTTTCAGTGCCTCAGTGGTGGCCTCTGGTCGGCGTTTCAGTTCTAGCAGCAATTCCCCGTTTGCTATTTTTCGAACGTTATTCACGCTATTCACTTAGTTCGGGCTTGACCTTCATGAACTGCAATATACCCGCATGTTTTTTTCCCGGTTTTAGATATTATTATAGCGTCCGGGCGTTGCCTCTTTATTTTAATGTTGACTTTCCCAGTATCATTTTTTGGAACCACTTCACCCTTAACCTCGCCTTCCTCTTCTTTCCTTTCTGGGCAATTGTAAACACGACTCGTCACCGATCTGCCCCAGAACCCTTCTTATGTCTACAGCTGAGTTTTGGTTTGCTGGGATTTGCATGTTTCCGCCGCTTGCGTCAGCTGGCGCATATGACTTCTTTAGACGATTTTACACTTCCTTATCATAAAGGCAACCAAAGATCTCGACCAACTCTTGCATGGCATTATGAATATGCCTTTGTTTTTTATTTTAATCGTCCTTATCAACTTTGCCATCTGTTGCCCGAGTCGTCCGAACATCAAAAAACCATCATCACTTCCATTACGGTTCAGATCCGCGCTCGTTTCCATATCGCCACTGGTTGTTGCTGCCATAAGTTATTCAAAAAAGCCTCCCTTTGCACAACGAAAATGGAATAGGTGAGTACAACTGTCTGTCTGCCAATTACAGTCAGCCCCGTTTGGTAGATAACACAAATCACCTGTGAAATAAACCCTCTGATGCTGTGGGGAGAGTGGAGATGTGGTGCACCTCTATATCACCGATTGCTGGATAGTTTTAAGTTAGTTAAGATTTGTTTTCCTCTTTTTTGTTATATATATTTTTTTCTTTTCCTAGCTTGTAATAAGCTGAATGTATGAGGGTTTGCTCTCACTAAATCAGTGGGAAACCCCAGGCCGCCAGCAATTTTTTTACTCCTCTCAAGAAGGGCAAACCTATAGCACTGAGTCGCCGCCCTAAGTTGCTAGTTTTTCCCCACCGGGCCCATCAGTCAAGCTCCGAAAGAGGATAAGATATTTCTACCAACCATTTCAAGGAGCCTATAGCTAGATGGGGTGGTGCGCGAATTTGAAATGTTCTACCTTATCATGTGTTTTCTCGTCGTTGTAATGTCCAGGCATTCAAGATCAATATACATCGATACCTCCTTTCCATATCCACTTCCTCTCCATCCGCTCGCACTGTCCTCTGACATTTAAGGGTACTTCAAAATCCCCCTTTTTGTGCGTTAGTCTGAAAAAAAATCACCGGGCAGCGGAATAATTGTCCCAAACCGCCACAACAGCAAGAATCGCTAGTTAAGCTTACATATGCACAATCGAATACGACACAGTCTTCTCATCATCTCAGCCATTGGGGCTATACCTTCTTCCAGTTCGTCAATCATAAATGTAGATTCAATGGTTACCCTATGGGGAAGTATTGTGTGCCAGGCATGGGCACTCCGTTCACCTTCCTCCTGCATCATCCTATTCACTTTTCGATGACACTCACCAATTGTTCCGTCAAATTCCGAAGAAAAGGAAATAAAACATGCAGATTTAATTGGCGATCACCGCCTTTTTATTACTTTACTTAGAACTTAATATTAATATTAAATTGATTTTTATAAATTTTATACAAGACGAAACACTTCTTTCTCGACACGACCTCGGCTTCTCCGCCACGCGATGGAGAGCTAATGGAATTAGACTCTCCGAGATACATTCGCTATCAAAAGAAACTCGGCCAGTGAAACTGGCTCTCTTAATTAGAGGGTGCATATTCCTATTCCAAGAGAGACGTAAATTCTCTCTTTGGGGTAACCAAACAGGTCTCAGAGAAGACCGTCACGGTACACATGTATGTGTGTACATTGTTTCTTTTATGGATCAAAGCCATGGGGAAAAATCTAAAACAAAGAAGGGGGAAATGTGCATCCATGAGATGCGAGTTCGGCTAAGCAAACAAGCCGAATCTCATTGGATGCTAATTGGGTTTGTGTTTGCTTATGTGAGAAGGTCAATGGTAAACAGATCTAGGAATATGTAAGACAAAGGGACCGTTGATGATCGTTGTCTACAATATGCATAACAGCTGTATTGACAGCCGCAATGCATCATGAACATTGTGCTAATTGGTTTTAGCTTGTTTTTCAGGTAAATGGGGTTTATAGTAACGCTGGTACGGGTAGGTATTCAATCCCTATTTGCATTTGCTTATGCTGTGGCATTTAATTAATGCCTTAAGACGCAAGATGGCGTATATTTGATTTTGTCTCTGTTGTGATGGTTACATTGTATGTAAACCAAATCATTTAGTTCTCAGGAATTCGTCTAGGGGGAAATGCACTTGGTGAGATTGGGATTCCTGATAAGTTAGGAAAGAATTCTTACAGGGAATTTGTGTGCGAAAAGATGCATGAAAGCTAAGGATTCTTTACAGGGACTTTCAGATTATAAATTTGCTCTATTTGATGCGTGGCGCATTTAAGGTGCTAATGTGATTGCATTAGCGAACTTAAGGAAGTTGGGTAGCAGTTATTGGGGTTTTTCAGGTAAGTGGGCCGTGGGGTTTGGCGGAACCGCCACAACCCCATATTGCTTACCTTAAACTCCCATACCACATCTGATCCTGTTTTTATTGCTAACGTCTTCGCCACTCACTTCAATCAGACATTCACTAATGACTCCTTTGTTCGTGATTCGTCATGTTTCAACCTACCTAACTTTTCCCTCGGTTCCTTCTCCTCAACTCCTTCGACCCGCCCTTTATTGAATATAAGCTACAACAACTCAAAAACTAGTGTACACCAGGCCCTGATGGTATCCCCACAATCCTCCTCAAGAAAAGCTCATCCATTCTCTCTGCTCCCCTCTCACTGATCTTCAATCTCTCTCTCTCTCTCTCAAGGCGTATCCCCCAACATTTGGAAATCCTCTTTCATCACCCACATCTACAAGAAGGGTTCCAAAAATGATGTGGCGAATTACTGCCCTATCGCCAAACTGTCCCACTTACCTCAGATTCTCGAAAGCATTCTATACAAATCTCTTAGTTTTCGTTACAAAACGTTTATTTCAACATGGCAACGTGGTTTTCTCAATGCCCGATTAACTACAACCAACCTTGTTGAGTTCACCTCTTTCAGACTCTCAGCACTAGAACACGGTAATGATGACGACATGGTCTCAATTGACCTCAGTAAAGCATTCGTCAAAATATCCCACAATATAATCCTCTTCAAAATTATTCGCCATCGGCTTCGAACTTGCGATTGCGGAAATGGATTTCTTCCTATCTAAAGGATAAACTTTATTCCGTTCAATTCAAACTCATGATATCCAACACCTTCCTTGCTGCCTCTGGGGTAGCCACCTGGGCTCTCTCCCATTTATACTTGCCACTAACGACACTGAAAAGGTCAGTAAGAATTCTAGCTTGTCCCTATACGCTGTTGACACCAAGGTATACAAGATGGTGGGGGTTCTTCTAACCTACCCAAAGAATCACCCATCTATCTTAATCAACTCCCCATCCCTCGCCTAGAGATTATTAGCTTACCTGCAATCGGCAGCGTTAAGCCACCTTTTAATCACCATTCATTTCCTGAAAAAAACGAAACAACCCATGGCAAGACCATCATCTTGCCATAGCATCAAGTAACATTGCCACATTTCACCAGCGTAATCGGTTCCTCTGGGCGACAACATGTCCATCAAACACACAGCAATCCTCCTGTGTTTACTTGTTCCAACAATCCGTTGGTCCCACGATCAAGCCATAGCAAGTTGCTCGCTTGTATAGCTGCATGACTGATTGCGCGATCCGTCGCCTTATCAAGGAACGATCATCCCATCGGTCATGTCTAACACTTTGCTGTGTAAACAACGAACAGCCACGATCCTCAAGCTGACTATCAAACAGAACGCTTCTGTATACACGATGTATAAACAGAAGAAGCTATTTTGGGTTGCACGGCAGCATAAACGAATCGCTAGTATGAACATAGCAACCTTTTTCGGTCGCTATTGAGCTACCATTCGTTTCCACAGCTGACCTGGTCGAAATCCCTACGTTGCATACAATCTCTGATGCAATTCCGTTGGTCCAAAGACAAGCTGGGTAAGTGTACGCTTGCCAAATTTCTCATAATCGGTCGCCCAACCGATAAACGATCATCGGATAGGACGCGACCCATAGTTGTTTATCCAAACAATCATATCAATGGTCAAGCCCTATGATTCGTTTCCCAAACCGAACATGCTCTCATCCATCCTAGCTCTTGCCATCGTAAACGAAGTTTCTGTTGACTTAACATCAACAGAAAAATCTAGCCTCTATTGTTTATGATGGCAATGCAGCCACCCTCCGTACACGATCACCTATTAGCTGCATCTTTGGATTCTCTTCTGAGCACCCTTCGCATTTTCGTTTGTCCTGGCTTCCAGTGAATGGGCATTCAACCAGATCTGTACCGTCACAATGGAAATACTTGCAATAAAACCCAAATCGATTGTTCATTCGTCGTCACCAGAGAGAAAGATCTGATTGGCTCCTCACCACATCGGTGGAAATCCGTTGCGACTGGTTGTATGTTCCGTGCAACAGCCAACTGGAGTCAAATTTTACCGGGCAAGCAGAGAAGTCGAGGTTAAGTCGTAGTCCGAAAGGTTTTATCCAGCTCCCATCCTCGCTCGTTACGTCAGAATTATCAGTAGTTAGCGTGCAGTGCATTTATTTCGGGACTGTGCTGCCGATTGGAATCTCAGTAACCGGGAAGCTATCTCACGGAACTATTGTAATTCTAATGAGTGTCGGTGACTAATTTACAAAGCTATTCTACAGAACTACGAGGGTTGCCTTTTATATTTCGGGATTAGAGAATAAAAACAAATATTGATCATCGAAAATCACTTTATTGTTTTTCAAAATATTCCCCATGAAGATCTATACACTTTTGCATGCGTTTGAACCAATTGTCGAAGCACTTTTGCCACTGTGATTGGGGTATCTCCAACACATGCATTCTGAATGCAGCGACCGCTTCTTCAGGTGTCGAAAAACGTTGACCTCTCAGTTTGTTTTTTACGTACGGGAATAAAAAGAAGTCATTCGGTGCCAAGTGAGGACTATACGGCGGATGAACCATCAAATCGATGTTTTGGGTGCTCAAAAATGCAGTTGTCGCAGCCGATGTGTGAGCTCGCATTGTCGTGGTGAAGAGTGATCCGTCTTCGGCGGTTGGTTTTCCTGATTTATTGGAAGACAACTGGCAAACAAATGGTTGTGTACTACTCAGAATTGACTGTTCTGCGTTGTTCTAGTGGTACGGTTGCGACATGTCCAGTTTTTCCGAAAAAACAGGGGACCATTTGCTTAGAAGTGCTTCGTGCGCGAACAACTTTTGTTGGATTTGGCTCATCTTGAAACACCCAGACAGTCGACTGCTGTTTACTTTCGGGCTCATACGCATAAATCCACGATTCATCACCTGTCACGATGTCATAGGCGTGTTTCGAAGCGCCGCGACCGTATTTTTTGAGCATTTCTTTCGACCAATTGACACGAGCCTTTTTTTGGGCGATTGACAAATTGTGTGGGATCCAACGCGAACAAATTTTTTTGACAGTCAAATGTTTATGCAATATTGAATGTATGCTGGCCCCACTAACGCCTAAGGTTGTCTCAATCTCACGATAGGTCACATGACGATCTTCCAATATCAGTTCGCGCACAGCATCAATGGTTTTCGGAACAACAACTGATTTTGGACGACCTTCACGAAATTCATCTTGGAGTGAACTACGACCACGATTGAATTCACCATACCATCGATAAACACTGGTCCTTGATGGAGCTTCATCGCCAAAAATTGAATTAAGTTTATCCATGCACTGTTGCTGAGTTAATCCACGACGAAAGTTGTAAAAAATAATCGCACGAAAATGTTGACGATTTAATTCCATTTTTGGGCCGAGATGAATCTTTTAAGTTACTGTAAACAACACAAATAGCGCTCGTATGTCAAAACGTTCTGAGTGCGTATAACCTCAAAAGTGTCCAACTTTACGACAGAGCTGTCAATTGCCGAATTGCAACACTAGGGTTGCCAAATCCCGAAACATAAGAGGCAACCCTCGTATTGTAATTCTAATGAGTGTCGTGACTAATTTACAAAGCTATCCTACAGAACTATTGTAATTCTAATGAGTGTCATATTCAACTTACCGAACTATTGTAATTCCAACGAGTGTCATGTCCTGCTTACGGAACTATTAACTATTCTTACTCAACTTATTGTAATCTTCAACCAGAAAAAGTGATTAAAAAATAGATACTTATAACACGAACCCCAATTGAATAGTTGTTTGATTTACCGGCAGCGGATTTAGTAACACTGTCGTCGACATCGGAGTAACAGGTTGTCCGATAATATCGAATAGGTGACGTGTAATTGGAGGTAGAGACCTTACATGAATTCTCAAACTGGTGACGGGTGTCGAGTTTGACGCTCAGACCTGAAACACGCCGATCGTCCCTACGTCAATCGGGATTTTTGTGCTCTCGGCTGACATCATCTGCGAACTCGGTGGGTTTTACTGAACTAGCGTCCGTCCAGACGCACCTAGTAATAATCCTCACAAGATCATCGAGTCACCACTTGATTCTGCCTGCTCCAATCAGACCTTAACACAACTTCATGATTTGATGCGACAAAAATTGCTCTGTACTTAACATTTCCAAATGCTTTTCCCGTAAGCGTATTCACTGATCTTCGCGTCGCTATTCCCTTCATAACCAAACCCTGACCATTGTCCAATTTATTCGAGATCTCGGAATCCTTTGCGACAGGAACTTAACTTCCTCTCTCACATTGATGAGACGATCCAGAAAGCCTCGGATTCGTGAAACGATGGTCTAAGGAATTCTCCGACCCCCACGTAAGGCGATCACTTTACCTTGCCTTCGTTCGCCCACTGCTAGAATATGTTAGCCAAGTATAGTCCCCATTATCACGAAACCCATATCCGTAGAATCGAAAGTATTCAACGTCGCTTCCTTCGGTTCACTCTTTGAGGGCTAGGTTGGGGAAAACCCTTAATCCTTCCCCCGTACATTAACCGCCTTATATTGATCAACCTCAGCTCCTCCATTGAGGAGCGCAGGATCCTGGTTGACATAGTGTCCATTCATCGGGTCCTCTCCGGCTCGGTCGACTGGGCTTACCTCCTTTACTTAATTTCTCTGAACACAAACCCTCAAAACGCGCGCAATCTCCGCCTTCTCTACATTCCCCCTCACCGGACCTCATATAGTCTTAACGAACCCCTTTCGCGGATGCTGAAAATTTTCAACTCCAATCCACCTTGTTCGACTTCGACCTGTCTACTCATACTCTCAGGCACCGCCTCCTAAGCCATTCTCACCGCCAATCTTAAGCGGCGCTTCTACACTCTATTATAACCCGCCCCAACCTCCCACCACTAAGCTTAGTTAAGTTAGTTCTTACACTCTTTTAAGTTATACAAGGTGGCGCAAAATTAATCATCTAATTTTGTTTTTGAATTACTTTTTTACTAAATAAAAAAAATGATTTTAAGTGATTTACTTGAACCTTTACAATTGTTTCTAGTTCTCAAACGTCAAATATCATGTCTAGTTCACAAATGTCAAATATGATTGACGTCCGACGCCATTTGCAAAAATTACAACATCCTCCGATAGGGTGATTAATTTTCCGCCACCCTATATATACTTTGGGCTCCTCGATAGTATAGTGGTTAGTATACCCGCCTGTCACCCGGGAGACCGGGGTTCGATTCCCCGTCGGGGAGCCTCTGGCGCAAGACTAATGACCTTGCCCAGAAAAAATAAATCATTATGGAAAATTTAACAAGCCTCAGGACTTGCTAAATAAGGCCAAGACCGGTTCCCGGTTGTAGTGCCGATGATGATGATGATATATACTTTAGTTGTAGTTACTTATGTTACTTTAATTAAGCCAATAGATGGGGTGGTGCCTCCACTAAACATGACAAGCGACAGAAAATATACAACAGAAATATATCGACTACGAGCCAAAAGCAGTCAGTTATTAGCCCAGGAGATACCATTAATTGATTGTAACTATTAATTTTATGGGAATAAATTGCAAGTATTGAAGCAAGGCTAATAACCTTGCCCGGAAAAACAAATTATTATGGACAATTTAACAATCCTCCGATAAGCACGGCGTGGCGGTTCTACGAACCATACAAACCACCATAGGTTGAGACGTCCTTTCCACCAAGGAACATACTCACCTTTATCCATTACCCGTGTCCCAAAAGTCCTTACTCCCACCTGAAACAAAAGGTAACATTACATACACCAACATCGAATTCAATAGTGAAAATCAATCGAACTAAACGTTCAAAAGTTCTAATATTGAATTCAACGCATCCAATTCAGGGCATCAATGCAATGCATCCATTAAACGCGTTCTTCGGTAAACAAACCGAACAACGAATATCTCCGCTTGTAGCTAATAGCAATTAGCACCTAAATTCCTAGCATGGCCCAAAACTCAAAAGGCACACCTGTGCAAACAAAGGATAGCGATTCGCCGCCGACCAACAGTCCATGCAATTATAAACATCCTAACGTAGATCTCACGTTAGATGTTTATGATTTGAAAATGCAATTAGAAACCTAGACCAATCCCACGGTTCCATTAATTGATTGTAGCTATTAATTTTATGGGAATAAATTGCAAGTATTGAAGCAAGGCTAATAACCTTGCCCGGAAAAACAAATTATTATGGACAATTTAACAATCCTCCGATAAGCACGGTGTGGCGGTTCTACGAACCATACAAACCACCATAGGTTGAGACGTCCTTTCCACCAAGGAACATACTCACCTTTATCCATTACCCGTGTCCCAAAAGTCCTTACTACCACCTGAAACAAAAGGTAACATTACATACATTACATTACATGTTTTCCGTATAATGTATTCCATGTAATAATAGTATTCGAAGTGTATTTTATATTTTCCATGCGATTGGAGCCAACTAGACCTATCTGAAGCGCACAAGAATCTCGGTGTATTAAGCCAGATGGGTAACACAAACAAATCCCACGAAAAGATAGGAAAATAAGGGGCGGTATGCTCGATCTTCCAAACAAAGGAACAAGATTCCGATAAAAATACGGAAAGGAGAAGGATCATGATGGGAAATTTTCTTTGCAGATTGGATGGGAAATTTTCTTTTGCAGATGAGGGGACGAAGAATTCGAAATGGGGATTAGAATTTTCAGCCTACGAGTTAGTACAGTTACAGAATCCCTTAGAGGAAGTAAATCCGCACCATGCCATAGAGTTGAAAAATAACGACGTGCAACGTACACTAAGGTACGCGAGTGAACAAAGTATTTGTCCGAACTGCCACCGACGGCAACATCAAAAACGTATATTCGGTTTTCAACGCGCGACGACCCATGATCCTCGCTCAGGACATTCGAGTTGTGCTTTGCGGTAATTACGTGCGTGCAACAATTATTAGATGCAATTCGAGTTTCCATTAATCATGGTCGCCTACCAGGTGTCGTAGAAACAATAAGAACAATCCCTGTGTCTAATAACTCCTCGTCACTTATTTCCGCAGAAAACTAGCGAACACTTGTAACGCGTTATAGTAAATTAAGTGCGTTTTTTTAAACAAAAAAATAGGAACAATAAAAGGATCCGAATAAACAACCATACTCTGTGTTTCATGTGTGACAATTCTCGGTGCTGTAGTTGTGCTGTTTCGCTCGGTGGAGTTCCTTGTGGCAGCAGTGTTCGGCGGAACACAAACAGCCGCAAACATTTCTTCCTAGAAGACCGACATCCACCAAAACGGCATACCGATGGAGAGACTCAAATAGGCCAAGACCGGATCCCGGTTGTAGTGTAGTAGGTTTCTGTTTCAGAGAGCGCGTCTCCTTGTCCTGAAAAGGATGAGGAATCTCTTATATACCGCTCCTGAAACAAGGTACTACAAAGGGGTCGTTGCCGTGCTTCCTCAGATCCTGAGGGAAGAGCAACGTCCTTAGTTTGGCCTCAGTCCTCGTCTGCGTTTGTTTCCGTGAGGGCTAGGTGATACGAGGGTTGCCTTTTATATTTCGGGATTAGAGAACAAAAACAAATATTGATCATCGAAAATCACTTTATTGTTTTTCAAAATATTCCCCATAAAGATCTATACACTTTTGCATGCGTTTGAACCAATTGTCGAAGCACTTTTGCCACTCTGGCTGAGGTATCTCCAACACAAGCATTCTGAATGCAGCAACCGCTTCTTCAGGTGTCGAAAAACGTTGACCTCTCAGTTTGTTTTTTTACGTACGGGAATAAAAAGAAGTCATTCGGTGCCAAGTCAGGACTATACGGCGGATGACCCATCAAATCGATGTTTTGGGTGCTCAAACATGCAGTTGTCGCAGCCGATGTGTGAGAGCTCGCATTGTCGTGGTGAAGAGTGATCCGTCTTCGGCGGTTGGTTTTCCTGATTTATTGGAAGACAACTGGCAAACAAATGGTTGTGTTCCACTCAGAATTGACTGTTCTGCGTTGTTCTAGTGGTACGGTTGCGACATGTCCAGTTTTTCCGAAAAAACAGGCGACCATTTGCTTGGAAGTGCTTCGTGCGCGAACAACTTATGTTGGATTTGGCTCATCTTGAAACACCCAGACAGTCGCCTGCTGTTTACTTTCGGGCTCATACGCGTAAATCCACGATTCATCACCTGTCACCATGTCATAGACGTGTTTCGAAGCACCGCGACCGTATTTTTTGAGCATTTCTTTCGACCAATTGACACAAGCCTTTTTTTGGGCGATTGACAAATTGTGTGGGATCCAACGCGAACAAATTTTTTTGACAGTCAAATGTTTATGCAATATTGAATGTATGCTAGTCCCACTAACGCCTAAGGTTGTCTCAATCTCACGATAGGTCACATGACGATCTTCCAATATCAGTTCGCGCACAGCATCAATGGTTTTCGGAACAAGAACTGATTTTAGACGACCTTCACGAAATTCATCTTGGAGTGAACTACGACCACAATTGAATTCACCATACCATCGATAAACACTGGTCCTTGATGGAGCTTCATCGCCAAAAATTGAATTAAGTTCATCCATGCACTGTTGCTGAGTTAATCCACGCCGAAAGTTGTAAAAAATAATCGCACGAAAATGTTGACGATTTAATTCCATTTTTGGTCCGAGATGAATCTTTTAAGTTACTGTAAACAACACAAATAGCGCTCGTATGTCAAAACGTTCTGAGTGCGTATAACCTAAAAAATGTCCAACTTTACGACAGAGCTGTCAATTGCCGGATTGCAACACCAGGGTTGCCAAATCCCGAAACATAAGAGGCAACCCTCGTACTCCTAATCTACAAGAGTGTCTTTTGTGGAGGTACCACGGCTTTACTTACCAGGTCTTAGTTAAAATGAAAAGTTCGTTTTGTTTCCTTTGGTATAAGTGTTTATTTCTTTACTCAAGATTATTCAAAGATTTTCCTGGGGTACTTCCTTCAGGCACAGTGTACATTCATTTACTGCGGTTTGGCTCCTGGGGTACCTCCTTCCGGGACAAATAATAAGATTAAACTGCGGCCCGGAGATCACTTTACTATTCCTTTATAAAGGAAAACAAAACGAGATTTGTATTTCAAAAATGCAAAATTTCTTACACGAATCTCGATTTTTGTATCCTGAGTGAGATGCTCAGTGTGTTTATTTAAGATAAGAATTCGGTTTCTTGAATTCTTACGAAACTATTGTGCAGATGTGGATATGTATCTGGATTCGGTTTTCTGTTTGTTTAACTTGATGGAATTTTCCAGATAGAGATAATGATCTCTGGATTTTGGATTTTGATGATGCCGTGGGGCAAATGTGAAACGATAAACGATTATTAGATTCGTTTTTTGTGAATTTTAATTTCAATTTAGGTTTTGGATTAAATTATGCCGTGGGGGCAAATGTTAAGCGATAAACGGATGTTTGGTTCGTTTATTGCGAATTTTGAATCATGTTTGGGTTTTTTCGGGTTTTGATTGGATTTTGGGTTTTAGAGTAATATTGCTGGGATTTTGATGGGAAATGGGGGGAAAAGGTGGTAGGGCTTTTTAGAGCACTACAGTAGTGCCGATGATGATGATGAAATTGCAAGTATATTCCTAGAATCTTCCAATGACTCAAGTGTCTGCCGAACCAGTCTGTCAATAGATGACCCATATATCGTATATTGCAACTATATTCCCCGAATCTTTGAATGTGTGTCAGTTGAGCTAACCTATTTTATTCTATGATCGTACCACACCACTCAAGTTGATGTGAGACTTGAAATAAAAGAAAAAGGAATCAAAAAGAAAAGATAAAGTATACTTTTGACACACACAAGATAAGAATTTAAAAAAAAAATGCTGGCCCTACTAATGGATCCTAGGTCGTCCCTAGCTAGGATGCAATAGTTTCTACCAAATCACGGCTAGGAAGTTCACGTCAATTTTGACCGACTCCTATGTGATTACAGCCCATAGAAAATTTGTTATTCATACACAAAAAAGAAGACATTGAGTGTTTTCCGTATAATGTATTCCATGTAATAATAGTATTCGAAGTGTATTTTATATTTTCCATGCGATTGGAGCCAACTAGACCCAAAATTGCATTGTTCAAATCTCAATCTCCATTCCAAGGTGTAATAAGATCCCAGCGGAGAAAACACTGATAACAATAAACGAAGTATTGAAAAGAGGCTATGGTAATTTATCTGTCCCTATATGAAAAACGGTGTTGCTTAAATTACAATTGAAAACATAGTATAAGAAAAGTGTTTGTATATATTTTTAATAAGAGTTATATCCTTCCCATCAGCGAGTTTAGCAAATTTATGTGAAATCATCATTAAGATGGATGAGCGACGAGCTGGGATTAAAATTTGAAACCTTCGGTAAATGAACGACGTCCCGTCGAAACATCGACAAATTCTGCGTGAACCTGAAAAATAATACAAATATAGAATTGTTAAAAAAAATTAAAACAATTCAAGAAACCTTTCACGATTTTTGTTAGCAATGTTCCTCTCGATACCCTCCATGAGACCGTCAAACCACTGAACCATCGTCTGTTGTTTATCAATCGGTTGCGTCCGTATTATATTTTCTTTGAGCGATCTACAAGCGAAAATGTGGTTTAGTAACTTAAGACAATTATTTATATTAGGGAAATTTAGTAACCTGAAATAGTCTTCATAAAGAAGTATGAGTACCAAGAGTGGACGAGACATTGACCATTGGTTCTTGCAGTCTTCCGACATTACCAGGTTCAATAACGACGACATGATCGTTTGTAGCAACTCCGAGTTCATTTCAACTACCTTCAAATAGAAAAAAAAATTCACATAAGATTATTGGTCACTCTCCCCACATCGATATACCTCAAGGAACTGTAAGTTTTCTTGCGTTATTCTGCAATGCTTCTTATTGGGGAATGCTGACACTAAAAAGAGAATTATTAAGTTTATTATTTACCGCCATAGAATGATGGCACTATGAAAACATAAGTATATTACACATCAATAAAATTAGTGAGAATATTTTTTTAATATGTTGGTTGGATAAACCTTCATAAAAATACTTTTTGATAGGACAGCTTATAATTACAATTAACAGGTAAAAGATGCATTTGTAGTATGTGTGTGTTCACGTTTCCATTCTGAGTATTTGGCATTTTGTTCGAAGAGAAAACAAGCGATGTCCATTAAGCCCCAATAAAGTTACTACCACTATATGGACAAGGTGATTATTTCCGTAGTGAAAATGGTGGGTTTCGAAAGAGCAACACGTGTGGAAATGCTGCTTCAATGTCTTATTAAAAAGAGGCGCAACGAGAACGCACCATTTATAACAATTTCAATTCAATTCAATTTTTATTTGGTAGATAATTACATTTATGGTATATTTTACAACTAGTACTTAAGAGATTTAGGATAGCAATTCCTTTACAACTATAATCTTAAATCTATACAACGAAAATAGCACACTTTTAATGAATAACAAATAATAAATTAAGGGAAAACTACAATAAAAAACCTTTATTTGAATCTTAAAACTAATATTGCACTGGCTTCGGGTTATTTTATATAGTAATGACGTCGATATAATTTTCATAGACAGAGTACATATGTAGTGATTTAGGATAACGCAAGACGGGAAACGAGAACATTGTCAGAAAAAGAACAATTGACGAAGAAGTTTCGATTGATTTTGTCAATAAGGAACTCTACCGGTTTAACGTTAGCGTTTTCATGTAGTTCATGTGTCGAATAATGCCATGGCAAATTCAGCAACATTTTCAATATTTTATTTTGACACCTTTGCAATTTTATTTTGTGTGTGCGAGCACAATTACACCATACAGGGGCCCCGTACAGGAGTATAGCTTGAAAAATGGTTTTATATATTATAATTTTATTTTCGATGCTAAGCTTTGACTTTCTACACACAAATGGATACATAACTCTTACGACTTTGTTTATTTTGTCAATTGTGGTAGTGACGTGTTTTTGAAAGATAAATTTTTTATCTAGAATAATACCTAGATATCTACAGTCTTCGGACCAATCAATATCAACTGCACACATACTGAGTTTAGTGCCATTTGGTAGGTAGCAGTGTTTCCTACATCTCGAAAACCAGACAGCTTGTGTTTTATTACCATTTATTTTTATTTTCCATTTCCTGTAATATACTGCTAGCTTGTCAAGAGCTGCTTGCAAAGAGTTGTAGACATTAGTGAATAAGGCACCCGAAGAGAAAATGGCCGTATCATCGGCAAACATAGCTACCTGAATGTTTTCACCTAGACATGGTAAATCTGCGACAAACAATGTAAATAATATGGGACCAAGGACCGAGTCTTGGGGTACACCATGGTGGATTTGGTGAGTAGATGATATGTCGGTTCCTAAACTCACAACATATTTTCTCGAACGAAGAAAGCACTGGATAATTTTGATAAGCGGTATTGGCAGCTTAAGTTTTAGTAGCTTATAAATCAAGGCATCGTGCCATTTTTCGATGTCCAGAAGAACCAGTCCCGTTGACTCCTTGTCGATGAATTTACCAGCTATGTGGTTTTTAATGCGCAAGACTTGGTGGATTGTGCTGTGACCACTACGGAAACCGAACTGAATGTTTGGTAAGATGTTATTGTCTTCCACAAAACGATCAATCCTTTCCTTAATGATTTTTTCTAAGAGCTTACTTAGACAGCTAAGTAGACTAATAGGTCTGTAGCTTTCGGGGCTGTTGTTCGGTTTGCCGGGTTTCGGGATAGGTATTACTTTTGCTGTTTTCCAACAGTCCGGAAAATAACAATTCTTAAGACAAGCGTTGAAAAGGAACGTTAAATAGTTACTTGCAGCAGGTGGAAGTACTTTGATTAATTTGTTGTTAATATTATCGAGACCCGCAGCCTTTTTTGATTTCGATTTTTTTATCAATTCTTTAACTTTGCTGATATTAGTTGCGTAAGTACTTTCAGCTGGTGTTTGAGAAAGTACAGGGATAGTGTTAGCAACTTCAGCTTCAGTATACGCGTCGCTTAGATGCATAGATATGGAGTGGTTCTTACTAAACGTGTTAGCAAGTAGGTTCGATTTCTCCACTGAAGAAATAAACAACTTGTCGTGAACTTTAAACGGAGGAATACTTGACCCCCTCTTTTTCATAATTTTTGATATTTTCCAGAACGGTTTGCTTGCTTTGTCAAGAGAGGAAAGGTGTTTATTCCAACACTTGTTCCTATATGCTGAGATTTCTTTTTTAAGACTTTAACATTAACTAGAAAACAATCGATTCTATAACGCAGCCATTTTCTTCTTTCAGAGTTTCGTAGCCTAATCAGATGTAAGATATTTTCAGGAAGCGGTGCCTTATCAACTGGAGTAGTGGAACATTTAGGTATCGCAAGATCGGCCGCTCTATTGATAACAGAAACAAAATTGTTACATAGGATATCAATGTGCTCGCTGCAGGTTATAGAATTTAGGCTGGTATCACCTAGAACCAAGTTCGTGTTTATATATGATTTATAACAATTCCAGTTGGCGGCGGAATAGTTGTATAAACTGGTACGATTTACAACTACTGTATGATTCACTGTGAGGCTGATCGGAAGGTGGTCTGAACTTAACGCATTTAGAGTTAATTGCACTGTGCAGTAATTTGGAATATTAGTGATATATAGATCAAGAGTTGAGGGGTTCTTGTTAGCACTCGCTGGGATATAGGTGGGGAGAAGTGGATAAAGTATGGAAAAACTTGGGCTGGATTCAGTAACATCTAGTAAAATGTTACCCCAGCAGTTTGCCCTAAGACAATTCCACGACTGATGTCTGCAGTTTAGATCACCTCCAATAATTACCTTGTTTCGAGTGTTGACTCTATACAATTTTTGCAGATCCGGCTTAAAGTAAGTAGATTTCTCAATGTTTCCATTTCCACCAGGGAAATAGACCGAAAAAAGACTCACCTTGGAGCTGTCACTTAATGTTACATCTATACTAATTTCCTCAATTAACTTAAGGCGCAATGAAGGACGCAAGGAATGTTCTATACATTTTTTCACAACAATGGCGACACCTCCACCACTAGCATGTACCCTGTCTAGGCGATAACATATGTAATTTTGATGTGAGAAAGAAATGTCTTGTTTGAGCCAGGTTTCTGAAACAAGTGCAATGTCAATATTAAAATTTATCAAGAAACTAAAAAATGCATGCTTTTTGTTTTTGATGCTTCTCGCATTCCAAGTTATGATGTTAAGAGAGTTTCTTAACATGTTTTTCCCGAGTATATGTACTTAATAGCTAATGAAGTAATGACGTTCAATTGGTCAGCTTTGGTTTGACAAGCACTAAGCTTGGTTACAACTTCATTAAGAAGAGAGTTTATCTCGCTAAATGAGAACAGGTTATCATTAGTTAATGTTTCTGACGGATTTTTCTTCGTGTGTGTCTTATCACTGTTGGAAGGTTGCTGGGTTTGATGGAGGCCAGAAGCCCAGGTGGATGAAGGAAGTGAAGGTTGACGCACAGATCGGGGTAGTGGAGGAAAATTATCAATGGATAATCGGTCGGGCACTGGCTGCTGTTTGTCACTCGGAGGCTGTAGGAACGTTGTATTTCCTGTACCACGTTCGCGTGGGGATAATTTGCGGCGAATGTCTATGTACTGCTTTCGGCTTATGCATTCTGGATCGGTGGATTTATGTGGCCCACTACAATTTACACACTTGATGACCTCATTCGTTTTGCAGTCGGATGTTTTATGGTTTCCCGAACATATTGCACACAAGCTATTTATATGACAATGCATCGAGCCGTGACCGTAAAGCTGGCAATTGTGACATTGTGTGACCTTGTGGGGCTTTTCAGGGCCCGAAGAGCCATGCATCGCTCGATCCCCACTATTCCAGGCGAACGACTTACCTCTCGGTCGAACTTCAGCAAGGTTGCGTAACCTTGCTACGGCATTTACCCCCAGCCAAATCGCTGGAATTAATACGGTTACCCAATCGGATAACTGTTTTGAATTTCTGTTAGGCAGCTTACCTATTCTGTGGGGGGTTTTCCTTCCAAACCCCTTTTTCTCCAACACCACTCCTAAAGAAACATTAAATCCACGGCAAAGCTTATCACCTTGCCGTGGCATCGAAAACTCACCCTCGGGCAGGCATTAACTCCTAAAGAAACATTAAATCCACGGCAAAGCTTATCACCTTGCCGTGGCATCGGAAACTCACCCTCGGGCAGGCATTAATTCCTAAAGAAACATTAAATCCACGGCAAAGCTTATCACCTTGCCGTGGCATCGAAAATCCACCCCCGGGCATACATTATTTCCTAAAAAAGCATAAGTCCACGGCAAAATCATCACATTGCCGTGGCATTTGAAATCCTATCTTTAGGCATACGTTCTGCCAGGGCAGCTTGTTTCCATAGCCTTATGCTATGGAAACAACATCAACAAAGAGTTCCTTGTTGACTCGGTTTATTTGTTTGCCCATGGCACTTCTTGCGTGCGGCTATTTGGTCCCATTGGTTTGCTACCGCCGACAAGGTTTCGGCTGACGCAAACCAAACATGTCCCTGATTACCAGCAATCGCTGGCTTCCAATTATCGGTCCCCACGTTCAGGGATCGCAACCAAGCAACGAACATGATGCAGCCAGAAAATGTTTACTTTCAACATCTGGCAATGGCTGCACCCTATGTTCGTTGCAATGTTTAATCATCGGCAACCGAAATGATGATTTATGGCCTCCCATTAGGATGACCAAATCTTCGGTTTGGGTCTTTCGCACCCCAGATGCTAGTGTTTACATTCTTGGAAAATGCACTAGCGATGTTGCCCTCCATTCACGGTCGCCGAACGATCGTATGCATGGCATACGCACACATGCGTAATGTATGCCTATTCCGTCCGGTCCAATCACGATTAACTACCTCGAGTTAATCGTGTAACTCCTCCTCCTTTTCAGTTTCTTTTGAGGTTCCCTTTTCTTTAATGAGTTCCAATGGGACCAGTCAGATTTTATCCCCCGTGGAGTGCGTACACACAACAGAAATCGCGTAATAATCATCACCAGTGTCAGTCATCAAATCGAGTGTGCGTCCGAGGTAGTCCATACCAGTTGATAACGTTTTGTTGTGTCAGTCGTCAAATAGTGTGATAGTTTTGCAACTTTAATGAGACGCTTTGTGTAGTGTGTTTTAACCCAAGAACCATTCTTTACAATTATCTCTGTTTAGTGTACTTATCGGGACCATTAAATCTTTATCCAAAAAAGTTAAAATAAATCAAAATAACTGTAATACAATAAAAAAAGATCACCCAAGGAAAATTAATAAAAGAACTTTCGTCGAAACAACTACCGGATGTGTTTCATTTCCCTTGTAATTGTGTGAAGGATTTATCCAGTGTGTTGGGACTTTTCTCATTTTCCCTTGCGGAACAATTTGTCGCTGTCGATCGGTGTGCAATAAACAGTGAGCCATGCGTGGGTGTTTCTACAAACCCACGTCCGTGCAGACGTAAGGTAAAAACTACCCTACAACCTTACCTGGATTATGTTTTTTAAAGTCCCACCGAACGATGGTTTTGAACAAGGTTGAGTAGTTCCGTTTTAGTTCGTTTAATTTAACAGTACCGCGTTGAATATAGACGATGTACAAGTAGTGTTTGTACAGGGCTTTTGTTGACGGATTTAATGTGATGGTTTTAACATCTAGGCACTTTATCCCGAGTGCAATTAGTTCATTTTTCACTACATCGTTGCTAATTAAGTCTAGTCCGGATAACACTACCTTTAATGGACGATTTTCCTTACGTGAGTGGGTGAAAAACTCACATTTTAACCGTAAGAGTTCGCTTCTGATTTTATTATATATGTCCATTGTTGGGGCACATATTTTTTGCCCAAGCGAAATGTTTTTGATTAAGTATTTGTCTATCTTAATGTTGCTCAAAATATCACGCACTTGAGCACTAGTTGTTTTTAATACCACAATTGGCGGAACGGTTTCTTTAGGAAGTTGTGCGCACTGTTCGTCATTGGTCGGATCCATTTCAGGAGAGTCTTCCATCAGACTCTGAAGTGGTTGAAAAAAGTTAGTATTTGAACACATTTTAGATTTTTCTAGAACTTTATTGTTCACTTTTGAAAGTTTATCGGGAGGTGTTTGGCCTCCAATAACGGGGTCGTAACGCAACCGTTTGCACTTAATTTTGTTTAACACACGTGGCCCAGGGGCCATAACTTAACGGTTTTAACACTTGTCCAAATTTTTGTATGCGGAAAACGAGGCAAAGAAAACAAGATAATGATAATTAAATTGTGAAAATTATTGTGAAAATAACGGTTGATTAAGATAAATAGCACGAGCAAAACTGTGAGACAAGTTGTCTGTTTGAAAGTCAGCCAGGTACTCGACCATTTATAACAAGACAAATTTACGATAGCCAGGCTCCATAATGCCAAATACAGGAGAAAACATGTGATACGTGGTAATATACCCTGTTTTTGTTTTATATCCGCATTTATTTAACAAATTAATTACATATTTTACTTAAGACTAAATGTTAATTTCTATTTTACAAATATCATTCTTACATTAACTTACTTACTGGCTCTTCCGCAAGCACTCTAAATTATACATTATTATTTTTCTTATGCCTTTCGGCGTACAATAACTGTTTTTATAACATGTCACAATAATTGATGTTTTCTTTTTTAAATATATTCTATTTTTTTCTACATCATGTATTTTTTTTTTAAATTACATATATAGGTGGGCTGACACGCAAAAAATAAAAAAATAAAATAATTAAACAAAACGGACAAACATAAACAAGGAATACAAATAAAAATTAAAAAATAAAAAATTAAATTAAAAACGAAATTAAAAAAATAAAAATAATTGGGAATTGGGGATAGGGGGAAGGAAAGCGGTGCGCCTGAGAGGCATACTAGGTTTGGGGACGTGTAGTTTTTTTTCATCACTGACCCACCACCAGTTGGGATGGGATCGATCCTTTATTGATTTATCTCTTTCACCGATCACCATACTAGAACGCAGACGCTCTGGAAAATTAGAGATATCGTTATCGTGGAGAATTCGTTTATCCCTGGCACCACGGAAAGCGTGGTAAATAATAGGGACTCCGCGTTTGTCTTGGATAAGTCCTTTTTTATCCAAGAAAGGGAACGCTTCTGGGGGAATGAACCCATTCTGGAGAGTACTCTCCATATACATATCATTGGGATAGAATGCTCCCGCTATAAGATCATTTTCACTGCACATTGCCCTTGTTGTGTGACCACGAATAATCTTAATAATGAAGTTGTCTATTCTGTTTAGTCTTGATTTGTCATACAGGACTTCATTGGGATAGTATTTCTTATACTGCGACTCTGGGGTTCTATACATTCCGAGGCAGGAACGCAAACAGTGCCTCTCGAACACCCGAAACTTCTCCATGTAAAATGGGGATATGTTGTGCCATACCGGGCAGCCGTTCACCAATATTGGTCGGATGAATGCTGAGTATGAAATTATTTTCACCTTAGGGTCCAGCAGACTACTACGGAAGAGTCTTCGTGTCATTGCATATGCGTTTTTAGCTGCTGTAAGAGCAGCTGCTGTATGCTTATCAAAGTAAAGATACTGATCAAGCCAGATTCCAAGGTAATCTGACTACAGTTTTTACTTGTAGAGGAAGATTATTACTTCCTGCAATGGAAATCTTTTTCCAATTCCGTTTTGTATCCCTTGATGCACTGGACAGTGGCGTTCTGAAAAGGATAGTCTCTGTTTTCTGGAAATTTATTTTTAATTTCCAGTCGTCGCAAAAACGTTTGATTTTGTTGAAATCATCTTGCGGAAGTCTGTTGATGACATCAATCTTTTCTCCAGAACTATACACCACAATGTCGTCGGCATACGCAATTGCATGGTTGAGAGAACCCACTAGATCACTAGTGTAAATGTTAAATAAAATGGGAGAATTCACTGCTCCATGTTGTAGACCGTTTTTGATGTGGAAGGTCTTGTTGGAGATTATATCTCCATATTTCACTACAAATTGTTTACCCATTATCATATCGTAGATAATGTATAATAAATATTCGGGCATATCTATATTTGATCTTATATACCAGCCCTTCTAGCCATACGGTGTCGAAAGCCGTTTCGAAGTCAACCAAACAGGCCCCTGTGCATTGTCGCTTCACCTTGTTCCATTGTATGTGTCATGTTGCGATCGGAAACCAAACTGATTGTTTGGAATAATACCATTTTCCTCACACCAGTTAGTCAATGCTTTATTTAAAATTTTCTCGAATATCTTGCTGATATTCGGAAGCAAACTAATCGTGCGAAGATTGGCTGGATTGCTCCTGTCCTTGCCCTTTTTGGGGATGGGATGGACTACTGCAGATTTCCATTGGGTTGGATAATATGCTTTATTTAGAGCGTTATTGAACAAAATAGTGTAAACATTCACTACTTCAAGAGGTAAATGCTTTAGAACGATGTTTGGAATTCTATCTATTCCAGAAGATTTTTTGTTCTTAATCGATCTAAGAATGTCCGTCAGTTCATCCGTGTGTACAAATATGCTAGTGTTTAGATCTCTATGAAGGGAATCCGCTCTATTATTTTCACTAAAGATAGTGAAACTTCGACTTAAGAGACGCCAATTGTTAAGTTCATTGCGTATCGAAATATGTTTTTGGAGAGCCCTATTTTCCAGATCAAGGTTAGAATGAGCCGATTCGTTCAATCTATACACTGCTTCGAAACAAGCACCAATTCAGTTCGCCTTTTTTTGCGGATCCTCAACTATTATGAACTCTTCGCTAGAGTTGATGTGTTCCAGTGTAAGTCTTGCGTTCAGTAGCGTTTGACAATTCTCGGGAGTCCGGGGAACTCACAGACATGGGATGTCATTATAATCTTTCCTTCGAAAGACTTTATTTATTTGTGGGAACATATTCGGTCCACTATCTTTCATGGCTTGAATTCTCTTGTTCCAGTCTTCATTAATTACTGATCTATAGTTGTCACGGATCAGTTTTTGAAGATTTTTAATTAGTGACTTAATTGTTTTTATTTCCTGGCTATTTGGATCGCTGAACTGTCTGTAGAGCAATTTTAACTTAGAGACCAGAATACTCTTTTACCTATACAGTTCGTCGATCGTTGCGTTTCTGTATCGGTTTGTATGGCTCTACATGTGAGACACTTTTGGGATAGACGATTCATTGTATTAGTAACAATGTTATTCATCGTCGAAAGATAATGATCAATTTCGTCATTATGAAGATTTCTGTCAGTTGGTGGATCTATGCCATTGGAGCGTAATTCTTTTTTTATTATCCCATCAAGGCGCAACCAGTGTGCTTTTCCGAAATTAAAAGAATGTATCTGTTTATACTGCTCAAGTAGTGAATGTTCGTTTGGGACATGTATTACAGCACCAAGTCCGTAATGATCGCTATCGGACTCGATTGTACGAAGACAATTTCGAGTAGTTAGATCCATATCTAATAATTGTATTCGCTCGTCGAGCAACAGTAAATCCAAGAAGGAATTTCCTCTTGGTTATGACGGCGTACTTGTAGCGTACAATTCTAGTTTATATTCGATAGCGTTTGTTTGCCACCAGTCGAACAACACATTGCCTCTTGTGTTTGTGATAAGGTTACCCCAAGTACTATGCTTGGAATTGAGGTCTCCCGCCATAAAGAAATAATCATTTTCCGAGTCTAACTTGAGACTTCGAAAAACGGTATCAAGTTCATTGATAAACTGTAGACACTGTGGAGATTCGGAAGCATACGCAGAGATCACATATAGATGCCTTTGACTTTTCAAAGGAATATCTATAACGCAGGCTTCTAGTACCTGGAACTTGTATGCATCTCTACTGTAGACGACTTTGTGTTGTAGACCATTTTTAACTAAGACAGCAGTGGGTTGCTCTTGTCTTTGTTCTTGCTGTTGTTGTTCTACCATTTTCGTTTTTCGCTCGTTCTGGCTCAGGTCGTTTTTTAGTTTAACAACTTCCTCCATTTGTCTATCCAGTTCTTCTTTTTTACGACATTGATAAACTGTAGACACTGTGGAGATTCGGGAGCATACGCAGAGGTCACATATAGATGCCTTTGACTTTTCAAAGGAATATCTATAACGCAGGCGTCTAGTACCTGGAACTTGTATACATCTCTACTGTAGACGACTTTGTGTTGTAGACCATTTTTAACTAAGACAGCAGTGAGTTGCTGTTGTCTTTGTTCTTGCTGTTGTTGTTCTACCATTTTCGTTTTTCGCTCGTTCTGGCTCAGGTTGTTTTTTAGTTTAACAACTTCCTCCATTTGTCTATCCAGTTCTTCTTTTTTACGACTAATCTCATGGATGAATCTGTTGAGGGCCTCGATCTGATTGCTAGCGTCTGCATTTGTTTCGCTGACAGCTAATTCTTTGAATTGGTTTCCAGTCCCTGAGTACTGGGCACCATGGGTGTTGTCTTCGTCATCGCTGGTGACAATCGACGTGTCTGTATTCTTATTTTCACTTGTTCGAAGGCGTTTAGCCTTTAGGCTTAGGTCCGTATTTTGCCTTCTCCGATTTACCACTTTGGCATCCATTTGTTTTACGTCCATATTACGTTCTCACTATTTTTTTTTTTTTTTTGTTTTTGGATCTACGCCCGTATTATGGAAAGTATTCACTTTTTTTTTGCGTGAAGGACAAACAGATTGTGGCCTCGCACACACACTCACAATGTTCGCGCACTCACACGTACACACCGTTAACGTGTTACTCACACACTTTTTGTATCAAACTGTGTTCTTCGTTTTGACTGTCACAACACGTGGCCTCGTTCTCTTTTATTTGATTCTATTTATTTATATTTACTTTTGTTTTGACTGTTTTTATCACTGTAATTTATTTGTTTATAAATAGTCTTTTTATAATATTTCACCCACTCGCGACTCATAAAAGCAACTTTTTTCATTTAATTCGACCGCCGAATTGAAAACACGTCCGCACTCGGTCACTGTGTGACATTTTTTCTGTAATAAACCCTGTTCTGGACAGTAGAAGTACAAACATGCCTCCCCTAAAAAAGGGAAAAATAACAGATAACATAATATGATTCATTGTCATTATATAGATTTAAGATTATAGTTGTGAAGGAATTGCTGTCATAAGACGCTTAAATACTAGTTGTTCTTTTCTTTTTTTTTTTTTTTTTATTAGACTTCTCTCGGGAGAGGCGAACCTATAGCGTCGAGTGGGCGCCACAAGATGGCATCAAATAACTGTTGCAGTTCTTTTTGAACAGTTGCAGGTTGTAACGCTCCGGGAACACTCGCGTGGGAAGGGAGTTCCACAGCTTCCCCGCTCTGTAACCATAAATGTAATTATCTTATCTAATATGATTCCACAGACTTATTTTCTAAAGGGCAAGGACACTGCTGCAGAAGCCCAAAAGAAGGTGGTTTTTGCAAATTTCTTGTTGATAGGTTAGATTCTAGAATAATAATACAAAAGTATATCAAACAAAATTGTTAAAAGAAGTTGTTATATTAAAGCATAATACGAATTGGCGGCGCTGGAGCCAATTCCGTGAGTCGCGTAAAATTTGGGGCGCACTGCAGCACACAGTGTGCTGGTCACAAATTATAATCTAAAAAACGAATCAAATAATAAATTGTATCTTAATCTACATGAATATAGTTCACCTAAATCCGTGAGAGATGTAGAAAATATTAATTTTTGAATGATAGGTGAGAGAGAGCATTTGATAAAAAGATTAATCATTTGTTTATAAAAGATCCGAATATCAGCTTATCGAAAATCACATACATATTTCGTAAGGAATGTAAGTTTAAGGGGCAGAAGGGGTCGCCTATAATTCACTAACGTAAAACATTAATATAAGTTGTAGTAAAAAGAAATCCATTATTTTTCCAATAGATAGTTTTAGTAATCCATATCAAGCATTATATAATTGCGATCTAGTTACGCTTGATGGCGTTTAAAAATAAGATTTCGTACTAAAAAATTGTTTTATAATTGCTTGATTGCTTTGTTAGAGAGCACGTCAAATATGGACACCAGCAAAGAAAAAAACGCCATATTGTACAATTTTTCTTCGATAAAGGCGAAAACACAAGCCAGGCGCTGAAAATGGGAATAGTTTTTATGGTCCTGATACTGTAACAGCCAATCATGTGCGATTTTGGTTTCGTCGATTCCGCCCCAGGAATTTTGATTTCAAAGATGCACCGCACTCTTGTTACGTAGTAACTCCCCCACCACCTTTGTCCCGTGGAGACATTAAAAATGAAACATACAATTTAATTTTCAAAATGCGCATTTCTACATTTTACAAAACATAAAATTAACGTACAAATCATTTATTCAAATTTCTACATTTATACAAACAGAAATAAAATATCAAACATAAGCTTTAAACGGAACAGTTTACATTTTCAAGTTGCCCACATAAAATACAAAACAAAAAATTAAAACAGAAAACATTTGTGGCGGTTCTACGAACCGCACAAATCACCATACGATGAAAATTCTTCGTTCCACCAAGGAACATACTCACCTATATCCGAACTTCACGTGCCCAGTCACGTGTCCCCAAAGTCCTCCTTTCCACCTAAAAAAAAAGGTGACATTCATCCTGGAGTCAACAACCCCACGGATCCACAGATACGTGGGCCACAAGTCCCGAACAATTTTCCTACGCCTGCACGGCGATCGAAGGACATGATCCATCAAGTGGATATACACAAACGGTTGATACAGCTGCGCCAGATGTCGACAAACATCACATCTCCGGCGATAAGCGAATTGCCGGAAAGCCAATCTGTCGATTATCAGACCTTTGTCCCTGCCGCATGTACTTCGCCTAAACAAAGGCCATTGTTGAGCCACAGCAATAAACGAAAATGCTGTTCCCATAGGGCTAAGTAAACAATGATAATTACATTATCCCATGATCGCCTAAAAGAAATCACACACTCGATTGTTTGCACAAGCAATCCAACAGAAGTGTGAAAATGTTGGTGAACCTGTGGGGGTTCTCTATATCACATGGAGAACCAACCCACAATTCCTACCTAACTTTGACCGCCAACAGCGCGCCGCCATAACCCAATCCGTAATCCATTTCTAAACATGCAAAGAACACATCCCAATATGCAACAGCATCCGCCCCCAAATCTGCAATTGCATATATTTTTTCCAAAAACCGCTTCGGTTAATATCTTATCTAAATCATATTCCTTGCTTGCGACCAAGCAATTCCAATTTCCCCCGAAAATCATATGCTGTAATAAAAGCATATTCAATTTACAACGGAATACTCACCATCTCCATCAACTATATCGAGCCGCATACATTTTTCCAAAAACTGCTTCGGTTAATATCTTATCTAAATTATATCCCTTGCTTGCAACCAAGCAATTCTAATTTCCCCCGAAAATCATTTCGGCTCCCATCATATCCAATACCAATTCCCCTTACTGGCAAGTCACCAGCACGATGCGTTGCATTTTCGCGAAACAACCATCGCGACGATCAAGACCCACATCCCACTGTCTAACCGACAACTCATGCCCATATTCGGTCGTATTCCCAAACCAATTTCCTCGTATACATATAAGCGCCAGAGGAATTTAACTCAGCCTATACGGCAATGAGTCTCCGAAACCAAATCCCCTATGCAAGCATAGCGAGTGTTCCCGGAGAGTTACAACCTGCAACTGTTCAAAAAGAACCGCAACAGTTATTTGGTGGCATCTCGGGGCGCCCACTCGGCGCTATTAGTTCGCCTCTCCCGAGAGAAGTCTAATAAAAAAAAAACCCTTTTCAAAGTTCCTAGTAAGTGTCAGTGAGTTTACTTCGCTATGACTCAACCGCCACGACACGACGAATGAATTCTTGCCCTTACCAAGTCAGTCGAGCCTCATCCACCGCCGCGTCCACACGCGCATAGTCGCCACAACCACGGTCGAGCGCCCGAGTCGAGTCGTAACCACGGAAGTGCACACACCCCTATTAGAACAAAGTCTCTGCGCGGGTGCAAAAACAGTCCTTACCAAGTTCAATCCTTAGTTCCGCATCTGTCCTCTGTTAAATATACATAAATTAGAACCGATTAATAAAGCGGCAAACAGCGTCGCCAATATACCGGAGAAACGACTAAATATTCCCAGTGCTGCGGAAGTCAAATTTCTCCCCTCAAGGAGAGGAGTCGCTTTTTATCAAAACCCGGAGTGTTGTGCTGAACTGCTGAATTTAATTTTCCCATTTTTTTTTTTTTCGAACCACATATTTGTTTTGGGTTTGATACTCTTTACTCCGTGTGGAATAAAGGTCCAGTAGAATTGTGTCTGTCAATGTGTCCGCTATAGAGTCAACATCGTTATGGAGGAAAAATAACGACCAACTTAACTTCCCAAAAAAGTCGTCCAGACATTCCCAGTTGGCTTTCTCGTAGAACCATACGGTTCTTTTGGGAGCTTTCTCATTAACGTTACTGTTGGTTAGAGGAAATTTAGCTGGCACGACACAGTGGTCTGAAGTGCCCAAGGGCGAAGAAACTTCAATTGTGTATTTGTGTGGGTAGGAGGTGAGAAACAGGTCCAGTGTGTTGGCGAAATGACCATATATATCTGGTACCCGTGTTGGCTCATTGACAAGTTGAGTTAAACTATTTGAATCAGCAAAAAGCTGGACATATTGACCTTCGGGTGTTGCTGTTCCGGAGTGACGAAGCCTCTAGGAGTTATGCACATTAAAATCACCCGCAATAACGATTTCAGTGTGTGGATATAGGGTCAAGATCCTATCGCTAGAATCAGACAGATCATCAAATTCGTTAAAGGATGCATTTCTATCCAAGTTGGGGTTTCTGTAAAGAAAGCAGTAATGTATGATATGCTTACGAACGTGTAGTTTTAGCCAAGAGAAATTAATTTCTGGGTTGGAAAAGAGCCCATATTGTGGCAGAAGTTGATAAGCAATATAATTTCGTATGTATGTGGCTATACCACGATGTGGAAAGAACAGTGGCACTAAGTTATATCCAGGTAGATTAAAATCGGAAATATCTGTATTAGTAATTACCCGGGTTTCGCTAAGTGCAAGGATAGTTGGTTTCCGGTTAGAAATATGGGCAGACACAGAAGAGAAATTACATCTCAAGCCGCGAATATTACACAAATCAACCCGAAATTCCCACCCCATTGAAATGGCCCTACACAAAAAACCAATACCGCATCGGAAAAGGATGCAAGTCGGGACCAGCAATAGACAAGCGAAAGCAACCACTACAGGTGTTATGCCCTTGTAGTAGGTGCGCCACTAGATCCGTGCCGAAATCCAGGTGCCACTCAGACACAAAAAACTCTCCAAAGATTATAAATCAATCGAGAGTATCGATGCTTGAGGGACTCAAACAGAGGTGAGAAAATAAGGAAAACGGGTACAAGGGATGAATTGAGTAGAGGGGTTTTCCGCACTGCACATCACTCGCGTGTATATTCTCGCACTTTTCACAGCATTAAGACGCGTGTGCGGATCCGCTTGTATGCATATGATCGCACAGAAAACTTTGCACTGCACTCGGACGCGTGTGTGAAGATCCGTTTGTTTGTTTAGGATCTCACAGTAAGACTTCGGGCACGAACCTAAGAATCCCAAAACGGATTGCACAATTGATCCGATGGTACGGATCACGAGGCAGAAGCGCACGTGCTGTCTCGTTGGTGGTTTTCACGCGACATGCCAATAGTGTGTTAACATCGTCAAATGCTAATCTATAACCTTTTCCCGTAAGCGTACTTCATTCATCCTTACGTTCCTATATACAACGTCGCTTCCTTCGGTTTGCTCTCCGTGGACTAGGATGGGAAAACCCTCTAATCCTGGCTGCGTATATTAACCGCCTCAATTGAGGAGCGTAGGGTCCTGGCTGACGTGCTCTTCATCCATCAACTCCACTCCGGGTCAGTCGACTGCGCCTATCTCCTTAACTTAATTCCTCTGAGCACAAACCCTCGTAACACGCGTAATCCCCGCCTTCTCGTAGTCCCCCTCACCGCACCTCTTGGGAGTTCAATGAACGGCTCTGGCGGATGCTGAGAAATGTCAATTCTAACTCCACTTTGTTCAACCTCGACCTCACTACCCACACTCTCAAACACCGCCTCCTAAGCCATTCTCACCCACAATCATATGTGACGCTTTCTACACTTTCCCCTCCAACCTGTCCCCATCTCCCTCCACTATTCTTGCCTTCATTGTATGACCTGTTCCCCTTAGGTTAAGCGTAATTAAGTTCGCTTTACATTCTTTAGTCTGTAAGTTTATGTATACTTTAGTTTGTAAGTGTACTTATACTGCTTGTATTAACCCAAATAAATGGGGCGGTAGTCCTGTGGGGGTTCTTTAAGGCTCGCCGAAGAACCACCCATTTTCCTAATCCAACTCCCAAATTCCCAACAGCGATAAATTACATTTCAACCATTATCTCTTACCTGCATACGAGCAGTACAAAGCTCTCTTCCAACCACCATGCATCTGAAACATAAACCCACGGCAAGATCATCACCTTGCCACGGCATCAGGCAGCACTGCTTTCTCCCCAAGGCATTTCGGTTCCTCTCGCCGGCACCCATGACCTTCACAAACCATTTTGGAAGCTACCCGGGTCCTCTTGCCGGCGTCCATGCTTATCATGTACCCAACAATCCCACTGTGTTTACTTTTCTCTAGCAACCGTTGGTCCCACGATCAAGCCATGGCAAATCGCTTGCCTATACAGCTGCAGCCAATTATCCCTGATTGGTTACATAAGCAATAAACGAACATAGAATTAGACGTGACCATAATTTTTTTACCCTAAACAACCTAGCAAGGGTCACGTCCTATGTTTCGTTCGCTTAACCAAAAAAAACCCATCTTAGCGCTTGCCCTTTGAAATTGCGTTTCTGTATATTCAATATACCCATAGAAAATCTATTTCTGCCTCCGGCAATATGCTTCATTGTTTACAATGGCGAGACCTTAGCCTCTGTGCACGATCATTTGTTTGAACAGCTGCCTGATTGGATTCCCTTCTTAACATCCAATGCATTTTCGTTGTCCTTCCTTCCAGGGGGATGGACTTACAACAGATCTATACGATCACAATAGAAATCCTTCCAATGAAACCACAACTGATTTCTCATTGGTTGGCGTTCAAATGAGAAATGTCTTTTTCGGTTTTACTTCGTTAGTGGAAACTCACCACACTGAGGAGTTGATTCCGAAGCGTGCAATCCTCGAGGAGTCGAGTTTTACTATTCAAGGTGGTCGGGTGTCAACCACGAGTCAGTGCGATAGGAATAATAAATTTGTGTCCTTTCGAAGTAACAAGGGATTAGACGGAAGTAAAAGTATATGTAATACTGATTCGTAATCGTGGTTATAAAGTAAGTTCATGTGTTGTTCTTTTCTAAATCCGAAAGGATAAACATCTCTACTGTTCCAAATACCTCCGAACCGCGTAAGCAATACAAACTCTGTGTCAAAGTTTGAAAAGCGGCTTAACCGAATACAAATACAAATGATTGTGAATGTTGTGCTAAGTTTAATGTTATTATACGGAAACAATAAAAACATATTGATCAACGAGTTGCGTTCTTTTTTTTCACTGTTATTTGTTGTATGCAGTTCTAGAAAAAGGATTGTTTAGTGTGTCGATAAGTGCAGTTCACCAAATCGTGACAAGTAAGTAAAAAGTGCATCTCCCACGCAGCAAATCGGACTTGGTATCGGGGAGGCGAACATCAATCACGTGGGTGAAGAACAGATTCCATCAGAATCTGCTATACGTAGGCAAAAGTGTTTGCAATTTGCCGAGTTCCCTTGTGAAAGGATATATAATAAATAAATAGAGGACAGAAAATTAAGAGTGCTTGGAATCGTGTGGCAAGTGTACTTGTGGCAACTCTAACAACAGATACACACAATTCACAGGCAAAAATAGTGAGGAACACGAACGAAAAAAATCGAATAAGAAAAATACGTCAGAACCGTATACCAAGCGATAAATAATAAAAATAATTCACATCAGTGGAATATAGTCGAGTTTGGAAATCAAATTCAAAACACGGTCAGTAGTCTGATGCTTCACTGCTTCGCTTTTCAATCGTTTCATCGTGTGTTTAATTCACCTTCTTCACTATCCTTGCTTAACGCTATAATTGGTGACTACGACGGCGCAGCACACACACACTCCCCGTAGTAAACAGAACTTCACACACGCAATCATGACTTCTGCATAGAGCACCAAGCCACACTCGCTTGGCTTGCTCCGACATTCTCTCGTTCGCTCGCTCGTCGCTCGCACCGAATCTGATCGTAACGAAGTTTCTGGGAAGGGGGCGGTGTGGCAACTCTAACAACAGATACACACAATTCACAGGCAAAAATAGTGAGGAACACGAACGAAAAAAATCGAATAAGAAAAATACATCAGAACCGTATACCAAGCGATAAATAATAAAAATAATTCACATCAGTGGAATATAGTCGAGTTTGGAAATCAAATTCAAAACACGGTCAGTAGTCTAATGCTTCACTGCTTCGCTTTTCAATCGTTTCATCGTGTGTTCAATTCACCTTCTTCACTATCCTTGCTTAACGCTATATACTCATCCAATATAGTGAAGTTGGCGATGTGGTACGAAGTGAACATTACAGTCCGTGAACTTGTTTGGGAATCTTAGTGAACCCGTGCCGTACGCCGGCACACCAACTTCGACCCACACAGTCCCACTAAAACTACTGATTAGAGCCTTATAGCAAGGGACGTACTAAGTTCCTGCACGGCCCCAGGTCACAACCAATCTGTAACGAATATCATCCCTCTAACGGTAGGCAACAGTTCGGGGTTAATGTTATTTGAGCAACGACAATAGATTCTTAGATTTGATAATAACCTTGCACTGCACTTTACTCACGCGTACATTTTTCACGCACATATTTTATCAAGCACTTGAATTTTCACAGAATTTAGAGTTGGAATCAATCACTTTAACTTGGTATCTTGAGTTTGTTTAAGATGCCCACGACGAATTGTGTTATTTTATATAAATGCAGATTGGTCAGATAATTGAAGTTAATTTCTAGATAAGAAACTTGTTTTCCAAAATCGTATCCCAACCATATAAATACAGATGGTCAGATAATTGAAATTAATTTCTGGATATTTTCCAAAATCGTGTCTCAAGCATTGTTTGGGATACGTACAACGAAATGTACGAAATTCGAGATATAGATTTAAAGAGGTAGGAAGAAAATTTACACTCGGTGAATGGAAGTCGATTTTGTTTCTCCAATAAGGTATACAAAGTCGATCCCTATTTGGCTCTTCTGGCCAGCAGACATTCAAAACCAATGACTATAGGCACGGGCACTTTTGTCGCCTTCCTACTTCAACGTTATAAGGATATAAATAAATTTATATTATAATAAATTATATTTTTGAAATGAATACAAAAGGTTTACCTTTGAGATGCACTTGTTTAAATATATACGACACAATACAGTCCAGCGTAGTACAACAGGAAATAAAAATGGTAGGATCTGTAAGAAATATACACCTGCGTTCACGAACCCAACCTACTCATCATCTAAAATTTCTCACCTAACGCCGTTAGTCCTTTGGATAACGTTTCTAAGATATAAATAAATGCGCGTGGTTCCAGGGATGATAAGAATGTAATATGATCCTGTGACAAACAGTTAAGGAGTCCATAGTAGGCTGTTGATAATTTCGCATATTGCTGAAATTCAAACGTTAAAATAAATATTTCCTTTTTTCTAATCCCGGAACATCCTTACCAAAATATCACTTTGCTGCATTGAGATTATGAGTTTAGCGGCGACATGCAGAACATTTTCCAAGGTGTCGTCATTATACAGCTTAAATACTCCAAAGTTCACATAGTTTCCACTGAGAGCATTTTTCAGGATCGTAAAACATATAGCAATACCTTTCAACTTCATTGGATACTGCTGATTGCGCGGCACATCCAAGTGAAGTGTTCTATTGCCATAGATACAAATAAGTTTCGATGCTTCACGGAACAGCAAAATCCCCATCGGACTAGACACATTGCCTTGGAGACGCTGAGTACGACAATGGACGAGTTCGGCGAAAAGTTTCAGTACTGGAGTTGTTACAGCAGGATCATGTGCCCATATTTCCACAGCACGAATCAATACAGGAATATAATCAGGATATCTGAGAAAAATACAACAACTTCAATATAGTAAACAAAATAAAATAATTCCCACAACATTACATCCATTCAAAGAGCATGGTGTATGGAACTCTGGCATTTAAGGGTTGTGCAAAGCCACGCAAATCCCGAGCAAGACCAATTATTGCCTTCTTCACTTCCTCATTGGGGAAGTTGTTAACATCCATGAGAATCGTGTGGAGCGATTCAAATTGATCTAAACATAATAAAAATGTGCTTAGATTAAAAAGTCAGTAATTCAGACAATTTCGAACTTGTTAGTGGTGTTAGGAAGCTGTAAAAACGCTCTTCGTCTTCGCCCAAATCAAACATCAGCAGCCGTCCCAGCGATGTGTAGAACATTGTACGACAACGCATTTCAGTGAGTGATGAATTTGAACCCAAAAATGGAAAATGATCGCTCTAAATAAATAAGATGATGGTTTTAGATCTGGCTAAGGCAGAAGCACAGGTTCATATACCGTGTGATGTGTGAGCATGAACTGAATCTCCTCCAACTTGGCCAGTTTCCGAAGAGAGTTAAAATTCACCGATAGTTCCGACAATAGCATCAATGTCTTGGTTATGATTGGTTCCGACCGACCCCAGTATTTCAAATTGGTTATTCTAAAAGAGATTTAAACGAAACAAAAAAGGTTAATTATATTAAAAACAGTCACCTCTATAATGCTGGTGAGCAATATAAAGAAGAAAAAATGGGTAAGAGTTTAAACTTGGCCATTCCATAAATCAAAATTGGTGTTTACTTTTTGACGTGACAACGTCTTATAAATCGGTATACCTTGGGAGGCATTCGGAAAAAAGTTTGTAGCGTTACGATAACGATAACCGATAACGCACGATCCGCAGTGAGCGGGAGCGCGACTCTCTTAATTGCTCCTAAGTCAAATGCAGAGAGACAACGGGAATACAGACAGCGCCTTGCACTGTCGAGAACAGCTGTACAGGTTGAAAGTTTAAGACAAAAAATACACAGAGACAACGCGAATACAGGCAGCGCCTTGCAGCATTAAATAAATCGGATATAGCTAAGAGAAAATTGTCCGTTCATAGTGGTTTCGGAGCGGCAAGTTCAAACAACGTTCAAGAACTACAGGTTGTAAACCTACAACAGCCTTCAGCAGCAGAACCCGTGTATTTTACAATACAACCAGTTATATCGGCGCAAGAGGTATGGGACATGAAATGGAACAAATCGATATCAAGATTTAAATTGATGTTTCTTGACAATGATTTTGGGTATGCTTGCTCTGTTTACGATAGACTTTGGTTTGAACGGGATTTAAAACCGATGACAGTGCAACAGATGAACGTAATTTCGGACTGGCACACAAAAGAAAATCGACAACTGTGTCCTGACGAATACACAGTAGTTTGCACTACTTGTAAAATTTCGTTAAGCAAACCAAAATTAATGCCTACACTTGGAGGCATTCGGAAAAAAACACTTTAATTTTGATTTAATAACTTGTATATTCAATCCTCTCCTCGATAGTATAGTGGTTAGTACATCCGCCTGTCACCCGGGAGACCGAGGTTCGATTCCCCGTCGGGGAGCCCCTGGCGCAAGACTAATGACCTTGCCCAGAAAAAATAAATCATTATGGAAAATTTAGCAAGCCTCAGGACTTGCTAAATAAGGCCAAGACCGGTTCCCGGTTGTAGTGCCGATGATGATGATGATGATATTCAATGTTACATATTTAGGATATGTTGTCACGAATATAATGTCCGAGCGCCTTGCGCCCAGACAACCATTTTTTTATAATATGCGCGCACTGAAAGGGTTCTCAGAACCTCAAATGTGGTTGGAAGAAAAGGGGGAGGACAGCAAACTGGAGAATCGAATCAGGTCTTGAATACCTGAAAATTGAAATTCCCCAGGAACACAAGACGAGCGTTCCACACTCGTGTAGTTCGACTGAAGAACGTTTCCCAGTGTTTATGACACTGTGATTTATAGTACGAACCGATGCGCACTTTCTGACTAACGTATTTCGCAAACAAATACCTAGAATTAAAACAAAATACCGAAAACAAATTGTTTCACTTGGAAGGTGCCTGGGGGTCTTAAAAATAAGAAGCAACTACAATTACAAAAAGAAAACATGTTCCCATGTTACGCCTCCGGGGCAGATACAAACCTCGGCGGGAACGACTCTTTCACGCAGCAAAAATGGCTAGGCAACCCACAAAACCCAGTAGAACGAGAATAAGAGAATATTAATTTGGAAGACTCCAGGCATTCTAGATTAAAAGTATAGGGTGGGCGATAAATTGTTGCACATATAAATAAATAAAACTACAAATGTTATTTTGTTGATCATTTATTTAACGTAATAAACGTTTATTGATATATTTTTTTTTTTTTTTAAATTACATCGTCGACTACGCAAACCTTGGAAAACTCGCTGACAAATGCTGTGAGGTACGGAAATTTCAACCTCCCGAATGTTCTCATCGCTTCTTCTTGAACGTGGCCGCCTTGTTTGTTTAATATTCGTTGTCGATCGGGATTGCTCGAACTTCTTGACCCAAGCTTTGATTAAATTAACACTTGAACATTCACTTAGACGGCGTACTCCGTATTCAATTCTAAATAGGCATCGTACAGTAACATAGGAATCGTTGGTTTTGTAAAAATTTTTTACACAAAAACCACACTGTTGTCCCGTGAAGCGCTCCATCGTGACTAAAATTACATGAAGCGACGCACAATTCCCCGCCACTCGCGCGCCCCTCCATCTAACGGTTTTTAACAAATCAAGTGTTGCCATTTGTAAAAATGTATGGCCCACCCTATATATTCTATTTTAGAAACGTTAATGCGTTTTTCTCAAAACTATTTTCTTGAGCCAGCCGGAAAGAGAAATTACTCACACGTATCTTTATCAAGTTACTTGAAACTTTAACTGCACCTTCTAAATATTATTAAGAAACAGTAATGCCTACGTAAAGAGAGGTTTGGAAGGAAAATAAAAAGACAGCGCACGTTTTTTTTTTTACACTAACGCGCGCACAAAAAGAGATTTTGAGGTACCCTTAAATGTCAGAGCACAGTGCGAGCGAGATGGAGAGGAAGTGGATAGGGAAAGGAGGTGTCGATTGAATGTCTGGACATCACAACGACCAGGAAACACATGATCAGGCAGAACATTCCACATTCGTGTGGTTCGGCTAAACAATGACTCTTATGTTTATTTTTGCGCTTAAAGTCCACTTTCAACGTGAACTGATGCGCATTCACAGATTGATGGGTATCGCGGGAAAATGTCTGAAGGGGGGGAACACATTGAGCAGGTTCAGTTAAACAACGACTGTGGTAATACCTATAGAAAAGAGATAGGGATGATACATTGCGCCTATGTTCTAACGACGGAATCGATCGACTTACGGCTGAGTCCCCGATAAGTTTCACTGCTCGCTTTTGCATCCTGTCGAGCACATGTACTGTAGTTTTGGATGCGTCTGACCAAATATGGGAGTTGAACTCCATTTTGGGTCGATTATACGCTTTATAGCTGGCGCAAGACTAATGACCTTGCCCGGAAAAACAAATTATCATGGAAAAATTTAACAAGCATCAGGACTTGCTGAATAAGGCCAAGGCCGGTTCCCGGTTGTAGTGCCGATGATGATGATGATACGCTTTATAGTGGCCAGGTTGGATGGAGTGAAGTAAATTTTCCATCCCTTAAGGAACCCCATGTAACAGGTCAATTGAAAAGTCCGCGGCCTTCCATAGTAAAACACATTTTTTTGGCAAAATTCGTTTTTTTTTTATTCAACATAATTCCCTTCGAGGGTGATACCTTTTTTGTAGTACGATTTGTCCTTTGCTTCAAAATAGGCCTCAGTTTCGGCGATCGCCTCTTCATTCGACGAAAATTTCCTCCCAGCGAGCATTCTTTTGAGATCTGAGAACAGGAAATAGTCGCTGGGGGCCAGATCTGGAGAATACGGTGGATGCGGAAGCGATTCGAAGCCCAATTCATGGATTTTTGCCATCGTTTTCACTGACTTGTGACACGGTGCATTGTCTTGGTGAAGCAGCACTTTCTTTTTCTTCAAAAGCGGTCGTTTTTCGGCGATTTCGTCCTTCAAACGGCCCAATAACGCCGTGTAATAGTCGCTGTTGATGGTCCTTCCTTTTTCAAGATAGTCAATGAAAATTATTTCGCGCGCATCCCGAAATACAGACGCCATAACCTTGCCAGCCGACTGTTGCGTTTTTCCACGCTTTGGGGCGGGTTCATCGTGTGCAGTCCACTCGGATGACTGTCGATTGGACTTCGGAGTGAAATGATGGAGCCATGTTTCATCCATTGTCACATATCGACGCAAAAACTCGGGTTTATTACGCTTGATCATCTCCAAACACTGCTCCGAATCATCAACTCGTCGTTGTTTTTGGTCAAAAGTGAGCTCGCGCGGCACCCACTTTGCACAGAGCTTTCTCATACCCAAATATTCGTGAATGATATGATGTACACGTTCAGTTGATATCTTTAGAGTGCCTGCTATTTCATTCAATTTCAATTTACGGTCATTCAAAATCATTTTGTGGATTTTTCTAATGTTTTCGTCGATAACAACCTCTTTTGGGCGTCCACTGCGTTCACCGTCTTCGGTGCTCATTTCACCACGTCTAAACTTAGCATACCAATCCTTGATAGTTGATTTTCCTGGGGCGGCGTCTGGAAACTCGTCATCAAGCCAAGTTTTTACTTCAACTGTATTTTTTCCCTTCAAAAAGCAATATTTTATCAACACGCGAAATTCCTTTTTATCCATTTTTTTCACAATAACAGAAGTTGCTTCACTCAAAATACTATAATTCACAAACTAATGATCCGACATCTGTCAAATTTATACACGCGTCTTTTGAAGGTTAGGGCTAACTAAAAATCATATGGATTTAATTCTAGTGCCGCCATCTGTGTCAAGGCCGGGGGACTGTTATTTGACTGCACTTTTCGCGGCTTCAAAAATGTGGTCGTGTGGGGGTTCTCTATATCACACGGAAAACCAACCCACAATTCCTACCTAATTTCGACCGCTAACAGAACGTCACCATAGCCCAACGCCCCATTCAACTTGCAAGAATACATTTCCCAATCTGCAATAGCATACATTCCCAAACTTGCAAAGAACCCATTCCCCGATCTGTAATAGAATGCATTTTTAAAACATACAACAGAATACACCCCAAATCCTGCAACAGAATACATTTTAAATAGTCTCCCTCATCTACACCAAACCGCAGTTAGTTTCCCACGAAAACCATTCCGGCCCACTTCCTACTTAAACTATTTTTCTCGCTTGCAACCAAGCAGCATTTAATTATCCCCGAAAACCATTCCGGCTCACTTCCTACTTAAACCATTCTCCTCGCTTGTAACCAAGCAGCATTCAGTTTCCCCGAAAACCATTTCGGCTCCCATCCTACCTAGACCATTTGAAATAATACCAATTCTCCTTACTGGTAAATCACCAGCACGATGCGTTACATTTTCATGAAACAACCATCGCAACGATCAAGAGCCATGTTCCTTTGTCTAACCGACAACCCACGCTCATAGTTGGGTATGCCTCCGAGACTGATTTCCCCGTATACACAGCAACAGAGGAATCTAATTCAGCCTGTACGGCAGAAATTCCCTGAAACAAAATTTTCTATGTATGCATAGCAACCCTTTTTCATGTTCCTAGTAAGTGGCAGTGAAGTTCACTTAGCGATGACTCCACTGCCACGACACCCTGAATAGATTCTTGCATTCATTCAGTAAGTCGTATTACAACCACCAAAGCGTGCACACGTCACAGGAGTCGCCTAGTATCCACACCGCGTGTACCCGGGGGTGCGCACACCCCCGAGTTATAGGGAGTCGAGTTTCGTGGGTTTTCAATGTAGTCGAGTGATAATCGTGTAGACGCGAAGTGTAACTTAACAAATAAAACATAAGTAAACTATAATATTTAACATCGCTTGCACACCCCTCTTTCAAACACTGAAATACGTGCCTTTTTATAGCAAACATATAAATACCAAATTGTAAAATCTTGTTAAATGTCTGTGAAAAGGTCCAGGTGCACAAACTAGAAATATTTCTCCTAAAGACGCTATGATACAACAGGATAATTCATTGCAATTTGTAAGGGCCGACAAAGTAAAACGAACAATGTACCGAGACTACATCCTTATAATCTATTTAAGAAATAGTATTCTAAATGAAGCTGAACTACTAAATGTTACTAATATTATTGTTGTGAATATTTTATCGTGTGCGTCTTTAATGGTGTTTCTACAATTAATCTATATGTGTATTCTAAAAAAATGATATATATATAAAGTTTAACAGAACAAGAAATGCGTGTTTCATTTAGCAGTTTTTGGTGAACGTTTCGCAGTCTTAATTCGGTGGGAGTGTAGTGAATCCGGCCATACGTTGGCATCAAACTTTGCGCCCCCACAGTCGCTCCAATTGAGAGTCGAATTAATTCGAGTGCCGAGGATGGATAGTTCCTTGGCTTCGTCGATGCAAGTGCCGCTCATAGACAGTATATTTACTTTGGGGCTCGCCTTTGACGACAAGAGGCAGCACTGAGTTTTTAGGGCATTGAATTCTACTCGGTTAGATAATCTCCACTGATATATCTTGTTGAGGACTGAATTCAATGTATCAAACCATAAGTTGCTGGTTGGTAGTGACGTTCGAAGAGTTTGGACGGGAGTGTTCGTATGAGTATGAGAATCTCAACGTGCTATCATCAGCAAACGAGTGAATTGGGTTGTGAGTAATTGACAACAGGTCATTTATAAAGATCAGGAAGAGAGTGGGTGAGAGTACCGGACCTTGGGGAGCACCTACATTAATTTGAAGGGAGACAGATTTGACACCATCAAGAAGCACTTGAATTGAACGGCAAGAAAAATAGTCTCTTATCCATCGGATCAGGGGATTGTCCACTCCAAAGGAATGTAATTTTGATAAAAGGGCTTATAGCGTTTGAAATAATAGTGAAGAAGAACGTGTGATTCGAACTGACGCTATGACAGTTTGAATCACCAAACATTTTACCTAAGCGTTACCCATCAGGCTACTGGCCGATTTTAGAATTTGATTTTAAAACTCGACTATACTCCACTGATGTGAATTGTTATGTTATCGCTAAGGTGTATATATATTCTTATTCGATTTTTCGTTCGTGTTCTTCACTATTTTGCTTGTGAATTGTGTGTGTATCTGTTAAAGATGCCACACCACTCCCTCCTCAGTAACTGCGTTACGATCAGCTTCGCTGCGAACGACGGAGAGAACGAGAGAACATCAGAGCAGACGAGTGTGTCGGTGCTCTATGCGGAAGTCATGATCGTGTGTGAAGTTCTGTTTACTACGGGAAGTGTGTGCTGCCTGTACAGATCACGCCGGGGTCACCAATTTAGCGGTTGATGTCGATGCTTTGGCGTATGTTGCGTCTTTCGCTATATGTGGATACAATGTACCGCCGAACACTGTTCTCACCGGAGAAAATAATACAACCTGAACACGGAGCGAATCGGCCACAAAAGAAACACTGTGAGAATTATTTTATTTTGATATTGTATGTTTTTATTCGACACGACCTAGTCGTTGGTAAATATGGTTCGTTGATTCTTAAACATGTATCCTTATCATTATAATAGTATTAAACTTAAGCACAACATTCGCATTCACTTGTATCTAATTAGGTCGGTTTACAATCTTTAACACAGAGCCACTTATTGGCATCGAACATCCGTCTGAGGAAGGTAACCAGGGAACCCCGACGAGGAGGTGATACGCGAGACGAGATACGGTGTTACTCAATTTTAAGAATTCGGCGTTTGATATTTGAAATTGCGCTCAGTGCTGCTTAAAATGTTCATGCCAGTAAGTGGCTCTGTGTTAAAGATTGTAAAGCGACCTAACTAGATACAAGTGAATGCGAATGTTGTGCTTAAGTTTAATACTATTATAATGATAAGGATACCTATTTAAGAATCAACGAACTATATTTACCAACGACTAGGTCGTGTCGAATAAAAACATACAATATCAAAATAAAATCATAGACAAAAGACACCACTCGAATATCCTTGACGTAAGATCACATAGAGGAGCAGATTGCGACTCCGATCATCTTCTAGTGATGGGCAAAATCAGGAGTCGCCTCGCAGCAATCCCACATGGGCAGTCACGGGAGACGAGCAAAAAGTTCGACACTGATAAACTGAAAGACCTGCGCAAAAGGACTGAATATCAAGACGAACTAACGAATAGATTTAGCATTCTAGAGAATGGAAGCAGTGAGGAAGAGGAAGCTAATAGTGTGGACACTAAATGGACATCGATCAGAGACACAATCAAAGTAACAGCTCAAAAGGTATTAGGATTTAAGAAAACAATTAAGTCCAAACCTTGGTTTGACGATGAGTGCAGGGCGAAGATCGAAGAACGTAAACGCCTCAGAGTGATCCACTTAGAAAGATATGATGAAGTCAACGCAGAAAGATACGCGACAATTCGGAGAGAGATAATGAGACTCTTCAAACGCAAAAAACGCGAATGGGAGAAGATTCGGATCGAAAAAATCCTAGAAAATTCTAGGGCAAAGAACATCAGAGGTATGTATGTCGGCATCAATTCAATTAGAAATGGCTACCGAGGGAGAGTCAAAATAATTCGGGACGCTAACGGCTGTCTGGTCACAGAAACAAACAATATCGTGACAAGATGGAAGCAGTACTTTGAAAACCTGCTCAATGTACGCACCCATCAAACACAAATAAACGCACCAAGCGCACATGCAGCCGAGCCTCAGATCCCAGAGCCATCTCTCAACGAAGTTGTAGACGCAATAAATCGATTGAAAAACAACAAAGCTCCCGGAGTCGACTACATACCGGCAGAGCTTGTGAAGCATGGAGGAGAGGCAACCGCTCGAAAGATCCACCAGCTCATTCAAACAATATGGGATAAGGAAGTCACCCCGGAAGAATGGAAAACATCAATAGTCGTTCCCATTTTCAAAAAAGGCGACAGATCTGACTGCGAAAACTACAGAGGAATATCATTGCTCCCAACCACATACAAAATATTAACAAATGTCATTCTAGCGAGAATCACGCCGTACGCAGAAGAGATACTGGGAGACTACCAATGTGGATTCCGTAGGAACCGGTCAACAAGCGACCAAATGTCCACAATAAGACAACTGCTGGAAAAGAAGTGGGAATACGGAGAGACGATTCACCAACTGTTTGTTGGCTTCAAAAAAGCCTACGACTCAGTCGTAAGGCAAAGACTTTACCATATTGTAGTTGAGCTGGGAGTCCCGAAAAAATATGCCGCCCTCATTCAAATTTGCATGAACGAAAACAAAGGGCGAGTTAGAATAGAAAATCACCTCTCAAAGCCATTTGAAATCCGGGACGGACTAAAGCAGCGAGATGGTCTATCACCGTGTCTTTTTAACCTTGTGCTCGAGTATGTCATCAGGAAGGTACAAGACGACAACATGGCCGGATCATTCCTGAACGGGGTCACACAAGTGCTCGCATATGCGGATGACATCGCCGTTCTGGGCGATAATCTAGAAACTGTTAGTAAAAACTGCGCAATCATCATGCAAGCGGCAGAAGAGATGGGCCTAGAAATAAATGAAGACAAAACAAAATACATGATTACGGCGAGAGCGGGTGGACCTCAGGGAACACATATAAACGTCAAAGGCAAGATATTTGAAAAAGTTAAAGAATTTAAATATCTGGGAACATTACTGACGGCCAGTAACGAAATGTCAAAGGAAATTAACAAAAGACTGCATTCCGGCAACGCTAGTTGGTACGCAGTCAGTAAACTGCTGAAATCCAGACTGCTATAACGTAACATAAAACTCCGTGTCTATAGGACCATAATCATGCCGATTGTTCTATATGGATGCGAAACATGGGCTCTCACAAAACGGGAAGAGAACAAATTCCGCGTATTCGAAAATAAAGTTTTAAGGGGTATATTTGGCAGTAAATATGACGAGGAGTCAGGACAATGGAGGAAACTCCATAAGCACGAATTGGAAGAGCTGTACCGCAAACCTACAATAGTGAGAGTAATCAAGTCGCGAAGATTAAGATGGGCCGGACACGTAGAGCGAATGGGCGATGATAGGACCGTGCATAGAATTCTTGACGGTAAACTAACGGGGAAGAGACCGATAGGTCGGCCGCGACGGAGATGGGAGGACAATGTTAGGTTTGACCTAGAGGAGGTCGGACCGAATGGTCAAGCGTGGAAGGAGAGCGCACAGGACAGGCAACGATGGCGGAGTCGAGTCGGTGAGGTCATGAACTTCCGGGTTCCTACAGGCCAATAAATAATAATAATAATAATATCAAAATAAAATAATTCTCACAGTGTTTCTTTTGTGGCCGATTCGCTCCGTGTTCAGGTTGTATTATTTTCTCCGGTGAGAACAGTGTTCGGCGGTACATTGTATCCACATATAGCGAAAGACGCAACATACGCCAAAGTATCGACATTAACCGCTAACAGCTAGATGCCAAACTCTGTCGAAGGCTTTTGAAATATCCAATGCGACTACCTTGCTTTCGCCGAGGTAGTGGACGGGTACGCCATCAGATTTCCTATGGACCTGTTGCTACGAAAACCATATTGGCAGTCATTGAGGAAGTCATTTGATTTCAGATATTTCGAAAGTTGACGATTGATAAGTGATTCTATTACCTTGGAGAGAATAGAAGTTAGTGCTATGGGTCGATAAGAAGAAAGGAATGATTTGTCACCCTTTTTGGGAATTGGCTGAATGTTCGCTGACTTCCATCTATTTGGGAAACGGCCAGTAGATTAAGACAAATGGAAGAGTTTCTGCAGTGGTTTAGCAAGTGAACAGGAACATCTCTACAAGAGGATTGGGGAAATGCCATCCGGACCAGCGGATATGTTTGGGTTTAGCTCTTTGAGTGCGCGGGCAACAGTACGCGTTCGGAAGCGAATCTGGCTCATGGTGTGCTGCTTATGCTCAAGTTGAGGTGGAACTGATATGGTATCAGGCACCCTCGAGTTCGCTGCAAAATGTTCAGCAAGTAGATTCGCCTTGTCTATTGCACTAGTGACGGGTCTGTGATCGACTATAAGCGATGGAATGGATGAAGAGATTGAGTTTTGAATGTTTTTCCCGAATGCCCAGAAGCTTCTACTACCTGTGGGAGAGTGTAGTACTTTTTGTCTCATTCTCTGGTTATGGAAGAACTTGGCGCGTTGAATATACGCATTGCAGTCATTTCTAGATTTCTTATATCTTTTTAGGTTTACCTCAGTATCATTGGTGCTGCAGCAGATAGTTTGACGATAGTGGCCAGATGACTTGAAAAATATGTATACCCAATCAGAGCATTAAATCCTCCCTAGATTCGGTCGAACTAAAATTAGCTGAACACCTTAATATACAAATGGAAGGAGACACCATCACATATACGGTATCCGAAGATGCCATAATGTCTTGGCCGGAAAGAAACCACTTGACATCGCAGCAAAGAAAACCGCTGCTTTGCATAAGGTCTCACAAGAGAATTTCCGACGAATGCGGTCACAATTAGAACTATCAGACCTAAGCAAATGGCAACGAAGGTGCGATTCTTCCACCAACGGAACAACAACACAATGATATCTCATATAGAAACATGAGTGAAAAGAAAACATGGCGAGCTAAACTACCACTTGACTCCGCTGATATCAGGTCCTGGATAATTTCGGCTATAGTTGCAAAGTATAAGCACTGCGATGGCAAAATTGAAGATGGGGAACAAGTACTCACAGAGTGCGTGAGATTCAAGACCACACGTATGATTTTGGAGAGACATACTCCGATAGGAGTAACAGAATACATGCTAAGTGCCAAACAAGCATGGTCCCTAACAAATAATATCCCATGTGACATACTGCAGCAATTGCGACGCGACGGGGTAACAGGTAAACTCCGTCCGGTCTCGCGATGGAATATCTGGAAGTAATTTCCGCGGGGATCAACGGGAATATATGTAAGCTGGCGGGAAATTGTTTTAGTCGTTAAAAATCCGGCATGTCTTTAGACGGCCCAGGGGTATCCTTTGAAGATTTCCACCTTCCTACCAAGAAAAAAAAAACCCATCACATATTGTCCCTCCATAAAATATCGCGGTGATAACCTTACGTTCTCTTTCTACGCTTGAAAATAAACTCATAGCACACCAGACTGTACAGATAATGGACAAATGGACATGGGCAAAAATAGAATGTGGTGTGCGATAACTCTTTTTTAGAGAAGCTTCCCGATTTTGGACGAGCGTAGCCCCACATCAGGAAGCTAATAACACTTCCACTGAAATGTCTGCAGCGCGCATATGGGGATCGATGCTGCCGAATATATGTATAAGACGAGTAAATTCAAAACCTAAACTGTCATAGATCCATACATAAATACACAGATCCATATGACTATCACCCTTAAATATACAGCACTTTCCGGCTGGTTTTCGATGATGCCATAAAAGATTTGACCGGAATGAAACCCCTAGGCATATAATATAAATGTTGGTTTTTTACAAGAGTCCGAGAGACACGCGTCGAAATTTCGTTTGAGAAGGCACTTTTTTTTTATTAGACTTCTCTCGGGAGAGGCGAACCTATGGCGTCGAGTGGGCGCCCCGAGATGCCACAAAATATAATAACTGTTGCAATTCTTTTTGAACAGTTGCAGATTGTAACGCTCCGGGAACACTCGCGTGGGAAGGGAGTTCTGTGGCAACTCTAACAGATACACACAATTCACAAGCAAAAATAGTGAAGAACACGAACAAAAAAAATCGAATAAGAAAAATACATCAGAACCGTATACCAAGCGATAAATTAAAATAATTCACATCAGTGGAATATAGTCGAGTTTGCAATTCAAATTCTAAACACGGTTAGTAGCCTGATGAGTAACGCTTAGGTAAATTTTTTTCGTGATTCGAGCTGTCATAGCGTCAGTTCGAATCACACGATCTTCTTCACTATTATTTCAAACGCTATAGTTCCACAGCTTCCCCGCTCTGTAACGGAACGAGTTCTGATGCAGGGATGTTCGCGCCGTCGGGAGATGAACCGCAAACTGCTGCGATCCGTCGGATTGTCTTGTAGAGCGCATATAAGCCGAATTGCGCGGAACAATACCACGAATCTCCGAAGAACAGTAACCGTGATAATATCTGAAAAACAGGCAGAGGTCGGCTACGCGCCTTCGATGTGGTAGCGGCTGTAGTTCCGACGTCGGTGCCATGTCCCCGATCAGGCGGATCGCTCGTCTTTGTATGCTCTCAAATAAGTCGAGGGTATGTTTAGGAGCCGAGCTCCAAACACGAGAGCAATATTCGAGCGCGGGTCTAATTTGGGATTTATATAGAAGTTGGGCCGGAGTAAAATATTTCTTGGCTCTAAAAAGATAACTCAGTTTTCCTGAGACTGACCTGGCGATACTCGACACGTGTTTATGCCATGATACATTCCTACAGACCGTGACGCCGAGCAATTTCAAGGTTTCCCCAACTTCGAGGGTCCGGCCATTCATCATCAGCTGTGGAACCGATGATCCACTTTTCTTTGTGAATGTAGTATATTGTGTCTTCGCTGCATTGAAGTCGACGAGATTGGCCCTTTCCCACTGCAGGACCTTATCTAGATTCCGATTCAGCGAGTCAATCCGTCTACTACTCAGGTGATGGGACGCAGATGCACCAGTCAGCCGATCGCTCGAAAAGGAGGAAACAAGCGTACTATCATCCACAAAACTGAACACTTTGTTATCCGTTGTCTCCAACAAATCATTTATGTGAAGCAAGAATAAGGTTGGAGCCAAAATAGAACCTTGGGGCACCCCCGAATTAACAGGATACAGATCCGAAGACTCGCCATCCACAACAACCCGGATCGATCGATTCTCAAGGAAGCTCCTCGACCAGTCGCAAAGCTGTTGTGAAAGTCCATATGAACGAAGTTTGCTCAGTAATGCCCCGTGCCAGATGCGGTCAAAAGCCTTGGAGATATCCAATGCGACCGCCCTTGACTCACCATGCCGCTCAATCGCAGATATCCATATATCGGTTATAAGTGTCAAAAGGTTTCCCGTGGACCGCCTGCTACGGAATCCGTATTGACGATCATTCAGAAGTCCGTTGCACTCCAAATACTTAACCAACTCTGTATTGATGACTTTTTCCATCACCTTAGATAAAATAGACAGTAATGCTATCGGACGGTCATTTGGTTGGAGACACTTTTTTCCCGTCTTCGGGATTGGCTGAACACGAGCGATTTTCCAGCAGGCAGGAAAGATCCTCCGTGCATAAGATAAGCGGAAGAGTCTGCCGAGAACCGGCGATAGTTCTGGAGTACAGTTCTTAAGGATTATTGCTGGTATTCCGTCCGGGCCGGCTGCCTTCCTACAATCCAGTTCAAGTAGAATGCTTTGAATAGTGCGCGGACGAAATCTCACATCCCGCATGGCAGACCGTACCGGCGCGAACACAGGTGGCTCCAAAAGGCCTGGATCGATGATTGAATTCGCGGAAAGTAAATTCGCGAACGCATCAGCTTTATCCTTCGAATTCGTGACCGACGTCCCGCTGTCTGTCACCAATGAAGGGAAAGAGGAGGATGCGAAGTTACCGCTACTTATAAATCGGTGTCCACATAAAGGGAATACCTACATACATTGGAATAAAAATGCGAATAAAATAAGTTTCGGAGGGCTATAAAAATAAGTAGATATTAACGTTTTCATCATGGGTCTAAATGCGCGATAAATATGTGCGGAATATTCCACTTAATATGCAAATGGAGGCAATTATTTCCAACTTACATCTTCCTGTTTATTAAACTTAGTAGCATCTGCTCATCATTTAAGCCGAAAGCCTCTGAGAGCTTCTTGTACACTTGAACTTTTTGTGATTGCTCACAAATATGCATCTTGCGTACTTGTTCCAAAAAGCTAAGAATAGCCAATTCGAGCTTCTCGCAACCAGCTTGAGGAAGTCGTGAATCAGTCAAGCTCATCAACTGTAACACCTGCAAAAGTATCGTGAGGGTTAAAATGTACATTTCCAGCTTGGTGAGAAGTTATGCATACCCTTATAACAAGTTCACCATCGACGGTATCCTGTTCCTCATTCGAGTTAAATGACAATCGACCAACAATAGCTGAACCAATTATATAGACCAGCCAAGTCAATTGTAGTTCGCGGATTGTGATATCCACGGGGTTCGGATTAGCGCTCTGTATGAGCTCTTGATATTCCCGTGCCTTCTGATCAAAGTGTTGCGCGAGTAACGCGCAGGTTTTATCATATTCACAACGTTCAATTACAGACAATTGTTCCAACTGTTGTTGAACCATACATAGATCATCCAATGGATCATCCAGATTATCTATAACGATCACCGGTACAGCATCCAGGCGAGTAGATATATATGCTTTTGTCACTTCTGGAGTGTAGGTCCCGAGCAAATGCGGTTCAGGAGATTTTACATATGGTACTGACGCAACCATTCGCTGCCAAAGCGTTAGTAGATAATGAACGCTATTCGGAGAAAACTGCCACATCTTGAAGAAACAAAATATTGATCAAGTTTAAAAACGTTTGATTGGTGTATGTGTAAAAATGTATGTAAGATACCAACCTGTAATGATTCCACCGTGAATTTTGCTATCAACTGGATAAGTTGTGGGTAGCAGGGTATAGCAATAAGCTCTCCCAGTTGATAGTTTGATTTTAGTCGAGCTAAGAGCCTGCAGAACTCATGATAATTGTCGGGATCCCTTAAACCCTTCAAGAAAATAGAAAATTATTAAATACAATAACATTAATACATTAACCTATTTAATATGTAAATAAAATTACTGTAGTAACACATATGCAACGCTGAGTGCCTTACGTTCGGTTAGGTGATGAATTTAATTTTTAGTGATTTGTTAACACTTTGTCTGCCCCGCTGAAATAACTTGGTTCGCTCAGGACGCCACATGAGTATTTTTACTCCGCTACTACGGTCACCAATGACCACCATGACGTTACAGAAGAAACCGTGGTCGATCATATACGAGTATTACCAACGTTGCTGTTAAAGTGTTTAATCATTTGCTTTGAAGAATCTGCAAGTTGGGTCCGTTTCCACAGACCTCAATCTTTGAGCAAGAGATCTGTAACTTCATCACAAATACCTTAAGTCCACCCCTGAAGAATGTCATGAATTATGATAAGGAAACCACTCGGAATGTCAACGCTAATCTATGGATTAAAGAGGTGAACTATGACAAATTAAAACCAAAGGTTGGTCCTCCTTGAAAGCCATGCTGCTCGCTATGAGTAGTACGATATCAAATCTGCCCTCAACGAAACTTTGCAACAAGAATCTAAAAACTAAAGAGATGAACTTATAGCGTTTGCAACGATAGTGAAGAGCGTGCGATCCGAACCGACGCTATGACGATTAGAATCACTAAGAAAGGAGCAAGTGGGCAAGAGAACGTCGGAGCAGGCGAGTGAGTCGGTGTTCTGTGCAGGAGTTGTGATCGTAGTAGTAAGGTCCTGTTTACTACGGGAGAGGGTGTGCATGTGTGTGTATAAATCACGTCGGGGTCACAAGTTATAGCGTTTGCGACGATAGTAAAGAGAGTGTGATTCGCACCGGCGCTATGACGGTTAGTTACAACTGCGGAAACTCTTCTATTTGTCATATTCTACTGGCCGTTTCCCAAATAGATGGAAGTCAGCGAACATTCAGCCAATTCCCAAAAATGGCGACAAATCGTCCATCTCTTCTTATCGACCCATAGCACTAACTTCTATTCTCTCCAAGGTAATGGAATCACTGGTTAACCGTCAACTTTCGAAATATATGAAATCAATTGACCTCCTCAATTACCGCCAATATGATTTTCGTAGCAACAGCTCCATGGGAGTTTTGATGGCGTACCTTTCCGAAAAGTAGAGCCATTCCATCCACTACCTCGACGAAAGCAAAGTAGTTGCATTGGATATTTCAAAAGCCTTCGACAGAGTTTGGCATCCAGCCCTTTTATCAAAATTATATTCCTATGGAGTGGACAATTCACTGATCCGATGGATAAGAGACTATCTTTCTGGCCGTTCAATTCAAGTGGTTCTCGATGGTGTTAAATCTGTCTCCCATCAAATTAATGCAGGTGTTCCCCAAGGTTCTGTACTCTCACACAGTCTCTTCCTTATCTTTATAAATGGCCTCTTGTCCATTACACACAACCCAATTCAATCATTTGCAGATGATAGCACGTTGAGTTTCTCATACTAATATGAGCATTCTCGAGCAAACTCTTCGGAAGTCATTACCAATCAACAGGTTATGCTTGATAAATTGAATTCCAACCTCAACAAGATATATCAATGGGGATTATTTAACCGAGTGGAATTAAATTCCTTAAAAACTCAGTGCTGCGTATTGTCGTCAAATGCCCAAAGTAAATATACTGCCACTTGCATCGACGAACCCAAGGAATTATCAATCCGCGGCAATCGAATTAATTCTACTCTTAATTGGAAAGACGAAATATATGAAGCTGCTAAAAGTGCAGCCCGCAGCAACCCGAATGATGGGGTTCCTTAAGAGGTCAAAAAATACTTCACTCCAACCAACTTGGCTACTATTTACAAGGCGTATAATTGTCCCAAAATGGAGTTCAACTCCCATATTTGGTCAGGCGCATCCAAAACTAACACACTACACATGCTCGATAGCATGCAAAAGCAAGCAGTGAAACTTATTGGGGACGCAGCCATAAGTCGTTTAATTCAGTCGTTAGAACATAGGCGCAATGTATCATGCCTATCTCTTTTCTATAAGTAGTACCACGGTCATTGGTTAACTGAACTTACTGAATGTGTTCCGCCCCTTCAGACATTTTCCCCCGATACCCGTCAATCTATGAATACGCATTAGTTCACGTTGAAAGTGAACTTTAGGCGCTCAAATAAATATAGACAGTCATTCTTTAGCCGAACCGCACGAATGTGGAATGCTCTAGCTGATCATGTGCTTCCTCGTCGTTGTGATGTCCAGGCATTCAAGACCAATATACATCGACACCTCAGCTTCCTCTGTATCCGCTCGCACTGTGCACTGACATTTAAGGGTACTGAAAAATCCCATTTTGTCCGCGCGTTAGTGAAAAATGAAAAATGGATTGTTTACAGTAACGGCAATCGAAAACGATCTTTTTTTTGACACTAACGCGCGCACAAAAGGGGATTTTGAAGTACCCTTAAATGTCAGTTCCAGACTTGATGTTAAATGTCTTGATCCAGACTTGATGTCCCAGCACAACAATTCACCTCGAAAGCTGATATCCACCAAATAAAGATTTTGCTCTAAATTTGGTGGAATTGGAAAGGTGTGATGCATTTTGAGCTGCTTCCAAGGACTCAAACGATCAATTCGGATGTATACTGTCAACAACTGTACATATTAAATACAGCGATCAACGAAAAACGGCTGGAGTTGGTCCACCGGAAAGGTATGTATTTTCATCAAGACAACTCTAGGCCACATACATCTTTGGTCACTCGCCAAAAATTGTTGGAGCTTGGTTGATGATTGAAGTTACATCCACCATATAGCCCTGACCTTGCTCCATCAGATTACCATTTATTTTGATCTTTGCTCTTACTCTTCGGATAGTAAGACTTTCAACGATAATGACGCTGTGTAATCGCGCTTGATTCAGTTTTTTGCCGATAAATATCAGAAGTTCTACGAACGTGGAATTATGAAGTTTCAAGATAGATGGCGAAAGGTCAGCGAACAAAATGGAAAATATATCATTGGTTAAAGTTTATTCGTTGTATTTAAATAAATGTGTTTTATTTATCTGAAAAAATACTTAGTTGCCAATCTTTTAAGACAGCAGTTTTCGACCAGCACCAGAAAGCTGTTGTTACAACTCCAATACCCTTGTAGCGTTCTTCGAACGCACAATTTCACCCAGGTAAGGTTCCTACCCTTCAAGGAACATACTTATCTTATCATTACACGTGCCCACAGACACGTGTCCCAAAGGGTGTAACAAGGGTCGTAGGAAGCTGCAAAATGCGAACCCGATATAAAAAGAAGCAAGGAACTGAACGTCCCAAAGCTTTCAATACGAAACTCAACAAGTCGATTGTAGCATACCTGAAACAAAGGTAAAAGCATCCATTCATCTTATTCCTAAAGATTGAAATGCGCCGCAATCCAGCACTGCGCAATCCGAAATCCTGAACATCTACACGACGTTACAAGGATTTGTTATCGCCAGCAAATTAGCCGACCAACGGATGCACGTGCGGGTGATCTGCCACAAACCACCAAATCTATCGGCAAACTAACGAAACGGCAACCGTATTTATCTCAACGAGATAATTCAAACAAATGTATGAGGTTTAAAACCTACAAGAGAACTACTCCTATCCCACGGTGCCTTTTTTGTATTTCACACCCATTAGAAAGATCTAATGGATTTCGGGTGTATTGACAAAAGTCAAACAAAACCCATGAACCATACGTCCATTCAAATTGCAGGATATCTTTCGGCCTGCGCGCCAGATGTGTTATGTAAATAAGGCGGCACACAATCGACAACCGTCGAACTGAATTTCGACCACCAGCACGGATGGTGATAATGATGTTCGATGATGAACGAGTTTCTTCTTTTAGGAATGAAAAATCACCCCTGGGACGTGATAACATGCTGCTAACAGAAATTCGGAAGTCCTGTTAGCAGAGCAAATAGGGAAATTTTTCCGTATAGATACAGATACCAGTTTTGAATCTGGGTATCTGTGTGGGCAGACAAGCAGTCTAATTTCGATCGTCGACGAGACGACCAGGTTATAACGAGCAGAAGACAGCGAACCCCACCAAGGAGGTCGGTACGCGCCGCACAACGTATTGAAAATCGCGAAAGTCACACTAAAGAGAGTTTATCGCGAATACATCAAATTAACACGAGAAATTAACAATACTTTTTGTGTCGAACAAAAGTGCACGCGTGCCGGATACCGCATTAATTCGATTTGCATTCTTGAGTTGCGCAAAAGAAAAGTAGTGACACATCGCATCAATTCCGAATCGAAGAATCGCGAACTTAGTCCATGTAGAAACGGGGATAATCCACCTGAACATTTAAAATCAGTGTGTGAGTGTGTTTCGCCAGTACGATCGTGTTCATTAGTTCTGTGTTGTGCAAGGAAATACTAAAAGGAAAACAATAAAGAAAATCTACAGAAACGAATTTTCCGTGTTTTGTTGTGTTCACTCCACTGGTGTGTTTTTCTTCTATGTTAAGCAGTGTTCGGCGGGACACTCCAGCATCTTTCCGTAGTGACTTTGACCAACCTATCCGCCAAACCCTCATATAGCATTCTATAACTCCCAGGCCCTAATATTCGCGTACACATGACATGTATACGCATGTATCATCATCATCATCGGCACTACAACCGGGAACCGGTCTTGGCCTTATTTATCAAGTCCTGAGGGTTTTTAATTTTCCATAATGATTTGTTTTTTCCGGGCAAGGTCATTAGTCTTGCGCCAGAGGCCCCCCGACGGGGAACCGAACCCCGGTCTCCCGCATGACAGGCGGGTATACTAACCACTATACTATCGAAGAGCCCATATACGCATGTATGCTGTACGCAAAATTCCAATAATCAAAATGTATTATTATCCTAAATCCAATAATCAATAATACTTACATACATATAACATGTATCATATACGCATATGTTCAAAACATATAGCATTCCATGCAGATTGCACAATGTAACTTGAAACATGCCTGGAATTACAACACATCTAATGTTGCACACCATTTGCCATAGGCAAATCCAATTTCCATCATCTTGAAATGCAATCCATTTCCCGCTAGCGTACTCAGAATTGCAATTTTACATTTCCCACGTTCCATCCATGCCCCACAAGCAAACAAAAATTCTCATCACCTTGATGATCACCTAACACCCCATCAACTTCAAAGTGATTCCACCCAGACACATGCAAGCTATTTTGCTATGGGCAAATCAGATTCGCGTTATCGTGGATCGAAATTTTCCCATGACCTTGGGGTGGAACTACAGCCAGAGTAGGAGGCGTAAGGTTACCGCCCTGAGACGATTCGTGGCAAAAATTGCAACGCTGTAGTTCCCATCGTCGTTGGCATGGCCTTCGACTGAGACTAGCGTCGGGTGGCTGTCTGGAGGACAGCTAGCACCATGGGAAGGTATGACAATTTTGATATAGATTTTAGATATAAAAAGAGTTCCGTTAGACGTAAAATCAATTAGAATCCGACAGCTGAAGTGGCAAAATCAAGTAAATTAAATTACATATTATTAATTAAAAGTAAAAGTCAATTAGAATACGAATGCCAGTAGGGCAAATAGAATTCAACAGCACAAATGTACAATAAAAACCTAATAACAAAATAAATAAAAAGCCTTTTATTAAATACCACCAATACAACAATTGACACCATCGGCTCATCGGGGTCCCATCCAGACGTCCCAAAGGAGAAGACCCTGGCCAACGTCCCTCAGCTGAGGAAGGCTGTTACACGTAACATGAATATTACACTTTGCTGTAAGCAAATTACCAATACCTTCCATGTAATGTATATACATATAATACACGACTGTAGCCAATGGGTTAATAAATATTATAAATATTTTGCTACACCCAAGATTCTGCAAACAACAATAATGTTGCAGGTATATGGGACATCTTTAATTAAGGTTAAAACCGAAAGAATTCTCTCAGTGTAGCATCAAATATAATTTCCTGCTACAACCCATGGAATCCTTTCAGTGTAGCTGTGAAACCTTATCACATGTCTACCTGTTGCTAAACGCATTCCCAGTTCTCATGCTCAGAATTGCAATCTTGCATTTCCCACATTCCACCTATGCCCTACACGCGTTCTGCTCCCTAAGAGATGAATTAAATAACAACCCATGGGGCAGCACCTACAGGATAGTCATGAAAAGACTACAGACCAACAGTAGTCAAAGGCAAAAAAGCAAAACTGACATGGTGTTACGGACCCGCCTTGAGTCCAGGTCCCCCCAACATCCACTAATCCCCTTTCGTTAGTTTCCCCTATTTACCTCTAAGCGGAGAACAACTCGCCAAGTAGTTAATTTGCACAAACTACTTTATGCAAATTCTACTTGGCAGAGAAAATAATAAAAACCGGCGTTAGCGTCGAATAATAAATTAAAACGTCAACGGCAAAAAAAAAAAAAATAAGTCATTCGACGTTAATCGACGAAGAAAACAAGACTCGGCTACAAACAAGCTAGTCGGAAATTTCTGTGACAACAGAAATTAAATCCTCGAGAGAAGAAAGGAATTGAAGCTGAACAGGGGAGCAGGCAATCAACGCCCCCTGCAACGTGACAGTAGCAGACCCACTAGCAACTGACAAGCAGTCACTGCAGCGACCGCTCAACGGTCGAGTAAACTCACGTAAGTCACCCAACTTACCTTATTAAATTGAAATTTTAATATAATTACCATTAATAAATTGTTAAAATAACACATAACAATGGCAAGAATCGTTGCTGTTCTCTTCCCACAGTGTGATGAGGTGTTGAGAGTGCAAGAGGAGTGGAGTATCACTGAAGGAGAGATACCTCCAGTGAGCCCCGAAGAGGTGCTCTTGGCTGCAATGGTTGTCAAAAAAAGCAAGACCCCGGGACTGGATGGTATCCCTAACGCTGTAGTGAAGTGTTTTAACAAAAAACCCAGAAGTCTTCAGCAGTCTCTTCACAACCTGCCTTCAAACAGGACAATTTCCCAAACGATGGAAAAAAAACAGCAGCTTGTGCTTATTCCAAAAGGAGTCAAGTATCCAGAGGCGCCGTCGTCTTATCGTCCGTTATGCATGTTGGACACGACAGGAAAACTGCTTGAGCGAGTATATGCCACTCGCCTGGAACAATTCACTGAGGGGACATCTGGGCTCTCTGAATCGCAGTATGGATTCCGGAAAGGAAGATCAACCGGTAAGGCACTATCTGTGGTCTGCGACATCGCTCGCAATGCGATAGCTGGAGCACGATGGCTAGGGGGTACAAAGAAATATTGCACGGTGGTGACGCTAGATGCGGTATCGGCAAATCAGATTCGCGTCACCGTGAATCGAAATTTTCTCATGGCCTTGGGGTGAAGAATTTTGCAAAGTATGCAACGTTGTGGTTCCCATCGTCGTTGGCTTGGCCTTCGACTGAGACTGGGGTCAGGTGGCTGTCTGGAGGACAGCTATGATCGTGGAAAGGTGTGAGAATTTTGATGTAGATTCGGGGTATAAATAGGGAGTTTCAGTTTAGATTAATTTAATTCTACCCCACTCAAGACCTACCGGTCTTGTGCGATTTCTTTCCCACCATCCCCCCATCCAAGTAGTTAGAGAACAATTGAACTAACCCTGCCCACACTATCCTTAGATACCTCCTTCCCCTTTCTTTTCTGATATCTTGAGACCGAGCCCAACATCCTCACGGATGTGGGTGATTCTGGTTATAGCAAGATGACCAGAAACCAGAGACAATATGAAGGACACATTTGTCCTTGTCTCCCTAAAGTCGGCCTCTCGCCACCTAATTTTTTTTTTTAGATTAATTTAATTAGAATCCGACAGCCAAGTGTGGCACTTCATCGTAAATTAAATAATACCATTAAACTAAACGAAATAAATAAAGTAATTTTATTATTATTTACTGGCCTGTAGGAACCCGGAAGTTCATGACCTCACCGACTCGGCTTCGCCATCCTTCCCTGTCCTGGGCACTCTCCTTCCACGCTTGACCATTCGATCCGATCTCCTCAAGGTCAAACCTAACATTGTCCTCCCATCTCCGTCGCGGCCGTCCTACCGGTCTCTTTCCCGTTGGTCTACCGTCAAGAATTCTATGCACGGTCCTATCGTTCCCCATTCGCGCCACGTGTCCGGCCCATCTTAATCTTCGCGACTTGATTACTCTCACTATTGTAGGTTTGCGATATAGTTCTTCCAATTCGTGGTTATGGAGTCTCCTCCATTGTCCTGCCTCCTCGTCATATTTACCTCCAAAGATGCCTCTCAAAACTTTATTCTCGAATAGACGGAATTTGTTTTCTTCCCGTTTTGTGAGAGCCCATGTTTCGCATCCATATAGAACAATTGGCATGATTATGGTTCTATAGACACGGAGCTTTATGTTACGTGATAGCAGTCTGGATTTCAGCAGTTTACTGACTGCGTGCCAACTCGCGTTGCCGGGGTGCAGTCTCTTGTTAATTTCCTTCGACATTTCGTTACTGGCCGTCAGTATCGGTCCCAGATATTTAAATTCTTTAACTTTTTCAAAGATCTTACCTCTGACGTTTATATGTGTTCTCTGAGACCCACCTGCTCTCGCCGTAATCATGTATTTTGTTTTGTCTTCATTTATTTCTAGGCCCACCTCTTCTGCCGCTTGCATGATGATTTCACAGTTTTTGCTAACAGTCTCTAGATTATCGCCCAGAACGGCGATGTCATCCGCATATGCGAGCACTTGTGTGACCCCGTTCAGGGATGATCCGGCCATGTTGTCGTCTTGTACCTTTCTGATGACATACTCGAGCACAAGGTTAAAGAGACACGGTGATAGACCATCTCCCTGCTTTAGTCCGTCCCGGATTTCAAATGGTTCTGAGAGGTGGTTTTCTATTCTAACTCGCCCTTTGTTTTCGTTCATGCAAATTTGAATGAGCGCGGCATATTTTTTTGGGACTCCCAGCTCAACTAGAATATGGTAGAGTCTCTGCCTTGCGACTGAGTCGTAGGCTTTTTTGAAGTCAACGAACAGTTGGTGAACCGTCTCTCCGTATTCCCACTTCTTTTCCAGCAGTTGTCTTATTGTGAACATTTGGTCGCTTGTTGACCGGTTCCTACGGAATCCACATTGGTAGTCTCCCAGTATCTCTTCTGCGTAAGGTGTGATTCTCGCCAGAATGACATTTGTTAATATTTTGTATGCGGTTGGGAGCAATGATATTCCTCTGTAGTTTTCACAGTCAGATCTGTCGCCTTTTTTGAAAATGGGGATGACTATTGAGGTTTTCCATTCTTCCGGAGTGACTTCCTTATCCCATATTGTTTGGATGAGCTGGTGGATCTTTCGAGTGGTTGCCTCTCCTCCATGCTTCACAAGCTCTGCCGGTATGCAGTCGACTCCGGGAGCCTTGTTGATTTTCAATCGATTTATTGCGTCTACAACTTCGTTGAGAGACGGCTCTGGGATCTGAGGCTCAGCTGTATGTACGCTTGGTACATTTATCTGTGGTTGATGGGTGCGTACATTAAGCAGGTTTTCAAAGTACTGCTTCCATCTTGTCACGACATTGTTTGTTTCTGTGACCAGACAGCCGTTTGCGTCTCGAATTATTTTGGCTCTTCCTCGGTAGCCATTTCTAATTGAATTTATGCCGACATACATACCCCTGATGTTCTTTGCCCTAGAATTTTCTAGGATTTTTTCGATCCTAGTCTTCTCCCATTCGCGTTTTTTGCGTTTGAAGAGCCTCATTGTCTCTCTCCGAATTGTCGCGTATCTTTCTGCGTTGACTTCATCATATCTTTCTAAGTGGAAATAAAGTAATAATAAACAAAAACAAATAGTCGGCCTTGTTATTTCAACCCCATCGGTTCATCGGGGTCCCAATCAAGAAGGCCCAAAGGAACGCAAGGCACCGGACCAAGGTGCCAAATGAACGCAAGGCGCCGGACCAAGGTGTCAACGAAACACTAGGTGTCGGAGGACAAAAAGAGTTTGGACGCAGCCTCCCATAACCTCCCTCGCTCCGCCAACGAGGACATCACACCTATGGGCTAACAAACCGGAAGCCACTACCCACGGGCTCCAACAGCCGGAAGTGGGTAAGTGTTGTTAAAGATGCATACAACAAGGCCAACCAGGGAAGCAATTTTCGGGCCAGGAAGGCCATTTCACGGAAGGAGGCAGTACCCTCGCCTATCCTCTCGCTCCTCCAACGGGGACATCACAAGCACAGGCTAACCAGCCGGAAGCCGCACCACCACCCTACGGACTCTACTAGTCGGAAGCTCCCTACTGACGGACTCAAGCAGCCGGAAGCCACAAGCAGTAGGTAAGTGTTGCGTTAAATGAATATACAACACTGTAGAGAAAAACCGTAAGTAACCCCCTTTTTATTATTCCACGCCTTAACAAATCATTTATTTTGTGTGCACCCCATCCCTTTTTATGGTGCAATACTTCCTCTGTTCTCTTCTCTTTCTTAATGGTATCATAAAAATGTATGGTACATTAAAAAAAAAAAAACAACCCTATGTGTAATTTACTTACATGCAGATTCGTGAGAATATTTTTAACACCTTCCAAAAGTTGACTGAGAAACTTTGGGCGTTCTAGATTGGTGAAAAGGGATCGTCTAACCGACGTCATCTGCAAATAAATTATTATTCCTTATTTTTTTAAAGTAAGATTGAGATATTTGTATATTAGGTTCACCTGCACTAGACAAGACAGCGAGCAACTAGCCAAATTATTCGGAAGTAATTGATAGAGATCGAAGAATAATTTCAAAGTGTTTGGATCAAGAAAAGCCGGCCTCCAAGAAGTAGGAATCTGTAAGTAGAAACGTGTTAATGTGAATTTGATTTTTTAACCAATTACAAATTTACTTGGACGCTGTTCATATCGTCTGAGGACTCATCTGTTGAGCTTCCAATAAAGTCAAATGATAAACAATTTTTTGTCAGACGTAGTGCATTTGATATAAGTCTATTAGAATATAGAAAAAAAAACATAATTTACAACGAAGTTTTTGAAAAAGAAAAACAAAATATTACTTACGCTTGCTGACCCTCGTCCATAAAATTGATATTCTTACTATTATCCCTGGCCGTGACTAACAACGAACAAGAAAGCAAGAATATATCGTATAACTTCTCATCGCGGAATGACGTTGTTATTTTCCGATTTTTTGTAAAAGTTAAATTCACATCAGTTTCAAAAACCGAATTCATTTCGCAAACTAGTTGTGAAAGGATTTGCACACCGATAGTACAGTGTTCAACGGATCCTTGCTGCAAGATAAATAAGAATAGATGAATATGAAGTGCTTACAGGTTTAAGGGTGTAGTACGATATTAATTGAGAGATTCATATCTAATTTCACTTTACGCCTAGGTAATCTCAAGAACTGAACCCAAAACATAATCTTGTGGAGTGCCTAAGTTAAGGAATCGTTTACCACTATTAATATCTTCTATCCGCACTCTCTGCGAAGTATTTCCAAAATTCAACCTAAGCCAATCAAGCAGGTAACCATAAAACAATAAATTGTAACTAAGTAAGTAGTAAGTGGGGGGATGGGAGCGAAATACAGGGCAAAGTTACTGATTGCTTTCAACCCGGCGAAGGCCAGGACGATCCTTGCCCCTGTTCAATCCAAGTTGACATGCAGTCTCCACGTGACACCTCTGGATAGCTACTTTGGCACCCGCCAAGTAGTGAACCAATGCATGCAGCGACATCCTGAGAAAAGTTGGCGCAAGGCTAATAACCATGCCCGTAAAAACCAATTATTATGGCAAATTTAACAAGCCATGGATATGGACCGGATACACGACGACAACCACGGAAACGAACATGGCTAAACGATTTAACAAGTTTCTCATGGAACGTCCACTATACAGAGCTCGAGCTGCACAGCAGCTAGCCGATGCCCTGTCCGAATATAAGGCTGACACAACAACATTACAAGAAATAAGATGGACGGGGAGTGGTGTTATTCAAAGAAACGAGTGTGACATTTATTACAACTGTCATGCAAAACACCATGTGCTCGGGGTAGGCTTTCTAGTCAGCCAAAAACTGAAGCCTGCCATCATCGGCTTTAATGCAATAAACGAAAGGCTTTGCACTCTTCGCGTGCGAGGCAAGTTTAAGAACATAAGCCTCATAAACGTTAACAGACCTACAGAGGAGACCCCTGGCGACGAAAAAGAAGAATACTACGAGAACGCAAAACGGCCCCTCAATGCCCGCCTAAGATACGATGTGAAAATCGTTCTTGGTGATTTGAATGCCAAAATAGGATGGGAGCCGGTTTTCGGGCACTACGCAAGTTCCCATAGTTTGCATGAGAAAACTAATGACAATGGACTACCAGTCATCGAACTGGCAGCATCGAAACACTTGGTCGTTGCAGGTTTCCGCGTAAAGATATCCACAAAGCCACCTGGGTATCATCTGATGGAGCCACTCGCAACCAAATTGATCACGTGTTGATAGATCGCCGCCACTCCTCGAGCCTGATGACGGTACGAACGTACCGAGGTGCCAACGTCAACTCGGATCACTATCTAGTTGATTTGATTCATCATGGTATATGACTGGTTGTTCAAAGTCAATCTACCAGAGGGAGTAAGAATCATTAGATATGTTGATGATTTGGCAATAGTTAAATTGAAAGATGATTTGGAGATGGGCTAATAACCTTGCCCGTCAAAACAAATTATTATGGACAAACTAATAAGCCTCGGATATGGACCGGATACACGAAGACGACCACAGAAACGAAAATGGCTAAACAATTTGAGAATTTTCCCATGGAACGTCCGCTCACTATACAGAGCTCGACCTGCACAGCAGCTAGCCGATGCTCTGTCCGAATATAAGGCTGACATAACAGTATTACAAGAAATAAGATGGACGGGGAGCGGTGTAATTCAAAGAAAGCCGGTTTTCAGGCACTAAACAGGCTCCCATTGTTTGCATGAGAACACTAATGACATCGAACTGGGCGCATCCAATAACTTGGTTGTTGCGAGTACCAGGTTTCCGTGTAAAGATATCCACAAAGCCACCTGGGTATCACTTGGTGGAGCCACTCGCAAACCAAATTGACCACGTGTTGGTAGATCGCGCAACTCCTCGAGCTTGATGACGGTACGAACGTACCGACGTGCCAACGTTGACTCGGATCACTATCTTGTTGGTATAATTATCCGAACACGGATTGCCCTACGGAGACGTAATGCAACCGCGGATCAGGTTCGAATCAACACGGCTGCCTTACGCAATGAGAACACCAGCAACACATTTAGTCATGCGTTAAGACTCGCCCTCGAAGAACTCGACGGAGGGAGAGTAAGTCCTGGGGCCAGAATGCCAGGCGTGGAAGAGAAATGGACATGCCTTAAAAATACTGTCATTAGTACTGCCAATTCCATCATAGGCAGTAGTCGTAGAGATCGGAGCGACTGGTTTGATGATGAGTGCAAACTAGCGACTGAACGTAAGAATGCTGCATACCGGGCAATGCAGCAGTCTCATAGGACGCGGGTGTGCGAGGAGAAATACAAAGAGCTCAGAAGATCTGAAAAAAGATTTCACAGACAAAAGAAAAGTGTCTGGGAAAAAAAACCTTGTCTATGAAATAGAGAAAAATAGAGAGCGAGGTCCGCACCAGGCGCGAAAGTTCTACCAAATAATCCGCAGTATGACGCGGTACACACCACGCTGCACTTACTGCAAGGATAACGAGGGTAATCTGATCACCGATCCTGAAGGCATTCCGGAGCGATGGGAAGTGTACTTCTATGATGCTAGATGGTCAGCTCCCGGAAGAATTGGAGGCTCCACCAATGCATGATCAAGACCAAATGTTGCCGCCACCAAGCATTGAGGAAACATTAAAAGCCATAAGACAGCTTAAATCAAATAAAGCCCCCGAAGCTGATGGTATACCAGCTGAGCTGATCAAACAGGGAGGGACAGCGTTACATCACGCAATTCATGAGATCGTGGTGCACGTATGGGAGCAAGAGGAGATGCCGGAAGATTGGCGTCGTGGTATAATTTGCCCCATACATAAGAAGGGAGATATCACACTGTGCAGCAACTATACAGGTATAACATTGCTGAGTACCGCATAAAAGATACTCTCCACTACCCTACAAGATCGGATAGCCACATACGCTAAAGCCATCATTGGTCAATATCATTGCGGCTTCCTCCCAGGCAAATCAGCGATTGATCAGACATTCACTCGTAGGCAGGCGATGGAAAAATGTCAGGAATTTAAGATTCCATTATATCATCTCTTCATAGACTTTAAGGCCGCATACGACGGCATAGCCAAGGTAGAACTATATAATGCCATGAGGGAGTTCGGCATTCCAAACAAATTGATACGTCTTTGTACGTTCACCATGACCAACGTAACTAGTCAAATAAAAATAGCGGGCTTGCTGTCCAAACCAATAAACATCTATAATGGACTCCGACAAGGGGACGGTCTGGCCTGCCTCCTCTTCAATCTGGCGTTGGAGAAAGTAATCCCTGACTCTGGCGTCACAACTAGAGGGACTATTATCACCAAGTCCAGCCAGATACTATCTACGCCATCGACATCACCGGTAGATCCGAATCGGCTGTACAGGACTCCTTCACCCAGATCGAGCAGGCGGCACAAAAACTGGGACTGCACATTAATGAGGGGAAAACTAAGAATATGGTGACAACTTCTGCGAAGAGAAGACCTAACGTTGGTCAAACTATCAGGGTAGTGGAGCACGAATTTGAAGTAGTGCAACCATTTAACTACCTTGGGTCAATAGTATCAGCCGATAACAATATGGAAGAAGAAATACGCGAACGGCTGATCAAATTCAACAAAGCCTACCATGGTCTATCAAGACTCTTTAAATCCCGAAATTTATCCAGAACATCCAAGCTACTACTGTACAAGACCATGATCTTACTCATGTATGGATCCGAGACCTGGGTGCTCAATAAAAGGCACTCTGAACTCTTAGCCGCGTTCGAGAGAAAGGTCTTAAGAATTGTTGGCCCTGTATGTGAGGGAGGACGATTCCGGAGACGCTACAACCATGAGTTGTACGCAATCTACCTTGAAGCAAATGTTGTAAGAAAAATCAAGCTCGGTGGAGAGATTTGGTAAATAAAGCCAAGACCGGATCCCGGTTGATGATGATGATAAACGATTGGAAACGAGAAATACATTGTTCCCGGCTGAGCATTCAACGCCTGGGTTAACAATCATCATTTATTTGCTTTTCCTGGTCGAGGGAATAACGACCACGGAAACAATGGAAATACCAATTGGCTTTCAAGTCATGTGAGGGAGACAAATTGAAGAACATTAATTTAGTTTTAGAACTGATTACCAAACTGTGTTCAGCAAACCACTGCCTCAACAAATTCAAATCCCAGTCAGCATCCAAGTCAAGCGGACGACCTATACCATACTAGAAAGTAATATCATCAGCAGAAGCAGTTGGTGAGCTTCTAAAATCAAGAGAAAACAGTGAATTAATGTAGACCAAAAAAGAACAGGCTAATAACCTTGCCTGAAAAATAAATTATTATGGAAAATTTAACAAGCCTCGAGACTTGCTAAATAAGGCCAAGGCCGGATCCCAGTTGTAGTGCCGATGATGATGATGATGAAAAAGGGACAGCACCCAAAACGAAGCCCTGTGGAACGCCTAGGTTAAGGAGTTTTTTACCATTCTTAACATTATTAAACATGAAAAAAATTCAAACATCCGTTATTGCAGTTTACCACTGAGCCATTACTTCAAGTTTGAAAAGAAAAAATGGATCGAGGGTGCTAAGGTAGCAATGCGTATTTCAAGTCATTGATTTTAGCCACTACAGTAACGGATGTAAGAATTTTTCCATGTTTTCACATTCACTGAGAGCTTTCACTGCTGATAGCTGTCAACCAAATAATGAACAACGTAGGGTCTTCAAACTTGAAACTTAATCTTTCTAAGGTGTTACGTAGTAACTCCTCTATCGCCTTCGTCGCAGCGAAAACATAAATAAGACTATATTACATATAAAACATTTAAACGATTTAAAAAATTAAGCGTATGCATTGCAAACAATTTAAGTTTAAATACAATTATAGTACTACAACATTAATTTACATTTTACAATTAAACATTTATCTATAAATTAATCACATTCATAAGGGCAATGTACGACACATAATTAAACACCTTAACCAAATTAAACATTAAATTAGATTTAAATACAAATTCGGTAAAACCTAATTTGAAAACAAAGCTGGTGTATGAACCCAGTTTTTCGAAGTTGATTGTAGTCAAGTTTCTTCATTGGGACAACAGCGAATGAACAAGGATAACAGAGGGGGCTAGGAATCTGAGACAAAGTTTTGGATTATAAAAGTTGTCGAGTGTTTTTAACTGTGTGTGGTTGACAGTTTTGGTGTGTGGTGACGGTTCTTCAGAGTGAATTGAAGTTTTTTTTTCAAAAGGAGGAGAGTAACGGTTGAAATTTATCACATATATTTTCCAATAAAAGTAAAGTTTTACAGTACATTGTTCCATTTGTACAAAGTTGTATACATGTTATTCAGAATTTATTGCGTGAAAAGTATTCTAACTAGAAAGTGTTCAAAACTCAAATATACAAATCCAATTGTACATGCGCATAACGGTGTTTCATTCGAATTTATTGGTGGATTTGACTGTAGCTTGAAATCTAAAGAGGACTTTGGCGGTATTTGTCTATGATATACGTTGACGCTGGTGTTCCGCCTGAACACTGTAACACACACAAATAAACAACCTGGAACAACGGGCGAATGCACAAAAACACGAAACACAAAAGGAATAGTTTCTTGCAATTTTATTTTTATGGACAATTTTTCCTTTTTGTTGTCTTACAATCGCGACACGAGATTCGTTGTTGATTTCGCACGTAGTTGCGTATATATAAATTTTAAAATGTCATCTGTATCTACAAGAGTTATCATACGAAGACACGCAGCACTAACGATGCACACTCGTCACGCGAATATCTCCCCGTTGGGATTCCTCGATGAAGTTTTCTATAGTTCTAGACCTCCTCGGATGCTCACTCAAAATTCGACCTCGCGATATGGATGTTCGGTAACAAAACTAGCTTTCGTCTCGTTGACGATCGAAATCACTCTGCCGCCCTCAACCATATCCTGCTCACACGATACCCAGATTCAAAACTGGTATCTGTATCTATCCAAAAAAAAAAAAAAAAAAATATTCCCTATTTGCTCTGCTAACAGAACTTCCGAATTTCTGTTAGCAGCATGTTATCACCTCCCACGGGATATTTTTTGTTTCCTGAAAGGGGAAGGTCATCTTGCATACATCATCATTATCGCTGAGAGAGTTTCATTTCCACAGCCTTCTGTTTGCACAGAACATCTGGCGCCCAGACCAGAGATATTCGGCGATTGTTTTGACGTGCAGTCGGTGGGTCTTATTTGAACTTGTACCCGGAATCGAAATCCATTAGATCTTTATAATGGTGCGAAATTCTAGCGTGGCCGTGGGACCGGAGTATTGCCTTTGTTGGCTTAACTCCTCATAAATCATCGGATATCTCGTTGAGATATATTCGATTGCGATAGGTCGTGGCTGCCTCTGTTGTTCAACGGATTTGGGTGGTCCTCGCGTTAGATTACCCGCACGTGCATCCGTTGATCGGCTCATTCTTTGATGGTAGCAATTCTTTTGTATCGAATTTCGGAATTGCCGGTTCGATGAGATGTTCCTGGGCGCAGGCAGCATGTATGGCATTTTGGGAATTGGTTTTTTTCTTAGGATTAGAACGCATGGATGTTTATGCCTTTGTTTCAGGCATGAAGAGTTATAATTGTTGAGCTTGACCTAAAAAGCTTTGGGAACGTTCAGTTCCTTGCTTTTTTTGGTGTCGGTCTCAACGTTGGCTGCGAGTTGCAGGCCCTATCGCGGGCTTTGGGGCACGCGTCTGTGGGCGCGTGCAACGCTCTCAGGTAAGTACGTTCTTTGAAGATAGGAACCTTACCTGAGTAGACTTGTGCGTTCGTAGAACGCTACAGGACTAGAGACCGGAGGTCTATATTAACCCCCGGACGAGGCAGCAGAGCCCAGAGCAACAGAATTAAAAGCGGCCACCATCGCCGGGAGTAGCCGGATTCCCCAGGTCATTCATTGCTGAACCCAGGTAGGACCCACCTGAAAAGCTCCAAACCGTGAGTACCCCAAATTAGATATATATTGTAGCGAGCTTAGGGTTCGCTGGATTAATTATTTAAAATAAATAAGAGCCGTTAAATCGATTTTGAATTAATGTGGCACTTTATTAGTCCGTTAATAGCAACCGTTACTTTTTACCGTACACTTAACGATTTCTTCACTTATCGCGTATTTTACTCTCGCTTTCTTACTTATTACTTTCTACTTCCGCCCTTATCGCCTGCTTCACTTTCTACTTCTTACTCTCTACTTGATCTGTGGGCGACGTATTTATACCGTTTCCTTATTCTGATTCGGCGTTTCGTTTCCGTCCGTTCCATAGTCTTGAATGTTCTACTGTTCACGGTCTCCAGTTTTCCATTACTTTATAGAATATTCTAGTACTCTGTTACGGACTCTCTAGAGTATATTAGTACTGATTGTCATATGCGTCACACTACCCTCCGCCTAGATTAGTTCGTCCCGAACTAAATTCACTGGTCTGCCGGGCCAACAAAAGCCGCCAGTCGGTCGCGATACACCACTTTCATCTTGGCGTTCAGCGGTGGAAGTTCTTGACCTTCCAAACTTTCTACTGCTCTCCTTTTCGCGTCAGCTCTAGCCTGCCGCCATTCTTCCTTTTCCTGACGACGGAATTCCTATTGCATTTTAGGGATCTCATGCGAATAGTACAAGAGAAAATGCATGTACACACCCTTAAGCTCTTCTGGAGTTTGCACATCACGTAAGCGATCTAGATCTTCTTCATTAATTACACGCATATCATCTGGTATTGGAGCATCTGTCGATTTCCTAAGCGTATCCAACTGGTAGTTCCGCATCTTTTCAAATAACTGGAGCAGTTTGTTCTTTGGAGTTGACAGTAAACACCAGCGTGCGTCGTAGTAATAGACTTTCCATAGATCGTCGCACGTTAATTCTGGTTTCACGTGTTCTTCTCTATAGAACACGATGGGCGGCACCTCTACCTGTTGATTACGCCTACAATCTAGGGCTTGCTTGATCTTTCCCGCCGTATGTGGTGGCTTACAATAGCAGTCTCGACCTCCAACATCCGTTGATCTCTCTTGTTCGGAAACAGTTGGTTTACAAAACGCATGTTTGTAAATCCATTCAGCTTCACCCTGTAGTTCATTGGGTCCCTCTGAAACAGGCGCAACCGGAACTTCGCACAATTGCATTCGCTCAGGAATACCCGCTTTACGGATTTCATTGTCTAAATCCGTAAAGTGAACCCTTTCCAATTCACTAGGTTCGTATTCGGGTTCATATCCGTCCCCATCATAATTAGTGAAATCCTCATAGTCGAAATCTACACCAAAACTGTCCTGACCTTCTTGCAATGACGCGTCAGTGACTAGAAGTCGTCTTTTCTTCTTCTTCTCAGCAATTGGCCTTTCTTCGTCGTCTACAATAAAATCCTCAGCATCAGACTCCGATTCCTCATCATCATTGAAATGTTTTGCCGCCTCAGTTTCCCTGTGACTACGTTCAGAGCGGCGTTCAACATCGTCTTCGTCGTCGAATAGCTGTTCGGCTATAGCCTCACGTGCTGAATCTTCATCGACGTGCTGTTCCTCTCCATCACTTTCCTCGTCCTGTGTACGACGCAGACGCTTGGAACGCTTTTTGCGTTCGACTTTCAAACCAAGATTCTCTTCAATAAGGTCACCGTCGTCGTCTTCCAGTCGGTCGTCCAACTCGTCATCATCATTGTAAATCCGTTTCGGGGAATGGCCTGAAGCATCAGTGTCTTCACCATCACTGCCGTCCTTTTCAATCGGGTTATCATCGTTGAGATCCTTCAGTTCTTTACATAATACACCGTCATCTTCCTCCTCTTCCTCACTGCTGTCGGGCATAGCTTTGCTCTTTCTGAGTTTCTTCCTTTCATGAGGCTCCAATTTCTCCTCATCCTCAGATTCCCCCGCTTCCGAGTCCCAGAATTCTTTCATACACTGCCTTTGGGCATCCAATTTTGCCTTAAACTCTGCAGCTCGCGCGTCCAATTTTGCATTAACGTCTGTAGCTCGCGCATCCAATTTTGCAGCTCGCGCGTCCAATTTTACGTTAAGGTCCGCAGCCCACGCATCCAATTTTGCAGCTCGCGCATCTAATTTTGCCTTAAACTCTGCAGCTCGCGCGTCCAATTTTGCATTAACGTCTGCAGCTCACGCATCCAATTTTGCCATCATCATCCCGAACATCTCCGAAATGTCCAACGGTGGCGAACTCTTCTCCGTTACATTAGCACCATCTTGACTCGCTGTTTCTTCTCCATCCGGACAGTCTGGCCCACTCGTAAAAGCATGTGTGCCGACATCAATATCTTCTTCCTCTATTGCTGCTTGCAGACGCTGTCGAAGAATTTGCTGCTCTCCTCTGCTATCCAGGTTCCGGTCCTCCAAATGTCGGTCTGACATCGTCACAATACACTTCCACAGACTTATTTATTTCACCAATAATTAATCCCACTTCTGACACCAATTGTAGCGAGCTTAGGGTTCGCTGGATTAATTATTTAAAATAAATAAGAGCCGTTAAATCGATTTTGAATTAATGTGACACTTTATTAGTCCGTTAATAGCAACCGTTACTTTTTACCGTACACTTAACGATTTCTTCACTTATCGCGTATTTTACTCTCGCTTTCTTACTTATTACTTTCTACTTCCGCCCTTATCGCTTGCTTCACTTTCTACTTCTTACTCTCTACTTGATCTGTGGGCGACGTATTTATACCGTTTCCTTATTCTGATTCGGCGTTTCGTTTCCGTCCGTTCCATAGTCTTGAATGTTCTACTGTTCACGGTCTCCAGTTTTCCATTACTTTATAGAATATTCTAGTACTCTGTTTCGGACTCTAGAGTATTCTAGTACTGATTGTCCATATGCGTCACAATATATATCATTTTGTTTGTGCAATAATCCACAACAAAGGTCAGTACTTTTTTTTTTTGTTTTTACTTCCTCCAGAAAAGGCGAACCTATAGCCCTGGGTCAGTGCCCTGAGATGCTATTCGACCGGGTCCATCAGCCAAACTCCGAAAGATGCCCAAGGAATTCTCCTAGCCATTTCACGAAGCCTATAGCTTAATGGGGTGGTATTTCACCGACCGGTTGGCTTTGGGACCCTCCCTACCACTCAGTAATTGTGCCGAACTGCACAATAGCAAGAGTCGTCAGTTGAACCTAGGTTTGCACAATCAAACGCAAGACACAACCTCGCTATCTATGTATCAGGCCGATTATTTTAGGGACTACCCTCGTATTATATGTAGCTTTCAAGAGACGAAGGATGATCGGGATGGTTTGGCGTACATCGGGCAATTATGCCACAATGACATAATGACAATACTGACACGACGAAGACACGCGTTAAGCTGCCGTTGGGAGCTCAGATAGTCATGCCGCCAGTCAAATGTTCTATAGTTGGTATTGACGAAGGTGCCTGGCGTATTTACAAGCTCGTCTTTAAAGTAGGATGTGTTTACCATAAATGCAAGATGAAGAGGAATAGCTGGCCTAAAGTGCGTGGTGTTGCTATGAACAACGCTATGAACGCTGAGCATTCACACTTTGGTGGTAACCATCAGCATATTGGTAAAGCTTCCACTGTTAAACGATAAACATCTGACGGTGGTAAAGTTGGTCTTATTGCTGCTCGTGGTACCGGTAGAATACGAGGTGGTAAGGGAGACAGATGAACAACAAATAGTCGTGTTTCCGATAGAAATGTGCGCTTCTATTTATGAAGATAATGTGAAAGCGCTGAACACCAATAAGCACTGGAGAGATGGGTACTAAACGTGGGTCGACCTAAAAGATCGGGTTGAATGCTCCTGGCTTCGGAGAGCAGATCAATGCTATACGCTGCTCTTATATGGACTAGAGCAACCGCCTACAGCTCATACACCAAGGCTATGGAAGCGTCCAAAGAATATGAATCCTGAGGCTCTGCAGGGCTTAAAGAACTTTGTCTATCGAATCAGCCACGATAATTGTGGGTCGAGTACCCATAGAAATAAAAGTGAGATCATTGACAAAGATATATGCAAGCTGCGCCAACTGAACGCAGAAGACTCCAGTGCATACATACCCCGAACTTGCGACTATCAGTTCACGTTGAAAGTCAACTTCAGGGGCACAAACAGACATAGAGAGTCATTCTCTGGCTGAACCACACGAATGCGGAATACTCTACCTGATCATGTGTTTCCTCGTCGTTGTAATGTCCAGACATGTACATCGATACCTCCTTTCCTTATCCACTTCCTCTCCTTCCGCTCGCACTGTGCTCTGACATTTAAGGGTACTCCAAAATCCCCTTTTGTACGCGCATTTGTGTAAAAAAAAAATCCGAGAACGAAGCTATAGCGCTTGGGATGATAGTGAAGAACGTGTGATTCGAACTGACGCTATGACAGTTAGAATCACCAACAATTGAACCAAAGCGCAACCCATCAGGCCACCGCCGTGTGTACGAATTCGATTTCTAAACTCAAGTACATTCGACTGATGTGGATTTGTTATGTTATCGCTATGGTATACGGCTCTGATGCACTTTCGTATTCGATTTTCGTTCGGTGTTCTTCACTATTTGCTTGTGTATTGTGTGTGCATCTGTTAAAAACGCCACAAAGCCTCAGCCAATGGCAACAGAAATGCCCCACAGTTGTCACAGGAAGATAAGCCACGAAATGGCCCTCAGAGTGTGGACTCACAGGTCACACGGTGAGTTAGATAGATTCAAGCACAAGGAAGACCTGCAGTGTCCAACCTGCAAGGGATGTGTAGAAAACGCGGAACGAATCCTAACCGAAGGAAGTGGATTCATGGAGGCTCACAGTATGCTTACTGAGCAAGTCAACGGCACAGTAAACGCAACCAACATAAGAGCGCTAATGCTAGGCTCAAACAACGGATCGGAACTCACCAGGGCATGACGACAACTTCATACAGAAAGTTTGCAGGCTGCAATAACTACAACAACTTTAGAGACGTTATACTTAGACCCTGCCTATGCACAAAATATCGTGGGAGTCCGTAGGCGCTGCCCGATAACCGAGAACGGTGTAAATCAGACATAGGTGTGAACTCGGGTCATATTGAAAGTATACCCACCTTTAAATTAAAAAACGCCTAAGTACAAATAAATCGTTAGAACTATAGACACCAGTCGTGATATAAATCGGACAATTTTTTCATAAAACTGCAGAGCAGGTGAACAGTTAATACATCTGTGAGAATAGGAGTATAAGTGATGTCGAAATACAGAGAAAAAAATACATAAAACACCCCAAAGGGCAAATATTCTTAATCAGTGAACGCAAAGAAGGTTCAATTTGCAGTCACCGGCTCTTAAGACCGATATTCACGTCTGAACAGAAATACGAAAGAAGAAAACCAAATACACAGTACCTGCAAAAACTTCTTCACGTCCTCAAGAATCGTCTGGAAAATACATTCATTCTTGTACCCATCAAACCAACCATATTTGGTGATTTTAGCCAACAAAGTAACCAGTGACTGAATGACGTAATTCTGTAGATTTGGCCGTGTAGCCAGATAATTCAATATGTAGCCCCTGAAAAACAAATAAATTTTATAAGACCTTATTAAATTACAACACTATTATTTAAATAAGATTGTCTAACCGTATATCGATCTTTTGTCGCACATTTAGGTCTTGTATCATTTTTGTGAGGGTTGAAGCTGCGACAAGCTGTGCATAACTTGAGTCTGCCCGTTCAAGGAGCATTTGACATTTGGGCAACGCATCCTGACTGCTGACGAATGCCACTAATGCTTTTTCAGCATCGGCACGAACAACAGAATCCGTGGATTCGTATAGTTGCTTGCATATAATTTCCAGCCGTTGAATCTCCTGCAAATAAATCGAAATTATATTTTTTAAATATTTAAATTATATATTTTTAAATATTAAATCAAAAATATAAAATAAAATGAAATACAAACATGAAATAGCGTGATTAAAACCATCTGGATTTTTCAAACACTCGATTAATGTTCAAGTCGAAAACCAGTCAAAAATCTGACAGCTAATTCAAAGCAGCGACACTTTTTTTTTTGTTGAAAACACTTACTGAGTACAGTAGGAAATATGAAATAGTACGAAGCGGTGAAATCAAAATGTGTGTTTTATCTTTAACATTTTTTTAATACACGTCATTTATTAATTCTACGAATTATGCAAATATCCCAACTATAATTCTGCAGCAAGATCAACATCTCATAGGACACATAATTGCCTCCAATTTTAAACACACGCATCCGAGATAATAAACCTGTCTTTCAACTCAAACAGTTTTAGGATTTTGATCATGACAAACAAACGATCCACCACCCAATCAATTTGTCGGTGATGTCAATTCGCCGCATTCGATGTCTCATCATCCAATGCAATATTCCAACCTAACAGTTTCCTAGACCATCATCAACATCACCAGCAGTGGCAATAGCAGACTCAATATGTGGGGGTTCTCTATACCACATGGAGAACCAACCCACAATTGCAACCAATTTTGACCGCTAACAGCGCGTCACCATAACCCCAATCCGTAATCCATGCGCAAACATGCAAAGATCACATCCCAATATACAACAGCATCCGTCCCCAAATTTGCAATTGCATACATCCCCAAACTTACCAAGAACCCATCTCCCAAGCAGTAATAAATGCATATTTAAATTACAAACGGAATGCTAATCAGCTCCCCCAACTACATCAAACCGCATATAATTTTTCCCAAAAACCACTTCGGTTAACTTCCTATTTAAATTACATTCCTTGCTTGCAACCAAGCAATTCCAATTTCCCCCGAAAATCATTCCGGTGCACTTCCTGCTTAAACTATTTCCTCGCTTGTAACCAAGCAACATTTAGTTCCCCCGAAAATCATTTCGGCTCCCATCCTACCCAATACCAACTCTCCTTACTGGCAAGTCACCAGCGCGATGCGTTGCATTTCCGCGAAACAACCATCGCGACGACCAAGACTTGGTCGTATTTCCCATGCTTGGTCGTATTTCCAAACTAAATTCCTCGTATACATAGCGCCAGAGGAATTTAACTCAGCCTGCAGCGATTCTCCGGAACCCAATCCCCTATGCAAACATAGCAACCCTTTTCAAAGTTCCTAGTAAGTGGCAGTGAGTTTTTTTTAGCTATGACTCCACTGCCACGACGCGACGAACTTTTTCTCGCTTGAAAGGAGTCAGATTTTAGCCACCGAGCAGAGTCGAGCAGTTGTCGTTTTTAGTCGTGTTGATTGTTTATAAGAGTTGTCCATTGTGTCAAGTAAACGCTGACATTGAAATAGACTAAGGCAAAGATCGATTAAATTAACGAATCATTGTGTCAGGTAAATGCTAACATTGAAATAGACCAAAGTAAAGATCGATTAAATTAAAGAATCATTGTGCAAGTAAACGCCGACATTGAAATAGGCCGAAGTGAAGACCGATTAAACTAAAGAATCATTGTGTCAAGTAAACGCTAACTTCGGAATAGAATCATCGTGTCAAGTAAACGCTAACATTGAAATAGAATCATCGTGTCAAGTAAACGCTAACATTGAAATAGACCAAAGTAAAGATCGATTAAATTAAAGAATCATCGTGTCAAGTAAATGCTAACGTTGAAATAGACTAAATTATCATCATCATCATCATCATCGGCACTACAACCGGGATCCGGTCTTGGCCTTATTTAGCAAGTCCTGAGGCTTGTTAAATTTTCCATAATGATTTGTTTTTTCCGGGCAAGGTCATTAGTCTTGCGCCAGAGGATCCCCGACGGGGAATCGAACTCCGGTCTCCCGCGTGACAGTAGTTATACTATCGAGGAGCCCAGACTAAATTATAGATCGATTGAATTAAAGAATCATTGTGTCAAGTAAACGCTGACATCAAGATAGACTCAAATTAAACCAGATTAAATAAAGAAAACGTTAACAATAAAACTACCTCAGTGAGTTTGTGGCGGTTTCAATAACGCCACCGCTCGCCTTTTCCAGGTACAACACCTAACTTCCCCCTAGGGCATCCAAAAACGATATTAAACAAGTATTGTGGCAGTTCCATTGAACGCCACTACTTACCTCACAACCTATGATGAAGAAACAGTCTTCCTAAAACACATTAAAACATGCACTTACTTCCATTGTTGTATCCTTATCTACAGAAATACTTTAAATCAATAATTCTCGCTGACGGTAAATTCCATCAGCAATAATAAGTATTTTCCACAAGTAAAAACAATTTGGTTGCACCATCAAGGAACCAACATTACCCGAACCATAGCAATGAGATTTCCCCTTACGAGTCAGCCACACACATGCAGGAGATGTTTCTTCTTTTCCTTTTTATACATGCCCACATCGGTCGGTCATTCGACCGACAAATACATTAAGGCATACGGCTGACCGCCCAAGGAAGGCGAGTCCGCAAAGAGGGAAAATATCCAGCGAGAATTCGACTGGTTGGAGATCAGCATAAATGCCGCACGCAGTTGCTGATCGTGTTAACACAAAATATCGATGTCGAGATAGATGCACCAGCTGCAACCATGCCAGCTAATGTTCCCCTTGTGGAGTCGGTTAATCGACGGTCCGCACACTTGTGGACACACACCATGAGCAGCAGAGGTGATCATCGTGTGTGTGTTTCGCGCCCTTGTACTGGGACCGATACAAGGAGAATCATCCCCTTATGTCGACAAGCGGAAAATGAAATTATCTTTTGAAATAAATTAATCACGATACGGATTCCGTGGAAGCAAGTCGTGCCTCCACGTTAAATAATTTGAGTCTGTGTCCAACAACCGTCGGTGTATGAGGATATTAACTCAAAATCAATTAAGTAAAAATCCTTGTTTAAGTTAGCAGTGACAGTCCTTGTATATATAGTTAACAACAATATTAACTCAAAATCAATTAAGTGAAAAGCCTTGTTTAAGTTAGCAGTGACCACCATTGTGAATTATATTAACTACAATAGGAAATAAAAACAAGTATAGCAACGATGTGCTGTGTAAAAGGAACGAAAGTGCGTTTTAATCTCGTTCGACTCTTTTGATTTGGCTACAATCGGATAGTGCATTTTCACAATTCAACCTTTGGCACCATCGATAACGAGCAGATACTGGAACTATTACCCCACCTTGGTGACGACCAACGGGGCAACAGCGTGGAATAGGCGTAGAACCCGTGCCAACGACGGCACACATACGGCCTAATACCCATAAGTTTTTGATTGAGCTACTCTTCGTGGGTGAACAATTTTCAACGGAACACCGTTGGTGGGTGACAGTGAACCTGTGTCGTACGTCGGCACCCAACCCATCACCCCCACAAATATAACGCTGCATCACTGAAAGACAGCTGTCACGGTACTGTCGGTGTTACAACGACCCCTGAGATCTTACCTTCGCCACCGGTTACCGTATCTGAAAGTAAGTTGTCTAGTCCAGGCGGTACTGCTTTATCGTCGTCACCACATGTTAACATGGGTGCAAACGCTAACAGTACCAAGATTAATGCCAGTGTCAGCAATATCAGTGCAGTCAAGAGCAGCCCTTTCTGCGACTAGATGAAAATCACAGTATCCCATCCAATTCAAACGAAATTACAAGAATTATAACCCAGTTGGGTTGCGACAAAATTGACACGTTTACGTGAGTAATTCCGATCTGCACTTTTATCTATCACATGTAAACCGAACATTTGGTCCTTTGAACCGGTGGCTAATCCATGATTGGTTATTAAATGTGAACCATCGATCAGTGAACTCACCAAGTTGGTTCGAACGTGGCGTATCATCTCGTTGAACGACAGAGTTTGGAAGACAAGAAACCATTTTTAAGAATACTTTTCGACATTTGGTTTGGCGGCTCATCGTGTCTGCAGTCGTGCAACATGATTCGTCCCTCTGACTCATAGATGGTGTTAGTGATGTGTCAGTCACCGAAGATAGGTTCTACGATTCCAAGGTAAGCTCGTTTAGTGTCATGTTTTGTTATCCCTTGATGTACAATAATGGTCTGAGAAGTGTGCGACCTACGACAATGGTCGGAGGGAATCTACTACAACGGTCCAAGGACATGTGACTTACGTAAGGCCTACGACAACGGTCCAGTAACATGTTTAGACCTACGAAAACGGTCTCCCTGTGGTTCAATTTATCAAAAGACACTGATCAATTCCTCGTCCACCTCCTATCAAGATTGTCGCGTGCTGACCAGCACTCAACGACAGCTCACCGCGATTCTTCTCTGGACCTAAAATGATGGTCCATTGCAGCGGCCCGAGGATCTCTGATCAAGATCCATATTCCGAACAGCCACAACGGTGGCGATGTGAGTCTTGCCTCGCCCCTCATCCTAATTGCCACAACGGTGATTTTGCAAATCCTGTGTTGCAGTATTTGTGATTTGATGACGGTTGACCGAACTTGATGTTGAGTCCTGCTTCTATAGACTTGGAATATCTTATCTTTGGATCCGATGGTAAGGGTCCCACACCCACACTCTCACCCACAATCCTCTTCTCTCTATCGTAATAATTACGCCAAGTAGTAAATCTCTATAAACTACTTGGCAATAATTGAAATAAAAAGTTGGCGGCGAGAAAAACAAAATACGTCGAAAAACGCTGACGGAAGTTTTTCAGTAGATCGCCAGCCGCCTGCGCAAATCAAGTGAATTTGGAATCGAAAACGAGAGCCGACGGCACACTAGATACCCTTTCTGGAGCTCAGTGGTTTTCAACATTGGACCTAAAAAGCGGTTACTAGCAAGTGGAAGTGAAGGAGGAGGACAAGGAGAAGACAGCGTTTACTACCGAAAACGGACTTTATCAATTCAACGTGATGCCTTTTGGATTGTGTAATGCTCCAGCAACGTTCGAACGATTAATGGAAAGTATTCTACGGGGACTTACATGGAAGACGTGTCTTGTGTACTTGGACGATATCATCGTTCTTGGAAGGAATTTACTAGAACACATCAATAATCTGCGCTCCGTCTTCGAACGACTAAGACAGGCCAACTGAAAGCTCAATTCGAAGAAATGTGAACTCTTCCAAACGAGAGTAAAATTCCTGGGACACATCGTTTCATCTGCAGGAGTTCAAACGGATCCTGATAAGATAGCAGCTGTCCAAGAGTGGCCTACTCCAGAAGATAAGCAACAGTTAAGAAGCTTTATGGGATTAGCCACATATTACCGACGGTTTGTTAAAGGTTTCGCCAATGTGGCTAAAACCCTACATGAACTAACGGGTAAAGACAAGAAATTCAATTAGACAGAAAAGTGTGAGGCAGCATTCAACGCATTGAAGGCCGAGTTATGTAAGACTCTAACATTGGCATTCCCAAGAGCGGATCGCCCATTTATATTGGATAGATGGAAGTAACACAGGAATTGGAGCAGTGTTGTCACAGGAAGTCGATGCTAAAAAGAGAGTTGTCGCATATTATAGTCGAGTTCTATCTAAGCCAGAGAGAAATTATTGCGCAACAAGAAAGGAACTGCTGGCTGTCGTATAAGCCGTTAAGAATTTCCATAAGTACCTCTACGGCCGTCGATTCCACCTTCGGACGGATCATGCCGCCCTGAAATGGTTGTTAAATTTTAAGAATCCGGAAGGACAAGTAGCTCGATGGATCGAACGACTTCAAACGTACGATTTCCAAATTTCCCACCGTCAAGGGAAGGTGCATAATAACGCTGATGCTCTATCAAGAAGACCATGTAAGCCAGATTGTAAACATTGTCATAGAGCGGAAGAGAAAGAAGAGGCGTACGACCTGCGAAATATACAAGTAGAAGTACTAGATGGGTGGACGAGTGATGCTATACGCGCAGCTCAACTACAGGATGAAGATATGTCGCTAATCCTGGAACACAAAGAAAAAAACGAGCGGCCAACTTGGAACATATTTCCCACGGAACATTTAAAGCATATTGGGCACAATGGAATTCCTTGCTGGTGGAAGATGGCATTCTAAAGCGTAAATGGGAAGCCGCGGACGGAAGATCCCATCGAATGCAGATTCTAGTCCCACCATCAAAAGTGAAGGATGTACTAACAGAAATGCACGAAGGCGGAGGGCAGTGTGACGCATATGAGAATCAGCTGTGATATCTGGCAATTCTCCAAAACAAAGTACTAGTATATTCTAGAAAGTACCGGAAAACCGGAGACTATGAGCAGTAGAAAATTCGAGGCTATGAAACAGATGGAAACGAAACGACGAATCAGAATGAGGAAAAACGGTATAAATACGTCGCACGCAGATCAAGGAAATAGTAAGCAGTAAGAAAGCGATAAGTAAGGAAACGATAAGTCTCGAGAGAAAGAAGAGTCACCGAAATATTAGCGAAATATCAAGGAATGGTTGTTATTAACAGACTAATAAAGTGTTTACAAAGGCTCCTCGATAGTATAGTGGTTAGTATACCCGCCTGTCACGCGGGAGACCGGGGTTCGATTCCCCGTCGGGGAGCCTCTGGCGTAAGACTAATGACCTTGCCCGGAAAAAACAAATCATTATGGAGAATTTAACAAGCCTCAGGACTTGGTAAATTAGGCCAAGACCAGTTCCCGGTTGTAGTGCCGCTGATGATGATGATGAAAGTGTTTACAAAGTAAATCGATTTAACGGCTCTTATTTATTAAAATAATTAATCCAGCGAACCATAAGCTTGCTACAATACTTTCAACTAAATACAGTAAACGAATAAAGTGATGTATAATACTTCAAACTAAAGACAGTAAATCAGTACCTGGCTGACTTTCAAACAGACAACCTGTCTCACAGTTTTGCTCGTGCTATTTTTCTTAATTACATAAACCGTTATATTAACAATAATTATCACAAGCCATTATCTTGCTATTGTTGTGATTCGTAATCACAACTCCTTTACCTACCACCTATCCCGAATAACTACTTACCTAAAACCCCTTAACCTATTCCATTCCATACTTACCTGTCCCTAAGGTCCACCATCCTGCATACATTCCTCTCCTAGAGGATCGCATGTGCAACAGACTAAGTCTAAACTTAGTCTGTCCCATCTAGACCTGACAACTAACCTTTTATTAGCACGAAGATCGGGTTTGTACTCCAACACTAAAATGTATACTTGTGTGCAAACGTCGATCTGACACCATATATCTTGGTTTCGGGGCAGTCGGTCACAGGCAGCCAACAGGGGCAGTCTATAACCAGCGGCCAACCTGCCAACATTGATAACCAACAATTGGATACCGGTAAAATAAAAGTCACACCAAAATTGCAAAGAGATCTTTTGTTCGGACCCGAAGGTAAGTAGGTAACCAGAATAAATATTGTTGGGTACCGGCATCACGCCCGGTATACACAACACTATCTTGTTTTCTTTGCCTCGCTATCGTAAACTGATAAGTTGATCAAATGTGAAAACCGTTAAGGTATGGCCCCTGGGCCACGTGTGTTAAACAAAATTAAGCGCAAACGGTTGGGTTACGACCCCGTTATTGGAGGCCAAACTCCTCCCGATAAACTTTCAAAAGTGAATAATAAAGCGCTAGAAAAATCTAAAATGTGTTCAAACACTAACTTTTTTCAACCACTTCAAAGTCTGATGGAAGACTCACCTGAAATGGATCCGACCAATGTCGAACAATGCGCAGAACCTACTAAAGAAACCGTTCCGCCAATTGTGGTGTTAAAATCAACTAGTGCTAAAGTGCGTGATATTTTGAGCAACATTAAGATAGACAGCTACTTAATTAAAAACATATCGCTTGGACAAAAAATATGTGCCCCAACAATGGACATATATAACAAAATCAGAACCGAACTCTTACGGTTAAAATTGTGAGTTTTTTACCCACTCGCGTAAGGAAAATCGTCCATTAAAGGTAGTTTTATCAGGATTAGACTTGATTAGCAACGATTTTGTGAAAAATGAACTGATTGCACTCCGGAATAATTGCCTAAATGTTAAAACCATCACATTAAACTCGTCAACAAAAGCCCTGTACAAACATTACTTGTACATCGTCTACATTCAACGCGGTACTGTTAAATTAAACGAACTAAAACGGAACTAATCTGCCTTGTTCAAAACCATCGTTCGCTGGGATTTTAAAAAACATCATCCAGGTAAGGTCACACAATGTCACAATTGCCAGCTTTACGGTCACGGCTCGATGCATTGTCACATAAATAGCTTCTGTGCAATCTGTTCGGGAAACCATAAAACATCCGACTGCAAAACGAATGAGGTCATCAAGTGTGCAAATTGTAGTGGGCCACATAAATCCACCGTTCCAGAATGCATAAGCTGAAAGCAGTACATAGACATTCGCCGCAAATTATCCCCGCGTGGACGTGGTACAGGAAATACAACGTTCCTACAGCCTCCGAGTGACAAACAGCAGCCCCTGCCCGATCGATTATCCATTGATAATTTTCCTCCACTACCCCGATCCGTGCGTCAACGTTCACCTCCTTCATCCACCTGGGCTTCAGGCCTCCATCAAACCCAGCAACCTTCCAACAGTGATACGACACACACGAAGAAAAACCCGTCTGAAACTATAACTAATGATAAATTGTTCTCATTTAGCGAGATAAACTCTCTTCTTAATGAAGTTGTAACCAAGTTTAGTGCTTGTCAAACTAAAGCTGACCAATTTAATGTCATTACTTCATTAGCTATTAAGTACATATACTCGGGAAAAACATGTTAAGAAACTCTCTAAGCATCATAACTTGGAATGCGAGAAACCACAAAAACAAACTGCATCCATTTTTTAGTTTCTTGATCATTTTTAGCATTGACATTGCACTTGTTTCAGACACCTGGCTCAAACAAGACATTTCTTTCTCACATCAAAATTACATATGTTATCGCGTAGAGAGGGTACATGCTAGTGGTGGAGGTGTCGCCATTGTTGTGAAAAAATGTATAGAACATTCCTTGCGTCCTTCATTGCACCTTAAGTTAATTGAGGAAATTAGTATAGATGTAACATTTAGTGATAACTCCAAGGTGAGTCTTTTTTCGGTCTATTTCCCTGGTGGAAACAAGGTAATTATTGGTGGTGATCTAAACTGCAGACATCAGTCGTGGAATTGTCTTAGGGCAAACTGCTGGGGTAACATTTTACTAGATGTTACTGAATCCATCCCAAGGTTTTCCATACTTTATCCACTTCTCCCCACCTATATCCCAGCGAGTGCTAACAAGAACTCATCAACTCTCGATCTATGTATCACTAGTATTCCAAATTACTGCACAGTACCATTAACTCTAAATGCGTTAAGTTCAGACCACCTTCCGATCAGCCTCACAGTGAATCATACAGTAGCTGTAAATCGTACCAGTTTATACCACAACTATTCCGCCGCCAACTGGAATTGTTATAAATCATATATAAACACGAACTTGGTTCTAGGTGATACCAGCCTAAATTCTATAACCTGCAGTGAGCACATTGATATCCTATGTAACAATTTTGTTTCTGTTATCAATAGAGCGGCGGATCTTGCGATACCTAAATGTTCCACTACTCCAGTTGATAAGGCACCGCTTCCTGAAAATATCTTACATCTGATTAGGCTACGAAACTCTGAAAGAAGAAAATGGCTGCGTTATAGAAACGATTGTTTTCTAGTTAATGTTAAAGTCTTAAAAAAGAAATCTCAGCATATAGGAACAAGTGTTGGAATAAACACCTTTCCTCTCTTGACAAAGCAAGCAAACCGTTCTGGAAAATATCAAAAATTATGAAAAAGAGGGGGTCAAGTATTCCTCCGTTTAAAGTTCACGACAAGTTGTTTATTTCTTCAGTGGAGAAATCGAACCTACTTGCTAACACGTTTAGTAAGAACCACTCCATATCTATGCATCTAAGCGACGCGTATACTGAAGCTGAAGTTGCTAACACTATCCCTGTACTTTCTCAAACACCAGCTGAAAGTACTTACGCAACTAATATCAGCAAAGTTAAAGAATTGATAAAAAAATCGAAATCAAAAAAGGCTGCGGGTTTCGATAATATTAACAACAAATTAATCAAAGTACTTCCACCTGGTGCAAGTAACTATTTAACGTTCATTTTCAACGCTTGTCTTAAGAATTGTTATTTTCCGGACTGTTGGAAAACAGCAAAAGTAATACCTATCCCGAAACCCGGCAAACCGAACAACAGCCCCGAAAGCTACAGACCTATTAGTCTACTTAGCTGTCTAAGTAAGCTCTTAGAAAAAATTATTAAGGAAAGGATTGATCGTTTTGTGGAAGACAATAACATCTTACCAAACTTTCAGTTCGGTTTCCGTAGTGGTCACAGCACAATCCACCAAGTCTTACGCATTAAAAACCACATAGCTGGTAAATTCATCGACAAGGAGTCAACGGGACTGGTTCTTCTAAACATCGAAAAAGCCTTTGATACGGTATGGCACGATGCCTTGATTTATAAGCTACTGAAGCTTAAGCTGCCAATGCCGCTTATCAAAATTATCCAGAGCTTTCTTCGTTCGAGAAAATATGTTGTGAGTATAGGAACCGACATATCCTCGACTTACCAAATCCACTATGGTGTACCCCAAGGCTCGGTCCTTGGTCCCATATTATTCACATTGTTTGTCGCAGATTTACCAGTCTAGGTGAAAACATTCAGGTAGCTATGTTTGCCGATGATATGGCCATTTTCTCTTCGGGTGCCTTATTCACTAATGTCTACAACTCTTTGCAAGCAGCTCTTGACAAACTAGAAGTATATTACAGGAAATGGAAAATAAAAATAAATGATAATAAGACACAAGCTGTATGGTTTTCGAGATGTAGGAAACTCTGCTACTGCCGGCGATGCAAGTTCCCGGCGCACAAGCACTCAACATCGGCGCACAAGCACTCAGCATCGGCACACAAGCACCGAGCAGCAGCGCACAAGCACTCGACGTCGGCGCACAAACCACTCAAAAGGGAAAAGCGCTCAGCAGAACGGTCAGCTGTACAACGATTGCAGAAAATCACTCGGGAGGAAACGAGTGATTGAGAAGAGACCAAGCGAACGAGGAGACAGCCGCAGGAAATAAAAGGCGAGCGCAGCGGCGAAACACGAGACCCCCCCCCCCCCCCCCCCCCCCCCCCTGTATCCTTCCTCTTTCCCTCTGACCATGGTTCCGTTCACACCTCGATCAAAGTGCTCTCCTTCGAACTGCTCTACTCACACAGTCCTGTCCCGAACTTCTCCAAGACTAAGTGGAAAAAGGTCAATAGAGACGTCGCCGCAAGGTTTTCTAACTTGCAAACCCCCGAATCTTCTAACCTAATCCCTGCTGATATCGATCGAGCAGCTCTAAAAATTGAGCAGACACTCAAGGATGCCCTCACCAGCAATACACCCACCACCATCCCTCATAATCGTCTAGGAAAACCTTTACCCAGCATCCTAATTAAATTGCTGTGTCTCAAAAAACAACTCCGCCGAAAACTTCATATAAGATTCTGTCCCTTTATTAAAAGTCAGATCCAACTCCTGACCACCTTAATAAATGAACATTTAAAAAAGTTCGCGGATCAGACTTATACCTCTACACTTAACAATATTAAACCCAATCGTGACCTCTTCAAAAACATCAACCGACTAACTGGTCGGAAGTTTAAACCACGAATCGATCACCTTATCAACCCACTCAGCAACAATCTTGTCCAATCCGACACGGACATAGCCTATTGCATTGCTGACCACTTCTCAAAGATCCATCAACAAAATGATTCCCTCTCAGTCCCTAATTTTCGAAATACTGTCAACGAATATATTTCACACAGATTACCCGCATCTTATACTCCGTTCATCGGAGAATTTAACGACACAAACAAGGCGTCACATCCTTCAGACACCACCACATTTTTAACCACAGATGAACTCATCAAGTTCATAAAATCACGACCCAACAAAAAATCGACCGGTATAGGTGGAATACCACACCTTCTATTTAAAAGACTTCACCTGACAAATCTACTTCCCATTCTAGTCCTACTTGACCATATCATAAATGCTTCACATTTCCCAGAGAACTGGAAAATTGCGGTAGTAATTCCCGCTAAAAAGTCCGACAGTTCCCATAACACCTCCAACTATCGTCCGATATCTTTACTGAACACCCTAAGCAAAATATTGGAATGTAAGATCTACCAAAACCTTCTCTCGTTTGCCAGTGATACCGCTCTCATCCCTAATTCTCAGTTTGGCTTTCGTGAGCGACACTCTACTTGTCATGCGCTACTAAAACTTGCACACGATGTCACAACTGGTCTAGAAAACCAATGCCCTATCGTATGCATATCTCTCGATATCTCCAAAGCATTTGATTGTGTCTGGATCTCAGGACTGCTTTATAAGCTGCACTGCTTATTTGGTCTGAATTCCAATATCACAAAGCTCCTAGCATCTTATCTTTCTGGGAGGAAATTCATGGTCAGAATAAATTCTTTCCTCTCACAATCTCACAACATAACCGCAGGAGTTCCCCAAGGATCCATTCTTGGACCACTTTTATATCTTCTATACACATCCAATATTCCCCAACCTCCACCTAGTGTTGTAATGCTAAATTATGCTGACGATACTTTAATCTACTCTAGCAGTAGATTTGTCAAAGCGGCAAGAAACCGCGTTAACAACTTCCTCCCGCTCATCTCGGCATACTTTAACAAATGGAAAATACGCCTCAACCCAACCAAAACCCAGCTAACAGTGTTTAAGGGCAAAAACGCTCACTGCACAAACAACACTAAACGTTGCCACAACAAAATTAAACTAAATCTTAATAACACCCTCATAAAACCTTCCAAAACCCTAAAATATTTGGGAGTAACCCTTTCCAACAACTGGTCATTCTCAACCCACATCAAAAATTCTCTTCAAAAAGCCTTAATACAGCTTAACCTGTGCAGACGAGTGTTATGGAAGCCTAAAGGCCTCTCTCTTAAGGTCAAACAGCTCATCTACAAACAGATAATCAGACCTACTCTTACATACGCCTGCCCATTATGGTACCACATCTCACCCTCCCAAATGGAGAAATTACGAGTGTTTGAAAGAAAATGTTTCCGGTTTATCACTGGCTTACACCGCAAAACCAACTCATATAGATACCATTGTAACAACGACCTTTGCAACACCGCAGGCATCGAACGACTGGATAGACGGATCCTAGAACTGTCGATAAATTTCATAGAAAACCTTCCTAACAATCCCAACCCGATAATAACGGACCTACCATCACCCTCCTCCAATACGGGAGCTCACTACCGTAATTGTCTCCAAATCAGGACTCTCTTCGCCGCAGGCAGACTGGTTAACGATCTAAACGAGATCGTGTACCACAACGCCGAACTGGCACCCAATCCTTTCAAATACAGCAACAACCTTTAATACAGAACCAAATATAAACAGAGTTCCTGGTTTTTTTTTTCTGACCTTTTCAGGAAAAACAAAACTATCAATATATATAAATCACATTAAATCTTAAGCACATCTAAAAAGAATTGTTTGAAAAATATTAACAAATAGCGTGTAAACACTTAATATGTAACCAATCTATTATAAGTTAGCTGTATTACTTATTGTAACTATTAATTTTTGGTCAAATAAATGCAGTATATTAAAAAAAAAAAAAAAAAAAAAAAAAAAGAAAAAAAAAAAAAAAAAAAAAACGAAACACCAGGAGTCGTCGAAGGAACTCCTAACGAAAAGGTCTTGTTCAAGACCAGCCGCAAGAGATCAAATAACAGGTTGAATAAAATAATATAGAATATCCAAATACATTGATTAAATAGGAAATAAATTCAAGCAATTTTCTGCCACACATTTTTGTCGTATTGTTTCTGAATTGTCTTCTTCGTTGGTCGCGTCGTATTTACCGTTGTTATCAGGATTTGTACTGGGCAAGACTCAAACGCCCGCCAATCCAGAGAAGAGTCCGGCTCTGGAGGTACAGTCCCTCGAATAAAAGAAATCATCGTTGGCCGGCCAGTGCCGGGGAAAAAAGACAGTCCGCTAAGGCGAAACTGTTGGGACGTCGCGGAAGAAAGCGCCGTTCGCGATTCAGTTTTTCCTTTTATTCGTTGCAGTAACAGCTACCTACCAAATGGCACTAAACTCAGTATGTGTGCAGTTGATATTGATTGGTCCGAAGACTGTAGATATCTAGGTATTATTCTAGATACGAGGGTTGCCTTTTATATTTCGGGATTAGAGAACAAAAACAAATATTGATCATCGAAAATCACTTTATTGTTTTTCAAAATATTCCCCATGAAGATCTATACACTTTTGCATGCGTTTGAACCAATTGTCGAAGCACTTTTGCCACTCTGATTGAGGTATCTCCAACACATGCATTCTGAATGCAGCAACCGCTTCTTCAGTTGTCGAAAATCGTTGACCTCTCAGTTTGTTTTTTACGTACGGGAATAAATTGTTTTTTACGTACGGGAATAAAAGGAAGTCATTCGGTGCCAAGTCAGGACTATACGGCGGATGACCCATCAAATCGATGTTTTGGGTGCTCAAAAATGCAGTTGTCGCAGCCGATGTGTGAGAGCTCGCATTGTCGTGGTGAAGAGTGATCCGTCTTCGGCGGTTGGTTTTCCTGATTACTTGGAGGACAACTGGCAAACAAATGGTTGTGTACCACTCAGAATTGACTGTTCTGCTTTGTTCTAGTGGTACAGTTGCGACATGTCCAGTTTTTCCGAAAAAACAGGCGACCATTTGCTTGGAAGTGCTTCGTGCGCGAACAACTTTTGTTGGATTTGGCTCATCTTGAAACACCCAGACAGTCGACTGCTGTTTACTTTCGGGCTCATACGCGTAAATCCACGATTCATCACCTGTCACGATGTCATAGACGTGTTTCGAAGCACCGCGACCGTATTTTTTGAGCATTTCTTTCGACCAATTGACACGAGCCTTTTTTTGGGCGATTGACAAATTGTGTGGGATCCAACGCGAACAAATTTTTTTGACAGTCAAATGTTTATGCAATATTGAATGTATGCAGGTCCCACTAACGCCTGAGGTTATCTCAATCTCACGATAGGTCACATGACGATCTTCCAATATCAGTTCGCGCACAGCATCAATGGTTTTCGGAACAACAACTGATTTTGGACGACCTTCACGAAATTCATCTTGGAGTGAACTACGACCACGATTGAATTCACCAAAATTTAAATTAAATCGCCAAAAATTAAATTAAGTTCATCCATGCACTGTTGCTGAGTTAATCCACGCCGAAAGTTGTAAAAAATAATCGCACGAAAATGTTGACGATTTAATTCCATTTTTGGGCCGAGATGAATCTTTTAAGTTACTGTAAACAACACAAATAGCGCTCGTATGTCAAAACGTTCTGAGTGCGTATAACCTCAAAAATGTCCAACTTTACGACAGAGCTGTCAATTGCCGGATTGCAACACTAGGGTTGCCAAATCCCGAAACATAAGAGGCATCCCTCGTACTATTTAAAGTCGAGCCTCCACGACGACGCGACGCCGCCCGGGCAATAAAAAACATTCCCGTCACGGAGCAAAATTACCAACGAGGTTGGAACAAGCTGGTGGAGCATTTTGATAAGACTCGTGCGTTGGTCCACTCAGCCTTGAGTACCCTCTTCCAGGTACCAGCCGTCGTCAAGGAATCGCCATCTCCGCGACAGTACACATGACGCAGTCGAAACTTTGGATGCGCTCGGCCGCCCTGTGACCTCCTGGGATGACATACTGGTCCACTTAACAACACAGCGCATGGACCCCCGTACCGCTCGGGACTGACAAACGGCGCAAGGCAACACCAACCAGCCATCCACGTACCACCAGCTCGATGCCTTCCTGAAGACAAGGATCGAAGCATTGGAGTTCATCGAGCTGCCCCGGACCGCCATCGATCAACCCCAGCGCAACAGATCCGGGCAGACGGAGCCCAGCGCCAAAGCTCGCCTTTCAGTGCACACTGTTTCACCACCTGCCGATCATTATATCGGATCGTGTGAGAGAGCGAAGATCGCACGTCACCAAACAGGGCCTTTGCTTCAACTGCCTAGGAAGGCACTTACTTCTTCACTATCATTTGAAACGCTATAGGACAGGGAACAATGGCGGAGTCGAGTCGGTGAGGTCATGAACTTCCGGGTTCCTACAGGCCAACAAATAATAAATCGTCCACTAGAAGAGAAGTCGGGAATTGTTGCAGCACAAAGCAACAACAAACAACAATAAGGGATGAATCGGTTCCTCAAAGATATAACAAGGAGAACCGATTCAATATAAACTCAAATAGTCAATTCACCTACCATCGAAGTAACAAAATTGACCACGGCAATGCCATCACCGAAAGGTATACTCCGTTTTTTTGGTAAATTATTGGGTACCGGCAGTACAACGGAAAAAGCATTCATGCGATACAACCGTTTGCACGGTAATATGCTGTTCAATAGCACGGCGCTTTCGATCGGATGACGTTAATGGCAAACTAAAAAATGGTACGAGGTATATTAACGGGCGCATAGAGAAAAAGCTCTATCTCATCCAACCAACTAACAGTAACATCGCCCAATCGGACACTGATATAGCAAACTGTCTCGCTGAACACTTCTGTAAAACTCATAAACAAAACGATTCCCTTCCAGTCACTAATTTCCACGACACCGTGAATGAATTCATCTCAGGCACACTTGAGCCATCCTTCCCACCATTCATTACTGATCTCAACGAAACCAATAAAGCGTCACATCCCATGGGAACCGACACATTCCTAAGCTTTACAGAATTAGCTGAATTGATTACTTCGCGTAACAATAAAAAATCTACAGGCTTGGATAGAATCCCTAACCTTCTATTTAAAAGGCTTCACCCGGAAAACTTACTCCCCATTCTCGTTCTTCTCAACCACATAATAAACGCTTCACATTTCTCAAAATGTTGGAAAACAGCGGTGATAGTCCCTATTAGTAAATCCGGTTCTTCCAACAACCCGGCTAACTTCCGTCCCATATCACAGCTAAATTCGCTTAGTAAGGTTTTGGAATGTTAGATATACAAAAATCTTCTCTCATTTGCTAGAGACAACTCCCTTATCCCGAATTCTCAATTTGGCTTTCGTCCACAACACTCAACTTGTCATGCTCTGCTAAAACTGACACATGATGTGACAATGAATCTCCAAAACCAATCCCCTACAATATGCGTCTCTCTCGACATAGCAAAAGCATTCGATTGCGTTTGGGTTGCAGGACTGCTCTATAAGCTACATTCAATGTTCGGATTAAACACCCACACCATAAAACTCCTCGCTTCCTACCTTTCTGATAGAAAGTTCATGGTGAAAATAAATTCAACTCTTTCGACGCCATACAGTATAACCGCGGGTGTTCCTCAAGGTTCCATTCTCGGACCATTATTATACCTCCTTTATACTTCAGACACTCCGCGGCCACTGTCACCTAATACAGTAATGCTGAATTATGCCGATGACACTTTCATTTATTCAAGCAACAAGTTTGTCAAGGAGGCAAGAAACTGTATTAACAGCTATCTCCCGAATCTCTCTGCATATTTTACTAAGTGGAAAATCCGACTCAACCCAGCCAAAACTCAACTCATAGTGTTTAAAGGCAGAAATGCGAATTGTACTAACAACACCATACGCTGCCATAACAAAATCAGAATCAAGTTAAATAACAATATAATTAAACCCTCCAAAACCTTAAAAGTACCTGGGAATAACCTTCACCAACAGTCTGTCCTCCGCTCACACCAAAAACTCGATTCGCAAAGCCGCAATTCAACTTAATCTCTGCAGAAAAGTGATGTACAAGCCGAATGGTCTCTCTCCCAAAGTTAAATCACTTATCTACAAACAGATAATCAGACCCACTCTCACATATGCATGCCCGATATGGTACCATATCATCATCATCATCATCATCATCGGCACTACAACCGGGAACCGGTCTTGGCCTTATTTAGCAAGTCCTGAGGCTTGTTAATTTTTCCATAATGATTTATTTTTTCTGAGCAAGGTCATTAGTCTTGTGCCAGGGGCTCCCCGACGGGGAATCGAACCCCGGTCTCCCGGGTGACAGGCGGGTATACTAACCACTATACTATCGAGGAGCCCATGGTACCATATCACACCCGCCCAAATGGAGAAGCTACGCATCTTCGAAAGGAAATACTTCAGACTTATCACTGGCCTCAACCGACATCCCAACTCCCACAAATATTACAACAGTAGTTCGGTCTACTATGCCGCTAATATTGAACGTATAGATCGACGCTTCCTCGAACTGTCCATCAAATTTATCGAAAATCTTCCCAATAATCCCAACCCGATAATAAATGCGCTCACATCGACTCCGTCAGATAACCGAACTGCCTACCCGAACTGTCTCCACATCAGAACGTTCTTCACCTCTGGCAGGTTGGTTAATAACTCTAATGAGATTGTATACCACAATACAGAACTTTCACCTCACCAATTTAAATATAGTAATATTCAACCCTTCTCCAATATTTTGCGTTTCAACGAACAAACGGAAAGTAGTTCCCCAACCCACATCCCTGACTGACAATATCCTCACTAACCCATTGATCACTATGCTACCCCCTTCCACACCAGACTAACTTATTTCAATAATAATTAGGTAACTAGAATAAGTTAAGATAAGTTAAGTAAATTAGCATAGGTTAAGTAAATAACTATATCCTGGTTTTCTGACCTTTTCCAGGAAGCTCTACTCACTAAAATCTTAATCCATAACCAATATATAACTTTTATCATATTGTTTGAAAAATGTACTAGTAAGTATATGTAAACAATTATAGCTAAGGTATCATAAGTTATCTGTATTGCTTATTGTAAAAATTATTTATGGTCAATAAATACAGAAATGTAAAAAAAAAAAAAAAGAGAAAAAGCTGCTGCTTCGTTATCTTCTGCTTGTGCCGTGCAATTCGCATCGTCTAGTGACCTAGAATTTTTGAATTTTTTAAGTGACCGTTTAAAGTGGCAATTTTATAAGTGCTAGTAAAAATAAAGTAATTTTAAATGATTTAAGGGTTTGTTTGAAAAGGCTGTTCCCAAGCCAACTATTGGAGTTGGCTTTTGGATTGATTACTTTGCCTGTCACCAGAGCGTGATCCAAAACAATATAAATAAACTAATTTATTTGCCTGTGAATCAGCAATAGTGGTAAATTAAATAATTTTGAATTAAATTTCTAAATCAGCAAGTTCATCTGCCCCATTCCGTAATATGAGAAATAATATGCAAAGTAAATCGAGTGCTTGGTTTCTTAAAGTATTAATCTAAGTAGCTATCCGATTCCTACATTACCAAATCTTTCCATATGATATTCGCTCGACCAATCTTTGAATGCACAAGTGAAGTTCGGTCATTGTATTATTCCATAAAATCGTATTTTTCCAACATAGGTTTATTTACGTGAAATCTTCTGTAGTAAACCAGCAGCACAACCCCCCTTTTGGAAACTGATTATTGTTTATTTGCTTTCAACCATTGATCAAGTCAAAATCAATTAATCAGAGATCAAGTTTATACCAACATACTCTCCGTACAACAGCTAATCAATAGGAGCATTGACACACCACACACACAACGAAGTTCAAGATGTCGAGTTCCCTATTTACTGGTCGTTTTTGTGAAGATTGGAATAGAAAGAGCTCGAATTCCACGACTCAACAAACTAGATGATTCCTAGAACTATCACAACACACCCTTTACGCGGAATAGTAGTTTCCCGGTTCCTTTGCTCTGCGGCCAAATGTGGCATGACATTTTAATATGTTTGACAATAATTATTTATATTCAGTTGATGGAAAAATAAACACTTGAATTCTATAATTTGTATTAGGTATGCTATCCCAATTTTTTTTTCCACAAACTCACGCACAAAAGGGGATTTTGAAGTACCCTTTTCAACCCAACAGCTACCCAACTGCATGATCGGGTAAAAGTTCAAAGGAGAAAGTCTAAATACTATTATGCAATCATTCTATAAAAGCCGGTCGCCACTCATCGTAGTGAGTTCCAAACATTATTCTTCAAAACAATAACACGCAACAAAATTCCCACCTAAATGCGTCACAAGATCCTTAAGCAATTCGTGAGCTTTCAATATTTGCCCCATGTGCAGTCAGTCTTGAAATACATGTCGGCCCCATAACCGTGATTTAACATCCGGCCATAGAGGAAAACACCAACCCCTATTTTCATGAATAGAGCCATCCTAATGTTTTGTTTGGTAGCAATAATTGCACCCACACAGTTGCACAACTTTCGGCCTGTGACATTTTTACGGCTCCCAATTGCAAACGCGTACATCGCAAACATAAACATTTAACTGGATCACTCCTCAAAATTTTAGGTTACCTTTGCCAAAACAGACAACGCACAAAACGGCAGGATGACAGTAATATAAGTCACTCCAAAGTATTTTCATTAGGCAAAGTAAAACAATTATCAGAAAAAGGATATTGGAAAGATTCAATTCAATTTTTTGGAATCGCATTATTTACATAGTTTTATTCGTTCCACCAATCTCGGTGTGAAGTGCCCAGAATGTAGAGATGTAACTTTATCATGTTCGGGATTTTATTTCACCGATTATTTAAAGGGTAAGAGTTTTTTTTTAAATAGGAAACCACCTGGTAGGCACCTGAGGGTAATCGTTGCTAATGAAAACAAACATTTAATTTGCAATTGTGAGTATTCAAAATATTTTTCTCTTTTCTTATTGGACTATTTACGTTGTGTACTAGAAATAATTAATGTGCAAATGCTTACCATTTCGCCGTGTTCAAGTATGTTCCTGTGTCCAGTTGTACATTAAGAGCGAAACACGTGCAATTAATGAAGGATGAATTGTTTAGGTATGTTTTAATAGCAATATATTTGGGCGTCTTTTCGATAAGGTAACAAATTTACCACAGCACATCAGTTCATTAAATACAATTTGTCCTATAATCTGCATTCGTTTGACAACAAGTTTGACAGTGTATTGAGTTTGGTATACATGCCGCTACCATTGGAGTTTACATCGAATGGTATTATGCGCAACAAACTGTTATACGTGGAATTTAAGCAACACGTTACATATGACTGTGACATTTTACTTTTCTTACTGACGTTGTTCGAGTTCGCAATGAGTGTTTGCTTTCCGGAAGGATAAACAGTTTAGCGCTTTTATAAATACTATTCGTTTTAACTGTAATAGTGAGGTGAGCACTCACTATTTATTACTCTTGATTTTGGACGGAGATACTTGTCCCTTGGCCTGATTCCACGTAAAGAGAACGTAAGATGTTTCAAACGAAACGTGACAATGATTACGCTTGTCAGATAAACCTCTCATCGAGAAAAATTTTTTTTTAAAATACTGTGTTTCTTTGACCAATAATCAATGTTTACATTAAGTACTACAGCTAACTTATAATCCTAGTGATACAATTGTTTACATGCATACATTACAAATTTTTCAAACATATCTGAATGTGTGAATAATTATTCGAGTATTATATGTTTTAATGTTAACAGTTTTCCTGGAAAGGTCAGAAAACCAGGATTTTTATTTATTAATTTAATCTAATCTAATTTTTGTAGTGGTGTTTGGAGTTGTCCACTGTTCCCTTGACGAGAGGAACCCAATGAAAAAGCAGCGAGGAACTACAAAAAAACGAAAGTCCGAGATCTTTATTCCTTGAAATTAACTTTTATTTCTCTTATTATTTAATTCAATGTACGCACCCATCAACCACAGATAAATGCACCAGGCGTACATACAGCCGAGCCTCAGATCCCAGAGCCGTCTCTCAACGAAGTTGTAGACGCAATAAATCGATTGAAAAACAGCAAGGCTCCTGGAGTCGACTGCATACCGGCAGAGCTTGTGAAGCATGGAGGAGAGGCAACCGCTCGAAAGATCCACCAGCTCATCCAAACAATATGGGATAAGGAAGTCACTCCGGAAGAATGGAAAACCTCAATAGTCATCCCCATTTTCAAAAAAGGCGACAGATCTGACTGCGAAAACTACAGAGGAATATCATTGCTCCCAACCGCATACAAAATATTAACAAATGTCATTCTGGCTAGAATCACACCGTACGCAGAAGAGATACCGGGAGACTACCAATGTGGATTCCGTAGGAACCGGTCAACAAGCGACCAAATGTTCACAATAAGACAACTGCTGGAAAAGAAGTGGGAATACGGAGAGACAGTTCACCAACTGTTCGTTGACTTCAAAAAAGCCTACGACTCAGTCGCAAGGCAGAGACTCTACCATATTCTAGTTGAGCTGGGAGTCCCAAAAAAATATGCCGCCCTCATTCAAATTTGCATGAACGAACACAAAGGGCGAGTCAGAATAGAAAACCACCTCTCAGAACCATTTGAAATCCGGGGCGGACTAAAGCAGGGAGATGGTCTATCACCGTGTCTCTTTAACCTTCTGCTCGAGAATGTCATCAGAAAGGTACAAGACGACAACATGGCCGGATCATCCCTGAACGGGGTCACACAAGTGCTCGCATATGCGGATGACATCGCCGTTCTGGGCGATAATCTAGAGACTGTTAGTAAAAACTGTGAAATCATCCTACAAGCGGCAGAAGAGGTGGGCCTAGAAATAAATGGAGACAAAACAAAATACATGATTACGGCGAGAGCAGGTGGATCTCAGATAACACATATAAACGTCAGAGGTAAGATATTTGAAAAAGTTAAAGAATTTAAATATCTGGGAAGGATACTGACGGCCAGTAACGAAATGTCGAAGGAAATTAACAAGAGACTGCATTCCGGCAACGCGAGTTGGCACGCAGTCAATAAACTGCTGAAATCCAAACTGCTATCACGTAACATTAAGCTCCGTGTCTATAGAACCATAATCATGCCGATTGTTCTATATGGATGCGAAACATGGGCTCTCACAAAACGGGAAGAAAACAAATTCCGTGTATTCGAGAATAAAGTTTTGAGAGGCATCTTTGGCGGTAAATATGACGAGGAGGCAGGACAATGGAGAATTGGAAAAGCTATATCGCAAACCTACAATAGTGAGAGTAATCAAGTCGCGAGGATTAAGATGGGCCGGACACGTGGCGAGAATGGGGAACGATAGGACCGTGCATAGAATTCTTGACGGTAGACCAACGCGAAAGAGACCGGTAGGGCGGCCGCGACGGAGATGGGAGGACAATGTTAGGTTTGACCTTGAGGAGATCCGATCGTATGCTCAAGCGTGGAAGGAGAGTGCCCAGGACAGGGAACGATGGCGAAGCCGAGTCGGTGAGGTCATGAACTTCCGGGTTCCTACAGGCCAATAAATAATAAAAATAATAAAATATTATTTAATTCGGATACACTTTGTTTTATTGCGATTAACTGGTACCTCTGATGTTAACTCCGATGGTGTGGGCGCGATGAAAGTTGGTTGTAGACTGACTGGTGGGCATAACTGCCAATTCAAAAGGGGACGCTATGACCTCATCGTTGGTGACAATCGGCCAGCTGGTTCGTGCCAGCTGCTGCGCAACTGGTATACACTGCGAATGTACTAGATTTCTTCAGCACATCCAATTGCCAATCCGCAACATAATACTTAACTTAACTCTAACTTATTTATATTATAATAAGTTAAATATGTAATGTGAGTTGGGGAATATTAGGGATTGATGATTAAGGAAGTAGGTTGGCGTGGGATATGGTCAGTTAGTGTTCTCGGCTGCAGTAACACTTTCCGGTTGTTCGTTAAAACGCAAAATGTTGGGAAAATGTATGTTACAGTATTTGAACTGATTGGGTGCCAGCTCGGTGTTATAGTACACTACCTCGTTGGAGTCATTAACCAATCTTCCAGATGTGAAGAGACTTCTGGTGTGGAGACGATTCAGATGGTGAGCCCTGTTATCTAGAGGAGTTTTTAGTGGTGAAGTTATTATGGGGTTGGGATTATTTGGGAGGTTTTCAATAAATTTGATAGACAGCTCCAGGAAGCGTCTATCGAGACGGTCAATATTAGCGGCATTGTATAGCAAGCTGTTATTTTAATACTTGTAAGAGTTGGGTTGTCGGTTGAGGCCAGTGACCAGCCTGAAGCGTTTCCTTTCGAAAGTGCGTAACTTCTCCATTTGGGCTGGTGTTATATGATACCGCAGGGGACACGCATATGTGAGCGTGGGTCTGATTATTGGTTTATAGATGAGTAGTTTGACTTTGTGAGAGAGACCGTTGAGTTTCCACATCACTCTTCTACAGAGATTCAGTTGTATTGTGGCTTTAAGTAAAGTATTTTTAATGTGGGTGGAGAATGAAAGGTCATTGGAAAAGGTTATTCCCAGATATTTTAAAGTTTTAGAAGGTTTTATCTGGGTGTTATTTAGTTTGAGTCTAATTTTGTTGTGGGTACGCCTTGTGTTTGTTTGTGCAGTGCTCATTTTTACCCTTAAACACTATATGTTGGGTTTTATCAGGATTTAGACGAATTTTCCATTTATTGAAGTATGTTGATAGATTTGGGAGGAAGTTATTAATGCGGTTACTTGCCTCTTTTACGAACTTGCTGCTGGAATAGACTATGGTGTCATCAGCGTAATTCAACATTACGGTATTGGGTAATTGAGGCTGCGGTATGTCTGAAGTATAGAGGAGGTATAATAGTGGTCCAAGAATTTAACCCTGTGGAACCCCTGCACTTATATTATACGATTGGGAGACAGAAGAATTTATTTTGACCATGAAGTTTCTACCAGAGAGGTAGGAAGTAAGAAGTATGGTGGTATGGGAGTTTAATCCAAATATGTAGTGCAGCTTGTAAAGCAGTCCTCAGATCCAAACACAGTCGAATGCTTTAGATATGTCGAGAGAGATACAGACCGTCGCACAGTGGGACGAGTCTATGGGAGAAACGACAAAATTAATATCTCTGGTTTTAGTAACTAAAATATGAATATTTTGCATTTAATCTCTTTTTACATTTGATATCTATGCAACGACCTAAAAAAAATATACCAACCTGCAAAAATGGCCTGTCCAGCTTCTTAAAAAAAAAAAAAGAGTTGAGCAGCGAACTTTATTTTTAAACTCAAAATTTATTTTCTAAGCTTGCGCATGTTTTTTCAAACTTTATTTAAAAATTTAAGTATGTTAACAATTTTATAGTTTAATAAACTGCAAAACATTAATATAAAAGAATTATGTATAGGTATTGTTGCGGATTGGCAATTAAATGTGCTGGAATGTACTGGTGAAATCTAGTACATTCGCATGTATACCAGTTGCGCAGCAGCTGGCACCAACTGGCCATCATTGTCACCACGATGATGTCATAGCGTCGCTTTTTGAATTGGCAGTTATGCCAATTCGTCAGTCTACAATCAACATTCATCGAATAAACACCATCGGTCAATAATTGTCCTTCAACACGTCTATTAATAAAGCTGCCTTCTAGTTCACTTCTGCCTTTTTCTTGTTCTGTCTCCTACGACAAAGTTATTGGTTTGCACGCGGACTACGTAGAGTTATCAACAAACAGTATAATAAATTAATTTGAAATAACAAATATGTGCATATGTATGTTAATTATTAATGGCTATCGCTCTCCGATGATGATGTTCCACCTATATCGGCCAAGTCTATTGGTAGCGTAAAACTTTCTGCACCATTTCGAAGTAGAAAATGTTCAATATGTGGGTCTATTTTAGGCATATATGAGCTTTTGAATCTTATATTTGAAATGAGAGGATCTGAAGTAATTAATAAGTGATTCATTAAATCAGTTATTGAATCTATTCTAGAGCACTTTCGACTGTGATCTAGTCTGGCCTTTCGAATTTCCTTATGCCTAGCTTCTAAAGCTTCTTCTGAAAGGGCACCTATAGGCAAATCGAAAAATGAAATTATGTCCTTTGCATGAACAAGAAGCTTGTTAACGCTGCTAGGCATGTAGTACCAGCTGTATTTAGAAAGATACATAGTTTTAGTATCTTCCAATAGCTTCGCGAATCTTTCGACATTGATTTCACGACCAGTTGCAATCGTTCTTAATATTATTCCGTAATTGCTTATGAGTTCCTTGTCAATTCCTGTAATGTCTGAACTCAATTTAGGATTTGCGAAAAAGCGTCGAGCCGTGTTTCCGTCATTGCTGGTTCCGTATCCTGGTTTAGGGATATCGACAAGTAATCCCATTTTGAGCCTAAAATTTTCTTGAATCTCTTTTTTTCTTTCTGCAAATGCAGTTTTATTTGCCAAGTTTTAAAAGGCAATCTGTAGGAGATATGCAGCAAGCATTCGAAACATCTGATCTAACAATGTAAAGATGAAAGGCCAAATTTATAATTGTCTGTGTTTGACGTCCGATTTTCTACAGAAGGTAGATTCATTTGGGAAGGTTTGGCTCCGCAGATAAAACAATTTTGAGCAGCATTAGTTCCACTTAAGGTATTTATTGCACTGCCATCAAGCATTGTCATAAGCATAGTAAAATTGATGTTAATGTTTCTGCCGTCAATACTGACTTCGGAGTGTTGAAGATATGCAATTAATTCTTCCATGTGGCTTTGTTCGGACAGAATAAGAGTACTATCCTCTTTCTGGAATACTAATTTCATAGGTCTACAGAAATAGGTTGACCCTGGCCGGGAGTTTATCCAAACTTCTTTGCTATTTATGTTATTCACTAATTTAAGTGGCACGAAAGCAGTAACGAACAAGAAACTATCCGTATGCTCACTGTTTAAAAATGTTTGTTTGTAGTTGCTGTGCCCGGAGCTGCCATCAAAGCCCCAATTGCATACAAGATTGAATGAATTACTTGTGTCCAAAGATGGAAGATTTTCTTTAACTATATCGACAATGCTTTATGCAGTTTTATTTAAAAGCAATTGGAGGTTAACTTCAGCAATTGTTTCCGACGCAACAGCAATTTCGGGTAATAGATCAGATTTATATTTTTTCAATTTATAGTAACTGGGAAAACAGTCTTTGTGAAGGCCATTTACAACAGATCGTAGAAGAGCGTATTTTCTCTTAGACAAATCCAAATCTAAATACAATGCTAGCGTTTGTTGCAGAGTTAACGTCTTATTCGATTTTCGGGGAGAATCTGCATTCGATGGGATTTTCCGTCCGCGGCTTCCCATTTACGCTTTAGAATTACATCTACCACCAGCAAGGAATTCTATTGCGCCCAATATACCTTAAATGTTCCACTCTTGTCGGAAATATTGTTCCAAGTTGACCGCTCGTTCTTTTCTTTGCGTTCCAGGATTAGTTACATATCTTCATCCTGAAGTTGAGCTGTGCGTATAGCATCACTCGTCCACCCATCTAGTAATCCTACTTGTACATTTCAAAGGTCGTACGCCTCTTCTTTCTCTTCCGCTGTATGGCAATGTTTACAATCTGGCTTACATGGTCTTCTTGATAGAGCATCAGCGTTATTATGCAACTTCCCTTGATGGTGGGAAATTTGGAAATCGTACGTTTGAAGTCGTTCGATCCATCGAGCTGTTTGTCCTACCGGATTCTTAAAATTTAACAACCATTTCAGGGCGGCATGATCCGTCCGTAGAGGTACTTATGGAAATTCTTAACGGCTTCTACGGCAGCCAGCAGTTCCTTTCTTGTTGCGCAATAATTTCTCTCTGGCTTAGATAGAACTCGACTATAATATGCGACAACTCTCTCTTTACCATCGACTCCCTGTGACAACACTGCTCCAATTCCTGTGTTACTTCCATCAGTATCCAATATAAATGGGCGATCCGATCTTGCGAATTCCAATGTAGGAGTCTTACATAATTCGGCCTTCAATGTGTTGAATGCTGCCTCACACTTTTCTGTCCAATTGAATTTCTTGTCTTTACCCATTAGTTCATGTAGGGTTTTAGCCAAATTGGCGAAACCTTTAACAAACCGTCGGTAATATATGGCTAATCCCATAAAGCTTCTTAACTATTCCTTATCTTCTGGAGTAGGCCACTTTTGGACACCTGCTATCTTATCAGGATACGTTTGAACTCCTGCAGATGAAACGATGTGTCCCAGGAATTTTACACTCCTTTGGAAGAGTTCACATTTCTTCGAATTGAGCTTTAAGTTGGCCTGTCTTAATCGTTCGAAGACGGAGCGCAGATTATTGATGTGTTCTGGTAAATATCTTCCAACAACGATGATATCGTCCAAGTACACAAGACACGTCGTCCATGTAAGTCCCCGTAGAACACTTTCCATTAATCGTTCGAACGTTGCTGGAGCATTACACAATCCAAAAGGTATCACGTTGAATTGATAAAGTCCGTTTCCGGTAGTAAACGCTGTCTTCTCCTTGTCCTCCTCCTTCACTTCCACTTGCTGGTAACCGCTTTTTAGGTACAATGTTGAAAACCACTGAGCTCCAGAAAGGGTATCTAGTGTGTCGTCGATTCGAGGAAGTGGGTAACTGCCTTTCTTCGTAACGTCGTTTAACCGGCAGTAGTCGACACAAAATCTAGTTGTCCCATCCTTCTTCTTGATGAGCACTACCGGCGAAGCCCATGGGCTCGATGATTTCTCGATGACTCCTTGCTCTTCCATCTCTCGAATCATGTTGCCTACTTCTGATTGTTTAGCCAACGGTAGTCGACGAGGTGGCTGTCTTATAGGTCTTGACTCACCCGTGTCAATGCGATGTTTAACTATACCGGTGCGTCCGAATTCATCATTTCATATCACAAAAATATCAGAAAAATCGTTCAGGAGTGATTTAACGCTTGTCTTTTCTCCATCTGTTAATCCGATTTTCTGGGGCATCAGCCCATCAACCACAGAGGATGCACCAGAGGGCTGTTGAATTGAATGGTCCTTTCCCCTTGTCTGAATTGAGCTAATCATTGATACGGGTGCACATTCTGCGATTACCTCTCCTTTTCTTATTGCGACCGGCTCCTTGGTCGCATTTAGTACTCTGACGGGTACGATGTGCTTCTTCGCATCGATAAGGGCTTTCCCAACAAGGACGTTCCTCTTACAGCTTCGGTGATGTAAAATCGATTGTCACCGGGATCACTCTCGAGACTGGTCCAAATTACCGAGTCTGAACGAGCTGTGATCTCATCCTCCTCCCGCACATATTATTTCAGTCTTCGCAATTGTTCGTCCTGCAGTGTAATAGCAACCTCCAAGTTACCAATTTGCAGTGTTCTTTGCCCGATATCTAGAACAACTTGGTGCTCCTTCATGAAATCCATTCCAAGACTGCATTCGTCCGTAAAATCGGCAACCAAAAATTAGTGGGAGATGGAAATATTGCCCAGCACTATTATGCTTTCGACTTCTCCGTAGACTGTAGAGCATTCTCCTGTGGCAGTCTTCAGAGCGTTTCTTCTATTTTTTATTAAGGGCTATTTTGCCCACGACATCCGACCGAATTATGGATCTCGTTGCTCCAGTGGCGATTCTCACTGTTGTTGTCCTTGTATTAACAATCGTAGTTATAACCAAACTTTTGTTATCCCGCTGGAGTTGTGATACAGTTACTATGCTGGGCTGCACATTCCACTAGGCGACTTTCGCCCCATAAAGTCTGCCCTTACAAGTTTCCCGAGCTATTGGCCTCAGATTGGTCCGTTAATAGTCTCCTCTTATGATTGGCGCATGAACAACAATTCTCAATTGATGTTTCATTCATTCGTCGACGTTTCCTACAGTCAACAGAGATGTGGCCGTCTTCGCTTCGAATATTCTAGTACTTTGTTTCGGACTTTCTAGAATATTCTAGTACTGATTGTGTATATGTATATGCATATGTATATGTATATGTATATTGTTGCGGATTGGCGGTTGAATGTGCTGGGATGTACTGGAGAAATCTAGTACATTCGTAGTGTATACCAGTTGCGCGGAAGCTGTCGCGGATCAGCTGGCCGATTTTCACCAACTATGAGGTCAGCAGCGTCCTTTTTTGAATTGGCAGTTATGCCCACCAGTCAGTCTGCTACCAGCTATTATCGCGCGTACACCTTCCGGGTCAATGTTGCTGAACCAACATAAATTATGAAATAAATTAACTCAATCTCATGTAGAGAAATTGAATTGTTGTGCGTTGTTACTAAATTGTAAACTAAGTCGCATCCGACTTAAACAATAAAAACCTAAAGATCCACCTCGAGTTCGGTTTTGGTTTTCTTGTGCTCCCGTTTTGCTGCCAGTTTCATCGGGTTCCTCTCTACACGGGAACAGTGGACAACTTCAATCATTGCCGTCACAATATGTATATGTTAATGTATGTGTATATGAATATGTATATGTATGTGTATCATCATCATCATCATCATCGGCACTATAACCGGGAACCGGTCTTGGCCTTATTTAGCAAGTCCTGAGGCTTGTTAAATTTTCCATAATGACTTGTTTTTTCCGGGCAAGGTTATTAGTCTTGCGTCAGAGGCTCCCCGACGGGGAATCGAACCCCGGTCTCCCGTGTGACAGGCGGGTATACTAACCAGTATACTATCGAAGATATGTATATGTATATGTATATGTATATGTATATGTATATGTATATGTATATGTATATGTATATGTATTTGTATATATATATATATATATATATATATATATATATATATATATATATATATATATATATATATGTGTATATGTATATGTATGTGTATATGTATATGTATATGTATATGTATATGTATATGTATATGTATATGTATATGTATATGTATATGTATATGTATATGTATATGTATGTGTATATGTATATGTATATGTATATGTATATGTATATGTATATGTATATGTATATGTATATGTATATGTATATGTATATGTATATGTATATGTATATGTATATGTATATGTATATGTATATGTATATGTATATGTATATGTATATGTATATGTATATGTATATGTATATGTATATGTATATGTATATGTATATGTATATGTATATACATATGTATATGTATATACATATGTATATGTATATGTATATGTATATGTATATGTATATGTATATGTATATGTATATGTATATGTATATGTATATGTATATGTATATGTATATGTATATGTATATGTATATGTATATGTATATGTATATGTGTTGTAGTAGTGTTTGGAGTTGTCCACTGTTCCCTTGACGAGAGGAACCCAATGAAAAAGCAGCGAGGAACCACAAAAAAACCAAAGTCCGAGATCTTTATTCCTTGAGATTAACTTTTATTTCTCTTATTATTTAATTCGGATACACTTTGTTTTACTGCGATGAACTGGTACCTGTGATGTTAACTCCGATGGTGTGGGCGCGATGAAGGTTGGTTGCAAACTGACTGGTGGGCATAACTGCCAATTCAAAAAAGGACGCTGCTGACCTCATAGTTGGTGACAATCGGCCAGCTGATCCGCGACAGCTGCCGCGCAACTTGTATACACTGCGAATGTACTAGATTTCTCCAATACATCCCAGCACATTCAACTGCAAATCCGCAACATTCCGCCCGCCTTCGCCAATCATTGGCGAACCATTTTGTTCCAGGGGTCGGTAGCTAGGTGCCGGGGGTGTACGGTCTGCTGGTGGCGGTTATTGCTGTCCACTTCCACGTGGATGGTCGGTTGGGGCGGGGCCGCCAGCCTTGAGGGGCGCTGAAGGCTTGGCAGTTTGGGATGGCCCCTAGGGTATATGGCGGCAGGATGATCTTTTCCACTGAAGGCATCCGGTAACTTTTGTGGTCACGGAACCGGCCAATTGATCTGGGTCGGATTTGTAAGATCGCAACCCACGATCAATGACCACGTGATGACTGGTGATGGGTCTCGCTATGTCGAGGCCACTGGTGGTGAAGAGTGATGCGCCCGTTGGCGACCGTCCGAAGTTAGTAGCCGGCGGGGTGCGGCCGCTGGCGTGTGAGGCTGTCACGTAGAGTGTGGTGCGATGTCGTCCTTGGCACTGTCCGCGTGGCCTGGCGGAATGGCAGTCACGGGCCAAGCGCCTCCCGGAGTCGTTAGAGTGCAGCCTCTGTTGATGCACTGAGAGGTGTGCTTTCTTGTTGGAGTTCGAGAGACCGCTGGTTGCTGGGGAGCGCCGCCCGCCAAGCGGGGCATTGCTCGCTCCTCGTCCTGTTGTGGTGGCTGCACGTGGCAGTGGTTGGCCTGGGTAGTTTTGGACCCTGGCAGGAGCTTGACCACGTGGTGTCCTGGGTGTGGTGGGGTGCCTCTAAGTGTTCGAGTGGCGACCCGACTGGTCACCGATGTTGCGTTTTGGGGGTGGGCAGACGCGTTGGTAAATTTCCTGAGTGGTTGGCTTGGTGCTTCCTTAGGATTTGGTGGTCTCCCTTGAGACCCTCGGGTGGGCAAGCTCCTGGTTCCTCGATTGCCTCTCGCCCTTGCGGTGGTCCAGCGGCCGAGGGGCATGTCTAGTAGTTGGGCTACGCAAATGGTCGGTGGCTGGTAGTTTCATGGGCCTCGTAGGTGGCTCCTGGGGCCGATGCCGACGAGACTTCCTTTTCGTTCCCTTATGGGAGCTGCGATCGTCAGTCGTAAGTTCGACCATGTCCTCTGGGCTGGAGTTGTAAATTCGCAACCCGCGAGGAATGGCCAGGTGATGGCTGGTGACAGTCTTTGTCACCTTTACGCTGGATGCCGTGGTGGGTGCTACGCCTGTTAGCACCCATCCCAGTTCAGTGGCCTGCACGACGAGGCCGGAACGTTGGTCCTTCCTTAGACCTTCGAGAATGATGTTGGGGTACACGTCTGCCCCAAGGATGATGTCCACGTTGTCGGTGGAGGCGATGTTCGTTTCGGCAAGCTCCAGATCCGCTATGAACGAGAGATCCCTCGTCGCTGATTGTGGTGGTGGTGCATACACTGATAGTTCTGATAGGACGAAGGGCCTCAGTGTCCATTGTCTCGAGCCGTGGAGGGGAGAAGTGATGTTGATGGTAGCTTGAGTTCTGGTGGCAAGGCCACGAGCGCCCCCAACACCATAGGTGGAGACGGATGATGCTTGACGTCGGAAGTGCAACCTTCGGGCGAGTGACGACGAAATGAAAGTGCCACTGGAGCAGGGGTCCATCAGAGCACGGACTTCAATCCTCTGTTGGCTCTCCTACATCACGATGACTTTGGCTGTTGGTAGCAACGCGGAATGCTGTGAAGGGGTGCTGACTGTATGTGCGCAGGCCCCTTCATGACGGTCGATCCGGGGGCCAATCCTTTGGCCCGGAGCGGCGGTGAGATTGTCCCGTCGATGGCGGTAGCCCGGACGTGCAGCAAAGTGTGATGTCTCCGCTGGCATCGACGGCACGCTTTGCTGGAGTGGCAGTCGCGTAGGCGGTGGCGACCCAAGCAATTGAGGCACAAGTTCCTTTGGTGTGCGAAGGACTTCCGACTGCCAGGTGTGAGTGATCGGAAGCCCTCGCAAGCGTAGATCGCGTGTGGGGCCCTGCAGAATGTGCAAGGGGCCTGTTGCCTTAGGGGTGCCGGCGGTGTTCTGTGTCTCGGCACACGGGACTGGCTGGTGATTGGGCCGGCTGCTGTTGCTGGAACAGTCGATGGCGTGTTCGTGGAAGGCACGGACATTGGATCTGACACGGATCCTATGTGCGCCGTGCCCACTGCTTTCTCTGGAATGGCTGTAAAGGTAACCAGTTCCTCTGGGTCGGAGTTGTACGTTCGCAACCCACGAGGAACGGCCCCACAATGCGTGCGCGGCATCGTCTTCTGTGGGGGCTTCGGCATTGGGTCGATCATCAGGACCTGGAGTAGGTTGGGCTTTGGGCAGGGGGCACTCTGGTCGGCGGCCTGCTGACTCTTACCCACTGTTCTGGGGTGCGGTTCCTTTTCCGCTGGTTTAATGTCGACCGTTGGCAGCTGCACTGGGGGCAGCCCGCTAGGGTGGAGGCGATTGGCGCTGTTGGCCATGGTTAGGGAGGCTGAATTGAGCGCGTACTGGGCCGCGAGGAGCTTTGTCTCTTCCTCGAGGTATATTTCTTCGGTCTCGCCGAAAAAAATCCTCCGCGAAGTACGAGTGTTGTAGATATTCCAGTGCCGCCTGGAGACGGCTTCCCATTTGGCGCGGAGTGCGCGTTTGGTTGCTTCAATTCTGGTCAGGGTTGCTTGTCCCTTGTCTTGAATGTTGAGTAAGGTGCGAGCGATGGTGTCCTGTCCCGCGAACTGGGCGGCGATAAGCTCCTCGACCATGGTCACCTGTTCACTTGTAAGTTGTTCTTCTTCCTTTACTCCAGAGTGATCTGGTCGGCGATTCGCTCTTTTGGCCGGTTGTAGCGGTTCGTCATTTTCTGCATCGGTGTCCAGTTCCGACATATCGACTAGGTTAGTCGGTGGGCCCGGTGGCACGCCAGGCGTTTCCACTTTCTTTGCTTTTTCCTCAGCTTTCTTGCGTTTAGGCCTACTTCCTCAGTGGCTTGCGGCAGACGTTCCTCTTCGGCTTCTTGATGTTTGCGTTCAGTCAGACGTTCTGCTTTGGCGAGTCTTCGGCGTTTGGCCAATGCAGCCTTTGTTGCTTTCAACTCAACTGTCATTGGTGCCGGCATTTCGTTTGTGTTTGCTTCCAGTTTCTCTAGAACTATATTTTCGCTGAACTATCTTCACTGTTGTCGTGTTGTTCTTCAGGTGTGTTGTGCCGCGAGCTAGGCGGCGATGGATTAAATCCGCAGATTGCTGAATTCAGTGTGTTTTGCCACGAACTGGGCGGCGATGGATTTGATCCACAGGTTGCTGATTCCGATGTGTTTTGCCACGAACTGGGCGGCGATGGATTCGACCCACAGGTTGCTGGATCCGGTGTTGATTCCGTTAGAGGACTTCACGCCGATGGCCGCCGATGGACGGTCACAACGAGCAATGGCTATTTGTATCCTTCCTTAATGGGGTTGGTCTTTGCACTAGACGCTCGTGATAGTGTTGTTTCTGTTGCCTGATTCCTGTCTGATATGTTGAATCTCTGTTGTATTACGTTATCGTTGCCACTTTGCTTTGCTATATCATCATTATTGTAGTCGGACTTTGGGTTTGTAATTGAGTATTCCAACATCTTATTATCGATGGCGATACTTTCACCCTAAGCCGTCGGTTGAGGAGATATTTTGTTTACGTCCTCCTGTCTTGATTCAAGCACTACTTGTGATGTTTCGATGAGGTCAAATGTTTCATTTGTGAACTCCGTTTCGACATCATTTGCCGTATTACACTCAGAATTTGATTGATTACCAATGGTACTAAAGTTAGCGTTATTTTTGTCCGTTGTTATAATTGTTGTTGTGCCGCGAACTGGGCGGCGATGAGTGGATCCATTAAGCACTGGATCCGGCTCAAAGGACCATAAGATGTTGTAGTAGTGTTTGGAGTTGTCCACTGTTCCCTTGACGAGAGGAACCCAATGAAAAAGCAGCGAGGAACCACAAAAAAACCAAAGTCCGAGATCTTTATTCCTTGAGATTAACTTTTATTTCTCTTATTATTTAATTCGGATACACTTTGTTTTATTGCGATGAACTGGTACCTGTGATGTTAACTCCGATGGTGTGGGCGCGATGAAGGTTGGTTGCAAACTGACTGGTGGGCATAACTGCCAATTCAAAAAAGGACGCTGCTGACCTCATAGTTGGTGACAATCGGCCAGCTGATCCGCGACAGCCGCCGCGAAACTGATATACACTGCGAATGTACTAGATTTCTCCAGTACATCCCAGCACATTCAACTGCCAATCTGCAACAATATGTGTATGCATAGATATGAGTAAAATTAGTTAAGGGAAAGATATTAAATGTAGTAAAGAAAAAATAAATAAAATAAAATAAAAATAACACAAAAAAATAATGAAAAAAGAACTTATTTATTCGTATAGATAGACTAAATATCCCTACTACACGCTTGCATGGTCCTAAGTAGAAACAGGGCACTAGCCGACAACAATTACCCATAAGGCCTCGGTGGCAAGGGCACAAAAAAAGAATTGTAAAACCAAAAGAAAAAAAAAAGAATACTACAAAAAAAATCAAAAAACAAAAGTTAGACATGTCAGTAAATTAAATCGAAGTCACTATACCAGTAAGGCTTAACATTATAGCCCGTAAATTTAAGCAAAAAAATAACATATATATAATAGCTTATAACAATCAATAATCTAAATGGGTCTCAATAAAGTATTACTAATACAACTACGAATTTCATGAATGGCAATGCCATACATATTTGAACTGTCATTGCGGAATGCGGTGTTACATTTTGACATCAAAAGCTTTCAATTGTTTAACTTGTATGAAAACACAATTGTCAAACTCTGAAATATGCAGAGTTAGTCCGGGAAAACAATAACAGTTTTGACTTAGTTTAATCTGCAGTACTAGCATGAGATTGGAAGAGTTTTTGGAACTGAATGCGGATTTATTTCTTGACTACGATGGTAATCCACAAATAATCCTACAGTATAAAAAAGAGACATTCGTGGATACTGTCAGATATTGTGCTGAACCATCCCTGAGCCAAATAAAATGGTACGTATGCACAATAATTGGCTGGAACCTCCTGTGCCGACTGTCGCTGTTGGTAGGAAGATGGACTTACTCTCGCCCTTGGATCGACCATCTAATATCGTTCGTCTGCGGATGCGGTGTACTTTTCTACACAGTTGGAATGGATTTTGTCATAGTCTTCCTGTTCTCTATAGTCCTCTATGTAATGTTAAAAATACTGGAGTACGAACGGTTGAAGTACGCCGGCTTCGCCATGGGAAGCATCTGCATAGTTTCACTCTTCTCATATGAGCTGTTGGCAGAGAATCCAGTAGCATGGGGTAAGATTCGCGGAACCCTAATGGTGGCTACAATGAAAATAATCTCACTTGCATTTGACTGGAAAGCAAAGAGGCTGAACCGTGTGCCGGGACTGGTTCCATTTCTTGGTTACATATACTGCCCAGGAACTGTCGTACTCGGTCCATGGATTGGATTTGATGAGTACACTATAAACCTTACTCGTCCTCAGAAGGGCTTCCGTTGGATTTTCTGGTTACTTTCGAATCTCATAGCCGCTGTTGGTTTTCTTCTCTTATCGAATTGCTTCGTGGCACTCCTTTCTTCAGATCACTCATGGAAGTGGGTTGTGGCTTACCGTGACGCTTTATCATATCGTTGTAGCCATTATTTCATCTCGTTCCTGTCGCAAGGTGCAATGGCCGCCTGCGGAATTGGATATCATCCAAACTCACCAGATATTTCACCAACATTTGGTCACATGGTTACAGATCCATTAGATATGGAATTACCGCGCTCATTAATCGACTTAGTTAGAAGATGGAATATGCCAATGCATCGTTGGTTGAAAACGTATGTTTTTCGCACCATACGGACACAAAGCGCATTCCTCGCCATTGCAGCTACTTACTTAATATCATCTCTGTTGCATGGTATGCATTTTCAAATCTACGCAGTATTATTATCACTTGGGCTTTTCACGTTCATCGAATTCAAGCTGCGAGCTAAAATTGCCCGGCTCTTAAACGCTTGTGTGTTGCCAAAGCCCTGTGGAGGGGCATGTAATCATAGGTATAAGTGGACATCGACCCGCAGCATCATCTTGAACGCGACGTTCGCCCTGTTGACTGTAGTTCATCTGGCGTACCTGGGCATCATGATGGATGGACCAACCTCTCCAAGTTCCCAAACCGGCAGTATTTCAATAGAAAGTGGCCTCTACAAGTGGATGTCGCTTGATTATCTAAGTCACTGGATTTTTACGTGTAGTTATTTTCTTTATTTATTTATGTAATATCTAGGAACACATGTTAAGAAAAACAAAGGACAAATTTACATTTATATATGACGACGTTTGTGTGTGCGTTTTGAGTATAATAACAATAAACTTAGAACTATTCTTTTGTTAACAAGTTGTCTGTTTGTGTTGTCTCTTTGGGAGTGACTCAGATTTCATAAGCGATTGTAAAGCCACGAGCTTGATGTTTAATGACTAAGAATAAGTTCGTTTTTAATGTTTAATGACTAAGAATGAGTTCGTTCTTAATGTTTAATGACTAAGAATGAGTTCGTTGTTGGGCTCGTTTTCTTGGCCCAGGTTCGTAATAAAAATGGGGTTAATTATCATTTGTGGACCGAGTTTTATAAGGTTTAAATATATAATTACTAGTTTTTGCAATTTAAACAGAATTATTCAAGTTATTAAAGTACGTATTTACTTTTTTATTAGACTTATGCAAAATGGATCTTTTTATACCCTTGAGGATAGAGGACGAATGTGTCGACACTCTTTGGTTTCGACTACCTGAAGATTATAATCGCCGGGGTGCACATAATCAAGTACAAAAAGCGTTTGCCTTTTTTTTTTTATAAAATACAGTCGCTAAAATGATTATTAACCCTTAAATGGTAGGGTCGGACCATTCGTGCTTTTCCGAAAGGTGGGGGAGGTATTTATTTATTTAATTCTATTGTTTAAATAAATTAAAAAATCATAAATATAGCGATTGGTCCTTATACAAGGATAGTAATAAAGCAACAGGAATTTTTTCAGAATATTTTTAGCATTTTTAGGTACATTTTAAAGCGTCGGACGACCCTACCATTTAAGGATGCAAAAAACGACCCTACCTCTGAATTGTTAATGACTGTACAATATAAAAGGACCGTGTGGACAAAAACACTGAAGTGTGTGAAATTAACAAAGAGGAAAGAGAACGTGAACAAAGAAGTGAATGCTCTAAAACGTACATTATAACTGCCAGAAGCAGTTTGGTAGGAACGATGCTGCATTATATGGCTACTGGGAAAGTATAGTTATCTTTAACAATACGCAAGAATTTTAATAAGAAACAAAATTGAAAACTGGTCCTCTCTGCGGAATCGGATCCCCCCCGAATCACTGTCAACGTTCAACCGGCATCGGCGTTTTGTAATATCTCGAGGACACGGTTTCACTATCATTCTTGTCCTGACACCCCCTGTCGAGGCGTGCTGCTTGCCATCCAAAACGGACTTACATCTTCTCTTATTACCATCTCTTCTCCCAACCTCGACTATGTCGCAATAAAAATTTAACATTGCTCAAAATCCGTGCACATCATTTGCTTTTACATACCGCCATCGCAAGCTATCGAGTCATACGAACTCGCTATTGCGGCAATCGACCGCATAACGGAGCCTAGTTCTTCCCAAGACGACATTGTAGTCCTTGACGATTTTAATCTCCCCCATCTCCAATGGACGCTGTCTGACGACTACTCCCACTACATCTCAAACCCCACTACTACTAAGGAATGTCTCTTTATAGACAGCATCATTGACTCTAGCCTTTGCCACGTAAGCAATGTCCAAAACCATCTGGGCAGACAACTTGACCTTGTGTTCATGACAGACCCCTTTAATTCCTCAGTCGTCCCTAGTCCCCACACCCTCTCAACTATTGATAACCGCCGTATCCTTATACCACGACTACTCAGCCCACAGCACACCTTCCCCCTATTCATTTTCTTTCAACTTCCGAAAAGCCAATTTCCGCCTCATAAATGAGTACCTCAGCAATATCACACTCCGCGTAAATGATATAAGTGTAGAGGACGCTACAGCCTCGCTCTACACAGAAATCCACACCGCAATATCCCTATATGTCCCATACTCCCGACACAGGTTAGCATTCTCATCGCCCCCATGGTATAACCACAAACTACGCACCCTTCGTAACAAGAGGAATACGTTTTGGAACACTTTCCTAAACACGCGTTCTCCCCTTGACTACTCCAACTATCTGGGTTACTTTTACCAATTCACCGAGCTTTACAGCTCCCTCTACCACAATTACCTTGCCAAAGCTCAATTCAACCTGATCAACGACCCTAAATCTTTCTTCCACTTCATCAACCACAAACGGATGCCTATCCCACCTCCCTTTTCTACGGTTCAACTACTACAACGGACTCCCAAACCATATCTAATCTTTTCGCGTCCTTCTTAAAACTATCCCTTACAGACGACTCGTTCGAGCCTAACCCCTCCTACTTTATTGGCATGTCTGAATTCTCCCTCGGCCCTCTCATCCCTCTACACACTCAACAACACCAAGTCATAAAAAAAACTTGAAGAACTGAAAGACGAGTTCAATCCCGGCCCAGACGGACTCCCTGCTATCCTCTTAAAAAAATGTTCCTTTTCTCTCTCTCCCGCTCGCGTCCATCTTCAATCTATCCCTTGCTCAAGGTCTATTCTCTGATTTTTGGAAATCCTCTTACATAACCCCCATACATAAAAAGGAAAAAAACGATGTATCCAATTATCGTCTCATTGCCAAGCTTTCGCACATTCCCAAACTGTTCGAAGGCCTTCTGTATGAGGCGTTATGTTTTCGCTGCGAACCCATCATCTCTCCGAACCAGCACGGCTTCCTCTCAGGCAGGTCCCTTACTACTAATCTTGTCGAATTCACATCCCACACACTCCTTGCCCTAGAAAACGGCGATGAGGTCGATGTAGTCGCTACCGACTTTAGCAAGGCCTTCGACAACATTTCCCATAACCTCATTCTCCTCAAGCTATCTTCCCTCGGTTTCGAATCCCTGCTGATTAAGTGGGTCTCATCCTATCTCAGTTATCGAACCTGCTGCGTGCGTTTTAGATCCAACCTCTCCGATCATTTTTTCCCAACCTCAGGTGTCCCCCAGGGCAATCATCTCGGCCCTCTCCTATTGATCCTAACCATAAACGACATAGGCTCTTGTATTAATCACTCCTTCATCTCGCTTTACGTGGATGATTCCAACATTTTCAAGACAATCCGCTCTCCCCCGGACTCCTCACTTCCCCAATCGGATCTTGACAGCTTCTCGACTTGGTGCCAAAATAATTGCCTAGAAATGAATATCGCCAAATGTCACACAATCACCTTCTCTCGGAAGAGTTCCCCCACTCACCCACGCTCCTATCTCTTACTGAACCAACCGATAACATCGGTTGAATTGATTTGCGATCTGGTCGTCCTATGCGACAAGGAGCTCAAATTTACCGCACATATTGATTACATAATCCCCTAGGCCAACGCCGCCCTTGGGTTTGTCAAACGCTGATCGAAGGAATTCCTTAACCCCTATGTCACCCGATCACTCTACACAACTTTTGTCCGGCCACTACTCGAATACGCTAGTCAGGTCTGGTCCCCGTAGCAAACAAGTGACTCACATTCGCAGGATTGAGGGCGTTCAACGTCGTTTCTTGCGCTTTGCCCTCCGCGGACTAAACTGGGAGAATCCCCTGATTCTACCACCATACACAAGCCGGCTCCCTCTAATCAATCTAAACATACTTGGAGAGCGCAGAATCCATGCCGACATCATCTTTGTCCATCGCTTTCTGTCTGGCTCAATTAATTGTCCAAGCTTGCTCTCCACTTTAACATTGCACACAAACCCCCGTAACGTACGTAAACCCCGACTGTTTTACGTGCCTGCTCATCACACTTCTTACGGCGCTAACGAACCCATCTCGCGTATGCTACGACAGCCAACTTTTTCCCCACCTCCTTCGATTTCAACATCTCCACTCACGCTCTTAAACGACGTCTCAGAATAAATCCGGCCCTCCCTTCAATAACCTCTATACCCTGCAATCCACTCCTCTTCCTCCCCCAAACTAGTCCTCCCCTATACCTTTCCAAAGTTTCTAAAGGTCTCACGAAATTACTTACATCGTAAACGACTAAGCAGGCTCACAAAGGATAGAAATACGGAGGTATCAACTAAAACAGTGAAGATCAGTACACACTGCAACTCATTTACCACAAACTTTCCAAACTGGAGATCAACCACCAGTTATTGTTACAAGTAAGCAAGTTACGGCAAAAGCCGAACTAATGTCGAAACGCAATATTTTGGACTGCAAGGTGAACTGGCAACCACAAAGCCTCTTCAACAATTCATTGGGAATTTCAAAACTATCCAACAGCGACGTAACTGATGCTTTAAGGACGGCCGAGAAGATCCCTAAAGTTTTATTTTTTTATTTTTTTTATTAGACTTCTCGGGAGAGGCGAACATATAGCGCCGAGTGGGTGCCCCGAGATGCCACCAAATAACTGTTGCAGTTCTTTTTGAACAGTTGCAGGTTGTAACGCTCCGGGAACACTCGCGTGGGGAGGGAGTTCCACAGCTTCTCCCCTCTGTAACGGAACGAGTTCTGATGCAGGGATGTTCGCGCCGTCGGGAGATGAACCACAACGGGTGCGATCCGTCGGATTGTCTTGTGGACCATGTGACGGTTCCGCCAAACCCCACTGTCTACTTACTCGAAGAAGCCCCATAACTACAACCCAGCTTTCATAAGTTTCTGCTAATGCAATGGCATTAGCACCTGTAGATTTATCAAATGTATTGAGCTAAAAGCTCCTGGAAGAGAATTCTTACCTTCATTCATTTATTCGAATTCAAAATTCCCTCTAAGAATTCTGTTCCAACCATCATAAATCCCAAGCCTAATTCAGCACCTTCGGTTGCCATGCAAATCCCAATCTTACATACGCATTTTCACTAGTCGAATTCCTGAAAACGGAACAATTTGGTTTACATAAAATGTAACCATCATAACAGGGATCATAAACATTGCGTCGCCTATTCGCAGCCTCAACATGTGTATAATAAATTCCTTTACATACACATTGGCTGGCGACCTGTACCCAGGGGACAAAAGCAAATATACGCATCCTGCATCTTAAGGCAAATGCAAATAGGAAATGTATACCTCCCCTCACCAGCGATGCCATAAACACCAATTCTCATCAAATAAGCTAAAACCAATTAGCACTATGGTTATGACGCATTGCGGCTGTCAATACAGGCGCAATGCACATCATAGACAATCATCTATGTGATCTCGTTGTCCTACATATTTCTGGATCTGCTTCTCATGACTTAGCGGTATGAACAAACAGAGACCCAATTAGCACCCAATGAGATTCGGCTTGTTTACTTAGCCGAACCCACATCTCATTGATGCACATTATTCCCTTTCTTTGTTTCCAGATTCGTTCGCATGGCTTTGTCCCATGAAAGAACCAATGTTCACACATACATGTGTACCATTATAGATCTTCTCTACGAGATCAGGTTACCTACCCCCAAAGAGAGACTTCACGTTTCTCTTGGGATGGAAAAAGCATCCTTAAATTAAGAGAGCCAGTTTCACTGGCCGAATTTCCTTAATCAATGAATAGTTATCGCTGAGTCTTTTTCCATCACCCGATCGAGCCGGTCGGCTCTCCAACTTCGCTTCCGTAGCGCTGCTGAACGCGAAAGTCAACCGCAAGTCGAGTTTCTTTCATTTGATCAATGTGCGCGAAAATATATTAAGTTCTAATACGAAGCCAATGTCGCGCCCAAAATAAAGGAATAATAATGTTGTGTTGAGGTGATACGTTCCGTCCGGTATTCAAGTGCCTAAAATCTAGAAGAACACTAAAATAAATATTTCTGTAACCGTGAACCTGAGCCGTATGCCGGCACACCAACTTCCTCCCTACAACCGCATGTAAACCGAATTGCGTGGAACAATACCACGAATCTCCGAAGAACAGTACCCGTGATAATACGAGTATCTGTAAAACAGACAGAGGTCGGCTACGCGCCTTCGATGTGATAGCGACTGTAGTCCCGACGTTAGCGCCGTGTCCCCGATCAGGCGGATCGCTCGTCTCTGTATGCTCTCAAGTAGGTCGAGGGTATGTTTAGGAGCAGAGCTCCAAACATGAGAGCAATGTTCGAGCGCGAGTCTAATTTCGGATTTATATAGGAGAAGAAATTGGGGCGGAGTAAATTATTTCTTAGCTCTAAAAAGATAGCTCAGTTTTCCTTAGGCTGATCTGGCGATGTTCGACAGGTATTTATGCCACGATACATTCCCACAGATCGTGACAGCGAGCAATTTCAAACTTTCCCCAGCCTCGAGGGCCCGGCCATTCATTATCAGCTGTGGCACCGATGATCCACTTTTCTTTGTGAATGTTGTATATTGTGTTTTCGTTGCATTGAAGTCAACGAGATTGACCTTTCCCTACTGCAGGACCTTATCCAGATCCCGATTCAGAGAGTCGATCTGGGTATATCTCAGTTGGTGCAATATTGATACACCAATCGGCCGAACACTCGAAAAGGAGGAAACAAGCGTACTATCATCCGCAAAACTGAACACTTTGTTACCCGTTCTCTCCAAAAAATCATTTATGTGAAGCAAGAACATGGTTGGAGCCAAAATAGAATCTTGGGCCATCCCCGAATTAACAGGATACAGATCCGAACGCTCGCCGTCCACAACAACCCGGATCGATCGATTCTCAAGAAAGCTCCTCGTCCAGTCGCAATGCTGTTGGGAAAGTCCATATGAACGAAGTTTGCTCAGTAATGCCCCGTGCCAGACGCGGTCAAAAGCCTTAGAGATATCCAATACGTCCGCCCTTGACTCACCATGCCGCTCAATCGCAGATGTCCATATATCGGTTATAAGTGTCAAAAGGTCTCCCGTGGACCGCCTGACACGGAATCCGTATTGACGATCATCCAGAAGTCCGTTCTACTCCAAATACTTGATTAACTCTGTATTGATGACTTTTTCCATCATCTTACATAAAATAGACAGTAATGCTATCGAAAGTGTGTGCTGTGTGTATAGATCAGGTCGGTAGGACCCCAATTATAGCGTTTGGAATGATAGTGAAGAACGTGCGATCCGAACAGACGCTATGACAGTTAGAATCACAAAAAATTGAACCCATGCGTAAACATCAGGCTACTGGCCGTGTGTACGAATTCGATTTCTAAACACAAGTAGACTCAACTGATGTGGATTTGTTATCTTATCGCTATGGTATACGGCTCTGATGCATTTTCTTATTCGATTTTCGTTCGATGTTGTTTACTATTTGCTTGTGTATTGTGTGTGTATCTGTTAGAAACGCCACAAGTATACGCGCGAAACCTCAAACCGAAGACCGTTCCGGCGCCATCACAGGTGGCTCCAAAGATCGGGGTCGATGTTTGAATTCGCGGAAAATAAATTCGCGAACACATCAGCATTATCCTTTGAATTTGTGACTAACGTCCCGCTGTCTGTCACTAGGAGGAAGCGAAGTTATTGCTGACAGCCGTTGCCATTGACCAGAAGGAGCATGAACCAGTCGGGCGCCGAAGGGGTTTATTGGTCACTCAGATGTTGTAAGCCCTCTTCGTGGTATCAATCGCATGGTTGTACGCATTTCTGATTCTAACAAAATTCGTTCTGTTAACATCGGTGGGATTGGAGCGCCATTGTTTAAAAGCTCTATTTTTTGCCGCTTAATATGCTCGTATTTTTTATCAAACCAAGTTTTATCGGACGAACTTCGTTTGAATAATCTTTGATACCGACTGCGGGCAAGCGTTGACATCGGAGTCTCCGAAGCACACCTCCGACCATGGAAATTATGCGAAGAAATCTCGCAAATCATCCCAGTTAGCAGCCCCATACTTCCATACATGGCGAAGCTGCATACGCCGGTTATTCGTTTGGTATGCAAATGCTTGCGCGACAGATACCAAGCAGTGATCTGAGTTTCCCAATGGCGCAGAAACCTCTACGGTATAAATACTCGGTTCGGATGTCAAAAACAGATCCAGGGTGTTCGCTTAATCACCTCGGGCGTCCGGCACTCGCGTTGCCTCCTCCACGAGTTGAGTCAAGTTATGGCTTACAGCAAACATCTCCGCCAGCCTCCCAACCTCGTTGGTTCCGTTAGAATTTAACAACCAGCCGGAATTGTGCACATTAAAATCGGCAAGGACAACAATTACAGAAGCTGGGTGGTTGATCTGTATCCAGTTCGCGGTATGTGAAAGATGTTCGAAAAATGTCGGCGGTCGGTCGTCATTCGGGGAGCGATAAAGACAACAAAGAAACTTAACAGATTTCCTCAGCATGACCCCCAACCATATGATGTCCATATTACTGGGTTCCAACACCTCCATCCTCTGGAAAACCAGATCGGACCGCGCGAAGGCGCAGTCTCCGCCCTTAAAATGGAATCTCTTGCTCGTTCATGGCTATACTGACTACAAAGTCGAGCGGGACCGCTAGCCAAGTAGGTTCCCCTACTTTTTATAAACCACACAACAGCCACGCACACAATTATATAGCTCGTAACTTGTTGCTAAGCAAAAAAGTAGAATTACCGTTTATATTTGATTCATCATGGTATATGACTGGTTGTTCAAAGTCAATCTACCAGAGGGAGTAAGAATCATTAGATATGTTGATGATTTGGCAATAGTTAAATTGAAAGATGATTTGGAGATGGGCTAATAACCTTGCCCGGAAAAACAAATAATTATGGACAAACTAATAAGCCTCGGATATGGATACACGAAGACGACCACAGAAACGAAAATGGCTAAACAATTTGAGAATTTTCCCATGGAACGTCCGCTCACTATACAGAGCTCGAGCTGCACAGCAGCTAGCCGATGCCCTGTCCGAATATAAGGCTGACATAACAGTATTACAAGAAATAAGATGGACAGGGAGCGGTGTAATTCAAAGAAAGCCGGTTTTCAGGCACTAAACAGGCTTCCATTGTTTGCATGAGAACACTAATGACATCGAACTGGCAGCATCCAATAACTTGGTTGTTGCGAGTACCAGGTTTCCGTGTAAAGATATCCACAAAGCCACCTGGGTATCACTTGGTGGAGCGACTGGCAACCAAATTGACCACGTGTTGATAGATCGCCGCAACTCCTCGAGCTTGATGACGGTACGAACGTACCGACGTGCCAACGTTGACTCGGATCACTATCTTGTTGGTATAATTATCCGAACACGGATTGCCCTACGGAGACGTAATGCAACCGCGGATCAGGTTCGGATCAACATGGCTGCCTTACCCATTCAGAACACCAGCAACACCTTTGGTCATGCGTTAGGAGTGGCCCTCGAAGAGCTCAATGGAGAGAGAGTAAGTCCTGGTAAGCCAGAATACCGGGCGTAGAAGAGAAATGGACACGCCTTAAGAATACTGCCATTAGTGCTGTCAACTGCATCTTAGACAGTAGTCATAGAGATCGGAGCAATGGGTTTGATTATGAGTGAAAACTAGGGACTGAACGTAAGAATGCTGCATACCGGGTAATACAGCAGTCTCATAGGACGCGGGTGCGCGTGGAGAAATACAAAGAGCTCAGAAGATCTGAAAAAAGACTCCACAGACAAAGGAAAAGTGCCTGGGGAAAAAAATCTTGCCTGTGTGATTGAGAAAAGAAGAGAGCGAGGACCACACCAGACGCGGAAGTTCTACCAAATAATCCGCAGTATAACGCGATACACACCACGCTGCGCATAGTGCGAGGATAAAGAGGGTAATCTGATCACCGATCCTGAAGGCATTCTGAGCGATGGGAAGTGCAGTTGTATTGAATTCCTTAATGGTCAGCTCACAGAAGAATTGGAGGCACCGCCAATGCAAGATCAAGACCAAATACTGCTGCCACCACGTATTGAGGAAATAGTAAAAGCTATAAGACAGCTGTTGCATGCATATATGACATTAACGGCCATACGTTGAACTTTCAACCAAAAGGTATCATACATTAAAGTTTTAATAACTTTCAACCAAAAGAATTCTTTCGGTGTACCATCAAAATTAATTTCCTGTTACAACGACAGAGTTTTTTCAGTGAAGCTATGAAACACTATCACGCCTACCTTTTCATCATCGGCACTACAACCGGAAACCGGTCTTGGCCTTATTTAGCAAGTCCTGAGGCTTGTTTAATTTTCCATGATAATTTGTTTTTCCGGGCAAGGTCATTAGTCTTGCGCCTACCTTTTGCTAAACGCAAATTCCCATCAAGCAATAGCATATGCCACCACTACACGTAAATTTTACATTCCCATAACTAAAACTGCAATTCTGCAATTCCCGCATTCTATCCTAACACATGCCTTCTGTTCACATCACCGTGAATCGGTTGATGCCTGGATCCGTTGGTTGAAATTTTCCCATAGCCTTGGAGTAAAGCTGCAGCCCGAGTAGGTGTAAGGTTGCCACCTTAGGGTGAATGACGGCAGTATTGCAACGTTGCAGTTTCCATCGCGTTGGCATGACCTGCGACTGGGCTGGCATCGGGTAATTGTCTCAAGGTAAATGATGCGATCGTGGTAAGGAATGGCAAATCCGGTTTGATTTTGGGTATATAAAACGGGTTCTGGCACACGAGCAGTCGTAAACTAAGAGTAACAGGTTGCAGCCTTTGCACTGGAACAGCGGGCCTGCTACTCAAAATAAAATAATAACATACTGTAATAGCTTAATTTAATTAAATAAAACAAAATAAACTCTACAAAACTATTCGTCTACTCCTCTCGACTCTCCAGTAGGACCCGGAAAGGAAAGGGCGGACCGCCCTCAACCATTCAGGTAAGGTTTAAGTAGACAACCTCACTACTGAGCGCAGCCGGCACACATACAGCCGTTGCCAAGTAAATAATTTATGTGAATACTTTTTATGGTATTACACAGCTCAAATTGAATAAAGCTCCGGAGCTGGTGGCATATCAGCTGAGTTGAACAAACAAGGAGGGGTAGCGTTACATCACACAATTCACGAGATTGTGGTGCACGTATGAAAGCTAGAGGAGATGCCGGAAGATTGACGTCGTGGAATAATTTGCCACATACTTACGAAGGGAGATATCACAGTGTGTAGCAACTATAGGGGTATAATATTGCTGAGTACCGCCTATAAGATACTTTCCTCCATCCTACAACATCGGATAGCCGCATCGTTAAATTCATTATTGGTCAATATCAGTGTGGCTTCATCCCAGGCAGATCAAAGATTGATCAGATATTCACCCTTAGGCAAGCGGAAAAATGTCTGGAATTTAAGATTCCATTATATCATCCATTCATAGACTTTAAGGCCACCTACGACAGCTTAGCCAGGGTAGAACTATATAATGCCATGAGAGAGACACGATATCACGGTGCATGATATTCACAAAAAGTATAACATAACAATACTCGTTGCCCAGGTGCTCCGATAGATGTGTGTCGTGGTGCATGGTACTCACATAATAACGTGTCATCTGAGAAGTGACTCATCGTGGATTTGCCATGCAATCAGTGTTTGAAATTAGGAACACCGTTTTCAGATCATGATTGGACGGGCGAAATATAATGGCTTTTGACCCACTTCGTATTGATATGCATCGGAAATGTTGATGGGAGAAATGGTATTTAAGAACCGATTTTTGAAAGAATAAAGCAGATACAAGCTGACTACAATCAAACTTGCGTCTCATTATTTTTTTTTACCTTTTGGTAGATATTTATGCCCTACCCTACGAATATACTCCGACTTTCTGGCAGAAACCTATGGCATTCGTGCCCTGGCATAGAGTCAAGCTGGGATCTCTTCTTTAGGACCGTCTACTCCGACAGCACTGTTCGAACGAATTGGACCCGACATAACATTGCGTTGAGGTGAATAATACCCGCACATCATTCGACCGAAGCTGTGCATGCGAAGGATGAAAAGAATAAAAAAGAGAGCGCAATAACTTCGGGGTTGGCTTAGCTTATGCGCTTGTATCAAATGCTGTCTCTAAGGATGACCTACTGCCCTAGTGCAATGGCTGTGGTGATCTCAGAGTGCATTGAACTGTAGGGAGACAGAATTATGGAAGAGAGGAAAATGTAGCTGGTGCTATTCACCGTGAAATGAGATCGTTGATCCCAAGCGAATAGAGTGGCCTGGAAAAAGCCAAAGTGACGCTAAATTGGCTAGGGTAATTTATCGTGGGAACTAATTAAATATTTTGATAAACTCCCCAGCGATTGCATGATTATGCCACAGCGTCGTCTGATTTGACTTGTTGTTGTTAACCGACATGATGTGATTTCCGGTGGAAATCTCATGGGCTAGCAAAATGGAGTTGCCGTATGGCAAAAAGGTAGCTAAACTCAATTATGCATTGTCTGCATATAATAATGAGTTTAGCTATGCGTCCTTTGGGAAAACAATGATTCTCAGGTGAATTACCGAACGGTGGGATAGGGGTTGGTATGACGCTCTGAAAGCGGTCGAAATAAGGCGAAATTGTGGGTTGGTTCTCCATGTAGTATAGACAACCGCTACAGACCGGCCTTTCAGACAGAGCCTTCATCATTGGCTTTGCCTTCTGACTGTCTTAAAATATCCAGAATCATCTCGAACTTGGAGGGCGTGGTAGGGTAAACAAGTTGGGATAGGTAGAAGTGGCACGCTTCTACTGGGCTAGTGCCGAGAAAATCGCTAACTTCTAAGACAAAGTGATAGTAAAAACAGACGGCCTCGAGTTTTAAATTTTGTTAGATGTATATTCTGAAGGCATTTTATGAAAATCCTAGTCTTTAGGTTTATCCTCAACTATCTCTTGTGGGATAACGGGTTAAATACCCGATATTCGATTGAAGCAAATCCCTACATTTTACACTGAAATTTAACGAACACCCGCGTAATGGTCTCGTCTTACATATAATTAAGAGAATTATCTTGTTCTGCATTTTTGATTACCGACATCAGTCAAATTAAGAAACGAATTTTCCGAGTTCAGTCAATTGGAAACACTAGATTTCAACCCTTTGATGAATACGGACACAAAAAAAATTCAAATTTCTTTCAAACAGCAACTGACATCGTATTAATAGGCAAACCCTCGTTGTTCGTTTAGGTCTCGCTTTTCGCGTACACCCTCGTTGGCGATGGAATCCTTTTGTGCACAAACATCTCATTGAGTCACATCGAGAAATCGTTCGGCGGGATTTTTAATTAACGAACTTTTCCAAACACATTATCTCCGAGAGGCAGTGGCACGTGGACCAAACGGGAACATAATATTTAGCAAAATGGTTTCCGGTTGCATTTTAATAATCCCATAATGATCATACGAACCGAATGGCGTACATTCCACTGTAAATTGGCTTAATGAGCAGAAGTTGATGGATTCGACTTGACATTGAAGCGACGCAGGCATCCATTGAGTTGACTACCAGTCCGCAACCCTGATGGCAGCAGCGGTTGCTCAGAGGTTGTCCTTTATTCCATTGTTGGGGAGTGATTCACTTGTGTGACTGGTGCCGACAGTATAACGTGTACCCTCGGGAGACTACGAAAAACCACTTAACGCATTTAATTTCAAACACCATGAGGGTAAAAAGTTCACAGAAAGTGAACGGACGTAAAACAATGGAGAGGAGAACTTTACTTCAAGGATGATGATGTGTAAAAATTGCACAGAGATTAAAACTTGATGCAACAACCCCTTTCCAACCCTACTTTGTTCGTATGGTCTGTAATGAGTCCAACAAACCGTTTCAGACGCACGTATTGTGAAAAGGGTGTATACTAACCCTGCAAGTCGACAGATATTCCCAATCCAATTGGACCAAAAGAGTCTGCACTCATCTATCGACGCACTAGAACTACATTAACAGGAGCATTTATAAAATGGTACTTTCCTTAAGCTGAACCCAGATTATCGCCTTGAAACAAACAGTCAGAATAGATGCGTCTACCTCACCCTAGTTCCTAAGAAATATGGTAGCCGGAAATATCTCCACTCACGCGTCATAAATTCCCACTGGCGACCCGACAACAAACTGGATACCGGCGAATGAGGGACCGATGAGCTGAGAAGTCGAAAGTCAGTGCTCTCCTTAGCTATCGGAGGATGTAAACGGGGAAAGCCTGCGTGGGATGTGTGTTGCCTTAAAGGTGTTTGACTTTTTACTCAAAAACACAAGTTTTGTTTTTGTAAGTCACTACAAGGTTATCGATCGCAGATATTCCTGCCGAGATGAGGAGCCGGGAGAAGTGATTTATAGAACGCCGCATTCGTCGGTGCCATGTCGTGCAATAGTAGACCAGTGAACTTTGAGATCGTTATTGCGTTTTCAGATTTCCCTAGTTTTCGACGACACCCTGGGGATGTTGGCATTGAAGTAGACTGCAGTTATAAAAGGATTTGCAGAAAACAATGAACACAAAGGAGTTTAAACGAATCGAAATAGCACAATTGACATCGACATTAGACATCAAATACGAAGTGAAAGCAATATATAATTTCATAGTGAGGGCTAGAGGGAATAAAAAAGACAACCGTTTAAATAATAATATAAACTTATAGCGATATTAAGGCCAGGAAAATAATTTCATTTATACATTTAGCTTAGTTGTAAGTTCGCAAGTTCGTTTAACCCAAGGAAAATCTAACTTAAAAGTCAAGATAATTGTTTGCGACTACTCAAATTATTCAGTAATATGTAGTTTTATTTTTGGAATGCTTTCCAACACACAGTGTAAGGGTATTTGAAAAATACGAGGGTTGCCTCTTATGTTTCGGGATTTGGCAACACTAGTGTTGCAATCCGGCAATTGACAGCTCTGTCGTAAAGTTGGACATTTTTGAGGTTATACGCACTCAGAACGTTTTGACATACGAGCGCTATTTGTGTTGTTTACAGTAACTTAAAAGATTCATCTCGGCCCAAAAATGGAATTAAATCGTCAACATTTTCGTGCGATTATTTTTTACAACTTTCGGCGTGGATTAACTCAGCAACAGTGCATGGATGAACTTAATTCCATTTTTGGCGATGAAGCTCCATCAAGGACCAGTGTTTATCGACGGTATGGTGAATTCAATCGTGGTCGTAGTTAACTCCAAGATGAATTTCGTGAAGGTCGTCCAAAATCAGTTGTTGTTCCGAAAACCATTGATGCTGTGCGCGAACTGATATCGGAAGATCGTCATGTGACCTATCGTGAGATTGAGACAACCTTAGGCGTTAGTGGGACTGTAGCGTTTCCGCCAAACCCTACGGTCTACTTACCTGAAAAACCCCCATAACTACTACCCAACTCCCTTAAGTTTGCTAATGCAACGGTATTAGTACCTGTAAATGCTTCACGCATTATATAGATCACCATCTGTAATCATAAAATCCCTATAAAGAAAACTTACCTTCATGCATCCCTTCGCATACAATTTTCCGTAAGATTTCTTTGTTTGCTTATTTGGTATTCTGAACCAATTCGGTACCAGACAAATTCCAGTAAACAAAATAATTCGGATTGCATTCAATGTAACCGTCATGACAGGGACCATAAATATCGCGCCGTCTATTTTCCCAGCCGCGTCATATACCTTTTCATACACATTGCCTGGCAACCTTTTTTGTTTGTCTTACCAACAAACAACCCAAGCAGCTGCATATAATTAGCGCAATAGACGCTGAAACCAAATTCTCCAGCATTTCCTAATGCAAATATGAACCCGGTTTCTATTGCAGCCGGAGATGCCATAAACATCCAATTTGCTTTTAGCACCTTTTTCTCCTAACGTCGAAAATAGCGACGAGGCATCGTATAAACATGACCCTCATTAAAGAGCGAACCATTTGGTCGCCTTTTCTTTTGTCCTTGCCGCCTGCCTGTTTCGTTGTTCCACTGCACGTGTGAATAGCATTGATCTCAACGATCCCACACATACCACCATGATCTTTATTACAAGATCTGGTTTCCTATACCACCAAGAGAGACTTTACGTTTCCCTGGTGGTAGGTAAAAAACGATATCCTTATTGGAGAGGATATCGTCTGAGTCGTCTTCCATCCTTCAGCGCGTGAGCATGGATTATTTTTATCATCCCCCGTAGGGTGTGCACCGGAGTCTGTACCCCCGCGGGTCGTGTCCCTTACGCGAGTCGAGTTTCGTGTCGTTTAGTGTTTTTAATTGTAAAAAGTCGAACTGCAGTCGATTAAGTACATAGCTAGTATTTTCACATAAAAATAAATTAAATTAAAAGAGCGGTGATCACCAATTAAATCTGTGTGTTTTAATTCTACCAATCCTTTGGATATCCTTGGTGAACAGTTTGCCGCGGCGTTCGTTCATTTCTTAGTGAGGACTTTCGGCACAGTGTTTTACCTGGCTAACAATTGATGATGGAGGAGGAAGATAATCAGCGTCGTACGCCGGCGTACCCTACTTTCTCCCCACAGGACCAGCATACATTCAATGTTGCATAAACATTTGACTGTCAAAAAAATTTGTTCGCGTTGGATCCCACACAATTTGTCAATCGCCCAAAACAACGCTCGTGTCAATTGGTCGAAAGAAATGCTCAAAAAATACGGTCGCGGTGCTTCGAAACACGTCTATGACATCGTGACAGGTGATGAATCGTGGATTTACCCGTATGAGCCCGAAAGTAAACAGCAGTCGACTGTCTGGGTGTTTCAAGATGAGCCAAATCCAACAAAAGTTGCTCGCGCACGAAGCACTTCCAAGCAAATGGTCGCCTGTTTTTTCGGAAAAACTGGACATGTCGCAACCGTACCACTAGAACAACGCAGAACAGTCAATTCTGAGTGGTACACAACCATTTGTTTGCCAGTTGTCTTCCAAGAAATCAGGAAAACCAACCGCCGAAGACGGATCACTCTTCATCACGACAATGCGAGCTCTCACATATCGGCTGCGACAACTGCATTTTTGAGCACCCAAAACATCGATTTGATGGGTCATCCGCCGTATAGTCCTGACTTGGCACCGAATGACTTCTTTTTATTCCCGTACGTAAAAAACAAACTGAGAGGTCAACGTTTTTCGACACCTGAAGAAGCGGTTGCTGCATTCAGAATGCATGTGTTGGAGATACCTCAATCAGAGTGGCAAAAGTGCTTCGACAATTGGTTCAAACGCATGCAAAAGTGTATAGATCTTCATGGGGAATAATTTGGAAAAACAATAAAGTGATTTTCGATGATCAATATTTGTTTTTGTTCTCTAATCCCGAAATATAAAAGGCAACCCTCGTAAACGTAAATTGCCCAAAAAATGCAAAAGTCTCTTGACTTTATTACATCTGTTAGTTTTATTTGTTTAAAGTTTTACAAATTATCTTTTTTAAACTTTTCCTTCAAATTTCATTAAATAAAAAAAAAAGTGCGGCGGGAGGCCAATTTAAACGATCAAGGACAAATGTGCCCCTCAACTTGTCTCTGGCTTCTGGTCATCTTGCGACAACCAGAATCACCCATGCTCATGAGGATGTTGATCTCGGTTTTAAGATACCTGCAAAAGAAGGGAGGAGGTATCTAGGGATAGTATTTACAGGGTTAGTTCAAAGGTCTCTAACTACTTGGTGGGATAGAAATCATACAAGACAAATGGTCTTGAGTGCGGTAGTAAACACAAATTACGTCTTTGGCGTCTAATAATCTGCGCTTTGGTCGGTGTGTGTGTTTTTTTGTTTTTTTTTTGTTTTGTTTTCGCTAGAAAGGTGAAAATCTTCAAAAGATACCTCTGAACCGATGCGGAGGCATGCCGGGTTTTTACCGACTAAAACCACCTCCCGCCAGGCACATATTCCCGTTGATCTCCGCGGTACTTTCTTGTAGATATTCCATCGCGGAGAAGAACAGAGTTTACCTGTTACTCCGTTCGTCGCGTCGCAACTGCTGCATCATTTCACAGAGAATACCATTTTTACGGACCATGCCTGTTTTGAACTCAGCATGTATTTTATTACTCCTCCCGGAGTAACTGTCCGTCTCATATGTCTCTCCAAAATCGTTCGTGCGGTCTCGAATCTCACGCACTCTCTGAGTACGTGTTCCGCGTTATCTATTTTGCCTTCGCAATACAAGCAGTATGGGTGATTCACATTTTTATACTTGTGTAAGTAATGCCGAAAGAATCCAAGTCCTGATATTAAGTGAGTCAAGTGGTAATGTTTTTTTTGCACCCAGGTTTCTATATCAGGTATCATGGTGTGGGTCCATCTTCCTTTGGTGGAAGAATCTCACCTTCCTTGCCATTCTCTTAGGCTTGAGAGCTCTAATTGTGACCCCATTGTAGGACGATTCCCTTGGGAGACCTCATGCAATGCAGCGTTTTCTTTAGCTGCAATGTCAAGTGATGTCCTCCTGGCCAAAACATTTATGGCATTGTGGCGGTTTTAAAGGCTCGCCCGAAGACCCACCCATCGTCCTAACCCAACTCCCCTTTCCCAACCTGCAATACCATTACCGATCATAGCCCCTTACCTGCATATGAGCAGTTCAAAGCTCTGGTTCAATCAGTTCTTACATGAAAAATAAGCCCACGGCAAGATCATTATCTTGCTATGATATCAAACAAAGCATATCAACCAAACTATTTCGGTTCATCTTACATGAATCATTTAGGAACCTGATCGGTTCTATGGGGGTTCTCCATACCGCATGGAGAACCAACCCACAACGCCAACCAATCTTGACCGCTAACAGCGCGTCACCTCACCCTAATCTGAAACCCAACTTCCCATGCAAAATCCGCAATAGCATACATTCCTAACTTCGCAATAAAACACATTCCAAAACCCGCAACAGAATACAATTCAACAGAATATATTCTAAATCATCCCCGCATTCATTTTCCCAAAATTGCTTCGGTCAATTCCTTACCGAATTCATATTCCCTCCTTGCGACCAAGCAATCTCAATTTCCCCGGAAATTCATAAGCTGTAATAAAATGCATATTCCAACCTACAATGGAATACCAATCATCTCCCTCAATTACATCACCCCACATACATTTTCCCAAAATTGCTTCGGTTAATTCTCTACTTAAGTTATATTCTTTCCTTGCGACCAAGCAATGTTAATTTCCCCGAAATTCATATGCTGTAATGAAACGCATATTCAAATCCATAACGGAACATTAACCATCACCACCAACTATACCAAGCCGCATACATTTCCCCGAAATGACTTCGGTTAATATCTTATCTAAACGATATTCCTTGCTTGCACCCAAGCAATTTCAATTTCCCGGTATACACAACCAACCAATCCAACTCAGCTTGTACGGCGAGAATTCGCTGGAACTGAATTCTTATGCGAGCATAGCAACTCCTCTCGAAATTCCTCGGAAGTAACCGCAACCTTATTTCTGCTATGATTCAGCCGCCACGACGCGACGAATAGATTTTTTTTCCATTTCATCAGCCAGTCACTATCCAACCGCCATCAAGTGCGCATCCCCCTCTTATCATCCGCCAGTGAGTCGAGCTTCAACCGCCACCCGGGGCACACACGGAGTCGACATCCGATCGCCACAGTTTCGAATATTTCCATCCGGTCCAGTCAGTCGGCGCTGACGTGGTGTATTTCGGTGGTTCGTTGTCGGTACGTGACGTGCATTTCGACCACCTAATGTTCAGATAGTTATTGTATTGCGCAAATACCACACAAACAGTATTTCGGGTAGTTATCGGATGTATTTACGATGTTTATATATGTGTACAAAGGATACGCGTGTAAAGAATTATATTATTAACTAGATGTACTTTATTTACGGTGTAAGAACTTCACGCAATCAGTATTCCGGATAGTCATTGGATGTATCTAGGACGTTTATATATGTGTACAAAGGAAACGCGTGTAAAGAATTATATTATTAACTAGATGTACTTTATTTACGGTGTAAGAACTTCACGCAATCAGTATTCCGGATAGTCATTGGATGTATCTAGGACGTTTATATATGTGTACAAAGGAAACGCGTGTAAAGAATTATATTATTAACTAGATGTACTTTATTTACGGTGTAAGAACTTCACGCAATCAGTATTCCGGATAGTCATTGGATGTATCTAGGGCATTTGTACATGTGTGCATGAATATGCATGTAAAGAATTAACATTGTTAATGGATAACCCATGTGATTGTTCAGGTGCTTGCTGAAGACGGAATAAAAAGTAGGAAAACATCAACAAGCCAGCGCGCTTTATTTCTTCTCTCTCTTCCCCGTTGGTGAACATTGTCGGTTTTACTTACGCAGTGACGTGTTGGGGGCATGGATGGGGATGAAACCGCGTCCGTGCTGGCGCATACCTCGTACCCCCAGTTCCTCTGGGCGGCAACATGTCCATCAAACACACTCCAATCCTCCTGTGTCGCCTTGTTCCAACAATCCACTGTACCAAAAAGACAAGTCGGGCAACTTGCTTGCTTGCACATCTACAAGCCAAATTTCCGATGATCGATCATCGAGTTGGAAACGACCATAATTGTTCAATCAAATCAACGGCCGTGTCCACGATCCGTTTTTCTAATTCAAACAATCTCCACCCTAGCTCTTGCCATCGTGAACAAATTTTCTGTTGACTTAGCGTCACAGAAAAATCCATTCCTGCCTTCGGCAATATCTTCTATTGCTTACAATGGCATGATTTTAACCGATCGTGGAAAAAACCAGTGTTCCCATGTTTCATTAGCTAAGGCAAACAAACGCGCATCTTAGCGCTTGACCTTCGAAATGTCGTTTCTGTTTACACAATACACAGAAATCCATTTCTGCATCCGGCAATCACCATTATCGTTTACGACAGCAATGCCTGCAGCCTCTGTTCCTTGTTCATTTTTTTGAACAGCTGCAGGATGGATCGCTCTCCCTCACATGTAACCGCCGATGCATCATAGTTGTCCGCACTTCCAGTGTATGGACATCCCAATCCGATCTGCACGATCACATGGAAGTACTTCCAATCAACTCGGATCGATTTCTCATTTGCTGCCGCTAGAATCAAATATCGGATTTGCTTTCACCACAGCGGAGGGGAAGCCACCCCCGGTGCGTATGGCTATACGATTGACACGACGCCTCAATGAGTCAGTTTTCTAATCGCGAGAAGAGTAGTCGAGAACATTAAGTGCTGCAAGGTTTAATGCTATATACAAATTGTTTCCCCCGATCAGATGTCTTAGCCAAGTCGTGATACGTCGTGCAACGAGTAATCTTTTGTGTCGCTGTTACGAATCGTCACCGCACGCGGAGGCAAAGGTAGTTGCAGTTAAAAAGGAAACCCATGTTAAGAATAAGAACAATAAAAGTGTAAATCGGTGGACCAGAGTAATATCAGTTGCAGTTAAAAGGAAACCTAAGTTAAGAATAAGATCAATAATAAGTGTAAATCTATGCGACTGTGTAACACTTAAGAACAGAAATAAGACCGAGTCTAGGTCGCAGTTTATTGCTTAAGGACATTGGTGTTAATCAAATTCCACGTACTGATATAAACAAGCAGCTGGTAACCAACATTGGCATAGATACAGAGAACGCTATCCTCAATAGTGAGCTCTTCGTGATCGAAGGTCCTTTGGAAAGGGTGAACGCTGTGGAAGCTGTCTTTCAGGAAATGTACAAGGTGAATGAAAGCATTCGGCGAACTCACGACCTGGAGGACAGAGTTCTACTGAATCACCTGCACCTCCAGAATGAAATTTCACATTGGCAATCGGAGAATCCGGGTTTTACCGAATTCAGTGACGATAATCTGTCAATTGACATTAATGCCAATGGTGAGGCTAATAGCCTTTTAATCACAAGGGAAGGACACCTTCGACTCATTAAGAAACAAAAAGTCAGTGGGAATAGATGGAGTACCTAACATCGTACTCAAGAACCTGCCCCCAATGGCAATAGATATATACACGGTCCTGTTTAACAACGCGCTGAATAATGCATATTATCCCGTGCGTTGGAAAACGGCAATCATTCAGCCCATCGCAAAAAAGGGCAAAGACTGTACAAATCCACTGAACATTCGATAAGTTTACTCCCAAGCATCAGTAAAGCATTAACAAAGCTCCGCTAAAATGGGTAGACGACAACAACATTATTCCAAATAACCAGTTTGGCTTTAAAGCGGGTCATGAAACCACACATGCCGCAGCTAAACTGGTCTCTGACATACAATGGAATAAATGTAGGAACCAATGCACAGGTGCCTGTCTGATCGACTTGGAAAAAGCCTTTGATACCGTCTGGATCGAAGGGTTGTATTACAAGTTGGTCAGACATGGCATACATAAGTCTTTACTATATGTACTTTACGATATGTTAAAGGACAGGAGGTTCGTGGTCAAAAATGGTAATGTGACCTCTAATAAAACGTATAATATCAAGAATGGCTTGCAACAGGGCGCGGTACTCTCTCCAATTCTTTTTAACATTTACATTAGCGACTTATTAGATGCACTTCCGCAGGCTATTGCCTACGCAAACGATCTCATAATTTACAGAACAGCTCCGAAAGTTGAGATCATAAATAGTTTAATACAGCGAGACTTCAACAACGTGCAGCGCTACTGCGATGACTGGAAACTTAAGATCAACTTCCAGAAATGTGAAGCCATCTCATTAAGAACCCCATTATATAAAGCCACGAACGACACAAGGAAAAACTGGGGAAAGCTAGTTATCGTGGGACCGCATGGAGATAAACTGGAAACCAAGAGTTTAGTTAAATACCTTGGCATCTGGCTAGACCAATATCTGTATTTCAACAGACATGTAGAGGCTGCTTTGCTCAAAGCGAGGTTTGGGCCTATTATCCAAACACTCTGTACTGTGAGAGCGTGTGTCGCAACGGCTTTGTTCCACCAGAGGCGTTCCTTGACTTGGGCATGAAAGGGCTTATACAGGATAGATCCGGAATTCCTCTGATCTATCATGTAAGTAGATCATCCGTAGACGGGCGATTGTGCTACGACCGGGAAGTAACGCGCACCGAAGAAGAGCTCCTGCGCTTCAGTAGGACTATCTCCCACAGAGACCGGGACGATAGTATTAGACAGCGCCAACAGTTCTGGTGGTTGAATGGCGTATAAAGACCTGAATACCAAAGTCGGTATAGAATCACACTATCATCAGCTAGCTTACATAGACTTAGCTTTTCTACAATTAGGGTAGTATAAGATTTAAGTTAAGTTAAGTTAAGTGCTTTTACATAAAATTAAAAAAAAAAAGTTAAATCTTAAGAAAAAAAAAAGCAAAAAAAAATTGACAAAGTTTTTCAAATTTTTCTTTGTCTTACAAAAAATTATAAGTACCGCCACAAAGTTCTGTCGCCGAAAGGCAAATTATACAAATGTTAAGTAATGTTTAGCTTAGAGCGTCTGCGAAGGACCAGTAAGTTATTATATAAGATAATTAAGCTAGAATTTAAGCATTTTTTGTCTAGCCTTTAATTTAGAAACTAAGAATATTTAAAAGAGAATAAAAAATGTTTTAAAAATGAATATGAAATGAGCGAAACGGATCAACTTGGCAGCGGCCAATGGTGATCGAGGAAAGTGTCCAATGGGAGGATTTTCCAAATCCTGCATAGGGACGCGTACAATTCCCCTTTTGCCTGCAATACAGACACCGGTCGCCGACACCTGATCAAACAAATGTACGAACATCAGAGGGTGCAGGCAATGTGGTCATAAATCATCAATGATCCACGCCTGAGAATGGAATAGGTTTTTTGCTTCAAAGTAAACAAAAACGCAATTTGAAGGGTCAAATGATGAGATGTACGGGGGATGCTAGGTCATTTGGGTTGTATTTGCCTTAGCCGTATGGCTCTGGAGCACAAGGCGAGAAATTATTCATGGTAGTGAGGGATTTGACCTACAGATGTGCAGGCTAACGTCTCACCCAGGGGAACCATAGACCAGCGGTTAGTACACAAAAGAAACGCAAGAAGGTACTGTGTGTTTGCGAGATAATTCACCGAGTTTATAGCAGTTGTTACGTCTCCAGCGCCGTGCTTCCTCTTTCGAGGGAAGAGCGTGGGGGTTATAAGATCTTTTCTTATTTGAAATAATTATCGTTTCTATTTATTAAAATAGTTATAAAGTTTTATTTATTTTTATATTTTATTTGAACTCAGCTATCTCAAGCTGAGCTCTAAACTGTACTACTTTTACAATATAAATTTTCCTGTTTTTATAGAACATTTTGTTCCAACTAACTGTGTCGTATAAAATGAACAAAACAATCTAGAAGTCTCTCTGACTTAAAATTTTGAATAAACTTTGAACGAAAATCAAAGTGGCTATGTTTTGAAATGCAAAATGTGCTTGTTATGAAAAGGGGCATGTTTTTAAATGTGCTGTAAGTGACTGGATATAGAATATTGTGTCTGTTTATTTATGAATTGTATTAAATGAGAATGTAAGATATGTGAGGATGTAGTTTTAAAGGTTGTGTTAGAAAGGACATGAGATTAGTGTTAAAGGGAATAAGGGTAGTATTCTGGAATACAACATCCCACCCTTCTTCGAGAAAGAAAATTATCCTTGAAAAGAATAATTTTCTGTTAACTATTGCTTACATTAGGATTAATTACAGACTTGGATTTTCGTTCAATTACAATAGCGTTCAAAGTTAATCTTATATCAAAAGTTACAAAAATCCAAAAGTTCTTAATACTAGAAAAATAGGTTACAATAATCCAAAAGTTTACTTATAGTCTACTTACATTATATTTTAACTAACTTTAAATATTTCCAACTAACTTAAAATATTTCCACTTGGAACCTTTTCTTTTATTATCCAAAACAATTTTTTTTTCTATATATATGATTAATATTAATTCTCAAAATTCTCTTTTTCGTTCGAATTTCCAATATATTATATCCCAATATATATTTTAAAATATATTATATCCCAATATATATTTTAAAATATATTATATCCGAATATATATTTTAACTCTAAAATTTTCTTTCTTTCTTCCCCTTTTTTAACTTTTTTTTTTTTTTTTCTTTCGTTTCCGTCATTTCTTACAATTGTTTTATATATTGAATAAAAACAAAGGCCATTTGTTAAGTGTCTATCTTTTCCTTAAATTTATGGAAAATTTTCTAACCGTGTTTAATTTTAAGATAATTGTTAAAAATTTGGTTATGTTGTGTGTATGGGTTATTTATTTATTCCGAAAATAGTTTTATATTATTATTGTGTAAAACTTTGAATTCATTTCCTATTTTGATTTCTGAGTTTTCATCGGATACTATGTTGTGTATTTCGTAGGGACCCTCCCATAAGGAAGCGAGCTTATTTTTTCTGGTATGGTTTTTTATGAGTACCTTGTCGCCAACTTTGAATGTTTTATGGGTTGTCCCTTTGTCATAACACGCTTTAGATTTTTCCTTTTTGTCCTGCAATATGTTTTTAGCAATCTTGTAACCGTACTGTAGGCGGGCTTTTAGTTCGTTAGCGTAGTTCTCATAGTTGTATGACGTTTGCGGATTTATGCTGATCGAATTCGGTATTCGTGCAGGAAAACCATAGAGTAATTCAAAAGGGCTAAATGCGGTGCTACTGTGCGGCGTGGTGTTATACACAAACATTGAATATGGTAGCCAAGTATCCCATGAGAGTTGGTCCTTGTTAACGTAGTGTCTGAGATATTCGGCCAACGTTCGGTGGCTACGTTCTAAGGCTCCATTTGTTTGGGGATGATAAGGTGTTGTTTGTATCTTTTTGATTTTTAGAATCTTACATATTTCTTTAAAAAGGTGGCTTAGGAAATTGGTGCCTTGGTCCGTTAATACCGCGTCGGGTATTCCGAAACGACATATGATTTTCTCCACAAAACTACGAGCTATGGTGGGTGCTTCCGCATTGGGTAGCGGTATAGCTTCAGTGAACTTTGTTAAATCATCTTGGAACGTTAATATGTATTTATTATCTTCGTAACTAGTTGGGAGCGGGCCAACAATATCTAGAGCTACTCGTTCGAAGGGGGTTGTACTTGTTGTTGTGATTTTCATCGGGATTTTTCTGTTTACCGTTAGTTTGTTTCTTTGACACGAGTCGCATTTGCGGATGAATTCTTTCGTATCTTTTATGAGGGTTGGCCAAAAGTACCTTGTTTTAAGACGTTTGATTGTGCGGGAGAATCCCTGGTGCCCTCCAAAAGGTGAATTATGGAAGTCACGGAGGATTTGATCGATATCCTGACGGTCTTCGATATAGATTCTTTTGTCAGAGTAAAGATACACGGTGATCTTGGTTTGGGCGAATGTTTGTATGATGGCATTTTTAAGGCGGGGGTTTATTGGCTCTTGTTTTGGGATAGAAATGTCGATATGGTTTAGCTTTTCTTTTATACAATAGTTATGAATTTTGCTGAGTGTTTGTTCAAATCTGGGTTCGGTTTCTATGTTTAGCGGCAACGTAGTAACAATATATGAAGGGGATTTAGTCGTGTTTGGGTATAATTTTATTTCGTTTGGATTCGGACGTGTATAGGTAGGGATGGTTTTAAGTATCTTTTCGGTTTGGCCTTCTTTATTGGGTAATATAAAGATCTGAATGGGTGACCGGGTTTTGGCATACTCTATGGGTTTAGAAATTTCGATTATCTTACATTCGGTATGTCGGAGAGTAATTTCCTCACTTGCGGCTACTAATGGTTCAGCGGTGCTTTGACCTCTCGTTTTGCTTCTAGTGGTAACTAGTACCTTGCATACCTCTTGTGTGTCTTGGGGGTTAATAGGGAGGCGTCTAAGTGTATCTGCGTTGGAGTTGTATTTTCCTGCCTTGTAAATAATTTGGTATTCATATTCTTCTAGCAATATTCTCCAATGAGCCAATCTTGATGTCGTGTCCTTCAGATTCATGAGCCACTGTAGTGGTTTATGGTCTGTACATATTGTGAACCTTCGTCCGTAGATGTAGGGGCGAAATTGTTTGACGGCGTATATGATTGCCAGTAGTTCCTTTTCTGTAGTGCTGTACCTGGATTCGGCGTCGTTAAGGGTACGGCTAGCATAACAGATTGCTTTGTCCTGGCCAATTTCTCCCTGCGATAAGACCGCGCCTATTCCAACGTCGCTAGCGTCCGTAGTTACTATAAAGTCTTTATTGAAGTCAGTGTAAGCTAATATGGGGGGTTCTATAAGTTTATTTTTTAACGTATGGAAGGCTTCATCACAGAAGGGGTCCCATTTAAATGCTTCGGTTTTCTTTAGTAACTTCGTTACTGGCTTTGCTATGGTTGAGAAATTGTCTATAAATCGCCGGTAGTATCCTATGAATCCGAGGAATGATTTTACTCCCTTGACATTCTTGGGTGCGGGATATGTTTTAGCAGCTTTAATCTTTTCGGGGTCTGGTTTAAGACCGTGTTCGGAAATTACATGGCCCAGATACATTAGCTCCTTCTTCAGAAAAGTACATTTATCTGGTTGAAGCTTAAGGTTATTCTGACGTAAACAATTAAATATTCGTATAAGCTTTGAGTTGTGTTCTTGCAGGTTATATCCGTAAAGGACTATGTCATCGACGTATACAAAGCAGTCGAATCCTTGTAATCCCATTAAAACGTTGTTCATTAAACGTTGAAAAGTTGCGGGCGCCTTTCGTAGACCAAACGGCATACGGTTATATTCATAATGTCCATAAGGGGTACTGAAGCCGGTTTTGCACTTGTCTTCATTGTCCATTAGGATTTGATGAAATCCGCTTGCCAGGTCGAGGGTGCTAAAATAAGTTGCCTTCCCTAGTTGATCTAGTATGTCCGTGATATTTGGTAATGGATATGCATCGGCAACATTTACTTCGTTTAACCTACGGAAATCAACCACAACTCTCCATCTCTTATTACCTCCCCTGTCAGCCTTTTTTGGTACCAAGAGCAAGGGGGAGTTCCAAGGACTAGCACTGGGTTGGATAATACTACTTTGTAGCATGTCATTCACCTGTTTGTGTATCTCGGTTTTTTGTGTGTCCGGGAACCTGTAGGGTTTCGTAAATACGGGTGGCTTGTTTGGGTCAGTAATGATTTTATGTTTCAGCGCTTCTGTAAATGAGAGGTTGTCACCTTCGAGAAAAAATAAATCATTGTATTCTCTACATATTTGAAGGATAGATTGTTTTTCTTCACAATTACAGTGGCTGAGATTGATTATTGATGTTAACTTATTTAACCTGCCTTTGATTAGGTCGTCGGATTCACTAGAGATTAGGTTGAAATCACTTAGCTTGTCCCATTTGAAGTCTACGTCTTTAGTATTCACCGTTTGTTCTGTTTCCGAAGTGTTCATCATTAACACCTTTAATTTGGAGCTCTTGGGGCTGGTTAAGGTTTCGCCCACGTATATTCCTGGCATGATTCGTTTTTTTTGAATGATTATATCGCCGGATATGTCCTGGTGTTTACTATTTAACGGATAGTCTACAATTTGTTGGCTTCTGGGTTTTAAAGTGAAAGTTGCTCTTTCAGTCTTATATGCTGCTGGAACATTTTGTACTTCAGTCTTTGCTGCTGAAACTTTGTCACCCAATCTTCTCGGTTTTCGCTTTCTATTCTGTTTAGAGTTATTACTTTTTCCTTTTGATTCGAACTGAAGGTCTGAACAGGTGGCTCGTGATTCACATACTAGCTTATTACGGAATAGGTTCGGTGACTCGTTTGTAGAGCCGTATGGCTTTCTTCGATGCTCACTATCATTACCCTTTGACATTGGAATCTTCAGGAGGTGTTCCTTGAAATCGATAACACATCTGTATTTAAATAAAAAATCGTTTCCTATGATTCCGTCATAAGGCAGATTTATTTGTTCGGTGAGTAGGTGGAAAGGATGATCCATGAGCATGGTATGATCCTGGGTTTTTACTTCTAGGGTACCACTTACCGTCCCCAGGGTTTTCAAAGAATCACCTGCTAGTGTGGATATTGTGTAGATCTTGTCATCTTTTTTCTGATTCTTTAAGCACGATGATTTTAAAAGGCTTAGGTCGGCGCCGGTATCAATTAGAAGAGTCGTGTACATATTGTCTGCGGGACTAACTCTAAGACGTATCACTGGTTCTTTTAATTCGGGACAAAAGGGTACGTGGAATCTTAGATTTGGTGTATATTGATCATTACAGTCGTTCGAAAGGAATGGCTGTGTGTCTCCTTCCGAATTACCTTGTTTCCTCTCTTTATGAGTCGACCGAATACTACAGATTGAAGAGTGCCGTTCAGCATGATTCTGTTGGCGTCTGGCCTCGTTTTCCGACTCTTGCACCCGAGAAAAGTGAACATTTTGCCTATCGTTTTGTCTATTGGTGATTCTAGGATTTTCACTAAAACGATTTTCGGTAGGATTATTTCGGAATGGATTACGCGATGTTGTACCTTGTTGGTAATTTGTTAAGGACGGTCCATTCCTAGATATCTTGTATCTACACTCGTTCTCTGTGTGATTATTCCGTCCACAGAAATTGCAAGTAATGTTAAATTCTCTTTTTATGGGTTGTCTATTCGGAAAATTGTTGGACTGCATGTTCCGATAACATGTGTCCTGAGAATGACTTGGCTTACCGCAGGTTTGGCAGACTCTACGATTAAATCTGTCATTATAGTTATATGGCCTGGGAGAGTTGTCCATTCGAGCAGCATGTGATACTACATGTGCAATAGACTGTTTTAAACTATTTCCCCCATGGACTTTGGCTAGGATTTTCAGTTGTTCATTCTTGAGACCATCCTCAAATATTTGCACTGCCAATTTTGAGTTTTCTTCTATCAAGAATTCTCTAACCACCGCGTCTGCTGTTATTTCACACGTAGCAGAGTTCAGCGTCCTCAGAGCATTCGCAACTCTATCTCCGTATTCCTGAACGGTTTCTCTGAAGTTTTGTTTCAGGGATATCAACTCATTGTGTGCCGTTGACCGAGATTGCTCCTCTTTATATTCTGATTCAAGTTTATCCTTTAAATCCTCCCATTTAGCGATTGTGCTATACCTAATTAGATCATAGGCAGGACCCTCTAATCTATTTTTGACTAGCTCCAAAAATGTTTCATATATCTCTGGGTCTGCCCTTTTTATAGATCTAAATAAAAATTTATATATAAATTTATCTAGGTCGCAGGGTTTCTCGTCAAAGGTAGGGACGATTCTGAAAACATCAGAAATTCCGACAGAAAGAGCCATTTCAGGGGGGTTATGGTGTATTTGTAGAGAGTGGACTTGTTCTTCCCCTGCCTAGCCGCCTGTCTCGTGTAATAAGGACTCGTAATATTGAAAACTTTGAAATCAATGTATGGTTAAAATCACTTCTTAAAAATACGGTATATAAAAATGGCCTTTCTTTTAGTTGTTCAATATATATGGAAATGAAAGTTAATTTGGTCCCAAAGCTGTAAAGAAAGAAAATTCGACAAAAAAGAAAAAACGGAAATGTCGTCGAATTACTGGAAAGAGAATATTCGAAGTAATTTCTATCGGAAAAAAATTTTTTTGTAAAAAGGAAAAGTTAAAAGTTCCAAGGTGAAAATATTCCTACGGAAAAATGAAGAGAGAAAAATTGATATTTTGCTAACGATTCTTACTACTAATATATTTGGGCTAACTGTTGATTGATGTTTTGTTCTTTTTTGATTAATGTTTTGTTCTTTTCGAGATTACCACTTCCTGGATTCCAATAGTGTAGTTTCTTCTTAAAAAATTTTTTTTTTGAGTTATTGTCTTCTTTTTATATTATTTCCGTTTTTTTATCTTATTACTGCCAGGCAGACTTCACGCCCTATAGTTGTGTGTTATCCTGGTCTTTTTTTTTCCTTTTTTTTTCGTCGTTTTATGTCGTATTTTTTTTTTCAAATCTGCTGCCACTGAGGTTAATTTGGATTTCCTCTGGAACTCATCGGCAAAGGAAATTACGAAGTTACTTGTCTGTTTCAAATGTGAGTCACCAGCAGTTGCGTTGACCTCGTACAAGGAACCTTCATCAATAGTTACACTCGATACATCGAATGTTCCGCCATCCAAGTCGAAAATGAGGACATTCCTTTCCTCTTTAGGGTTTTATCCCGCCAGTCGTCGTTAATCGCACTAATCTTCCTCTGGGATCGAGTCCTCCTTCGTGGATCGGTCTTCCTTCGAGGATTGAGTCGTCCTTCGGGGAGTCCACCAGTCTCCTCGGAGGCGTGGGTTCGAATACCACCGCTGCCACCAGTGTTACGTCTCCAGCGCCGTGCTTCCTCTTTCGAGGGAAGAGCGTGGGGGTTATAAGATCTTTTCTTATTTGAAATAATTATCGTTTCTATTTATTAAAATAGTTATAAAGTTTTATTTATTTTTATATTTTATTTGAACTCAGCTATCTCAAGCTGAGCTCTAAACTGTACTACTTTTACAATATAAATTTTCCTGTTTTTATAGAACATTTTGTTCCAACTAACTGTGTCGTATAAAATGAACAAAACAATCTAGAAGTCTCTCTGACTTAAAATTTTGAATAAACTTTGAACGAAAATCAAAATGGCTATGTTTTGAAATGCAAAATGTGCTTGTTATGAAAAGGGGCATGTTTTTAAATGTGCTGTAAGTGACTGGATACAGAATATTGTGTCTGTTTATTTATGAATTGTATTAAATGAGAATGTAAGATATGTGAGGATGTAGTTTTAAAGGTTGTGTTAGAAAGGATATGAGATTAGTGTTAAAGCGAACAAGGGTAGTATTCTGGAATACAACACAGTGTTCTGGTAAAATCTTCACATGTGTGTGGAAATTGTTGAAGCGATCAAGCCAACATCGCTGCTAAGGAGGCAACATACACCCATGCAATGAAAGTTACAAGTTTCAATGTTTGACTCCAACATTGTGTTCAAGTCGCAAAAAAGTTTTGAATATGACGATGTTAGTGACCTTCTGACTGGTATTCCACGAATTATGAATTTTTTGGGGGTGGATATTTGGGTCTAATCGTACAATTTTGTTTATAGCCGATGCGAAACGTACCAAGCACCAAACAAGTTACAAAAGGGGTGCGCTGTGAACAAGATCTAGACAAAAACAGAATGAGAAAGGATATTTGCATTCGAATCTTCCCTAGAATATTGTTCGATTACATTTTCTTTTAAAAGAAACTTGTAAACAAAAAATGTTTTTAGACAATTACATTGGTGTCACCACTTTATAAGGCACGTAAACTTTTCTCGACCTTATCTGCTATTGAGGTGTGATGTGTTGAGCAATTGAGAAGTTTAGCCTAAGTTGGAGTCTTAGCTGACTTACCAATCAACTGGGTGTTCCTTTTTTCGGACAAAAATCGGAACACTTACAAATTGTAGACGTTAATTTATGATTTAGTATGTTTGTCTCGTACATATGATACTATAGTCATTGAACACAGTGTTCCTAGAGTTGTAGCACATTCAAGATATCCTGCAAAGGATACTTCGCTTGCTGTTCAACGTATTTTACCACCGTCCATTGAATCATCTAAACTTGAGTCACCATTTCCTCAATAAGAAAACACTCAATATAAAATTCCCACTCAAAGAGCTGAAATACGTCTCAGACCATCAACAGTTTTCCAAACAAATGTTGCCAGACGTTGCCGAAATTACGCACCTCACACCCTCGTGACTTGTTTCTAGCTTCTGTGCCTCTTCTGTCCTATTCCATCCTGCGACTACGTTCCGTGCATTTCGTCCTTTTCACTCGGGACAACAATTCGATTGCTTCTTGCGGCGTGACGTGCAACAGACGTTGTGTTGCACGTTGGGCGCCTGCAACGGTTGCTGATACTTTCATCGCACAGCTTCATTTAGGTCGGACTCGTCGTGAGGAACGGATTGTCACGTGTGAGTACCGGGGGGATTCGTCGTCAGATAGAAGAAATTCTCTACGCCGCGTACGCAACGCGGGACAGCGGATGCGCGTCTTAAAATAGAATTCGTATCTAGATATTCGTTGCGATGTTATTTTCGTTACCGTTACTTCTTTGTGCTGTTTCATTTGTGTAATTGTAAAGTAAAACTAAATTGCAGATTTTTGTTTTGTTATTCTTGTTGAAGAGAGATCTTCAATAGAAATAATTAAGAAATTCCATTTGAAATGAAGTAATGTTGGAATGGGAATCGCGGCGGGAAATTGAAAAGTGTGCCTACAAGTGATTGTGGTGAAAATGTGATGTTGGATTTAAAAATACATCTCCAAAATGAGGGGAAACGGTTGTTGAATAGAAGAGCCGGAAAGGAAGTTTTCGTGAATATAAAAGAAAATTGTGAAAGCGAGTTTGATAAAAATAAATATAAATAAGGCAACGGATTAATCTGTTGGATGCTCACGCGGGACAAAAGATATGAAGCTGTGGAAATCGAAAAAGGCCATTAGCTGTGTTCCTGGCAAATCCGGCAGCGGTGGCAGCAACTCCACCAGAAGCGACGAGAAGCTAGATTCGAACGGAATACCCTTAGTACCGATAGCCGGGGGTGAGTAGTCCATTCGAGAGATTTTCATTCATTCATCCCAACACATCCCTCTGTCATCATTGTCTGTTGATTACATTGTGTCATTTAGCTGCTACCAACCGAGGACAACCGACAAGCGTGGACAGTTCTAATTGAAGTTGTTGCACTTGTTCGGCACGGGCCGAGGGGACAGATGGCTCGGGGAATCAAGGAATCGGGTTTGCAATTAGCAAATTAATTAAGGACTGATGAATACGTTGGGATTCAGTGGCAATGTGTTCTTTGTTGCTTTATAGCAATTTACTTGAATGGGGCCATTGTGGTTTGATTAGCGAAACGAGCTTACCACAGATTTAGCGTCGGTCTGGGAAAAGGATAGTACTGTTGTCCTTTGGCACATTACAACAGGAAACTATTAGGGATGTCAAATATTGGTATGCTTGTTTGTTTGGATTAGGTTTGTGATGATTGATTGAAGTGGCGATTAGTTTTAAATGTATGAAGGTGGATAGAAAAATCAGTGCAAGAAGAACAACCTGATTTATCTTTGCCCATCCTCTGCGCCCCCAACCACATCCGTTAATTGGTATGGAAGGCTGTCAAAAACTCGCTTTTGTATGTCAATCTTATACAGAGGGTGTCCCAAAAGTCAGGAAATATATATCTTTTTAAAAAGATTTGGTGACAGTACACCCTCTTGAAGGGCTCGATGGAAACTTCCTTCAAAGCTGTTGTGACGGTCGCTTGGAAATCGTCAATATTATCAAAACGACGTCTTTTGAGTGCGGTTTTGATCTTTGGAAACTAAATAAAAGTCTGCCGGTGATAGATCGAGATTCTAGGGTGGTTACGGCAGCGATGACACCTTATGCGTAGCGGCGATACATTTTTTTCGTATATTTCAGCACCTTTTTTGTTGACTCTTGTGTCGAAGCACAAGGTTGCACTAAATCACCTATTTTATTTCTTTTGATTCTCGCAGTAGATTGAGTGCTGGTGCATTATGGGGTTAAGGGTTCCCCTACCTCACTCAAGTGGTTCAAAAGCGCTGCAACTAAAAAATGTATTTTAATAAAAACTTAACGAGATAAAAAATGATAAACGGAATTGAAGACTCCTAAAATGAATTTCTATACCAGGTTCCAAACGATGTTACAATTTGAATCTCATACCTTTCCCCCCGAATTCTATTAGGTTGAAGCAAATGTCCGATTTTCGCTCAGTCGGAAATTAGAAGTTCTCGAGTAAACATCTGTGCCAGAACGTTCAATTTTCTTTTTCTATAGAGTAAAGTGGTGCGTGTGGTCGACGTGTGAGAATTTTAGGGTTCGTTACAAGTACAGTTATTTTTCTTCTAGTAATTGTTTACCATGCTGTCGGCAGTTCAAATTCGAACCCTCTTCTTTTATGAATTTAAAATAGGGCATAATGCGTTATTGGCAATGAAAAACATTAATGACACATTTGAGGATGTAGCCGCAAACGAACGCACTATACGACGTTAGTTTAGAAAGCTCCGTTCGGGAGATGTGAGCCTCGAAAATGAACTACGTGGGAACCTGGAAAGGTTAGTTTTAAGAGCAACGATGATGTTTTAAGAACAACGATGGATGAGGACCCAATGAAATCGCCGCGGGAGATTGTGTCAGGGGGCAATTCATGCAAATATTATGATAAATAACCGAACTTTAAGAAATCGCGTAATCGGGCTTGTTGGGGTTATATTTTTATTAAGTTTTGGTTTACCCTTACTTTTTAGGGTGGACGCCTGTTCTAGATGGAAGTGTGAGGGCGGCGTAATGGATGTGCCCGGCCTCTTTAGTGAGAGCCTCCTCCATGAGCCGATCAGACGTCTTCTGCCTGGTCCCGTGGGTCCTGCGGGTCCTTACTAGCCGAGCTGTCTTATATCTTCTCCGTGGGATGGCGTCCGACTCTTTTGGTCCGTGGTGCTGAGAGCCTTGATCATTGAGGCTGACCGAATCACAGTTCTCACCGCTGATGTGGTGAGGCTACCCGCCACAGATGGATGATCAAAGAAAACGCTTTATGTTTTACTTGAGTTTTATTTCAAATGCCTTTATTCTTCCTATATTATTATGTCTTTGGCCGTAATTCGGCCCTCGGAATTTACTGATCGCCTTCTGGATTTCAACTGATCTCGAAATAAAAATGTGTCGCCCTTTTTTTTATAGTCTGGTTCATCGAGATTTGTTAAAAATTTTATTTGAAAATTCCAAGAAGCACAAACAAGATGTCGTGGGCTTCAATTGGAATAGGATTCTCGGAAGTGTATAGGAATTTACTTGAATAAATTCCCGGAAGAAGAAATCATGAAATGCATTTAGAATTAGGCATTTCATAATTTCAATGTTAATAGGGAATTGAATCAACAACAACAAATGGACTTTCGTTTAAATTTATCGTGCATATGATTCAATTGGATTGGGATGTAAGGTACTTGGAAATTGAATCAATGTGCGACAAATTAACTTTTTCGTTTAACTTGTCGCTCATATGATTCAATACGGAATTTGGATTGGGATTATAGGTAATATTGGGGATTTGGATGAGAGTAGTGATTTAGGATCACTACAGGCTCGCTCTCGAGGCTCGACTGGTAACGGCATTTTGTAACATCAGGGGCATAGGTTTCACAAATACGAATGTAAACGCCGTCCACCAATATTTGCAAACAGCGACACTTGATATTCTTGCCGTAACAGAGACCCAGGTCGATTCGTCAACTGATTCGACATATCTTCGTTGCTCAGGATACGACTTACATTCGAGATTCCGTTTTAAGGGCGGAGTCTGCGTCTTCGCGCGGTCCGATCTAGCTTGCCAGAGGATGGAGGCGTTGGAACTCAATAACATGGATATCATATGGTTAAGGGTCGTGCTGAGGAATTCTGTTAAATTTCTTTGTTGTTTCTACCGCTCCCCGAATGACGACCACCCAGCGATATTTTTCGAATATCCTTCACGTACCGTCGACTGGATACAGAAAAACCACCCAGCTTCTGAAATTATCATCCTCGGCAATTTTAATGTACTCATTCCCGACTGGTTGGTATATTCTAACTGAACCGACGAGGTTGGGAGGCTGGCGTATATGTTTTCTGATAGCCGAAATTCTACTCAACTCGTGGCGGAACCTACGCGAGTGCCATATGCCCAAGTTCATGCACTCCAACAGAACCGACGAGCTTGGGAGGCTGAGTGAGATGTTCGCTGTTAGCCACAGCTTGACTCAGCTCGTGGTGAAACCCACGCGAGTGCCGAATGCCCGAGACGAACACCCTGGATCTGTTTTTGAGACTTGGACCGGGTATTTATACCGTAGAGGTTTCTGCGCCACTGGGAAACTCAGATCACCGCTTGGTATCGGTCGTGCATCCACTTGTATTCCAAACAAATAACCGATCTAAACAGCTTCGCCATGTATGAGGGCATGGGTCTGTTATTGGGACGATTGGCAAGACTTCTTGGCATTCTTTTCGTGTTCGGAGGTGTGCTTTGCAGACTCCGATGTTATCGCACGCGCGGAGTCGGTCACGGAGAATATTCATCTCGGGATGGAGATCTACATTCCATATTCCACCAAACGAAGTTCATCCGATAAGCCTGGGTTGTAAAAAAAAATGAGAGCTTTTAACCAATGCCCTTCCAATCCCACCGATGTTAACAGAACGAAAATTGTTAGAATCAGAAACGCTTGCAACTAGGCGATTGGTACCGCGAAGAAAGCGCACAACGACAGAGTGACCATTAAACTCCTTCAGTGTCCGACTGGTTCATGCTCCTTCTGGCCAATGGCAGGGGCTGTCAGCAGTAACTTCGCTTCCTCCTGTTTCCCCCCGTTGGTGACGGACAACGGGACGCTATTCACAAATGCAAAGGATAATGGTAATGTATTCGCAAATTTATTTTCCGCGAATTCAAACCTCGATGCAGCCGGCCCGAATGGAATATCAGCAATAGTCCTCAAGAACTGTGCTTCAGAGCTATCGCCGGTTCTTGGCAGATTATTTTGCTTATCTTATGCACGGAGGACCTTTTATGCCTGCTGGAAAATCGCTCGAGTTCAGCCAATCCCAAAGTTGGGAAAAAGGTGTCTCACACAAAATTACCGTCCGATAGCATTACTGTCTATGTTTTCTAAGGTAATGGGAAAGGTCATCAATGCCGACTTACTGCTGAATGATCGTCAATACGGATTCCGTGCCAGGCGGTCCTCGGGAGACCTTTTGACACTTATAACCGATGTGTGGACATCTGCGAATAAGCGGCATGGTGAGTCAAGGGTGGTCGAATTGGATATCTCCACGGCTTTTGATCGCTTCTGGCACAGGGCATTGCTGAGCAAACTTCGTTCATACGGACTTTCCTAGCAGCGTTGCGACCGAACGAAGAGCTCCCTCGAAAATCGATCGATCCAGGTTATTGAGAACGATGTTAATTCCTGGGTGCCCCAAGGTTCTATTTTGGCTGCAACCGTGTTTTTGCTTCACATAAATGAGTTGTTGGAGACAACGGATAACAGAGTTTTCTCAATGGCCGATCAACTACAACCAACCTTGTTGAGTTAACTTCCTTTACACTCTCAGCACCAGAGCATGGTAACGAGGTCGACATGGTCTCAATGGACTCAGTAAAGCATTTGACAAAATTTACCCCGATCTAATCCTCTTCAAAATATTTGCCGTTGGCTTCGAACCTGGATTGCTGAAATGGAGTCTTCCTATCTAAAGGATATACTTTATTCGGTTCGGTTCAGGTCCATGACATCCAACCCATGACATTGCCGCCTCTGGTGTCCCTAACGGTAGCCATCTGGGCCCTCTCCTATTTATATTTGCCAGTAATGACATTATTAAAGTCATAAAGAATTCCTGATAGTTCCTATAAGCTGATGACACCAAAGTATACAATATTATCGAGTAATCATTTGATTCTGCACTGCTGCAATCAGACCTCGACAAATTCTCGACTTAGTGTGACAACAATCACATTGTACTTAACATTTCCAAATGCCAATCTATATCATCTCTATCACATTGACGAGATGATCCAGAAAGCCAACTCTGCTCTGGGGTTCATAAAACTATGTTCTAAGGAATTCTCCGACCCGTACGTAAATCGATCCCTTAACCCTACCTTACCTTCGTCCATCCATTGCTAGAATATCCTAGCCAAGTATGGTCCCCTTATCACAAAACCCATATCCGTGGAATCGAAAGTATTCAACGTCGGTTCGCTCTGCGAGAGCTAGGATGGGAAACCCCCCTAATTCTGCCGCTGTGCATTAACCGCCTCAAATGAATCAACCTCAGAACCCTTGGAAGCTAGTTCTTACGTTGACAGCGTCACACTTAAACTTATTTTGTATTCACTCACTTGCTTACTCAATGCATCGTTCTCCTTTTTTTCGTCCGTCCACTTACATCCATTACTGACGATGTTTGCAATGATACTGATTTGTTAGATTGTCTAGACCGATTTTTTGGTTTTAGCTCTTCCAATTTGTTTTTGTTGGTGAAGAATTGACGGCGATACAACTTGCCTTTCACCACAGTAGACGGAGCTGTAAAATCACCATACATAGATTATATTAATAAGTTCTGATACACGGCAGATTTATTTTATGGTCAAATCCAATTGTCAAAATATATTTTACTTTTGGAAAGAAACAATCACTTATAACTTTGAATGAAAACCCTGCTTCATCGTAAAGGGAGATCGCAAGAAGGGTTGGAGTTTTCCAAAATTGTGTTTTTAAAATTTAGAAGCATAAAGTGGAAATTAATTTTGTTTTCCCATTACAAGAAAAGGTTTGCGGTAGAAAAAGAACACACGACATTTCCATATGATGAGAATCTATTAAAAGTGAATAAAATAAAACCTAACTGAAAACCGACTGAAAAAATAACTAGAACCGGTGTTCAAATTTTTGATTTAATAGGCCGGTGTCGCTTGTTATAGTGGCCTTAAGCTGTGACAACCCGTAACATTTTGAAAACCCGCCATGATGGAAATGCATCTCATATGAGCAAAGGACAATCAAATCTGGAGTAAAGAAGATGGGAATAAAGTGTTAGTCTCTTATGAGACAGTTCTTTGTACGGGGAATCTGTGTATAGGGAAAAAACTTCGAAAGTAGCGTAGTTCAGAGCTGCAACAAATTTCTTTGTACCAACTCAGTAGAAACTATTAGTATCAATCACTTTCTACCCATGTGAAATATATTGTATCAATTACGAGTCAGTGGTGTTACTGTGGATGTGAGTCATTTTCGTGGTAGCAACCGCTAAAAGACGAGTTGGTTTCCTCACCACTAGTGTTTCCCATAAGAAATTTAAAACTTTTATTATTTTTCATGTTTAGTTACATTTCGCTTTATTTACCTTATTTTTAAGCTTGTAATCGCGAAAGGTTTTATGCATGTATCTTTTCGCGATGGTCTAATAAACTGTATTACTTTATTTAAAAGTTACCTTAGCATACTCCTAAGTCTGGATTTAAAATTTAGCCAAATACCTCAATACAATTCAATTTAGAATTCGATCCTCACGTAAAATCAAATACAATTAATACTTGTCGTTATATTTTATAAATACCACAACGTTATTTATTTCTGAACACAAAATCTGTTTTCAAAATACCCCATTGATATCAAATCTTGCATCCGGACTTAACTGCACGTCTAGCCCAGATCCTAAAGCCTAAAAGTCTGAATAATTGTTTGTGTTGCTCGCTGACGAGAAATTATTTGATGTTGTTCACAGATTCTAAATTGCTAATCAAAAATAGCGTAGGTTGACGGTAAGTGCCCTGAGTAGAGGGAGAAATCTTCACAATACATTCACCAGTGACACATCCCACATCTAGGGAAAACTTGGTTCGCTACGCTTTCCAGGGCCATTTCCGTGAAAAGTAAAACTGCCATTAGCCGAAGTGATTTATAGCATCTCCATTGACGAGCCTCTGGAATCGCGGTATTTTCAGAGAACTGCCGTCCGTCAGAGGGTCGCAATGGCAGCCGATAAAAATGTATATTTTTATCGCCACTCAAAGTCTCTTTTTATTTGAAAGTAATTGTGCATTTAGTTCGAAGTCTCGTTCTTAAATTTTCGCTGTTTTTCCTCGGTAGTTGGTTTTTATGAGATTTCAAAGTGTCATCAATAGAGGGGCGAGTCTCAAGGAGCTAGCCGCCCGGCTAACTAGCCAACCAACCAACTAACCACCCCGCCAATGATGTCAACAGTCACATCAATTACCTTTAAGATATTATTGCTCTCAGCGTTGATGTTGCGGCTCGCAATGAAAATTCTTGGGAATACAGCAGATAGCAATTTATTGGAGGTTTTGTCCTCCTACGCAGCGGAGCGATGAGAGCGACCTATTGAACAGCGATCAATGCGCGATCAATTGATGGCAATTGACGCTAGATTATGTCGAGTTACGTTCCTGCGGTACGAGAAGACAGTGAGGGATTTGATGGAGGTCGATCTAATGACAAAACGAGGTTAAGGATTAAAATTCGAAAATTGTTTTGTTCGTGTTGGAGAAAACAAATAAAACTTGTGAATCGAAAATATTACATATAAATCGGTTGTGTAAGCTTTTCCAGTTTCTATTTTAGAAAAATAGACAGTTTCTACATTATATTATTGCTAACAACTTGTAGCAGAAAGCCATCTGCTTATGTTATTTGTTAATATTTCATTTAGTTTGTAAGAGAAGACTTGACACAAGTTCTCACTCTGACGATTGATCCGTGGAATATGACCGATCGGAAACTTTTTTCCGCATAGAAGAGGATCCATTGTTATCTGTTATTCCTTTTTGGCCTTGCGCAGCGAATTGATATACCAGTTAGAGTAGTTTTAGTGTGATGGGATCGGTTGTCGGTAAGGTAGTCTTCATTGAGATGGTACAGAAACTGTTCAATTTGTTCGACATAGTCTGTTCCGAGAAATATTGTAGTGCTATAAAAAGCCCTACCACCCTTTTCCCCCATTCATACATCCTAATCCCAGTAATCCTACACCAAAACCTTAAATCTAATCGAAATCCTAAAAAACCTAAACTAAATCCAAAATTCGCAATAAACGAATCAAACATCCGTTTATCGCTTAGCATTTGCCCCCGCGGCATAATTTAATCAAAAATCGTAACTAAAATCAAAATTCGCAATAAACGAATCAAATATTCGTTTATCGTTTTGCATTTGCCCCACGACATAATCTAAATTCAAAATCCAGAAATACATTTCAATCTGGTAAAATCCCTCGTAAATTAAATAAACTAAGCCTATGGCAATTCGAACCAGATGTTCAAATTTGTGTTGAATGTCCGTCGCCGTGCTTCCTCTTTCGAGGAAAGAGCGTGGACCTTTTATTTATTGAGATTTCGAAACACTAAGAACAATTTTTCTTTATAAATTTTATTTATTTATTTTCTTCTACATTTCGACTTTCACAACTAAACTTGAATTGAACTGATTCTTTTCTATTCTTCTTTTTGTCTGAACTGAACTGTCCGAACTGATTTTTTTCTATTTAATAATTTTCTCTCTGTGACTTTTTACATGAATGAAATCTGGACGAAAATCAAAGTTACTATGTTTTGAATGAATAAAAAGGTGCAGGTTATTAAATGTGCTGTAACTTGTAATATTGTGAATGTTTATGAATGGTATGTATTAAGTGAGAATGTAATATATGTTAAGTGAAGTTTTTAAGGATGTGTAAGGAGATTCAGTGTTAAATTTAATAAAGGGTAGTATTCTGGAATACAACATTTGCCACAAACAAACAAAACCGAAATTCAAGTACAAATAATAAACTCATATGCACAAACTGAATTCTTATCTAAAACAAACATTGGGCATCACACGAAAGGCATCGAAAATCGAGATTTTCCATCAAAAACGTAAGATATAAATCTCGATTTGGTGCCGTTTAAAAGGGGATGTATCGCGATCTCGAGGAAGCATTCTATTTATGTACCTAGTCCTCGGCGGAAGTGCTAAAGGACCACGATCGGAAGCATTCTATTCATGTACCTAGTCCTCGGCGGAAGTGCTGAAGGACCACGATCAGAAGCATTCTATTCATGTACCTAGTTAATAAAATTAACCTATTATGGCAAAATAAAAGGCTTTATGCATTCGCTGAGAAACGTTGGCTGCTTTTGAGAACCAGAGACGACTTCCAACCAGGAAAAGGAACCGGTGAGTAGAGTGGTGGCAAGCCCACGCATTAAACCATTACAGCGTCCACGATTACGGGCATCAATAGGAGGCGCCAGATTGCACGGCGCAGGGACGTTATTCTAGAAACGACGTCTCACGAACGAGTATGTCGTTGCTCTTCCCTCAAGGTTTGAGGAAGCACGGCGGCGATTACATCAGTTCCCCTCAGGAGCGGTCTTAAGAGATCCCCCGTCCTTTTCAGGACAAGGAGACACGCTACCTGGGAGCGAGGCCAGTAACGACTATTGTTACTACAATATTAGTTCGGAGAAGAAGAAATCCATTATTTTTTCACCAAATAATGTGGTGATATATATCTCGTAAAATGTTAATCAAACAAATTCAGACTCGGGCTCGTTGGAAAAGCTACATTCCAGACTTAAAACTGTTTCTTGACTGTTTGTTGACTGCAACATTCAGTTGTCCGTTATAGCGTGTAAAATATGGAAGCTAACAAATGCATGCACGGTCATTTTACAGTTTTGTTTTAATAAAGGTGAAAATACAAGCCAAGTGACTGAAATTTTGAATAGTGTTTATGGTTTTTTATAATCTTGTCCAGTTTTTTTGGAGACGTTAAAGACTTTTTTTTTTAAATGTAAAATTTTACAAAAAAAAAAAAAATTACAGTTCCAACTTGGAACTAAATGCTGTCCAATTTACAGTTATTTTTTTCATAATCACAAGCACTCTAAATTGTACAATGTCTTTTGTTTTGTTTTCCCTTCCGGCGTGTTTTTCGCAAGTAACCTGTAATATTATATATATATATATATATATATATATATATATATATATATATATATATATATATATAAATATATATATATATATACCAGGTGTACCGGTGTGAAATGAGCGTCAAGATACAAATGTATCGATGGGGAACGTTTGTTGTGAACGAGCCCTTGTATTTTTTTTATTTGGTTGCTATGACATCTGTCAAAAATATCCAGTATGCATCGTCGTTGTACAAATGCATCATTTTTTTTAATCCTGTTAAAAATGTCGAATTTTGTACCAGAAAATGATGATTTGCGGAGAGCATTAATTTTTTGTTTTCATTTGAAGAAAAGTGCTATAGAGTCGCATCGAATGCTTGTCGAGGCTTATAGTGATCATGCTCTATCGGAAGCAACATGCAAAAGATGGTTTAAGCGGTTCAGAGATAATGATTTTGATGTGCGAAATGAAGAACATGGAAGACCACCAAAAAAGTTTGAAGACGCCGAATTGCAAGCAATATTGCCTTAATATAACACTTCGACTCAAAAACAAATGGCACTAATGTTAAATGTTGCACAACAAACAATTTCTGACCGTTTAAAAGCTATGGGAAAGATCGCAAAGTGTGGAAACTGGGTGCCACATGAATTGAATGACAGGCAGATGGAAAAGCGAAACACCACTTGTGAAACGTTGCTTCTACGATACGAAAGGAAGTCAGTATTGCATCGAATTGTAACTGGTGATGAAAAATGGATTTATTTTAAAAATCCTAAACGCACAAAATCATGGGTACATCCAGGAGAAGCGTCAACATCGACTGCAAAGCCCGATTGGTTCGGAAAAAAGACAATGCTCTGTGTTTGGCGGGACCAGAAGGGGGCGGTGTATCATGAACTTCTAAAACCTGGCGAAACTGTTGATGCGCAACGCTACCGACAACAAATGATCAATTTGAACCATGTATTGATCGAAAAACGACCAGAATGGGCCACAAGACACGGAAAGGTAATTTTGTTGTATGATAATGCACCGAGTCATTCAGCAAAACCCGTATGATGAAACAATAAAAGTTCTCGGCTGGGAAGTGTTACCCCACCCGCCGTATTCACCAGACTTGGCGCCTTCCGACTACCATTTGTTTTCATCGATGGGACACGCATTGGCTGAGCAGCATTTCAATTCCTACGAAGAAGTCGAAAATTGGGTCTTCGAATGGTTTGCCTGCAAAGACGACCGGTTTTATTGGCGTGGTATCCACAAATTGCCAGAAAGGTGGTCGAAATGTGTAGAAAGCAATTGCCAATACTTCGAATAAAATGTTTTTATTAAAAAAAAAAAGTTGTTTACGCCCACTTCATACATGTACACCTGGTATATATATATATATGTTATGACTTCGAACACCACACACACTTGACACACCTTTAAAATAAAACAATCTTTGTTTTTTATAATTAAAAGTAATCTTTAATGTTATGATATTTAACACCACATACTTAATACACATTTGAACAAAAACATTCTTTGTTTTATTTTTATTAATTATTTAATTAAAACTAAATTTTATTTAAAAATTACACTTGGACTTTCTCGGTAAAACGCTCTTCACAGTATCTGAACAAATTATACCTTTTAACACTGACACCCCGCACCACTTGAAGATCGTCTCGGTGAAAAGTCCCGAACCAACTCCCTAGATTGTTTTTTCACTCCTCTCAATTTCATTTTCCCATCGGACGAAAACTTTTCTTTTCGTCCTACAGATAAAAGGGTATCTCCTTTTTTTCTGCCAGACCCATTTTCCTTTCTTTATCTTTCCCAAATTGGGATCGAAAGAGGAAACACAAAGGGAAGATCAATCGAGGATCGTGCTAGTGCACATTTATGATCCTCTATGTTGTTAGGCGCTTAGGCGAACGTGCAGTTCGTTTTATGGCGCCTGTTCTTTTGTTTTAGCAGAATGGGCAAGGATCTCTTCTGTAGGAAATCTAGAGGAAACCCAAAGGAAAAATCAATAGAGGATCGTGCTAATGCACACTTATGATCCTCTATGTGGTTACGCGCTTAGGCGAACGTGCAGTTCGTTTTATGGCGCCTATTGTTTGTTTTAACTTGGTTTGGTTAAAACGGAATCCGACGCTGATTGTGTTAATGGTTTTGGGTAACCATATTTCCAGAGGGTCATAAAATTGCTGACGCGCATTCTACGATTCTTAACGATTTGTTTGACGAAAGACATCTGGATCGAACGTTTGGATCTTAGGGGATTTTTGCGGCGAACCTGTGGTTCGATTATCCTGTCTAAGTTTTCAATGTGAGCATATTGAACGTTTAGTTTAATTTGTTTGAAATATAATTGATTAGACCAAATTGAACGTTTAGTTCAAGGCGAAATTAAATTTAGCCTCGAGCGGCGGCGTGACTGCTCACGATTGTGGTTGGATAGTGACTGATTGGAATTAGGGTGGAAATTGGGATTTTTGCTTTTACACACCGATCCGCCAATGGTAATCGTGCTCTCTTGTGCATTCCTCTATTCCCCACGCTCATCGAGGTAGAAACGTACTCGTGTATTCGTTCGACGTCGATGGGCGTAGAAAGGATGGGGAAATCAAAAGGAAAGAACAATAACCCAGGTGTATTAATGCCGCGTATGTGACTGATCCAGTGACCTAGTGGTAATTGTGGTGATCTCATAGGTCGTCGAACAATGGAAAGACAGAATTGTGGAGGAGAGGAAAATGTTGTTTGCGCTATTCACCTGTAAAATGAGATCGTTGATCCCAAGCGAATGGATGGTCTGGGGGAAGACATAAGTGACGCTTAATTGGCTAGGGAAATATTAACGTGTGAACCAAATTCGAAGAATTCGGAATTTCCCCAGCCGATGCATGATTGTGTAACCGCGTCGTTTGGTCTGGTCTTGGTTTTTGCTAACCAAATGACTGAAATTTCCGGTGGAAATCTCATGGGTTAATGCAATAGTGTTGCCGTATGGCAAGAAAACACTGAATGCAATTGTGCATTAACAGAATAGATTAATGACTTCCGGCCAGTCTTCTTTTAGGGATTTATCTATTGCAGTTGAAATAGCCGACGGTAGGGATTGGGATTGGGTTGACGCGCTGTTAGCGGTCGAATTTAGGTTAGGATTGTGGGCTGGTTCTCCATGTGATATAGAGAAACCCCACATAAGTATTATGGGATCGGTGGTTGTGGCCGTAACATATATATTCGTAAGGGTTTGAGTAATTTCAACGATTCACGGAAAGTTGGGAAGACTAGTATGACAATAAACGTAGACTCAGTCCATCTGATATGATTACCGAAGAAGACATCGATAAAGTACATGAGTTTGTAACAAATTCCAAGAAATTTTCAGTGAGATTATGGAAACCGAGTTTAGCATACCGACAACAACAATTCGTCGCATTTTAACTGAAAAACTTGCCGTAACGAAATTGAGTTCAAAGTTTGTTCCACATCAATAGAATGCCGACCAAAAATTGCGTCGAATTGAAGATTGCGAAAACACCATTGAACACGCTGGGAATGATGGAAACTTGAAAATAATTGTTACTGGCAATGGAACATTGTGTTTTCAATGTAAATCAGAAAAAATCAATCAGAGTACTGAATGGCGGTCAGCAGATAAAGTAAATCGAAAAACCAAAAAAAAAAATAATACAAAAAACAAAAAACCAATGACGACTGCCATCCTCAACATCATACCAATCAACGTCAACAGTCATTTGAGGTACATGTGAAACAAATAATTCAATGTTTTTTTTTAGTTCAGAGGGATTATTTGGAATAAAAAAATGATTTTTGTCATAATTCATTACATATTAAAGGTTTTTTAAGGGGAGGTTCTCCCAAGAAGTTTTAAAAAAGTCTCTCTCCATTATTTGATAGCTTATAGTGTGTAGAATAAGTCCCCAAAACCGCTTTTGGGAAAATAATTTTATAAAAAAAGTTACACCATAAAAAGTTGACTCACCGTTACCAACGTTACCAAAACTTTATAATGCGTTACTTTCGAAACCACTTTTTTCACATCGGTCTCCACGTTATCTAAAAACTACTCAATGGATAGGCTTTTTTTTATATTTTAAAGTAGAGTCTGAACTGAGTATTGGGTGGCACTACATGAAATGTCCGATTTTCGCTTAGTCGGAAATAAGAAGTGAACATCTGTTCCAGAACGTTAAATTTTCTTTTTTTTTTTATAAAATAAAGGTACGGGTGCTTGACGAGCGAGAATATTAGGGTTCGTTACAAGTACAGTTATACATTTTTTTTTGTAAGAATTGTTTACCATGCTGTCGGCAGTTCAAATTCGAACCCTCTTCCTTTATGAATTTAAAATGGAACGTAATGTGTCACTGGCAATAAAAAATATTAATGACGCCATGGCGTTTGGGACGATAGTGAAGAGAGCATGTGAATCGAACCTACGCTATGGCGGTTAGAATCACTAAAATATAGAACCAAAGCTCAACGCATTAGGCCACTGCCGCATGTACGAATTCTATTTCTAAACTCAAGTACACTCAACTGATGTGGAATTGTTATGTCATCGCTATGGTATACGGCTGATACCTTTTCTCATTTCCTGCGGTGTTCTTCACTATTTGCTTGTATATTGGTGTGTGTATCTGTTAGAAACCCCTCGCTTGGTAGAAACCTTGACGTGGTGTGGGGGCTTAAACTACAATGAATCACTCAGGGTATCTTGACGAAAGCGTACGCTTCAAGTAGAGCCACCCATGTCAGACAGGCTAGCGAGGGGTAACACAGAAAGATCTACCACCCCTAATTCAGGGTGTTACGCGTCACCGTGGCCATTTGGTGGTTTGCAGCCATGGGTATACATGCTGTATTATAACGGCGCCTCTCTGACACCGGGTCGAATCAGAGCAGTAAGCAGACCTTACCATATCAAAGAGGGGCTCTGATGCGGCGGACTATTTGAAACCCCAAGATTCGTGGGAACAAAAATGAATAATCAATATACAAAAACAATCTCACGAAAAACCCGGTAGTAGGTGTGTGGGGGTTGTAAAGTATTGTTGCCAGCGTATGGCACGGTTTCCACCTTTACCCACACATGTCCACAGAAAAATTGTTCACCGGAAGAAGGCAATAAATGAAAAGCACTGAGGTTTATTTATTTAAAGTTTTTTTTTTTTTGTATTTCTCTTGCAGCTCAAGTCTGTTTACAGGTATCCTTATTTAAATAGATGAATTTGAAACGCACACAATATACTATTTTACACTCTAAGGAAAGCTTTAAATTAATAACTTTTCGTTTTATTTCGTTAGTTTTTTATTGATGAAATTTGCGACGCGACCTCCCACTCAAACGATTGAGATGTGACTAGCGGCGGCGCGACGATCCACTGTGATTATTCAATAGTGACTAACTCTACTTAGGGGTGAAATTCATATTTCATTCCACACACAGGACAACCAAAAGAGACCACGCCTCTGCTCTCTCAACCGCACGCCCGTCAAAGTGTGAGTAACTTTTGTTAATAGGGTAATTGGCGGACATGGAGAATGAGAGAACAGAAACATGATGTGCTACTGACACGACCTACTGACCCAATGGTGTAGTTAGAGCGCATTGAACCATGGAAAGACAGAAAAGCGAAGGAGAGGAAAACTGTTTACACTGGCGTGCGGAAGTACCGATACACATAACCGCGGGACTGTCTTCATCATAAGAAAGAAGATTACGCCCAATGTAAAAGATATGAAATTTATTAATGACCGAGTGTCGGTGCTAAAAATACAGGGACCATGGTGCAATTATGTATTTATAAACGTACATGCCCCAACAGAATCCACCGACGAAGACTTCTACGAGACCCTAGAGGAGGTATTCGATGGGATCTCATCATTCGATGTTGAAATCCTCTTCGGGGACCTCAATGCGAAAATTGGAAAGGAAGACATCTTCCAACCAACTATAGGTAAAGAAAGCCTACACGACGTTTCAAATGGTAATGGAATTCGAATTATCACGTTCGCAGCGTCCAAAGATTTGGTAGTGAAAAGCACGATGTTCAAGCACAAGCAACTCCATAAAGCCACATGGATATCACCCGACGGCGTAACGCGTAACCAAATAGACCACTTCCTCATAGACAAAAGACACCACTCGAATATCCTTCACGTAAGATCATATAGGGGAGCAGATTGCGACTCCGATCATCTTCTAGTGATGGGTAAAATTAGAAGTCGGCTCGCAGCAAACTCACATGGGCAATCACGGGAGACGAGTAAAAAGTTCGACATTGATAAACTAAAAGACATACGCAAAAAGGCTGAATATCAAGACGATCTAACGAATAGATTTAGCATCCTAGAGAATGGGAGTAGTGAGAAAGAGGAAACCAATAATCTGGGCACTAAATGGGCATTGAACAGAGACACAATCTAACAAACAGCCCAAATGGTATTCGGATTTTAGAAAAGAATTAAGTCCAAACCTTGGTTTGAAGATGAGTGCAGGGCGAAGATCGAAGAACGTAAACGCCTCAGAGTGATCCACTTAGAAAGATATGATGAAGTCAACGCAGAAAGATACGCGACAATTCGGAAAGAGACAACGAGACTTTTCAAACGCAAAAAACGCGAATGGGAGAAAACTAGGATCGAAAAAATCCTAGAAAATGCCCGAGCAAAGAATATCAGAGGTATGTATCCCGACATAAATTCAATTAGAAATGGTCACCGAGGGAGAGCCGAAATAATCCGGGACGCAAACGGCTGTCTGGTGGCAGAAACAAACAATATCGTGACAAGATGGAACCAGTACTTTAAAAACCTGCTCAATGTGCCCACCCATCAACCACAAATAAACGTACCAGACGTACATACAGCCGAGCCTCAGATCCCAGAGCCCTCTTTCAACGAAGTTGTAGACGCAATAAATCGATTGAAAAACAATAAGGCTCTCGGAGTCGACTGCATCCCGGCAGAGCTTGTGAAGCATGGAGGAGAGGCAACCGCTCGAAAGATCCTCCAACTGATTAAAACAATATGAGATAAGGAAGTCATTCCGGAAGAATGGAAAACCTCAATAGTCATCCCCATTTTCAAAAAAGGTGACAGATGTGACTGCGAAAAGAGGAATATCATTGCTCCCAACCACATACAAAATACTAACAAAACTGGCGAGAATCACACCATACGCAGAAGACTACCAATGCGGATTCCGTAGGAACCCGTCACCGAGCGACCAAATGTTCACAATAAGGCAATTACTGGAAAAGAAGTGGGAATACGGAGAGACGGTTCACTAACTGTTCGTTGACTTCAAAAAAGCCTACGACTCAGTCACAAGGCGAAGACCATAGTGTAGTTGAGCTGGGAATCCCGAAAAAATGTGCGGCCGTCATTGAAATCTGCATGAACGAAAACAAAGGGCGAGTTAGAATAGAAAACCACCTCTCAGAACAATTTTAAATCCTGGACGGACTAAAACAGGGAGATGGCCTCTCACCATGTCTCTTTAACCTTGTCCTAGAAGGGTACAAGACGACAACATGGCCGGATGATCCCTGAACGGGGTCACACAGGTACTCGCATATGCGGATGACATCGCCGTTTTGGGCGATAATCTAGAAACTGTAAGTAAAAACAGTGAAATCATCATGCAAGCGGCAGAAGAGGTGGGCCTAGAAATAAATGAAGACAAAACGATATACATGATTATGGCGAGAGCAGACGGACCTCAGAGAACACACATAAACATCAGGGACAAGATATTCGAAAATGTCAAAGAATTTAAATACCTGGGAACAATACTGGCGGCCAGTAACGAAATGTCGAAGGAAATTAACAAATCAATGCACTCCGGCAACGCTAGTTGGTATGCAGTCAGTAAACTGCTGAAATCTAAACTGCTATCACGGATATAAAGCTCCGTGTCTATAGAACCATAATCATGCCGATTGTTCTATACGGATGCGAAGCATGGGCTCTCACGGGAAGAAAACAAATTCCGCGTATTCGAAAATAAAGTTCTAAGGGGTATCTTTGGAGGTAAATATGTCGAGGAGGCATGACAATGGAGGAAACTCCACAACCACGAATTGGAAGAGCTATACCGCAAACCTACAATAGTGAGAGTGATCAAATCGCGAAGATTAAGATGGGCCGAATGGGCAACGATAGGACCGTGCATAGAATTCTTGACGGTAAGCCAACGGGAAAGAGACAGAAAGGAGGCCGCGATGGAGATGGGAGGACAATGTTAGGTTGGACCTCGAGGAGATCGGATCGGATGGTCGAACGTGGAAGGAGAGCGTACAAGACAGGGAACAATGGCGGAGTCGAGTCGGTGAAGTCATGAACTTTCGGGTTACTACAGGCCAATAAATCATCATCATCATCGGCACTACAACCTGGAACCGGTCTTGGCCTTATTTAGCAAGTCCTGAGGCTTGTTAAATTTTCCATAATGATTTGTTTTTTCCGGGCAAGGTCATTAGTCTTGCGCCAGAGGCTCCCCGACGGGGAATCGAACCCCGGCCTCCCGCATGACAGGCGGGTATACTAACCAGTATACTATTGAGGAGCTACAGGCCAATAAATAGTGAATAGTAATAATAATTTTTTTAACCGTCTTTAGGGCCCACCTTGATTTTTCTACGTTATCAATGATGGGAATCAGCTCTTCCTATTGATCTCTGCATCCTACAGTGAGATTGTAAATACTGTGTTTTAGTAGTTTAATTCCATTCAACCACTAGGAGCATGGTATTCTTCCATCCGTGTATACCTGTACAGACATTGCTGCTTAACATACAGTGTTAACCATTTCTATTAACTGGTGGACCTTTTGCGCCGCACTTCCTTCCATTGTTGGGTTGCAGGATCTCACAAGGAGTTCAAATGAGCTTTCATCGAATGAGCTATCTTTCTATTTAGGGTATATTTGTACTTTAAGGTGCCTATCATTACTTCCGCTAAGTTGCATAATTGCGGTTTGGTGGTCACTGTGTTTTCTAATCCATTTCGGTTTATTTTGGGATAGCGGATGTACATTAGAGGAAACCATAAAAAAGATCTTCCATTCTTTAGTGGTATACTACTATGATATAAACCATGCTTAGTGGTATACTACTATGATGAAACCATGTAAAGCTTCCTGTTTTTCTTTTTCTTAGATACTGACAACTAAAACTGGAATACCACAAACTTACGGCAGGACGAAGTATACACTTTATGATCACATAACATTTCCGCTTCTTGCAAAATCATTCCCGACTTCACAACGAACCCTACATCTGTTGGAGAATCATTCATTTCAGTTCAATCTCTCATAAGATAAAAAATTCGCAATTGCGTGCGCCCACTTTAACCACTTAGCGGCATTTTCTTTGAGGGGTCATCTGGTGGAGCGGTCAATTCCCTCGGAACCCTTATAACCGTTCCCCCTGTGTTGGATTGCAATTGTATTATCAATGGGTTCCGTATATTTAATTAAAATTTCTTAATTGTCCATTGCGATCCCACTCCCCCACACAATTAATTGGAAGCACTAGCTATGAGGCCTACGAGTAGGTCTGGGTGTTTTGGAATCCAGGCGCAAGTAACCGCAATGCGATGAGGAACTTCTATTCATGAATCGAATTATTTGTTGAGAAATTTACGACCTTAATAAAAGGCCCTCGAGAAAAGAGTGCGCTGGAGATTTATGTGCGTGTGGCAGATCATCCCAAGGCTCGGAAAGCAAGTAGTATATTTTATCTGGTGAGTTACGTCAATTTTAATTGTAGTGATGTGGTGAAATTCGTTTGTTAGAATTTGGAAACAATCTCTCTGCTCGACCTAGGGATTTATTGACTTTCCTAATTTAAAAATTCATTTAAACGAGTTATGGCAGCGGTTTGAATTGATTGGGTCCGATGTAATTTACTGCGTTAATGGAATGTACTTGGCTCTGATGTGGAATCTGTTGCGGGGATGTGGTTTATTTTAGGGAAATCTGTTACAGTCAGATTAGCCGTGTCTTCAGGGATACTTGAGAAATATGATCATTCCAGTAGTTCTCTGTTTTTGTTTTTTATCTATATTAATTGATTGCCAGATCACTACAGACGATACAAAATGATGGCATAACGACGATATTAATGACCTTTTATAGTGTGGTGGCCTCTGATGGACTACTTAAATCCTACCAAACAATGTTGCATTCAAACTGACCACAGATATTTCCACTTGCCTTCGTTATCACTCACACTTTTGAAACTACAATATTTGACTCTTGGCATTATAGGCTCGGCAATTTTAATAAATGATTGAAACATAATACGAGTAGTTACAATGTACTACCAATCTACGCTGGTATTCGATTCTCGACTCGAAAATATATAACATTTCATAAAGAGTGCTTCATCCTTTCCTTCGTAAGGATGAAGTTCGTTTTATATTTTAGACTTTAGGCGTATTTAGATAATAAAATGTTTAATTTACGGCTTCTGCATGGGGACAATAACTGTGTCATACAAACCACTCATAGTTACGACTAATCACCCTATGAGCCCGGAATACTCGACATTTGAGGTCTCAATGGGTGGATCTCTCTGGCTGATTTAGATTTCATGTCTCCGAGAGTTGTGGCGCATCTCTGTATATGGTATTTAATGTTGCCGCCCAACAACCGATCAGCTGAATGTTTTCACGCGATGCCTTCTATTTCGGGAACCATTGACTGTTACATGTTTTGGGTGGGACTATCCTGAAAGCTATTGAATATTTCCCAGAGGTACTCCCATTAAATGGTTTTGTAAATGTGTTTTGGAACATTTCTGATGTTGTCAAGGTGAGGATGGGGTTCAAAGAGTTATATTATCAGAGAGTGATCTTTGCCATGACAAGGGGAACAAATATGGTTCGGAAAAGTACTGTGTACTATGTTCTGAAGTGGTGACACATGAACGAGTGACAGAACACGCTTTATTAAGATTGTATTTTTTAAGTTATATACAAATAATTCTTTTGAAAACAATACGTTTTACGACGTGGAGGCTTAAATGGTGTTGCTGATGCAAATGGTTCGGGTGCAGTTTCTATTTTTTTGTTGTTGTAAAAAGCCTGCACCAACGGGGTTTTGAAACGCCCTGAAATGTCAATTCACAACTCTGTTGAGAAAAAAACGGAGGGTCAAGTAATGAAATAACGATATATTGGGTTGTACCACATGAAATGTCCAATTTAATAGTAAAAATTTAAAATCCAATATTAATTTTCCGTAAATTTTTATTCAATCAAAATAGGATCCGTTCGCATCTATGGCATTATTCCAACGTGATACAAGGTCAAATAATCCTTTTTCATAGAAGTGCTGACTTTTTGAGGCAATGAAATCTTCAAAGGCTTTTATGACCTCTGCTCAGTTCCGGAAGACTGTGGGTGGTATGTTACTCGTGCGTCTGCACGGACGCGCGTTCAGTAAACACCCACCGAGTAAGAGCCAAAGGAACACCAACGATGTTGAGGCAAAGCACTGATCACCTGTGAAAGTTGTTGAATGAAACAAGTTGATGGTTTCCGGTTATAAAGCATCCTTTTTATTTGTGTTAATCCGATGGATTGGTGTACAATTGTGTTCCTCATTAACTCAGGGTTCCATTTTAACAAACAGTAAACTTGATAAAATATAATTTCGTTTCACATTAACTTCGTGTTCCATTTAACACAATAAACTCGATTAAATATAATTTTTGCTTCACATTAATTTAGTGTTCCTTTTAACAAACGATAGTTATGTTGTTATATTAAGCGACTCGCGCAAGGACGGGACTCAACACAAGCTCGACATAGAAACACGCATAAGACAAAAGGATACTTAGTTCAGACTCGACTCCGTATATTACTGAAACTCAATAGACGCGTGTTGTGCGTGTGCACTCTTAAGGTGACGAAATCTGACTCCTCGATGCAATCCACATCCGTCAGATTCAACGGTGGTGGATCACATCGATGTAGGAGGAGCGAAACGGATCAACTCGGCGACGGCCAATGACGATCGAGAAAGGGGTTAAATGGGAGGATTTCCCATATGCTCGTATAGGACAAGTACGATGCCCCTTCGCCTGGAATACAGACAACGACCAGTCCTGCACCTGTTCAAACAAATGAACGAGCACATTGGGCTGCGGGCATTGTGGTCATAAATCGTCGATGATGCACGCCTGAGAACGAAATAGGTTTCTGTATCCTAAGTAAACAGAAACCCTATTTCATGGGTCACGATGAGATGCACATCGTTCGTGGTTTTGCCGATGTTACATTGGGTCGTCATCGTCTTTACTCAGGTGTTCATGGTAATGCCATTGTAGGCTATACATTCTTCGGTGACGATAGGTCAACCGAAGATTTGGGTTTTGTTTACATGATAGTGCTGGTACATAGGCACAATGGCGAGGAATCAGCCATGCTGACGTGCAAGCGTACGTCTCGCCCAGGGTGGCCATGGACCAGCGGTTGGTAAATAGCATAAATACAGTGATGCTACTGTGTGTTTGTTTGGTTTGCAGGCCGGAGCAGCATAAGGCATGCTCATGGATATGATTGTCTAAACGTCAATCATATTCGTGCCCAAATCCCATGATCGATTGATAGCCGATAATAGGGAATTGGTCGCAAATGTTGCGAACCTAAGGGTATAGGAGCAACGGCGCAATTATGGACCATAGGAAGAATTTCGGCTGCAGCTGTGTCCACACTACGCTGGCCAGCTTGTGTTTATCGATTATTGGTGACGAACTGAGCCGATAGAGGATATAAATTGGTTCATGTATTATGAATCAGAAAAATTCGATGATATTAATGTCAGGTTTGCTTTCAGGTGGAAGATGCTGCAGGATAGCTCACGCTGCCTATTGGCAGGTAAGTAGAAAGACTTGCCTGGTAAGTGGGAGACAGGTAAAAGGGAATGGGTGGTTCTTTGGAAGTGGGTTAAAGAACCCCCACAAGACCTTCGGCCGGCAAAATGAATCCAGATTGCGGAAAAGATGGTAGTCCGTTGGGGAAATGTCAGGAGAGTACGGTGGATGCGGAAGAATTTCAAATCCCAACTGCAACAGTTTTTGCACCGTTACTTGTGAGGTATTGTTATATAATTTCACAATTTATTTAAGTAATATAGTTTAATATATATTATTAATATAGTAAGAGAATTTTGTAAGGGACTTACTTTTGAGCGGACCGTTGAGCGGTCGCTGTAGCTGTGCCCTGGCGGCAGGTTGCAGGGCGCGTTGAGGTTTCGGCTCCCCTGTTCAGCTGGTTGTTGGTTGGGGTTGATGGTTGTCTTTCGACGTCTGATAACACTGCAAGTTTTAATTCTTCGTTGTTACTTTAGTTCTAAGTGAACTTAATTTCATATTTCCAAAGGTTTTGCTGCCTTTCTTCCTTTAAAGTTTTACGGCGAATTGACTTACTTCCTTTGTAGTTTTACGACGTATGATTGACTTTTTATTTTTGCCGTTGACGTTTATAATTTTTTATCCAGCGCCAACGCCTTTTTTTATTATTTTTTACTGCCAAGTAGAATTAGCTACTTGACGATTTTTCTTCCCTTTACAGGCAGAGAGGGGAAATTTGCGGAAATTAGTGGGTGTTGGGCAAGGAGATGGACGCGGGGTCCGTAACAGTATGGGATCTACCATTGTCATGCAAAAGGATCGCGCCCTGCCTATTGACCATCGCAGCTTGCTTTTCAGCCAATTTGACATGTAATATGTCGATTTCCTAACACTGTTTGAAAGCATTTATCGTTTCGCCTGGTTGAAGAAATGAAAAGCGAATTGGTCCTTTCGATGTCCACCAAATTGTCACCATAACCTTTTTTGGGTGAAAATCGGGCTTGGGGGTGTGTTTTGGTTTTTCACCTGCATCCCACTACTGTCCAGGTCTCTTACAGTTATCATACAGAATCTATTTTTCATCACAGGTGATTATCCGGTGCAAAAACGGTTTAGTTTGGTTTCTTAATCTAAGCGATGCGGAGATTTCCAGGCGTCGTCGTTTTTGGGACTCGTTCAGTTCATGAGGTACCCACTTATTGAGTTTCTTTACCTTTCCCATGAGAGAAAGGTCTCGACTTATTGTCATTGGGGATACGAGGGTTGCCTTTTATATTTCGGGATTAGAGAACAAAAACAAATATTGATCATCGAAAATCACTTTATTGTTTTTCAAAATATTCCCCATGAAGATCTGTGCACTTTTGCATGCGTTTGAACCAATTGTCGAAGCACTTTTGCCACTCTGATTGAGGTATCTCCAACACATGCATTCTGAATGCAGCAACCGCTTCTTCAGATGTCGAAAAACGTTGACCTCTCAGTTTGTTTTTTACGTACGGGAATAAAAAGAAGTAATTCGGTGCCAAGTCAGGACTATACGGCGGATGACCCATCAAATCGATGTTTTGGGTGCTCAAAAATGCAGTTGTCGCAGCCGATGTGTGAGACCTCGCATTGTCGTGGTGAAGAGTGATCCGTCTTCGGCGGTTGGTTTTCCTGATTTCTTGGAAGACAATTGGCAAACAAATGGTTGTGTACCACTCAGAATTGACTGTTCTGCGTTGCTCTAGTGGTACGGTTGGGACATGTCCAGTTTTTCCGAAAAAACAGGCGACCATTTGCTTGGAAGTGCTTCGTGCGCGAACAACTTTTGTTGGATTTGGCTCATCTTGAAACACCCAGACAGTCGACTGCTGTTTACTTTCGGGCTCATACGCGTAAATCCACGATTCATCACCTGTCACGATGTCATAGACGTGTTTCGAAGCACCGCGACCGTATTTTTTGAGCATTTCTTTCGACCAATTGACACGAGCCTTGTTTTGGGCGATTGACAAATTGTGTGGGATCCAACACGAACAAATTTTTTTGACAGTCAAATGTTTATGGAATATTGAATGTATGCTGGTCCCACTAACGCCTAAGGTTGTCTCAATTTCACGATAGGTCACATGACGATCTTCCAATATCAGTTCGCGCACAGCATCAATGGTTTTCGGAACAACAACTGATTTTGGACGACCTTCACGAAATTCATCTTGGAGTGAACTACGACCACGATTAAATTCACCGTACCATCGATAAACACTGGTCCTTGATGGAGCTTCATCGCCAAAAATGGAATTAAGTTCATCCATGCACTGTTGCTGAGTTAATCCACGCCGAAAGTTGTAAAAAATAATCGCACGAAAATGTTGACGATTTAATTTCATTTTTGGGCCGAGATGAATCTTTTAAGTTACTGTAAACAACACCAATAGCGCTCGTATGTCAAAACGTTCTGAGTGCGTATAACCTCAAAAATGTCCAGCTTTACGACAGAGCTGTCAATTGCCGGATTGCAAGACTAGGGTTGCCAAATCCCGAAACATAAGAGGCAACCCTCGTACTCCCATGCTTTGTGCAATCTCCTGCACCGATTTCGTTGGGTCTGCATCCACTGTTACTTTTAAAACATCGTCGTCAACTAACGTTTCTGGCTTCCGAGTGGTTCATTTTCGAGGCTGAAATATTCCGAACGTGTTATGAACTTTTTTTTACACCACACACCTTGCACATCGCACAATATTATTTGTAAATACAAACACACTTTGTTCTTTGGTATGGGGAACGCCGACTTCCCTAAGTTCTGCCGCATCCAAATCTTCTTACCAATATATTTTTTTTCAAGCCGAGAAAAGAATCCACAGAGTCCAAAGAGATACAAAACACCCTTTACTGTTTGTACTTTATTTGGGTTTATTTATTGGACACTTAACTTACGTTTAATTATATGAATTTATTGGTTCTTATTATTTTTCACAGTATTACGAGTATGCACTTAACACTCGTTCACTTCACTCACTTCACCAATTTGTCCATTAATATTTATTTTAACTTAAAGGGAAAATATACTAGTAATTTTTTGAATTCACCAAGAGAACACACTGCACCACTTTACTCAAAAAACACCTTGACCGTCTCGGCAAATAATCAGAAACCAACTCCTTCGCCGTCTCGGCGAATCGTCTAGAACCAACTCCTCAACGAAGACTTCTTTTTTTTTCATCCAGCAGATCGAAGGATATGTCCTTTTTTCTGCTTGGCCCTTTTGCCAGCCGCTATTTCCTTTCCACAAAAGAAAAATCAACAGATGATCGTGCTAATGCACATTTATGATTCTCTATGTTGTTGGGCTACCCAAATTATAAAGTAATTAGACGAGATCGTCCAAATTCAGGGGGGTGGGGTCATTGTCTTAGTTAAAAATGGTCTACAACACAAAGTCGTTTACAGCAGATATGCATACAAATTCCAGGTGCTAGAAGTCTGCATTATAGATATTCCCTTAAAAAGTCAAAGGCATCTATATGTAATCTCTGCTTATGCTCCCGAAGCTCCACAGTGTATTTTTTTTTATTAGACTTCTGTCCGGAGAGGCGAACTGTTCTTTTCGAACAGTTGTAGGTTGTAACGCTCCGGGAACAACCACGTGAAAAGGGAGTTCCACAGCTTCCCCGCTCTGTAACGGAACGAGTTCTGATGCAGGGATGTTCGCGTCGTCGGGAGATGAACCGCAAACTGGTGCGATCCGTCGGATTGTTTTGTGCAGCGCATATAAGCCGAATTGCGTGGAACAATACCAAGAATCTCCGAAGAACAGTACCCGTGATAATATCTGTAAAACAGGCAGAGGTCGGCTACGCGCCTTGATGTGGTAGCGGCTGTAGTCCCGACGTCGGTGCCATGTCCCCGATCAGGCGGATCGCTTGTCTTTGTATATTCTCAAATAAGTCGAGGGTATGTTTAGGAGCCGAGCTCCAAACACGAGAGCAATATTCGAGCGCGGGTCTAATTTGGGATTTATATAGAAGTTGGGCCGGAGTAAAATATTTCTTGGCTCTAAAAAGATAACTCAGTTTTCCTGAGACTGACCTGGCGATACTCGACACGTGTTTATGCCATGATACATTCCTACAGATCGTGACGCCGAGCAATTTCAAGGTTTCCCCAGCCTCGACGGCCCGGCCATTCATCATCAGCTGTGGAACCGATCATCCACTTTTCTTTGTGAATGTTGTATATTGTGTTTTCGTTGCATTAAAGTCGACGAGATTAACCCTTCCCCACTGCAGGATCTTATCTAGATCCTGATTCAGAGGGTCGATCTGTCTACATCTACATCAGCTGATGCGACGCAGAGGCACCAATCGGCCGAACACTCGAAAAGGAGGAAACAAGCGTACCATCATCCGCAAAACTGAACACTTTGTTATCCGTTGTCTCCAACAAATCATTTATGTGAAGCAAAAACAAGGTTGGAACCAAAATAGAACCGTGGGGCAGTCCCGAGTTAACAGGATACCGACCCGAACACTCGCCATCCACAACAACCCGGATCGATCGATTTTCAAGGATCTCTTCGTCCAGTCGCAAAGATGTTGGGAAAGTCCATATGAACGAAGTTTGCTCAGCAATGCCCCGTGCCAGACGCGGTCAAAAGCCTTAGAGATATCCAATGCGACCGCCCTCGACTTACCATGCCGCTCATTCGCAGATGTCCATACACCGTGGACCACCTGCCACGGAATCCGTATTGACGATCATTCAGAAGTCTGTTGCACTCCAAATACTTAAGTAACTCAGTATTGATGACTTTTTCCATCACCTTAGATAAAATAGACAGTAATGCTATGGGTCGCTAATTTTGCGTGAGACACTTTTTTCCCGTCTTTGGGATTGGCTGAACTCGAGCGATTTTCCCGCAGGCAGGTAAGGTCCTCCGTGCATAAGATAAGCGGAAGAGTCTGCCAAGAACCGGAGATATTTCTGGAGCACAGTTCTTAAGGACTATTGCTGGTATTCCGTCCGGGCCGGCTGCCTTCCTACAATCCAGTTCACGTAGAATGCGTTGAATAGTGCGCGGACGAAATCTCACATCCCGCATGGAAGACCGTACCGGCGCGATCACAGGTGGATCCAAAAGACCGGGATCGAGGTTTGAATTTGCGGAAAATAAATTCTCGAACACATTAGCATTATCCTTTGAATTTGTGACTAACGTCCCGCTACCTGTCACCAACGGAGGAGGATGCGAAGTTACCGCTGACAGCTTTTGCCATCGACCAGAAGGAGCGCGAACCAGTTGAGCACCGAAGGAGCTTATTGATCACCCTGTCGTTGTGAGCTTTCTTCGCGATATCAATCGCCTGGTTGCACGCGTTTCTGATTCTAAAAAAATTCGTTCTGTTAACATCGGTGGGATTGGAGCGCCATTGCTTAAAAGCTGTATTTTTTGCCGCTGTAATCTGCTTGCATTTTTTATCAAACGAAGGTTTATCAGACGAACTTCGTTTGATGGAATGTGGAATATACATCCCCATCCCTAGAACCATAATCTCTGATACCGACTCCGCACAAGCGTTAACATCGGAGTTTCCGAAGCACACCTCCGACCATGGAAAGGATGCCAAGAAATCTGGCAAATCGTCCCAGTTAGCAGTCCCATACTTCCATACATGGCGAAGCTGCCTAGGCCGGTTATTCGCTTGATATGCAAGTGCTTGCGCGAAAGATACCAAGCAGTGATCTGAGTTTCCCAATGGCGCAGAAACCTCTACGGTATAAATCCTCGGTTCGGATGTCAAAAACAGATCCAGGGTGTTCCCATAATCGCCTCGGGCATCCGGCACTTGCGTTGGCTCCCCCACGAGTTGACTCAAGTTGTGGCTTACAGCAAACATCTCCGCCAGCCTCTCAGCCTCGTCGGTTCTGTTAGAATGTACCAACCAACCGGCATTGTGCACATTAAAATCGCCAAGGACGACAATTTCAGAAGCTGGGTGGTTGATCTATATCCAGTTCGCGGTATGTGAAAGATGTTCGAAAAATGTCGCCGGTATACAGTTTATCAATGAACTTGATACCCTTTTCCAAAGTCTTAAGTTAGATTCAGAAAATAATTACTTCTTTGTGGGGGGAGATTTCTACTCCAAGCACAGTGCTTGGGGTAACCTTATCACAAACTCAAGAGACAATGCGTTGTTCAAGTGGTGGCAAACAAACGCTATCGAACATAAGCTACAAATGTATGCTACAAGTACGCCGTCATATCCAAGAGGAGATTCCTTCTTGGATGTACTGTTGCTGGACGAACGAATACAATTATTATATCCGGATCTAACTACTCGAAATTTTCTTCATACGTTATGGATTTGGCGCCGTAATAGATGTGTAGGGGTTTCTCTATCCTATAGGAGAAACAGCCCACAATTCCAACCACAATACCTACCCATTTCCTTGATAGGTATTTACCTGTAAAACATGTCAAAGGGACGCATAGCTAAACTCATTATTCTATGGAGATAATGCATAATTGAGTTTAGCTACAATCAACGACATACGGCAACACTATTGCGCTAACCATGGGATTTCCACCGGAAATTCCATCCGTATTGGTTAGCAACAACCAAGTCAAACCAAGCGACGCGGTTGCGTCATAGTCCATAGGCTTGGGTATTTATTGAACATTCCACAGAATGGTATTATATCCCCAGCCGATGGGGCGTCCTATTGACTTTTCCCAGATCACCCATTCGCTTGGGATCAATGATCTCTTTTTGCTGGTGAATAACCTTAGCTATGTTTGCCCTCTCTCTCGTATTTCTGTCTTGCTATAGTGCGTTGACCTAAGAGATTGTCACTAGGCCAGTAGACCAGCCGTATACACGGCATTGACGCACACACACCTAGCCAGATCCACCCTGGGTTATTGTGCTTTCCCTTTTGATTTCTCCATTCTGGCTACGCCCATCCAAGTCGAACGAATACACAAGTACGTTTCGACCTGGATGAGTGTGGTGAGTTGGGGAACACACAAGAGAGCATGATTACCATTGGCAGATCAATGTGTAAAAAGCAGAAATTACGATTTCCACCCTAAATAGAGTTAGTCGCTATTTGCATCTGAACCTGGTTGTATCTGCGGATGAGATAGTTCGTTTAGTTCACGGAAAAAAAGCCCAAGGAGTCGTTCGATAGAGTTAGTGTACAGGTAAAGTTCTTTAGTTCCCGAAGCCTGTTTTGACGGTTCACCTATATTCGCGATTTGCGTACGTCCGACCAGCTGAACAGTCTGGCGTTCCCGTCGCGTACTGCATTCCCTGCTTGACAGAAGTGAAATAGTAAATCATAGATATTCTGATTAATCCAGTGAGGCTGTGATTCATGTTGGCAAATACAATTAAGACCCAATTTTTAGCTGTGTAATTAAGTTCAATCTATATTGTGCCATTCACCACAATTTGCGTGTTTTCACCAATAAATAAATAGAAATAAATTTAAATAAATAAGAACGGCCTTTTCTCCAGCCGACAAAGCATATCGCAACTCGCGTCTAGCCGCCAAGAACCGAATTATCTAGTACTGTAAATATTCACACAAGAATTCGACCCTTTGCGCCGGCATAGATGCTATACACAATCGCCAATCGTGTAAGCATCTAATTTAGGCACCGAGTTTTTCTAATGACTTGCAACCTATTTATTCAGCTGCAAACCACATCTCACATAATGCCTTTGTTCAAATGTCTTTTCTACGGTTCAACGAATGGTTCTATCCCAAAAGTGTCTCACATGGAGAGCCATGCAAACCGATACAAAAACGCAACGATCAACGAGCTGTATAGGCAAACGAGTATTCTTACGTTAAAACTGCTCTACAGACAGGAAAGCGTTCCAAATAGCCAGGAAATAAAAACAATAAAGTCACTAATTAAAAATGTTCAAAAACTGATCCGTGACAATTATAGATCAGTAATTAATGAAGACTGGAACAACAGGATTCAAGCCATTAAAACTAGTGGACCGAATATTCGATCGCTGATGGTTGAATTGCAAATAGTAATAAAATAGCACAGAAAAGGAATAGGTTTTGTTTGCAAAGTATTTTTAAATGTGTTGCGTTGCAACAATATATGGTGTCATTCCAAATAGTCGCACCCACGATGTGCATGAACATTTTTATTTGCTGCCTTACCCCGAAAAAGGTTGGAAACCACGTTATGAGCATTGATCTGGTTACTGAAGTGAGGAGTATTCTGTCTGGTTTTTTCGTCACCATTTGGCATCAATTTCTCCAATACTAGGATTTTCTATCACTTACTTCAAGACAAGAAAATTGTCAAAACCAACAGATTAATCTAAGAACGAGGATCTTAGAAGCGTGCTAATCTTCAACACTTGTTCGAAACCTTCAAAATGTTCATTTATCTGTCAGGCTTTTTTCCACGCCGCCCCACTCGAACTCGGTGCTCAAATAATCTGAACGCTTCAGCAACTTCTATGCAGCGTACTGTAGCCTATTTGTGTGCATGCCCGCCAAAAAGGCCCACTGCTCGCACATTTCCGACAAAAAAACACCACAAAAACCGAGATAGACATGGGAAGCACGGTCTTCAAACGTCTGCTTTTGACCATAGGCACATGTTTTCTGTTTTTACGTTGTAAATAAACGCGGTCCTTTGCTGCTTTCCGAATTGAAGGGGAGTTATTTGTTTTGATGTCTTCGCGATGTTATCGCAATTGCGTGGCGCACATGCCCTCCAATTGCACACTTGGCCAAGAGAGCTGGCCATTCACACGTTGGCTTTCACGCCCGAAGTGTACGCCGCAAAACGCGAGATACGATATTTCGAAACACTAGATTCCTATCTTCTCGGAAAAGTTATTTTTGATTTTCAATACGAAATAAGAATGGAATTGATGGCGGCCAGGGCCAGAAACTGGATAAGTTAATTGATTTGAGAGTTTTTTGTTCAACTAAATGAAATAATTTTAGATAACCTGATGGGCTAATCGCTATTTGTCTGGGGAAGAAAGGAAGGATCTAATTAGAATGTCTGATAAGATCTAAGTTCAATGGATTTTTGAAATTTGGGAGTCATGCAGAACCAACGTTTCGGGTCATAAATTTTTGTGCAATGAAGGGGATTATTCAATTGAACAACAAAAAAAAACTAATTGGGTGCTGAAGATTGAATTCGTATGGAGTTAATTGGTTTTTCTTGGATGTCAATAAATACACCAAATAATTCAAGTAGACGGGTGAGGTAAAGAAAGTCATTCGTATGTGAAGAGTTCTCAAAGTTTAGTTTGTTAGCTTACATGTAATAAAGATATGAATTTCACCATTTTGCCCTTGTTGGGCCACAGCTTATTACTTGAATGTCTCACTTGCCAAATCGATTAGCTCCATAAAACAAGAAGTTGAGAAAAATGATAAAATAGTGTATATTGTATTTAAAAAAATTTCTGCATTAAAAATTCAAAAATAATATGTAGACTGTATTACTGCATATGCATCTTTTATTTAACAACATGTGGAAAGTGTAAGATAGTATATCCTTAGAGCAATTGTTGTTATTGCTACAATTTTTTCACGATTAAAGGAGTTAATCGCTTTGGCAAGTGAAAGAAAATTATTAATTAAATTCAATCTTCAAATAATTGTTTTATTACGGAAAAACTTGATGAGGCCACAAATTTTGCAATTGATTTTCGCTCTTTATCATCATCATCATCGGCACTACAACCGGGATCCAGTCTTGGTCTTATTTAACAAATCTCTACACTGGTCCCGATTTCGACCCGACGTCATCCAGTTTGCCACTCCCATGCTCTGAGCGTCCTGGTCAACGGCATCCCTCCATCGCAGACAAGGTCAGCCGCTGCCACAATGGACTATCCGGGCAAGTTCCTCTTCGCTCATTCGGGCTAGGTGTCCCACCCGCCGGAGTCTACCGAGCTTGATTTTTCTTACAACATTAACTTCAAGGTAGATCGCGTACAGGTCATGGTTGTACCGCCTCCGGAATCGTCGTCCCTCACATACGGAGCCAACAAATCTCCTTAAGACCTTCCTCTCGAACGCGGCTAAGAGTTCAGAGTGCCTTTTATTGAGCATTTCATTTTTTTTTTTTTTCATTTTTAAAACATTTTTTATTTTTCTTTTTATATTCTTAGTTTCTAAATTAAAGGCTAGACAAAAAATGCTTAAATTCTAGCTTAATTATCTTATATAATAACTTACTGGTCCTTCGCAGACGCTCTAAGCTAAACATTACTTAACATTTGTATAATTTGCCTTTCGGCGACAGGACTTTGTGGCAATACTTATAATTATTTGAAAGACAAAGAAAAATTTGAAAAACTTTGTCAATTTTTTGTTTGTTTTTGTTTTCTTAAAATTTAACTTACTACTTTTTTTTTTTTATGTAAAAGCACTTAACCTAACTTACCTTAAATCTTATACTACCCTAATTCTAGAAAAGCTAAGTCTATGTAAGCTAGCTGATGATAGTGTGATTCTATACCGACTTTGGTATCCAGGTCTTTATATGCCATTCAACCACCAGAACTGTTGACGCTGTCTAATACTATCGTCCCGGTCTCTGTGGGAGATAGCCCTACTGAAGCGCAGGAGCTCTTCTTCGGTGCGCGTTACTTCCCGGTCGTAGCACAATCGCCCATCTACGGATGATCTACTTACATGATAGATCAGCGGAATTCCGGATCTATCCTGTATAAGCCCTTTCATGCCCAAGTCAAGGAACGCCTCTGGTGGAACAAAGCCGTTGCGACACACGCTCTCAGAGTACAGAGTGTTTGGTTAATAGGCCCAAACCTCGCTTTGAGCAAAGCAGCCTCTACATGTCTGTTGAAATACAGATATTGGTCTAGCCAGATGCCAAGGTATTTAACTAAACTCTTGGTTTCCAGTTTATCTCCATGCGGTCCCACGATAACTAGCTTTCGCCAGTTTTTCCTTGTGTCGTTCGTGGCTTTATATAATGGGGTTCTAAATAGGATGGCTTCACATTTCTGGAAGTTGATCTTAAGTTTCCAGTCATCGCAGTAGCGCTGCACGTTGTTGAAGTCTCGCTGTATTAAACTATTTATGATCTCAACTTTCGGAGCTGTTCTGTAAATGATGAGATCGTCTGCGTACGCAATAGCCTGCGGAAGTGCATCTAATAAGTCGCTAATGTAAATGTTAAAAAGAATTGGAGAGAGTACCGCGCCCTGTTGCAAGCCATTTTTGATATTATACGTTTTATTAGAGGTCACATTATCACTTTTGACCACGAACCTCCTGTCCTTTAACATATCGTAAAGTACATATAGTAAAGGCTTATGTATGCCATGTCTGACCAGTTTGTAATACAACCCTTCGATCCAGACGGTATCAAAGGCTTTCTCCAAGTCGATCAGACAGGCCCCTGTGCATTGGTTCCTACATTTATTCCATTGTATGTCGGAGACCAGTTTACCTGCGGCATGTGTGGTTTCATGACCCGCCCTAAAGCCAAACTGGTTATTTGGAATAATGTTGTTGTCGTCTACCCATTTTAGCGGAGCTTTGTTAATAGTCTTTTCAAATGCTTTACTGATGCTTGGGAGTAAACGTATCGAATGTTCAGTGGATTTGTACAGTCTTTGCCCTTTTTTGCGATGGGCTGAATGATTGCCGTTTTCCAACGCGCGGGATAATATGCATTATTCAGCGCGTTGTTAAACAGGACCGTGTATACATCTATTGCCATTGGGGGCAGGTTCTTGAGTACGATGTTAGGTACTCCATCTATTCCCACTGACTTTTTGCTTCTTAATGAGTCGAAGGTACTCTGGATTCCTTCCCTTGTGATTAAAAGGCTATTAGCCCCACCATTGGCATTAATGTTAATTGACAGATTATCGTCACTGAATTCGGTAAAACCCGGATTCTCCGATTGCCAAAGTGAAATTTCATCTCGGAGGTGCAGGTGATTCAGTAGAATTCTGTCCTCCAGGTCATGATTTCGGTGAATGCTTTCATTCACCTTGTACATTTTCTGAAAGACAGCTCCCACAGCGTTCACCTTCTCCAAAGGATCTTCGATCACGAAGAGCTCACTATTGATGATAGCGTTCTCTGTATCTATGCTAATGTTGGTTAGCAGCTGCTTGTTTACCTCAGTACGTGGAATTTGGAGACACTGAATTTCGTTTTCATTATTTCTCCTGAATATTTTATTTATTTGTGGGAACATATTCGGGTTATTAGTTTTTATAGCTCGAATTCTGTTGTTCCAATACAAATTTGTTGCTAATCTATAATTAGCTTTAAGTAATTGTTGGAGGTTTTTTAATTGAGAATTCACTGATATTATCTCCTGGTCTTGTCTGTCTGTAAACTGTCTGTGTAATTGTTTTAGTTTCGATAGCAGTCTGCTCTTTTTCTTGTGGAGTGCGTTTATTGTTGGGTTTCTGTACATGTTTATGTGATCTGTAACTGTTGTTTTGGGAATTGTTTTGTCCATTGTTCGTTTTACGGTTTCGTCCATTTGTTGGATGTATTTGTCGATTTCGTCATTTGTCAGGTTTCTGTTTACTGGCAGATTAAAGTCATTCGAACAAAGTTCTCTTGTTAATGATCTGGTGAACCGCGGCCATCGCATTGCCCCGTAGTTATAGGGTTGTGGGATCACGATTTCCTCCAGATCTGCGAGCTCGTTCGGAAGCTCTATTACTGCCGTGAATGCATAGTGGTCACTGTCGTATTCCATTGTCCGTAAACAGGTTGTGTTTCGTCTGTTGGTGTTGTTGACTCAGTCGTGAGTCAATTAGCAAGATTTCTAAGAACGATCTACCTCTGGGGAACGATGGATATTCCGTGGCTAGCAGGTCAGTTCTATATTCAATATGAAACTGATCTAACCAACCAGCCAACTGATTTCCTCTGGCATTAGATATATAATTTCCCCAATTTCTATGCTTGGCGTTCAAATTTCCCCCTAGGATAAAGTAGTTTTTGCCCAGGTGCAATTGTAAGCATCGAAAGAGTGTCTCGAGCTCCGCTATAAATAGATTATGTTGGTGCTCCTCAGGCGCATAGACCGCAATCGCATACAAGCCCCTTCCTTGCTGAAGGGGTATGCGCACGATACAGGCTTTCAGCACCTGGAACCTGCGCACTTCTCCACTATATATTACTTTATGATTGATCCCTTTTCTAATAAAGATTGCAACACCCCCCCCTTGAGAGGAGTTAGGTCGATCTCTTCGTATAATATCGTAGTTTTTATGTCCTATCTTATGTCTCTGGTTTAACTTAGTTTCCCCCGCCAGAAGTACATCAGGTTGTTCCTCTTGCAACAGGTTAAAAAGATTGGCTCTTCTCTCAGTTCTTATTAGTGAATTTACATCCACGGCAAGAGCTTTTATTGATGTTGTGGTTAGGGGGTTTATATCGGCTTGTTATTTAGACTGGGCAAATGCGAGTAGATCTCGTTTATTTGACTTTGTAGCTGAGTCATCTGTCTCTGCAGATTGAGCACGATTGCGAACACGTCTGCTTGCGGTGTTGTTTCCGTCCGTGTGGGAGTATTTGTGGCTACCTGTGATGTAGCCTGGTTTGGTGTTCTCCCACCCGACGCAACTTGTGCGTACGGCCGCTGTGATGTAAGGGGTGTTGTTGTTGTACGAGCTGGCTCTGTGTTTTTTTGCCGATTCACACTTCTTGCCCTTATGTCTCGGAATTTAGGACAACCTCGATAATTAGCGGAATGTCCCTCATTCCGACACACTGCGCACTTTAGAAGGGCTTTGTCTTCTACCCTTTCTTTTCCCAGAGGGCATTCATCATCCTTATAGTCCTTTCCGCATTTTACGCAACGGCGCTGCATTTCACAGTTAGCCGCCGCGTGACCAAACCTTTGGCAGCGGACACATTGCAGGATGTCTCTGCCTTTTTTTAATTTGTCCCATGTGACCATTTGATGGTCCAAGACTGTAATTTTTCTTAGACCACCAATTCTACTGCTGGGTGTTAATTGAATCAAAAAGAAGGGTAGCCTGCGGTTTTCCCTTCTTGCCTTGGGTGTGGTGAATGGTTTTACCGCGGTAAACTCGAGATCTTCGTGCTTCAGGTTTTGAAGCATTTCGAGCAGAGCCTCCGGTTCCATTTCAGGGTCGACACCCTTTAATAGAACCGTTACGCTCTTCGTTTGTTTTGGCGTGAACGAGTAAAATTCAGCGGTGGCTCTTTTTAAGACCTCTTTAATTTTGTCGTGGTCTGCCACCGTATATGTTTGAATGGCATGCCTATTACCCGTCAGTCTTTTAACTGCAAAATTATTTCCTATGGCTAGCTTACAAAGACTTACCAATTCCTTACAGTCAACATCTATTGTGTTAATTGGTGGCATCATTGTTTTTCCGCTGTTATTGATGCTTTGCTGCTGTTGTGTTGCTTGCTGTTTTGTTGATCGCTGTTGTGTTGGTATTTGCTGTTGATGTTGCTGTTGATGCTGCTGATGTTGAAGTTGATGTTGCTGTTGATGGTGAAATTGTTGCTGTTGGCCGACATTTGGCTTTGGCTTTTGTAGTTGTTGCGGGTTTTGTTCTTGTTCGACCGCCGCTATTTTTTTCTTTCGGCGTCTCTCTTGTAGTCGGGCTCTTGCCATCGCAAGTTTCGCCTCCAATTCACTTATCTCTTCCTCTTCATCCCCAGACTCTGGGGATGCAAGAGAAGCGAATGAATTATCTGCCCCATATATGTTAAAGTTGGAGGGGGAGGGGAGCTCACCGACGTCTTCCAATTGTTGGTCTATTTTCTCCATTATCAATTTCGCGGTTTTACTTCGCGTCACAATGGAGTTTTTCGGAGCCCCTTTTCGTTTGTGTGTTATCACGTTTTTATCGTCCTCTGTGTTCATTCTGGTTCTTTCCAGTTTGTTTTCATTAAAAAAAAACAAAGGCGACCCTTTGAACCACGGCAACTCGATTTCTCCCGGAGGCTGAGTCGAACTCGCCTACCGTCGGCTAAGAGTGAGTAAGCTCGCACTCGCGGCAAACGATGATTTAAAAATTGCTTTCTTAACAAGCAATATATTGTTTGTTTTAATTTTCGCGTTTGCGACCGAAGTATTATCTTTTTATTGATTTTGTTTTTATTGTCTCGAACACTTTTGCGCCTCACTCAACTGTTTTTATATGCACTTCTTTTTGATTTTATTTAATGCACTGAGAGATTATTGTTTTGTCACTTTTAACTTTCGTTATTGTTGTTTTATTGATTTATTGTAATTTGTGTTTATATTTATCTTTAAAACTCAGAACAGACATTCACTGAATACATAATTGTGCACGATACTGTTTCTTGATTTATTAAAATAACTTTTATTTAATATGTTCTATTGGTTAACACTGGGTTGTCCGTTTGACGGCATTTCTAAACTTGGCAAAGGGTACTTAATTCATTTATGATATCGGAATACACGACAAGGGTAGCTTATTCGAGAATTCACGAGGTTGTCTGCTTTCAATGGCTATCAAACACAAACTGGCTTTTATTGAGCACCCAGGTCTTGTACAGTAGTAGCTTGGATGTTCTGGATAAATTTCGGGATGTAAAGAGCCTTGATAGACCATAGTAGGCTTTGTTGGATTTGATCAGCCGTTCGTGTATTTCTTCTTCCATATGGTTGTCGGCTGATACTAATGACCCAAGGTAGTTAAAGGATTGCACTACTTCAAATTCGTGCTCCACTACCCTGATAGTTTGACCAACGTTAGGTCTTCTCTTCACAGAGGTTGCCACCATGTACTTAGTGTTCCCCTCATTAATGTGCAGTCCCAGTTTTTGAGCCGTTTGTTCGATCTCGCTGAAGGATTCCTGTACAGCCGATTCGGTTCTTCCTATGATGTCGGTGTCATCTGCGCAGACAAGTATCTGGCTGGACTTGGTGATAATAGGCCCTCTAGTTGGGACGCCAGAGACACGGATTGCTTTCTCCAACACCAGGTTGAAGAGGAGGCAGGCCAGACCGGCCGCTTGTCGGAGTCCATTAAAGATGTTTATTGGTTTGGACAGCAATCCTGTTATTTTACTTGACTAGTTACGTTGGCCACGGTCAACCTACAAAGTCGTATCAATTTGCTTGGAATGCCGAACGAAAACGTCGGAGCAGGGGAGTGTGCCAGTACTCTATGCGGATGTCGTGATGGTAGTAAAGTCCTGTTTACCTATGAGAGATTGTGTGCTGTTTGTACACAAATCACGTCAGGGTCACCAATTATAGCGTTTGCGACGATAGTGAAAAGTGTGGGTGATTCGAACTGACGCTATAACCGTAAGAATCACTAAAAGTCGAACCAAGGCCACTGCTGCATGTACGGATTCGATTTCTAAATTCAACTGCACTCAACTGATGTGGAATTGCTATGTTATTGCATACGGCTGATGCTTTTGCTTATTCGAATTTCTCTTTACTATTTGTTTATATGTTGTACGCGTATCTGTCAGAAACACCACAGAACTCTCTCGAGGCATTATATAATTCTACTCTGGCTATGCTGTCGTAGGCGGCCTTAAAGTCTATAAATAGATGATATAATGGAATCTTAAATTCGGACATTTTTCTATCACCTACCTACGGCAAATTGTCCTCTTGCCGGAAGATTGGCACGTGTACCACGATCTCATGAATTGCGTGGTGTAACGCTGTCCCTCCTTGTTTGATCAGCTCAGCTAGTATGCCATCAGCTCCGGGCGCTATATTTGAGTTGAGCTGTATTATGGCTTTTAATGTTTCCTCAATGCTTGACGACGGCAGTATTTAGTGTTGATTTTGCATTGGTGGAGCCTCCAATTCTTCTGTGAGCAGACCATTTAGCAATTTATTGAAGTGCACTTCCCATCGCTCCAGAATGCCTTCAGGATGGGTGATCAAATTACCCTCTTTATCCTTGCAGTAAGTGCAGCGTGGTGTGTACCGCGTCATACTGCAGATTATTTGGTAGAACTTCCGCGACTGGTGCGGACCTCGCTCTCTACTTTTCTCTATTTCACAGACAAGGTTTTTTCCCAGGCACTTTTCTTTTGTCTGTTAAGTCTTTTTTCAGATCTTCTGAGCTCTTTGTATTTCTCTTTGCGCACCCGCGTCCTATGAGACTGCTGTATTGCCCGATATGCAGCATTCTTACGTTCAGTCGCTAGTTTGCACTCATCATTAAACCAGTCGCTCCGATTTCTACGACTACTGCCTAAGATGGAGTTGGCATTACTAATGACAGTATTCTTAAGGCGTGTTAATTTCTCTTCTACGCCCTGCATTCTGCCCCCAGGACTTACTCTCCCTCCGTCGAGCTCCTTGAGGGCGAGTCTTAGCGCATGACCAAAGGTGTTACTGATATTCTCATTGCGTAAGGCAACCGTGTTGATTCGAACCTGATCCGCGGATGCAATACATCTCCGTAAGGCAATCCGCGCTCGGAAAACTGTACCAACAAGATAGTGATCCGAGTCGTCGTTGGCACCTCGGTACGTTCGTACCGTCATCAGGCTCGAGGAGTAGCGACGATCTATCAACACGTGGTCAATTTGGTTTGCGAGTGGCTCCATCAGGTGATACCCAGGTGGCTTTGTGGATATTTTTACGCGGAAACCTGGTACTCGCAACGACCAAGTTTTTTGATGCTGCCAATTCGACGACTCGTAGTCCATTATCATTAGTGTTCTCATGCAAATTATGGGAACCTGTGTAGTGCCTGAAAACCTATTTTTGCATTCAAATCACAAAGAACGATTTTCACATCGGATCTTGGGCAGGCATTGAGGGCCCGTTCGACGTTCTCGTAGTATTCTTCCTTTTCGTCGTCAGGGGACTCCTCTGTAGGTCCGTGAACGTTTATGGCGTTCATGTTCTTAAACTTGCCTCGTGCGCAAAGAGTGCATAGGGTTTCGTTTATTGCGTTGAAGCCGATGATGGCAGGCTTCAGTTTTTGGCTGACTAGAAAGCCTACCCCGAGCACATGGTGTTTTGCATGACAGCTGTAATAAATGTCATACTCGTTTCTTTGAATAACACCACTCCGCCTCCATCTTATTTCTTGTAATGCTGTTATGTCAACCTTATATTCCGACAGGGCATCGGCTAGCTGCTGTGCAGCTCGAGCTCTGTACAGTGAGCGGACGGTACATGAGAAAACTCTCATATCGTTAAGCCATTTTCGTTTCCGTGGTCGTCGGCGTGTATTCGGTCCATATCCGAGGCTTGTTAAAGTTTCCATAATAATTCGTTTTCACGGGCAAAGTTGTTAGCCCTGCGCCAACCTTACTCAGGATGTCGCTGCATGCATTGGTTCACTACTTGGATGGTGCCAAAGTAGCTATCCAGGGGTGTCACGTGGAGAGTGCATGCCAACTTAGATTGAACAGGGACAAGGATCGTCCTGTCCTTCGCCGGGTTGAAAGCAATCAGTGCCTTTGCCCTGTATGTTCGCTCCCATCCCCCCTTTCGCTCATATACTACCTGTGAATAGGTACGTATTTTCCCAAAAGTAATTCATCAAATTAAAGGGTAATTAAGAAACGACACTTGGAATTTCCCAAGATCAAATAATAAACTTCTTAAAAAGGGTATAAAAAAGTGCGTCACTTGGATGAGACGCTTGGGCATTGCATTCCATGGTCACGATCAAACTGAATAATTCAATCAGTGGAAACAAAAAACAACATGGATTGTACAGTTATTAGTTTTGAAATTGAAAAGTTTAATTTAAAATAATTTATTGTTAATTTAATAGTTAATAAAGAGAGAAGTCGTCCATGAAGGACTGAAGTAAAGTTGTTGTTTGGTGTCATAGTTTGAGTTGGCCGGTGACAGTGGCGAACAGCTGAGACTGCTGACAACAAGGAGGCTGGCTGCCCTGAACGTACTTGGACCTTGGTGGTGGCCAGGAACTGGAGGGAATCCAGCACTATATATATTGGAGAGTTGGGGTAAGCCCCTTACGGACATTGAATAAGTTCCTACAAACGGAGGAAGTTTGTGCTTAACACAACGGGCAACCAAGGCGGGAAGCCAATAGACTGCAAACAGCTCAAGCATTAATACATTATCCCAACAAATATACCTATATACATTTTTGTTCACCACTCGGAGTAAAACTACAACAGTGGCATCTTAAACATTTTATAATGTATATACTGAGTTGCTACCTATATCCCAATGGATGGTTCACGTGCTAGACTCAGGACGTGAACCATCAGTCCGATCAGAGTTTGATGACTCTTCTCGAGAGATTGAGAAGCGAACTCGCCACCGCGGTACCCAGAATTGCTGTTATCGAAAAAGACAACGCAGCATTGAAAGCTACATCACCCCCGAGCCCGAATACAAGGTCTGAAACCCTTGACCCAAAGACAGGCATCGAACCTGAACTAACAACCCTCGACACCGACTTGGACCTTTCCGCTGACGAGAATTCTCCCTGTGTCCCTACTCCTAATACTTTTTATTCCACGCCCAGCTCTGTTCGTACTGGAAAGCGGAAAACGCAACGACCATTACTGAACTGTGGGGGAGGCCCCTCCAGTAAACGTGCTGCCAGCGGTTGTAGGCCAGTATTGTCCACGGCATCGATTAATGAAACTATAACCAACCTCTCGGTACATCCCACTGCAGGAAAAGTTATTCCCTAGGAAAAATCGTGCCCACAGAAGGCAGTATCAGACATAACCGCAAAACCAAAACCGCTTTAAATCCAAGGGCTGCATAAACAGCGGTTCGGCCCGATCTACCTCCTTAAAAAAGAAGCAGCAACCCGCGGTATTTGCACGAGACCTCGATTTGAAGGATTTCGTCGGTGAGATGAATAGACTAGAGATTTTGAATGTCAAGGCGAAGACCTTACCCCCATTCCTAAACAAAATCGTAACCTACGTTAGAAAGATGTACCACAAGGTTAACGACCATCTCAATGCCAAGGAGGTGAATTATTACACATTCACTCCGGCCGACGAAAAGTCGAGGACCATCCTTTTAAAACGAGTCGTTGCTTGTTGGGAAAAGAACAACATCATCATTGCCCTTGAGGCAACATTTCCTCACGTAAAAGCCAAGGGCGATTCTAATGAAAGGAGTCGATACCTGCTGGCAGAAGGACGACATCGTCACTGCCCTCGAAGCAACGTTTCCTATCGTCTAATTCACTGATCTCAAAAAGCTCGGTCCCCCACGACGGTTTGTGAAAACCAGACCGGAAAATTATAGCAAGGTGAACATATGGGAGCTACACCTTATCCCAGGGACCGACATAGATTTCATAATACATACATGGTCGTTTCCAATCTTTCATCGGAAAGTAGTCTTTGAGGTATTTCATAACAATGAACTACCTCAATGCCAATGTTGCCAATGTTTCGGGCAAGTCTCTCGAAACTTCAACATGAACCGCCGCTGTGTCCGTGGTGGAAAATCCCACGATATTGGCAGATGCGAACTCCCGCCAGCAAAATATGATCGCCCGATAAATGTGCAGGACGAAATTACTTTGCCAGCTTCCCGCAACTGCGACAACAAAGGACATCCGGTTAGTTACAGGAACCGTCCTAAATATAAAGGGATATCCAAGAGATCCAAGGAAACTAAACAAATACCCACGCCTAACATTGGACAACAGACATTGGCCACAAACCCAGGCGCTTGAGTGACACCACTTTCGCCTTCGTAAAAAAAATATGGTAAAACAGGAATATCGCATCTTGATCATACATTGTTTTTCGATGGGAAAATTTTCTGAATAATCATTGCAATGATTGCAGAGATGTTAGCCCGCATCTGCTCCTAAGAAAACAACATTTTATGGGAGGTTTAGTGAATTTAAAATATCAGTACAATCTTCGAAAACGCACTTCGCCTTAAAGGGCCAAAAACAAGCTACGAATGCGGACATTGTAAAGCAACTGTATGGAATCAAGCGATCGTTAAGTGACGTTGCGCGAGTTAGCTGAGGCCGTGAGCATCACAAAAGATATCCGGGATATATTTTGCGTGATCTTCTGGAGTTCAAAAAGCTATCGGCGCCATGGGAGCCGCGTTTGCTGACCGGCGGCCAAAAACAGCAGCGCGTTGATGATTCAACGGCCGGTTTGGCGTTGTTGCAATGTAATTGAATGTTTTTTTTGACGTTGTATGACGGTGTATGAAACGCAGGCCCATTACCACACGCCTAGTCCAAGTGGCAATCTGCAGAGTGGTTGGAAAGCCACGAAAGCCGACCAAAGCGGATAAAAGACCAACGCTCTTCCGGGAAGGTTATGACCTCCTTTTTTTGGGATGGGCCTGACACAATCTTTATCGATTACCTGCAAAAGGGAAGAATATTCGCAGTAGAGTATTATGTTATTGGGCAAACTCAACGACAAAATATAGAAAAAAAGGGCCTCATATGGTGAAGAAAAAAGTTCTGTACCAACAGGATAACGCACCGTCACACACGTCCTTGAAAGCGATGGCCAAATTGGACCAATTACGATTTGAATTGGTTGCTCATCCACCGTATTCTCTAGAATTGGCCTCCAGCGACTATTATCTGTTCCTAAACCTCAAGCGGTGGCTCCAGGGAAAGAGATGCAGATCGAACGAGTAAGTCATTGCGGAAACCGAGGCGTATTTCGAAGGCTCGGATGTTTCGTACTACAGAAAGGGCATCGACATGTTGGAAAATCGCTACCCCAAGTATATCTCCCTTGAGGATAACTATGTTGAGGAATAAATATAACTTCCCCAAAAAACCCATGTTTTTATTAATAATTTCGGGATTTTTCACCCTATACAGTATTGTATATGTCAAGTTGGTGACTTTCAGAACGATAATCAAAAAATGTGACCTCCAAATTCGTCTCTCTATACCGCCACAAATCATTCTTGAAACATTGGTAGTCATGAGAGTGCTTTTCAGATCAAATCTTGCGTTCCTGTGCAACTGTTAAAATCGCCGAATACGAGGTCAATTAACTATACATCAACGTTCCCAAATAATTGAAGTTCCTTAATACTTGTTACGGACACTTGCCTAACAATTATTCAATTCCTCTTTAATAATTTTGTGCTGACTATTCCTCCCCTGAATCACTCCAAGTTATTTCAATCACTTAACAATTTGACGTAATATTGTTCATGAGTCAACACCTTTAATCGATAAAGTTTAACTCTCCCCCTCAGTGAGATTAGTTCCAACTGTTCACACATAAAACCAATAAATCCATTTACACTCGGTTCTGGTAATACCATCAACTCATGCACAGGAAGAGAATCCCATATTCCACGACTATCCCGATGAAAATAAAAACACCGGCAGGCAAACGCAAAACAAACATCACGCACTCACTCCTTCGCTCAAGTGAGGTTCCGGTTTCATCGTAACAGAGCATTCACCGCCACCGACGACGCCGCTGTGCATCCGTCGCCAAACTCCTGCACCACACTCCCAATGGCATCTCAAATGAAAGAGCTCCACTGTGTGCCTGATTTGACGGGGTACCCGATTCATACACGCCACCTCTGATGATTTATAATGTTTGCATAGTTAACCCTTGTGATCTGGTATACAATTGCTCCTTCGGCTGGGCAACTATGAAGCACAGGCTTTCCCCGTCGTTGAGAATCAGGGAATCTTCCAACAGAAGAAAAAGAAGAAGAAGATAAAAACACTAAAAAATGGAATATATGTCGCCAACTATCAAAGGATACCAAATGAGTCATTAATTGAAGTACTCACCATGCCCTTGCCACATGTGAGGGATGACTAGATGAATGCCTGCGTGCCATTGTGCGCCAAGGAGGGTGGACTATAAGATGCACATTGAGAAAGGTCTCGCATTCCAAGGGGAGTCACACGAATAAATGAGTTTTCCATCTTGAAAACAGCCTGTCGAGCCTTTTGTTCGAGGATGTGGTATTTTTGGAAATCGTCCATGAAAAATTCATAAATTGAGCGATGGATATCGTGGGGGTGGTGGGGGGTGCTGAATAGAAAAACACTGCTGATCCAGACCGGGGCAAGGTACGAAGTGAGATGTTCAATCGAAATTCTCAATTTGACGGAGGGTGTACTTGGATCAATTAGTAATCACATAGTCATTCGATTGATTATAGGACTTGGTAAGGAAAGAGGAGAAAAGAATGACGGGGAACGTGAGGGAATGTCCTGCTTCATATTGCTCGTGGTTTTCAGAGTTTACTTGGTAAGAAATATGTGGGAATTTCATCAAATAGGGACGAAAGAACATGAAATGCTTATATTCGAAATTAGAGAGCATGTAGAAAACTGTGTGGGGCGGTTTATTGTTCAACTGGTAAATAATTTAAGTATAACTTTCAATTACGCAAAGTCGCCTCTTGCCGGTAGATGTAAAATCTCTACCATAACCTCGTTCCCTTTTGTATAAATGCTATATTCATATTAATGCTATAATTATTCACAAATCAATTATATAAATAACTATTGATTCCCATGCCCTTGGTTATTAACGCATAAAAATATTGGACCAACCACTTCCCTTCTTTAGCAAAAACCCTATACCGTCCCTAATAAAGCAAATCTACTTGTTGCACATTCGAAAGAACAATCATCAATAAATATTTTAAAGCTTAAGGCTAATAAATATATCATCATCATCGGCACTGCAACCGGGATCCGGTCTTGGCCTTATTTAGCAAGTCTCTCCACCGATATTCGGTCCTTATCCCAGACTTGTTAAATTGTCCATAATAATTTGTTTTTTCGGGTAAGGTCATTAGCCTTGCGCCGGAGAATAAATATATGCCACTCGAGAATATACTGCTAATATTTGCACTGTGGAAAAATACGACGCCTAATGTGCGTTATCCATGCCAGTTTTTTTTTTGTTTAATTTTTTTTTATTAGACTTCTCTCAGGAGAGGCGAACCTATAGCGGCGAGTGGGCGCCCCGAAATACCATCACATAACTGTTGCAGTTCTTTTTGAACAGTTGCAGGTTGTAACGCCCCGGAAACACTCTCGTGGAAGGGAGTTCCACAGCTTCCCCGCTCTGTAACGGAACGAGTTCTGATGCAGAGATGTTCGCGCCGTCGGGAGATGAACCACAAACGGGTGCGATCCGTCGGATTGTCTTGTGGAGCGCATATAAGCCGAATTGCGTGGAACAATACCAAGAATCTCCGAAGAACAGTACCCGTGATAATATCTGTAAAACAGACAGAGGTCGGCTACGCGCCTTCGATGTGATAGCGGCTGTAGTCCCGACGTCTGCGCCGAGTCCCCGATCAGGCGGATCACTCGTCTCTGTATGCTCTCAAGTAGGTCGAGGGTATGTTTAGGAGCCGAACACCAAACATGAGAGCAATATTCAAGCGCGGGTCTAATTTGGGATTTATATAGGAGAAGAAGTTGGGCCGGAGTAAAATATTTCTTGGCTCTAAAAAGATAGCTCGGTTTTCCTGAGGCTGACCTGGCGATACTCGACAAGTGTGTATGCCATGATACATTCCCACAGACCGTGACGCCGAGAAATTTCAAACTTTCCCCAGCCTCAATGGCCCGGCCATTCAGTGGAACCGATCATCCACTTTTCTTTGTGAATGTTGAATATTGTGTTTTCGCTGCATTGAAGTAGACGAGATTGGCCCTTCCCCACTGCAGGACCCTATCTAGATCCTGATTCAGAGAGTCAATCTGTCTGCATCTCAGCTGATGTGACGCAGATACACCAATCGACCGAACACTCGAAAAGGACGAAACAAGCGTACTATCATCCGCAAAACTGAACACTTTGTTATCCGTTGTCTCCAACAAATCATTTATGTGAAGCAAAAACAAGGTTGGAACCAAAATAGAACCTTGGGGCACCCCCGAATTAACAGGATACAGATCCGAACACTCGCCGTCCACAACAACCCGGGTCGATCGATTCTCGAGGAAGCTCCTCGTCCAGTCGCAAAGATGTTGGGAAAGTCCATATGAACGAAGTTTGCTCAGCAATGCTCCGTGCCAGACGCGGTCAAAAGCCTTAGAGATATCCAATGCGACCGCCCTTGACTCACCATGCTGTTCAATCGCAGATGTCCATATGTCGGTTATAAGTGTCAAAAGGTCTCCCGTGGACCGCTTGGCATGGAATCCGTATCGACGATCATTCAGAAATCCGTTGCACTCCAAATACTCAACTTATTCTGTATTAATGACTTTTTCCATCACCTTAGATAAAATAGACAGTAATGCTATGAGTCGCTAATTTTGTCGGAGACACTTTTTTTGCCGTCTTTGGGATTGGCTGAACTCGAGCGATTTTCCCGCAGACAGGAAAGGTCCTCCGTGCATAAGATAAGCGGAAGAGTCTGCCAAGAACCGGCGATAGTTCTGGAGCACAGTTCTTAAGGACTATTGCTGGTATTCCGTCCGGGCTGGTTGCCTTCCTACAATCCAGTTCACGTAGAATGCGTTGAATAGTGCGCGGACGAAATCTCACATCCCGCATCGAAGACTGTACCGGCGAGATCACAGGTGGCTCCAAAAGATCGGGATCGAGGTATGAATTCGCGGAAAATAAATTTGCGAACACATTAGCTTTATCCTTTGAATTCGTGACTAACATCCCGCTGTCTGTCACCAACGGAGGAAAAGAGGAGGATGCGAAGTTACCGCTGACAGCTTTTGCCATTGACCAGAAGGAGCGCGACCAGTTGGGCACCGAAGGAGCTTATTGATCACCCTGTCGTTGTGAGTCTTCTTCGCGGTATCAATCGCCTGGTTGTACGCGTTTCTGATTCTAAAAAAATTCGTTCTGTTAACATCAGTGGGATTGGAACGCCATTGCTTAAAAGCTCTATTTTTTCCACTGTAATCAGCTTGCATTTTTTATCAAACCAAGGTTTATCAGACGAACTTCGTTTGATGGAATGTGGAATATACATCTCCATCCCGAGAAGAATAATCTCTGATACCGACTCCGCGCAAGCGTTAAGATCGGAGTTTCCGAAGCACACCTCGGACCATGGAAATGATGCGAAGAAATCTCGCAAATCGTCTCAGTTAGCAGCCCCATACTTCCATACATGGCAGCGAAGCTGCCTAGGTCGGTTATTCGATTGATATGCAAGTGCTTGCGCGACAGATATCAACCAGTGATCTGAGTTTCCCAGTGGCGCAGAAACTTCTACGGTATAAATACTCGGTTCGGATTTCAAAAACAGATCCAGGATGTTCGCATAATCGCCTCAGGCATCCGGCACTCGCGTTGGCTCCCCCACGAGTTGAGTCAAGTAGTGGCTTACAGCAAACATCTCCGCCAGCCTCCCAGCCTCGTCGGTTCTGTTAGAATTTAACAACCAGCCGGAATTGTGCACATTAAAATCACCAAGGACAACAATTTCAGAAGCTGGGTGGTTGATCTGTATCCAGTCGACGGTATATGAAAGATGTTCGAAGAATGTCGTCGGTCGATCGTCATTCGGGGAGCGGTAAAGACAACAAAGAAATTTAACAGAATTCCTCAGCACGACCGTCACCCATATGATGTCCATATTATTGGGTTCCAACGCTTCCATCCTCTGGCAAGCCAGATTGGACCGCGCGAAGACGCAGACTCCGCCCTTAAAACGGAATCTCGAATGTAAGTCGTATCCTGAGCAACGAAGATATGTCGAATCAGTTGACGAATGGACCTGGGTCTCAGTTAGGGCAATGATATCAGGTTTCGTTGTTTGCAAATATTGGTGGCGGCGTTTACATTGGTATTGGTGAAACCGATGCCCCTGATGTTACAAAATGCCGTCACCAGTCGAGCGTGGGCCGAGCCATTTCACGGAGCCTACGGCTTGATGGGGTGGTGTTTCGCCGGCCAACAAGGCCTTGGGACCCCACCTACCACTTGACCTTAAATCACATCTTACAACAAGCCGGCATAGCTGTGAGGATATTCTAACGCCCTACTCACAGGGTACGCAGTTCCTCAAAAGACAATTAATGGACATACTTGGTAAACAGTATGTGGTCTGTGCAAATGTTTTATGTTGTTTTTTGAAGGAGCACCTTATTTTTCTCTACGCACGTCGGGCTTTTACAGTTAAGAAATTATTTTAAATGTATAGCTGAACAAGTTTGGAATGTTCGATTGCCGCGTAGTGTTCCATAGGAAATCTCCTAAGACTGAAGTTTCAAACACGGACTCTGAGACCACTGTCAGACAGAAAATGCTAGTGTTGTCCTATGCACTCGCCTAAATAGCCCCACCCGGTATGTTTTGATCATTTTAGCAATAAAGGGGTCGAGCAGTATCATGCTGCAAAATTTATCGTTTCTCTCGTTGTATTGCTTCCATTTGTCGTTCAATACCCAGTTCAAATGCATCAATTCATTCCATACTGATTGTTTGTGATTTTTTCAGTCATGTTTAATAGTTCATAATACTACGAGGAACTTGTCCCACCACATACAAAGTGCGATTTTGGGGCTGTGAATGTTCGGTGTGGGCGTCGGTTAAAACATGACCGGGACCGGATTTTCTTCGCTCCGGGTTGTTATACTTAACCCATCTTTCATCCCCAGTCGCAATGCGATTTAGATATCTTTGTCTTCCAAGCAGCTATTCACAAACAAACTACATTTCACATCTCTCGGGTTCAAGGTACTCGACTTTTTTGCTTCTGAACCATTCGTATGGTTTTGATGCTTTTTGAAAAGGATTTTTTGTTTTGTTTTATCTCCACATTTATTAACAATTCAATTACAGGTTTTACTTAAGACTAGGTGTTAAATTCTATTTTACAAATATCATTCTTACATTAACTTGTGGCGGTTCCGCCAAACCCCACGGTCCGCTTACCTGAAGAACCCCCATAACTTCGACCCAATCTTATAAGTTCGCTAATGCAATCGCATTAGCACCTTAAATGCTTTACGAATCTAGATGATCTAAGGTTTAACCTAAAAGTCCCTGTAAAAGAATTCTTACTTTTTCATGCATCTCTTCGCATACAAATTCCCTACAAGAATTCTTTCCATTATGCAGGAGCATAAAACCAAAACCTATTCGGTACCTTCGGTTGCCAGGCAAATTCCACCCTTCCCACACCTGCACTGCAATCTCCCCACAGCAAAAACATTTCCTTCCCAAGGATAATTAATGCTTTCAATGCATTACCTGGAAATGCCTGCAGAGAAATATTCCTGCAAGGCCATTCATACATGTATCGATGCATCTCTGCATTAGCGACCAAGAACCGAATTCGCAATTAGTGTAAATATTCACACTAGAGTTCGTCCCTGGCACCGCCTTAGATTCCATGCACAATTGACACAGATGGTATACACAACCGTCATTGTGTAACCATCTAAATTACTTTCCAAAGACTTGGGACTATTGATTCAGCTGCAAGCACTTCTCTCGGAAATACTTCCTTGTTTGAATCTTCAAACAATCACCGACGTCGCCGGATTGGATTCAATAGCATAAACATATCTAAACAAAAGAATCCGATTCTCCCAGTCAGCAGAGATACGATATACGATCTCCATTATCTCAATCCCTTTTAGCATCTAATGTGTGGCTGCTTGTACTCAGCTGACCCTCATTACCGGACGACGCCTTAGGTCGTTTCTTCCTTTGTTCTGCATCCCTTGTCTGGGTTTCGTTTCGCTTTGACCTGCGAGCGTTAGCAAACAATCTGATTTCAACGATCGCCTTCACGCACACCACTACAGGACCTCACCAGTGAGATCGTCTTTCCTCGTTTTCACCACAAGAGGAACACTTTCTCTCTCGGGGAAACTCGCCCCATTAGCGAGTCGGCTCTGCACGAGCCGAATATCGCTGAGTCCTTTACCATCACCCGACCGAGCCGGTCGACCTGCCTCCCGCTCTCCGTCGCGCGGCGGAGAAGCGTAAATATACCGAAGTCGAGTGTAAGCAAAAACTTTTAACTCAAATCCTGTTATCGAAATTACACGGGTCGCGGATAAAGTAACAAACAAGTGGCTGTACAGAGTTGTTCGGAGACGAAAAGTTTAAATATAAAATCAGTGCGCATTAATTAGAAACGTGTGAATTCAAAAAATAGATCTTGATTCGAATTTTTCTCGTGGCATCTTGTGTACTTGGATGCCATCACAATATGATAGTCAACGTACGGATTAATGAAGAGAACTTTAAATATGTTATAAAGATTTTTAGTGTTTCTTTTAACTTGTTTCCTGTGGACGCTGTGTTGAGAAGTCTGGTTGCGTTTATTTTCTTACGGGTGAACAGTGCGTTTTCTTTCGTTAGTTTTGGCTTGCTCTTGGAGAACGATCAGCAGCGGGCCGGTGTTAAGTGGTTGTGGGGACGAGGTAGAACTCCCGCCCATGCAGGCGTCACGACATCGCCCCCCACAAACTTACTGGTTCTTCGCAAGCACTCTAAATTTTGCATTATCAATCTTTTGTGTTTCTTGTGCCTTTCGGCGTACAATAACTAGTGTTTATATATGTATATATAATTTTCTTTTTAAATTACATATATAGTTGGTTGACAAGCAAAATAAAAAATAAAAATAAATAAAAACGGACAAACATAAACAAGGAATACAAATAAAAATAAAAAAATAAAAAATAAAAATTAATTTAAAAAAAAATCAAAATAATTGGGAATTGGGGATAGGGGGAAGGAAAGCGGTGCGCCTGAGAGGCGTACTATGTTTGGGGACATATAGTCTTTTCTTCATCACTGATCCATCACAAGTTGGGATGGGATCGACCTTTTATTGATTTATCTTTCACCGATCACCATACTAAAACGCGATCTGGAAAATTAGAGATATCGTTGCCGTGGAGAATTCGTTTATCCCTGCCACTACGGAAAGCGGGGTAAATAATAGGGACTCCATGTTTGTCTTGGATAAGTCCTTTTTTATCCAAGAAAGGGAACCCTCCTGGGGGTGTGAACCCATTCTGGAGAGTACTTTCCATATACATATCATTGGGATAGAATGCTCCCGAAATGAGATCATTTTCACTGCCCTTTGCCCTTGTTGTGTGACCACAAATAATCTTCATAATGAAGTTATCTATTCTGTTTAGTCCTGATTTGTCATACATGACTTTATTGGGATAGTATTTCTTATATTGCGACTCTGGTGTTCTATACGTTCTGAGGCAGGAACTGAGACACTGCCTCTCGAACACCCGAAACTTCTCCATGTAGAATGGGGATATCTTATACCATACCGGGCAGTCATACACTAATACTGGTCGGATGAATGCCGAATATGAAATTATTTTCACTTTGGGGTCCAGAAGACTACTACGGAAGAGACTTCGTGCCATTGCATATGCGTTTTTAGCTGCTGTATGCTTATCAAACTGGCGCAAGACTAATGACCTTGCCCGCAAAAACAAATTATCATGGAAAATTTAACAAGCCTCAGGTCTTGCTGAATAAGGTTCCCGGTTATAGTGCCGGTGATGATGATGATGCTTATCAAAGTAAAGATACTGATCAAGCCAGATACCAAGGTATCTGACTATAGTTTTTACTTGTAAGGGAAGATTATTACTGCCTACAATGGAAAATTCTTTCCAATTCCGTTTTGTATCCCTTGATGCCCTGGACCGTGGTGTTCTGAAAAGAATAGTTTCTGTTTTCTTGAAATTTATTTTTATTTGCAGTAGTCGCAAGAACGTTTGATTTTGTTGAAATCATCTTGCAGAAGTCTGTTGATGACATAAATCTTTTCTACAGATCTATACACGATAATGTCGTCGGCGTACGCAATTGCATGGTTCCGAGAACCTACTAGACCACTAGTGTAAATGTTAAATAAAATGGGAGAATTCACTGCTCTCTGTTGCAAGCCGTTTTTGTTAGAGACGATATCTTGTTAGAGATTATACCTCCACATTTCACTACAAATTGTTTAACCATTATCATATCGTAGATAATGTATAATAAATATTCGGGCATACCTAGACTTGATATGTGATGTTTAGAATGCCTGAATTTTGTGTGTGCATGATAAAGGAACATTTGGCTCATTTATCGCGTATTTATTTTAGACTTTGGATTTTGGGAATTGATAATTGAACATACAATGCACACGAAGACATGCGTTGTGATGTTTGAATTTTAAGGAATTGAATTCAATATTCGACAATTGAATGTTTGGTTCAATTTGCTTGACATTAAATTCAACGTTGATTTGGGACTATGAATGGATGACATTGGATGGGAAATTTATTAGTGGGTAATATGTATGCGGGAGGGAAAGGTATGGCTTCTTGGAGCACTACAGACCCATGAACTTGACTTCTGTTTGTCTATACTGTAGCTTATTTATGTTGAACTTAACACAATTAGCCCTTGCTCGTTCTATAACCTTCATCAATATTTGATCACGTTTGTCGTAGTCTTTGACCAACATGACCAGATCATCGACATTACTATACCAGGAATATCTCCAAAAATCTAAACCATTTTTCGCATAAATATCTCAGGAGCACTACTTATGCCAAATGGCAGTCTATGCCACCTATAGCATCCAAAAGGAATAATAAACCTAGTCAAATCTGCACTCTCATCATCCAACTCCAACTGCCAAAATCCATTTTTTAAGTCCACCACTATAATAATCGATTTATCTGTAAGTCGGCTAGTATGGTAATAGACTCGGCAGTTGGAATCGCAAAATGCGGGCGACGAATACATGTGTTTAACGGCTGCGGATCCAAGCACAAGCGTAATGACCCATCCGATGTCTCAATGATTTCCAGATTATGAACCCAGTTTGCCCGGGGTTTAATCAAACTAATTAAGCCATCTCAAACCATTGTCTTTAATTGAGCTATCAGCCGGTCATGAAGATTGAATGGTATTTTATTTTTATAAACAAGCACTGGTTCAGACCCTAATTTAGTTGAATATGGCACTTGCCTGGAATGCATCCCAAGCCTTCAGAAACATCATAAAACTGTTTAATAAAATACTTATTTCGAGTCTGGCAGCTTAACTATTTAATTGTTTTGTATAACCTCAATTCGCTTAACTAGTGTCAACGTCTCACAATCGGCATGATCCAGAATGGGCTGAAATTTGCTGTCAACTACCTCAAATCGAATTGGTATGCTCTCCTTTGTTGATTTTATACTGCAAGGCAACGTATTTATTCCAAAAGAGTTTATTTTAATATTATTACAAGCACACAAGTTATTTTCCGATATTTTAATTGAATCAGAATTATCTTATCCCTAATTATCCGATTAACTTAAGACTGCTGACAGGCCTCAGCTGAACATGTACATTCGCAGAACTTGCCTTAATTACGCACTTCTGCCTTAAATTCCACACATGCGTGATCCTCTTCTTGTACGATTGAACCGAATTTGTATGTCTCCATTACGATGTTGCGTCGTTAAATACAATAGTTTTCAAACCGACTCACAACAATTGATAATGTTCTTTGTTCTGCGTGGCGTGTACGTGCATTAAATATTTCGATTCCCCTCTCTCTAATGTGATGAAGAAACAAGGCTACTTTGAGCGACTCTTCTGCTTCCATTTTCCCGACCGCACAAAGGAAAATTTCAAATTTTTGTTTCCACAGCCAATTTTTCGCTGGCTCATCGAAACCCGTTTGCCTAGGCCCCCAAGGTCATGGCGCCGCCATTTTTTTAAATACATGTGCTCTTTTGTTATTTCCACTTTTCTTTTATGGCACCAGTGCACGTGAGTAAGTGTCAGTGCCCGATGAATAGACAACTCTATACGAGGTTCTCCTTAAATTAGTCTAACGGGACCTCCCAAGGATGTCGCAAGGGTGTCTCAGTGATGCCCAAGGATGTCCCAAGGATGTTCCAAGGAAGTCTGACAGTGTTCTAAAAGTGTCCTAAACATGTCCCAAGTATGTGTAAATGTGTCCGAAAGGTTCCCTAAAGGTGTCCCAAGTATGTCCCAGGTGTACCCCAAGTATGACACAAGAATATCCTAAAGATGTCTGACAGTGCCCCAAAGATGTCTCGAAGGTGTCCGAAAGATTCCCCAAAGGTGTCCCAAGAATGTTCCAAAGGTATTCCCAAGATGTCCCAAGGTGTCGCAAACATGCTTCATAACATGTTCCACAACATGCCCCAAAACGTAATCGACAACATGTCCCATAACACGTAGGGCATAATAAACGATATAAATATCACACTCTTCATGAAACGTCATTATGTCATTGTGGCGTGCATATCAGTGACGCCTCGTAAGAAAAAAGCGGTGGCGGAGCGTAGTGACCATAAAGTTTTTCGTAACCGGGATGTTAACAGTTTTTGTCCGCGGATATTAGATTTTTTTGTCACCAGGAGCAAAACATTTAATAATAGAATCTTTATAACTGTTGGCGATGTGAATTCCCAGGAAAGACAAGGCAAGCACCAGCACACAAACTACTGTAGTTCTCCACGAAGCCCTACCATTTTACCCCCTCATACATTTTGCACCTTCTTCCCATAACTCCATCCATATACCCAAATCAGCATTGAATCAATTGAACGCATTGAATCACACGTTAAATTGTGGCATTGTATATTCAATTATCATTTCCAAAATCCCTAAACTAAATGCGCGGACCAGATGCCCCATTTTCGAACAAATATTATTGAAAATCATAAAATGCGCGTCTGCAATTTTATTATCCTCTAAGAATTTGTTTGCACAAATTTAGTCCCATAAAACTCAATATCCATTTACACCCTTCAAATTCAAATATAAACAAATTGCGCCATAAAACGAACCACATGTTCATTTTATCGCGCACCAGCGTCTAGGATCATAAATGCGCATCCGCAAGATCCTTTATCTATTGTTTCCTGCCGAAGTGCATTTATGACCTTTGTTCCTTTCTTTTCCTTTTTGTGATCATAATTCCAATGGTTAAATAAAACAAATTAATGGCGGGTGGCAATTGAGGCAGTCTAGATTTGGTGTTGGGCAACGCTAGACTCAGACGAATCGTAATGGGGTGACGTGCGAGGCAAGAGAGTGTTGGATTAAATCGTTTCGGTGCCGCAAAAATAAGGTGAATATATTTTATAAAAAAAGGTAAAGTGTTTTAATAAATTCCAAAACCAGGTCGCTGCTGTTCCTCAATTGTGAGAAGCATGGGAGGGTCTTTTATTACTCTACTGCATCTCCGGAGAGTGGAGCTGGCAAAAGTAAGGCTACTACAGAGCCACCACAATGGTTTGGACTTGGATCTGAACGACGAAGAAAGCCGCACGCCGAACCATTTTCTGCTGGGGCGTTCTTGTGGTGCGATGGCACCCGATGGATTCGACGACCACGACCTTGTTGGTAGGACGAACTGGAGAACAGCGCAACGGCAGACGGACCATCTCTGAAGAAGGTGGATTAAACAATGCCGGCCAAACCTGATGCCAAGAGGGATCCCCGGACGAGATACCACCGACCCACAAGTTGGAGAAGTAGTCCTGGTGGTGGATTTTTCAGTGTACCGCAGTACCTGGCACCGCGGAGGAGTACAGGCTGTGTACCGGGCAGCCGACGGAAGAATCAGAGCCCAGGACGTGAGCATGGGGAACACTACGAAGATCAACGCGTCGAGTTGTAGTGTTGGTTCCCGCGATGACGTCGAGGGAGTGCTTCGCACTGCGGGGGAGACTGTTCGCGATGCGAATCCCTAGGTAAGACAAGTCAAGCACCACCACACAAGTTCCTGGGAAACAAAACGATCAGCTGCGCGCCGATTGCAGGAAACGAGCGAAAAGAGAAACACAGCACAGGAAACGAGCGAACAAGAAGATAGCTGCGGATTTATATAAGGCGAGCACATCAACAGAACAGTGGGAGTCGTCACAGGAACTTACCGAGCGGTCTTAACGTGACCATAAGTATAAAGAGATAATAGAAAAAACCAAATTATCATTTTAATAAATAAAGAATTATGTTAAGCAATTGTACCTGCGTTGAATTTATTATTTTGTAGATTTTAGGGATTTGTACGGGGAAGATATAACGCCCGTTCGTCCAGAGCAAAGTCCGCCCCTGCAAGTACAGTCCACTGGTTTTTCAATCGAATCATCGTTGGCCGGCCAGTGCCGGATCTACAGTCCACAAGAAGATAGGAAAACTGAGGCGTCGCTGGAGAAAGGGCCTTCCGCAGTTTTTTCAGTAACAATTACAATTGTACGCCACATGTTTATGTTATGGTGCGGAATTCTGAATATTGTATCACCATTATCATCATCATCATCGGCACTACAACCAGGATCCGGTCTTGGTCTTATTTAGCAAGTTTCTCCACCGGTCCCGATTTCGAGCCGATGCCACCCTTTTTAGCACTCACGGGCTTTGGGCGTCCTGGTCTACGCCATCCCTCCATCTGTTACGGCCACAACCACCCATCCCATAAAAAATTACCCTTTTGGAGCTAGTCTCCACCACTAACGGCGATACACGCCAAAAACAACCACTTAAAGGATGTGACATATCTAAATAACAAACATTAGCCCATACAACAAATGGTCCCACATAAAGGGATAGCAAGCAAATCGAACTAAACGTTCAATTTGCGCTAATCAATTAAACTCCAAGCAAATTGAACTAAACGTTCAATTTGCTCACATAAAAAAAACTTGAAAATATAATCAGTGAACCAAGGGTTCACCACACAAAACTCCTAAAAGGCAAATGTGCGGACCAGATGCCGTCTTTCAAACAAAACCACTGAGTATCATAAAAAATTGCGCGCCAGCAATTTTACGAGACCTCAGAAAAATGGTTATCTAAAACAATTAAAACAACCAACGCCAGTTTCCGTTTTAACAAAATTAAGTTAAAACAAACAAAAGGAAAATATTCGCCTTTGTATCGATTCCCCACGGAAAAGATCCTTGCCCATTCGGCTACAATAAACAAGATAGAGAATCAGAAATGCTCATTAGCACAATGCTCTATTTGTATTCCCTATCGTATTCTTACAAAAGGGATCCTTGCCGAGTCGGCTAGAACAAACAACGGGCACCATAAAACGAATTACACATTCGTTTAGCGCCTATCAACATAGAGGATTATAAATGTGCATTCGCACGATCCTCTGTTGATTTTTCCCTTTGTGTTTCCGCTTTTGATCCCAAGCCGGGAAAGATAAAGAAAGAAATGAGATATCCTTCGACCTTCAGGATGAAAAAAAAAACAGGTCTTCGTTTGAGGAGTTGTGTCTGGAATCTGGACGAGAACGGTGCGTTAAAAAGTTGAATTTTGAATCTCGACCGAGACGGTGAGATAACGGAGAGTTGGTTTTTTAATTTTGGCTGAGACGGTCAGGGTTCTTTTTGAGTAAAGTGGTGCAGTGCGTTCTTGCTTGTCTTCTGGTGTTAAATTTAAACGAGACGAGAATATTTTCCGTGTAAGTTAAAATGAATCTGAAAGAAGGAGTTGGTTAAGCGAGTGAAGTGAACGAGTACTAAGTGTATCCTCGTAATACAGTATCTACCCACGATAACAATTAATTTAGTTGAGTTTAAATAAATAGTTTAAATAAAGAAAAAAGTGTGTTTTGATTGACAATAGTTTAGTGTACACAATTGTATAGTGAAGAGATAGATAAAAACATCATCACACAACACAGACAAGGTCTGCCGCGCTGTCTCCTTCCATACATCCTACCACAAAGGACTTTCCGGGCAGGCTTCTCTTCGCTCATTCGAGCTGTATCCCGTCCGCCGGACTCTACCGAGCTTGATTTTTCTTACAACGTTAGCTTCAAGGTAGATCGCGTACAACTCATGGTTGTAGCGTCTCCGGAATCATACGGGGCCAACAGGTCTCCCTAAAACCTTCCTCTCGAACGCTGCTAAGAGTTCAGAGTGCCTTTTACTGAGCACGCAGGTCTCGGGTCCATACATGAGTACTGGTAAGACGATGATATTGTACAATAGTAGCTTGGATGTTCTGGATAAATTTCGTGATTTAAAGAGTCTTACTAGACCATAGTAGACTTTGTTGGATTTGATCAGCCGTCCGCGTATTTCTTCTTCCATATTGTTATCGGCTGGTACTATTGACCCAAGGTAGTTAAAGGATTGCACTAATTCAAATTTGTGCTCCGCTATCCTGATAGTTTGACCAACGTTAGGTCTTCTCTTCACAGAAGTTGCCACCATGTACTTAGTTTTCCCTTCATTAATGTGCAGTCCTAGTTTTTGTGCCGCCTGCTCGATCTGGGCGAAGAAGTCCTGTACAGTCGAATCGGATCTACCGATGATGTCGATGTCATCTGCGTAGGCAAGTATCTGGCAGGACTTGGTGACAATAGTCCCTGTAGTTGTAATTCCAGAGTCGCGGATTGCTTTCTTGAACGACAGGTTGAAGAGGAGGCAAGCCAGGCCGTCCCATTGTCGGAGTCCATTACAGATGTTTATTGGTTTGGACAGCAAACCCGCTATTTTGACTTGACTAGTTACGTTGGTCATGGTCAACCTACAAAGTCGTATCAATTTGTTTGGAACTATAGCGTTAACAAAAAAGGATAATGAAGATGGAATTGAACAAACGGAGAAACGGGTGAGAAACGAAGCATTGAAGCGTCAGGCTACTGCCGCGTGTACGGATTCGATCAAGTACATTCAACTGATGTGGAATTGTTATGTTATCGCTATGGTATACGGCTCTGATGCTTTGCTTATTCGAATTTCTTTCGGTGTACTTCAACTATTGGCTTGTATATTTTGCGTGTATATGTTAGAAACGCCACACTATTCCCTCCTCAGTAACTTTATTATGATCAACTTCGTGTGCGAACGAGGGAGTGAGGAGCGACCGAGCGAGAAAACCCTCGGAGCAGGCGAGTGTGCCAGTACTCTATGCGGAAGTAGTGATGGTAGTAAAGTCCTGTTTACCTATGAGAGATTGTGTGCTGTTTGTACACAAATCGCGTCAGGCTCACCAATTATAGCATTTGCGACGAGAGTGAACACTGTGTGATCCGAACTGACGCTATGACGGTAAGAATCACTAAAAGTTGAACCAATGGTCAACACATTAGGCCACTACCACGTGTATGGATTCGATTTCTAAATTCAACTGCACTCAACTGATTTGGAATTGCTATGTTATTGCTTGGTATACGGCTGATGCTTTTGCTTATTCGAATTTCTCTTTACTATTTGCTTGTATATTGTACGTGTATCTGTCAGAAATGCCACAGAACTCTCTCGAGGCATTATATAGTTCTACTCTGGCTATGCTGTCGTAGGCGGCCTTAAAGTCTATAAATAGACGATATAATCATCATCATCATCATCATCATCATCATCGGCACTACAACCTGGAACCGGTCTTGGCCTTATTTAGCAAGTCCTGAGGCTTGTTAAATTTTCCATAATGATTTGTTTTTTCCGGGCAAGGTCATTAGTCTTGCGCCAGAGGCTCCCCGACGGGGAATCGAACCCCGGTCTCCCGCATGACAGGCGGGTATACTAACCAGTATACTATTGAGGAGCTAGACGATATAATGCCATCTTAAATTCCAGACATTTTTCCATCGCCTGTCTAAGGGTGAATATCTGATCAATCGGTGATCTGTCTGGGATGAAGCCACACTGATATTGACCAATAATGACTCTAGCGTATGGGGTTATCCGATCTTGTAGAATAGATGAGAATATCTTATATGGGGTACGCAGCAATGTTATACCCCTATAGTTGGTGGACACTGTGATAACTCCCTTCTTATGTATGAGGCAAATTATTCCACGACGCCAATCTTCCTGCATATCCTATTGCTCCCATACGTGCACCACGATCTCAGGAATTGCGTGATGTAACGCTGTCCCTCCTTGTTTGATCATCTCAGCTGGTACGCCACTAGCTCCGGGGACTTTATTTGATTTGAGCTGTCTTATGACTTTTAATGTGTCCTCAATGCTTGGCGGTGGCAGCATTTGGTCCTGATCTTGCATTGGTGGAGCCTCCAATTCTTCTGTGAGCTGACCATTTAGCACTTCCCATCGCTCCAGAATGCCTTCAGGATGGGTGATCAAATTACCCTCTTTATCCTTGCAGTAAGTGTAGCGTGGTGTGTACCGCGTCATACTGCGGATTATTTGGTAAAACTTGCTCGCCTCGTTCGGACCTCGCTCTCTACATTTCTCTATTTCACAGACTAGATTTTATTCCCAGGCACTTTTCTTTTGTCTGTGGATTCTTTTTTTTCTCTTCTGAGCTCTTTGTATTTCTCCTCGCGTACCCGCGTCCTATGAGACTGCTGTATTGCCCGGTATGCAGCATTCTTACGTTCAGTCGCTAGTTCACACTCATCATCGAACCAGTCGCTCCGATCTCTACGACTACTGCCTAAGATGGAGTACTAATGACAGCAATCCTAAGACATGTCCATTTCACTTCTACACCCTGTATTCTGAACCCAGGACTTACTCTCCCTCCGTCGAGTTCTTCGAGGGCGAGTCTTAATGCATGACCAAAGGTGTTGCGGTGTTCTGAATATTGTATACAAACCTTTTATCGTAACCAACGAAATGAACAATACTAGGTTAAAGGTAGGTTTTGTTTGGCCGTCATTTCGGCATTGATGACGTTTGGCAGCGAGCTTCGACAACGCAAAAGAGTGTTCGATAGAAATTTTTATAAAACATCTAACCACAATACCATCGAAGTGCTTGAGTATTACAGTTCAGTGTATATGATCACGATATGTTGTAAAAAGCCATTATGAGCGACGAAGCACATTTTGACTGGACTGGCTTTGTTAATAACCAGAATAGCAACCCAAAACCGTTGAAACATCAAAGGTCACAAAGGTCACACCTTACTCTCGTAAGGTGACTGCATGTTGAGCCACTTCGGTCAAAAAAAAAAACGTCCTAACGGAAATTGTAGTTTGCGTCGCACACAGTCACTCCAAAAAATGTATCTCAAAGACGTTCTTAAGGTTGTTTAACATAAAACTTAATTGCGTCCTGTTTGGAACGCGCCCCCATCAACACTTCCTACCTAGGATACTAGACTTTCTTAAAAACAGAAGTTATCATGTAAACTAAAACGAATTGCATGTCCTAACAAAGAAAGAACTATTGAAAAAAAAAACGTTTGAGAAGTTTTGTAGTAATTCCTTGTTCATGCATTTACACCGGCAGCATCGCGGAGCAATCATTCTAACTGCAAAGTTTTCGAACGAGATAAAGTCATTCCATTCTGCGGAAGTTTTGAATCAGACGACATCCCAATCGTAATACGCTCTGCCGTACTTAGAACTACTTTAGGAAAACTTTTTTCCTCTCTCTCCCTAAACAGGCGAACGTGTTATATCAAACAACAACACCATCGGGGGAAACATGACTTCCATTTCAGAATAGAACACGGTCGCCGTTCGCCAAACACAGGGGCCAAGACCCATTTTTGCCGGCTATCGATCATCTTAATTGCGATTGCTGTTCGCATCATTGAACAAGATGTAGATTCATGTCGTCATCACGGAGGGTAATAAGTTCGGGAGATCAAAACGAGAAACTCTCGGTCGATTTAATTGGCAGTGTGGGTTGATTGGAGTTCTATCTACAGTTCAAGCTGGTCTTCTCGTCATAACCATTCCAGCAGAACAGTATTTGCCGGAGCGACGGTGTGGGCAGCACAACCACATGGGGCTTCCGCGATTCCAGAAGTTTATGGCTTCTGACGATATCAAAGCATGAATAACTGGCGACTTGTGGAAGATTATAAATAGTCCCGGCCTGGCAAAAAGGTGTCCCACTCCTCCCTGCATCTAAAAAAAAAAAAATTCCCCCACATCAAAGTGGACCAGGCGTACCGCGTCTAAATGCAAAAAATAAATAACGTTGGGAACACCTCGAATTAGCTTCGGTCCAACACTGCCACACAGGTGGAACGAAATAGCGTTTGAAGTCCATGTTTTGACTTTCCACTGCAGTGGAAGGGGACAGGGGACTGTCCAAATTGGACTCCACCTTTAATTAACTCATAAACTGAATGGAGAGCAGATAGTATCGTAAAACTTTCAACAGTTCCATGCCATTTGCAATTTAGAAAGACTTTGATGACGAGCCGTCAAAAATAGGACTCAAGCTCCGCCGCAGTCAAATGTAATTGATTTGGAAAATTACCAGGCAACGACAAGGGCGAGTGTCTGACAAGGGGACGGTGGCACGACCCCTTTGGTCGAGAGCAAGCAAATTATACTTGGCAGACGTTCCATCCGCTCCCTAAGTCATCCGCTTGCTATAGCAAGTGTCGCTATGTGACGCCATGACGAGGATTTATGTCTTATCCTGGATGATTTGAGGATTTTTGTCGCGCAAGGAGCCACAGATACTGATGTTATTTGCGGCTATATTTAAAATGAGCAAAGCGATAGAAATATATTTATGGTTGACGGCAATAATAGGAATTCAAAGGGGACTTGTGCATTAATAAAAATTGGTAACAAACATTGGAGCTGATGATCGCATAGACTACAATTGAATTGTAGGCAGCAAATGGCCAACAATTTGCAGGACACCATACCGTCACCTGCGTACAGCGCTAAAATATAATTATATAAAACAATTATCTGATGACACCAAGTGGTTGGCTAAGGAAAAACATTGATTGACCTTTGTTTTTATAGTTTTCTTAATAACCTGTATAAACTAAAAGAATTATAAATGCCCTCATTACTCACAATTACATTACTCATTACTCATAACTAACGTGTTATAGGTTTTTGCTGACTGGACGAGCTGTAATTTTCCTGCGAGTGACAATATCAAGTTTTCTATAAATAAATCTATTCTGCAACGGCGAACCGCTACAGCTTGTAGTTTTTAGTCTAGTTTAAAACATGCATTTATTTTACAAACAATTTACTTACGACTAAGTACTGAGTCCAGGCTCCTCGATAGTATAGTGGTTAGTATACCCGCTTGTCACGCGGGTGACCGAGGTTCGATTCCTCGTCGGGGAGCCTCTGGCGCAAGACTAATGACCTTGCCCGGAAAAAACAAATCATTATGGAACATTTAACAAGCCTCAGGACTTGCTAAATAAGGCCAAGACCGGTTCCCGGTTGTAGTGCCAATGATGATGATGAAGTACTGAGTCCTATTTACATTTATTCTTCTTATATTAACTTACTGGCTCCTCGCAAGCAGGCTAGATTGTACAACGTCTTTTTGTTTTGTTTTGCCTTTCTGCGTACAAAAAATTCGTGATTCCCATATTGTTTATTTTTTTTTGTGGTTGCGCTAGGAAGGTGGAAATATTCAAAAGATATCTCTGGATCGATCCAGAGGCATGCCGGGTGTTTACCGACTAAAACCGCCTCCCGCCAGGCACATATTCCCGTTGATCCCCGCGAACTTTCTTTTAGATATTTAATCCTGGGGCGGGACGGACTTTACGTGTTACTCCGCTCGTCGTGTCGCAACTGCTGCATCATGTCACATAGAATACAATTTGTTACGGACCAGGCCTGTTTTGAACTCAGCATGTATTCTATTACTCCTGCCGGAGTAGCTGTCCGTCTCATATGTCTCTCCCAAATCGTTCGTGCGGTCTCGAATCTCACACAATCTGTGAGTACGTGTTCGTACGTGGTATTTGCCTTCGCAATACAAGCAGTATGGGTGATTCACATGCTTATACTTGTGCAAGTATTGCCGAAAGCATCTGTGGGGGTTCTCTATACCACATGGAGAACCACCCCACAATTCCAACCAATTTCAACCGGTAACAGCGCATCACCATAACCCAAATCCGTAATCCATGCGCAAACATGCAAAGAACACATCCCAATATGCAATAGCACCCGTCCCCAAATCTTCAATAGCATACATCCCCAAACTTACCAGGATCCATTTCCCAACCTGTAATAAATGCATATTCAAATTTACAACGGAATACTAATCATCTCCCCCAACTACACCAAACCGCATATATTTTTCCAAAAACCGCTTCGGTTAATTTCTTATCTAAATTATATTCTTCGCTTGCAACCAAGCAGCTCTAATTTCCCCCGAAAAACATTCCGGCTAACTTCCTGCTTAAATTATTTCCTCGCTTGTAACCAAGCAACATTTAGTTCCCCCGAAAATCATTTCGGCTCCCATCCTACCCAATACCAATTCTCCTTACTGGCAAGTCCCAACACGATGCGTTGCATTTCCGCGAAACAATCATCGCAACGACCAAGACCCACATTCCTTTGTCTAACCGACAACTCATGCTCATACTTGGTCGTGTTTCCAAACCAATTTCCGCGTATACATAGCTCCAGAGGAATTTAACCCAGCCTGTACGGCAGCGATTCTCCGGAACCAAATTCCCTATGCAAGCAAGGCAACCCTTTTCAAAATCCCTAGCAAGTGGCAGTGAGTTTATTTAGCTATGACTCCACTGCCACGACGCGATGAACTTTTTCTCTCTTGTAATGAGTCAGTCGAGTTTCTACATCAGGAGAGTGCCCACGCGGAAGTCAAGTTCGTGGTTTGATAGATCTTTTGTTTTGCGTTAACATTGACATCTACTAAATAAGTAAGCATAGAAATTTAATGTTGTAACCTTCCTTCACTGGTGTTAATGTAATAGATTGGCAAGCGAAAGAGTAACAATGTTCGGTAATTCTTTTGGAGAGATGTGACGCCCTAACCGAAGATACATAAAATTAAAAGGAAAGGAGACGGCTTTGGGACAATATTCTGTGTTATAAAAGAAGATAATTATTATACAAACCGGCTATTATAACAATAACTAACAATAAAAAACAGTTTGCAACAATCAAATCACAATGTGTTTCATTTTTCTTCTCGTACAACGGCTCGCTGCGGAACTCAGTTTTTATTTATTCGGTGAACAATAGCAGACGGTGGAATCTTTGTTTCCCGTTCCCGTGCTGGCACAAGGCTAAGATACTATACCCCTACACATCCATTTCCTGATATTAGCTGAGTCAAGTGGTAGTTCAGCACGCCATGCTTTCTTTTCGCCCATGTTTCTATATCAGGTATCATGGTGTGGATCCATCTTCCTTTGGCGGAAGAATCCCACCTTCGTTGCCATTCTCTTAGGTTTGAGAGCTCTAATTGTGACCGCATTCTCCGACCATTCTCTTGGGAGACCTCCTGCAATGCAGCGTTTTCTTTAGCCGCAATGTCAGGTGGTGTCCTCCCGGCCAAAATATTTATAGCATCTTCGGATACCATTCGGAATGCACAGCATACTCTTAGTGATGGCAGCCTATGTGCGGCTCCTGCCTATATGTGAGCTGCATACATTATAATGGAGTTGCTGACACTGGTTATGAATTTCCTTATGTGGGGCTGAGGTCTCCCAAAATTGGGTAGCAGTCTCGCCAAAACTTTGCATACTCTTGCCGTTTTTCCATTCGTTTTCCTCAGGTGTTCCTTGAAGGTCAACCTGCTGTCCAGGACCAGAGACCAAAGACACCAAGATATTTGATATAGCGACTGGATCTGATTATTTGTCCGTCTATTTCTAAATCAAGGTGTTCAACTTACTTGTGGCTCCTTATTAAAACTGCCTCCGTTTTATGTCCAGCTAGTTTCAGTCCGGCCATATCTAGACAGCATTTAATGCTCTGGATTGCTTGGGAGCAAATATTCTCCAGGTTATCTAGATGTTTAGGTACGACCACTATTGCCAAATCATCTGTGTACCCCACGATTCTAACCCCTTCTGGTACATTGACCCCAAGCACACCATCATACATGATATTCCATAACAGCGGACCTAATACAGATCCTTGACGTACACCCGCTGTTATTTTATATTCCTGTGGTCCCTCATCCGAGAGATAGTTTGCTAGTACACGCACCAAGTAGGGTGAGACTTGTAGATCGCCCAACGCTTCTAGAATCCGATTCCAGTTCACCGAGTTAAATGCATTTTTAACATCTAGTGTCACCACCGCGCAATATTTTTTTGTACCACCTAGCCATCGCGCTCCATCCATCACATTGCGAGCGATGTTGCACACCACAGATAATGACTTACGGGTTGATATACCTTTCCGGAACCATTCAGAGAGCCCCGATGTCCCCTCAGTGAATTTTTCCAGGCGAGTGACAATTACTCGCTCAAGCAGTTTTTCTGTTGTGTCCAGCATGCACAACGGGCGATAAGAAGAGGGCGCCTCTGGATTCTTGACGACTCCTTTTGGTATAAGCGCAACCCGCTGTTTTTTTTTCCATCGTTTAAAAAATTGTCCTGTTTGAAGGCAGATTGTGAAGAGACTGCTGAAGACTTCCGGATTTTTGTTAAAGCAGTCTTCACTACAGCGTCAGGGATACCATCCAGTCCCGGGATCGGGCAACAGTACGCATTCGAAAGTGAATCTGGTTAATGACGTGCTGCTTATGCTCAAGTTGTGGCGGAACTGAGAGTTGGCAGCCAAATATGTAGCAAGTAGATCGGCTTTCTCTATTACAATGGTGACTGGTCTGTCATCGACTATAAGTGAAGGAGTGGATGATGATATTGAGTTTTGGATGTTTTTCACGAACGCCCAGAAGTTTCTATTACCTGTGGGAGAGTGTAGTACTTCTTGTCTCATTCTCTGGTCATAGAAGAACATCGGGTATTAAATATACGCATTCCAATCATTTCTAGCTCTTTTAAATCTTCTCCAACTTTCCTCAGCATTGTTCGATTTAGACAACAGCAAATTGAACTCTTTAGCCGTAATGGCTTCTCTGCATCCGGAATCGAACCATATATTTTTCTTCGGTTCTCTCTTTCTTTATCTCTCTCCCCCTCGCCCTCCTATCGCGTATTGTGACGATAGTGAAGAACGTGTGATTCGATCTGACACTATGGCGGTTAGAATTACTAAAAATGTAACCAATGCTCAACACATCAGGCCACTGCCGCGTGTACGAATTCGATTTCTAAACTCAAGTACACTCAACTGATGTGTGATTGTTATGTTATCGTTATGGTATACCACTCTGAACCTTTGCTTATTCGAATTTCCTTTCGGCGTTCTTCACTATTTGCTTGCACATTGTGTGTTTGTTTGTTAGAAACGCCACCCCCTCCCCCGGCTCCTTCTTGCCCCTTCTCCCCCCCTCTCCCATCTACCCCTTCCCTTTCTCCTCCCCCTCTTCTCGCCACCCCTTCCTCCCTGCTCCCTACCCCCGCCGCCCACTCCCTGCCCCCCTCTCCCTATCTACTATTCTCTCTCTCTCTCCCCCCCCCCCCCCCCCCCCCCTTCCTGACCTGGCAAGGACTGTACAAGGTGTTGTGAGCGCTTTTTCCCAACTTTTCCAAGACGGCTTAGATATTTTCAATACGCGTCATGCTCTGACAAGAACTGCGCGCGGGGATCGTTGCAGTTTCCGTGTGGAGGCTTTATCAAATCTGCCGATGGGATGAGTTCCACCCAGGGAGAGCCTCCTAAACCCCCATGTAATCTATAATGGCATGCGTCTTACACTTATTATTCTTTTCAGTTGTTTTCTAGGTAGAGGTTCTACACGGCACAGGCTTGCACGTATGTGATCACCCTTGATAGGATAATTCTCTTACTATATCCTAGTCTATCGATATTTGGTAATATGCCCGATAGGGCTTTCTGTACTTCTACGGGTTTCTTACTCGCCGTTTGTCGTCGTTCTTTGTTTCTCCTTTCTATCTTTTACATTTTATTGCTTCGGCTGCCATATCGTCGACTGTTTTAGTGGCGTCGATGGTCGATCGCGACGTCCTCAAGGCATAATAATGATCCGATAGCGCTTTGTTGCTTTCCGCTATGGCGAGCAATATAACATATATAATCTTCTCCAGGATTTTGCCCATTGTATATGAGTATATCGGCTCCCCGATAGTATAGTGGTTAGTATACTTGCTTGTCACTCGGGAGACCGGGGTTCGATTCCCCGTCGGGGAGCCTCTGGCGCAAGACTATAATAACCTTCCCCGGAAAAAACAAATCATTATGGAAAATTTAACAAGCCTCATGACTTGCTAAATAAGGTCAACATCGGTTCCCGGTTGTAGTGCCGATGATGATGATGATATGAGTTATACGAATTTGAAGGGACTAGAATCTAATTTTCAAATAACCAACTCGACCTCTTTTCATTAAAGCAATTTGGGGTTATTGTCGAAACGGTGACATGTATTTTCGGCCTGTGGCACTCTTATTATGCGGCCCTTAACCGGGGTGACCACAAAATTGAAACTGCAGAGGTGTAGTAAAATGCTTAGGACTTTGCGATTATGCTTAAGAAGACTGTTTCACTCTGTCGGATCTGACCACCATTTGCAAGTACATTTTTTTCAAAGCGGGAATTCAATTCTCGCATCTATAATTATCGAAAGCGCCTCGTCCAGGACAAGATATCAAAGTAAGGAGAGGAACTAAAGCATATCTCGATCAATTTATTTTTCTGATACAAATGTTATGATGTTCATTGATCGAGAAAACATGAATAATGATGATCGATCAGTACCTGGCTGACTTTCAAACCGACAACTTGTCGCTCAGTTTTGCTCGTGCTATTTATCTTAATTTACATCAACCGTTATTTTCACAATAATTATCACAAGCCATTATCTTGTTTTCTTTGCCTCGCTACGGCAAACACATAACTTGATCAAGTGCGAAATCCGTTAACTTATGGCCCCTGGGCCACGTGTGTTAAACAAAATTAAGCGTAAACAGTTGCGTTACGACCCCGGTATTGAAGGCCGAACCCCTCCAGATAAACTTACTAAAGTTAATAATAAAGTGATAGATAATTCCAATATGTGGCCAAACACTAACTTTTTCCAACCACTTCAAAGCCTAATGGAGGGCTCACCTGAAATGAAATCTACCAACGTCGATAAGTGTGCAGAAATAACGAAAGAAACCGTTCCGCCAATTGTGGTTTTAAAACCAACTAGTGCTAAAGTGCGTAATATTTTGAATAACATTCAAATAGACAACTACTTAATTAAAAACATATCGCTTGGACAAAAAATATGTGCCCCAACAATGGACATATATAACAAAATTAGAACTGAACTCTTACGGGTAAAATGTGAGTTTTTCACCCACTCGCGTAAGGAAAATCGCCCATTAAAGGTAGTGCTATCTGTGCGTCAACCTTCACTTCCTTCATCCACCTGGGCTTCTGGCCTCCATCAAACCCAGCAATCTTCCAAAAGTGATACGACACACACGAAGAAAAATCCGTCTGAAACTATAAGTAATGATAAATTGTTCTCATATCGCGAGATAAACGCTCTTCTTAATGAAGTTGTAACCAAGCTTAGTGCTCGTCAAACTAAAGCTGACCGATTTAACGTCATTACCTCATTAGCTATTAAGTATATATATTCGGAAAAATCATGTTAAGAAACTCTCTGAGCATCATAACTTGGAATGCGAGAAGCCACAAAAACAAACTGCATGCATTTTTTAATTTCTTGATAAATTTTAATATTGATATTGCACTTGTTTCGGAAACCTGGCTCAAACAAGACATTTCTTTCTCTCATCAACATTACATATGTTATCGCCTAGACAGGGTACATGCTAGTGGTGGAGTTGTCGCTATTGACCTTGCGTCCATCATTGCACCCTATTAATTGAGGAAATTAGTATTGATGTAACATTAAGTGAGTGAGTATTTTTTCGGTCTATTTCCCAGGAGGAAATGGAAACATTGAGAAATCTACTTACTTTAAGCGGGATCTGCATAAATTGTATAGACTCAACACTCGAAACAAGGTAATTATTGGTGGTGATCTAAACTGCAGACATCAGTCGTGGAATTGTCTTAGGGCCAACTACTGGGGTAACATTTTACTAGATGTTACTGAATCCATCGCAAGTTTTTCCATACTTTATCCACTTCTCCCCACCTATATCCCAGCGAGTGCTAACAAGAACCCATCAACTCTCGATCTATGTATCAATAGTATTCCAAATTACTGCACAGTACCATTAACTCTAAATGCGTTAAGTTCAGACCACCTTCCGATCAGCCTCACAGTGAACCATACAGTATCTGTAAATCGTACCTGTTTATACTACAACTATTCCGCCGCCAACTGGAATTGTTATAACCACGAACTTGGTTCTAGGTGATTCCAGCCTAAATTCTATAACCTGCAGCGAGCACATTGATATCCTATGTAACAATTTTGGATACTTTGGATCCTCATCGATTTGTCTTTTTGAAAAAGAGAAAACCCCTTTTAGCCATCTAAGGTTAAATGGGACATCTTTGACTAAGTGGTAAATAGACTTTTTAAGATAGAAACCAGGAAAGCTATCAGTGCGACTACTTTTTGGATTTCCTACGACGACCCAGTCTTGTATTTATTAGCACAACATATCTTCAATGAGGGGTTTGAACGTATTTATGGATTGTAGATTTCACGCTCAAAAACCTTCCAACATTTTATTACATATTGTACCAACGATGTTGGTTTGAGGTCCGTGTCACTGTGCCTTATTTTTTGTTGTTTTATCGCAATAAACATTTTCTATGGTGGTTAATAACTTTGTTTTTTTGACCCATCTAGCAGCGTCATTTTGGTGGTGATATTGGTCTAAGCACGTGTTGCTCTTTAGTGTTGCCCGACGCATTTCGTTGTGTCTGGCGCATTCCAGCAATATATTGTCAAGCAGACGATTTCACTATTAAAAGTATACGATGGCTTTTGGGCAGACATCATTCGTATAATACATTCGACATAAGCTTTCCAAATGGTATTCACTTCAAATAAAACGAAAATATTGTTTGAATTTGTATTTGGTGTGCTCGAGGTATTAATATAAGCCACATGTTCACTGGCCATTGAAGGAATTCGTCTGACTTGCTAGATACCACTTTATCGGGCGTTCAACAAGATTGATGGAAGCAATTTCATAAAGCTGACGTCTTCTTCGAAGAGTGATTTAAAAAATCATTCCTTTCTTTATTGCTATGCTAAGTAGACTTTCTTCTCGCTGGTTGAAGTTGTGTTCAAGAAATATTCCTTTTACCCACAACTGTTAGCTTAACCAACCGTGGACTTCAATCGTTGAGGGAATGGCTTGACGTAGGGACTATTAGTCAGGCGCCTGCCGTTCATAAACAGTTTTTTAAATCCCTCTAAATGGGAAGGAAATTCGTTTTTCGTTTCTTGTGATTTTTATTTTTGCTTCACTTCCACCCTAAGCTCGCCAACTGCGCTTTCTCATCGACAAAGATTTCAATACAAAACGCAGTCAAGCGTGCCGCCCATTAATCATGTCGCCCCGTTTCCTCGCCTCATTATACAATAAAATTTATTTGTTTCCCTTCCTCGTCGGTGGCAGTAACCGAAAATAAAGCAGGAAGAAGAAAAGAATCACGTTAACAACCATCCTATACTCATACATAAGGGAACCGCTAGCTCAGGCTATGTGCACCAACGTAAGCCGAAGATACACTCGTATCCTGTGCTTCCTTCTGTTTCACGTGTCTCCTTCTAGTTGAATTGCTAAATTAAATTTATTGCTTTTTTGACTTTTTTCCAGTTGAACGTGCCATGTCACCTGCCCAGTCCGAGGACAGCGGATTGGCTCCCGAAAGGGGATCCACCTATGCAACAATATCTCTTCCCCGTGATAACACTTCACAAAACATGGGAATCACCTTTATGGGTAAGTGTGAACAGTTTGCTCTCTTTAACTTGTTAAGTTGCACTTTTATACCATACCTTAGAAACCCACATGATTATCCTTTCCGGGGAGAATAGGGACGGATCTCCCTCAATACAGTTATAAATATCCGCTCGCGATATACATTTTTAAGTTGATTGGTTCGGAAGTGGCGGACGCAAAATGAGGTTCGAAAATGACTCCCTAAATTACTTTACGCGGGGATTAATTGGTCTCGCGTTTATGACGTCTCCTCGTGCTCGAGTGTCATGAAGTCGAACGAAAACTTTAAGGGAATAGGATCAACGTATATTCAATTTTGTAAGAAAATTTATGTGTCTCGGTTTTGTTTAGTTCCGGGAAATTTTGGCTCACTCCAGTATTTTCGAAAATGATTAACAAAAGGGAACGTCTGGGGTGACTATGGAATTTGTACGGTCTTTTGAATAATCAAGGGAGAAAAATTTAGATGATCGGATATAATCGGTGGGGGAGAGCAAAAAGCAGGCACAGTTGTTTTGAAAAATATTCGAATAGCCTAGCATCAAAGGAATTGTACTGAGTGTTACACTATTTAAAAAAAAAAAAAAAAAATTAATAAATAAATAAATAAATAAAATAAAAACCAGAAGAAAGGAAGAGAAACTTACCACCAATATAATGAAGATTTGTTTCAATTGCCACCTTGCATGAAATGCCCTTTAATTCGAATTATGCTTTCACCTCTTCACGCCCCTGGCCACATATGTCGACGTTTATTTTTTTATAATTATTGTTACTGTCAACACAAATTTGATAATCATTTATCCACTGCAGAATCCCTTAAAAATAAAAGCAAACATTTGGTTCGTCTACGCGCTGGTAATGGTTATTTCAGATGTAAATCGGTCATCCCCGAAGAGGTTAAATCCGGAATAAACTACAATACCTATTTTCATTGCCTTCTCAACTATAATAGCTATTTACATTCTCTTCTATTTACATTCTATTCACACACTAGACATGTTTAGTTGAATCTACTATTCAGTACACAATGCTTCATGAAATTGGGGCCCTGTGAAACAATGAGCGTAAGTTCAAGAAATCGAAACCGCATGATTCAAAACTCCCAGGTATCTTCCATTAGACCAAATATTTTCTGGTAATAAGTCACAATTCCTGAGAAAGGTTGGCGCAGGGCTAATAACCTTGCCCGTAAAAATAAATTATTACGGAAAATTTAACAAGCTAAATAAGCCCAAGACCGGATCCCGATTGAAGTGCTGATGATGATGAATAAGTCACAAGTTTGCGAGACTAAAGTTCGGTGCTTGGGTTTTATGGCTCAGGTCACCGGATCTCCATGAGAATAATGATTTCGAAGTTCCCGAGGGTATAAATCTATGATACCCACGAATGTCAAAGTTCCGGAAATATACCAAACTTGGAGTCAGAATAATTAAGGATTCAAGAATTATTTATGATCTATTATCCATTATCCATCATTCATAATTACTCATTCGTAACCGACGACCCTCCTCTACTATGAATTATTATGCACAATTCTTTTCATTCATTGACTTTCAACTAATGATTTTCCATTATCCTGTGTTCATTTTTAATTATTTAATTATTATCAGGTGTCTGATATTCATAATCCGCTATTGATTGTCCAGTATTTTTCATCCATCGTCCACCGTCTAACACCATTTATCAATTACTCATTCACCCGTGTCCAATAACAGTGGTCCGTTGGATAAAGTATATTGAATAATGACTGTTCGTGATCCATTACCAACGCCTCATTGTGCAATGATCCATTATCCAATGATCCATTATCCAATGATCCATTATCCAACGATCCATTATCCAATGAACCATTATCCAATGATCCATTATCCAATGATCCATTATTCAATTATCCACCATTCAATTGTCCATTATCCAATAAACTATTATCCAGTGACACATTATCCAATGATCCAATATTCAATTATCCACTATTCAATTGTTCATTATCCCATGAACTATTATCCAGCGACACATTATCCGATGATGCATTATTCAATTATCCACCATTCAATTGTCCATTATCCAATAAACTATTATCCAGTGACACATTATCGAATGATCCAATATTCAATTATCCACTATTCAATTGTCCATTATCCAATAAACTATTATCCAGTGACACATTATCCAATGATCCAATATTCAATTATCCACCATTTAATTGTCCATTATCCAATAAACTGTCATCCAGTGACATTATCCAATGATCCAATATTCAATTGTCCATTATCCGATGAACTATTATCCAGTGACACATTATCCAATGATACATTATTCAAATATCCATCATTCAATTGTCCAGTATCCAATGAACTATTATCCAGTGGCACATTATCCAATGATACATTGTTAAATGATGCATTGTCCAATGATTCATAATCCAACAGTTCATTACTGAGTGATCCTTTACCCAATGACCCAATGACCCATTATTCAATTATCTATTATCCAATGATTTATTATCCAATAGTCCACTATTCGGCAACCCATTAAACAATGACCTATTATTTAAATATCCCTTATCTAATGACTCTTATCCAATTACCGATTATTCACTGCTACATCCAATGATTTATTAACCAGTAGTCCATTATTCGGCGATCCATTAAACATGACCCGTGGGGTTTGCGATGATAATGAAGAGTCTGCGATTCGAACCGACGCCACGGAGGTTAGAATCACCAAAAGATAGAGCCAAACCCTCAACACACTGCTGCGTGCACGAAATCGATTGTTATTCTTAAATACCCTGAACTGATGTGCAATTGCTCCGGTATTCGACTCTGGTGGCTTTATTGTTTTAATTTTTTTTGTGGTGTTGTTGGTTTTCACTATTGGTTCTGAATGTAACTATTAGGAACGCCAAAGACCTATTATCCAAATATCCATTATGCAATCAATGGGGGATTATCCATCATCATGGCGGATTATTATTCAATGGTAGATTATTCAATTATATATTACCTAATGAACTATTATCCAATGACCAGTTTTCCAATAATCTATTATCTCATGATCCATTGTCAAATTAACTACTATCGCCGGGTTGAAAGCAATCACTGACTTTGCCCCGTATGCCCCCCCCCCCCCCCCTCCCCATTAAATTAAATACACTATACAATACGCCTTATCTATAGATTCATACACAACCATCCAATGATCTGTTGGTTAGTGATCTATTATCTAATGACCCATTGTCCAAAATTATTTTTAATCAAAGAATTAGTCTTCATTTATGATACATTGTTCATTGATTGATTATCCACTATTCAATCACTTAATAAGCTATTATCCAATGATCCATTTTTCAATAACTTATTATTCAATTATCCATTATCCAATGACTTGTTATCTAATGATTCATTAACTAATTAACTTTTATCTAATGATCCATTATTAAATGATCCACTATCCAATGATCTATTATTTAATGATCCATTATCTCATTAAGTATTATTCAATGACTCTTATCCAATAGTCGTTAATTACTCATAATCCATTGACGCATTTTCCAAATATCTATTATTCGATGATCTATTTATTATCCAATGATTTGTTATCTAATGATTCATTTTCTAATTAACTTTTATCTAATGAACCTTAACCAATGGCCCTTATCCAAAGATCCATTATTCAATGAATCACTATCTAATGATTCATAATCCAATCATCGATTATCCAATGATGCATTTTTTAAAACATTCATTATCCAATGATGTAATGATCCATTATCTAATCAACTATTACCCAATAATCCATTATTCAATGATCCACTAACCAATGATCCATTATCCAATGATCTATTATCTAATGATCCATTATCTCACTAACTATTATCCATTGACTCTTACCCAGTAGTCGTTAATTACTCATAATCCATTGATGCATTCTCCAAATATCTATTATCCGATGATCCATTGTCCAATGATTTGTTGTCTAATGATTCTTTTTCTAATTAACTTTTATCCAATGAATCTTAACCAATAACCCTTATCCAATGATCCATTATTCAATGAATCACTATCTAATGATTCATAATCCAATAATCCATTATCCAATGATGCATTTTAAAAATATTCATTATCCAATGAGCAATTATCCAATGATCTTTTATCTAATGATCCATTATCTAATTAATTATTACCCAATAATCCATTATTAAAAACCTTTATCCAATAACAAGTTTTCAAATTATTCATAATCCAATGATAGATTTTTAAAATATCTATTATCTAATGATTTATTAACTCATGATCCATTATCTAATTACCTATATCCAATATTTCTTAACCAATGACCATTACCCAATGAATCACTATCCAACGATGAATAATCCAATAATCGATTATCCAGTGATACATTTTTAAAATACTCATTATCCAACGATGCATTTTCCAAATTTCTATTGACGCATTATTTAATGATCTATTATCTAATGATCCTTTACCATAAATAACTTTTATCCAATAACCCTTATCCAATGATCCATTATGCAATGAATTACTATCCAGAAATTCTTATCCAATGATTTATAATCCAATGACGCATTTTCAAAATATTAATTATCCAATGATCAATCATCCGATGATCTATTATCCAATGATCTTTTATCTAATGATCTATTATCCAATGATGGATTTTTAAAATATCTATTATCTAATGATTTATTAACTCATGATCCATTATCTAATTACCTTTTATCCGATATTCCTTAACCAATGACCATTACCCAATGAATCACTATCCAACGATTAATAATCCAATAATCGATTATCCAGTGATACATTTTTAAAATACTCATTATCTAATGATGTATTGTATAATAATCTATTATCTAATGGTCCTTTATCTAAATAGGTTTTATCCAATAACCCTTATCCAGTGGTGCAGTATGTAATGAATTACTATCCGGAAATTCTTATCCAATGATTTATAATCCGATGACGCATTTTTAAAATATTAATTATCCAATGATCAATTATCCGATGATCTAGTATGTAATGATCCATTATCTAATTAGCTATTATCCAATTAGTTATAGTTTTCAAATTACTCATAATCCAATGATGCAATTTCCGAATATGATGATCCATTATCTAATGTTTTGTTATCTAATGATCCAATATCTAATTACCTTTTATCCGATATTCCTTAACCAATGACCATTACCCAATGAATCACTATCCAACGATTAATAATCCAATAATCGATTATCCAGTGATACATTTTTAAAATACTCATTATCTAATGATGTATTGTATAATAATCTATTATCTAATGGTCCTTTATCTAAATAGGTTTTATCCAATAACCCTTATCCAGTGATGCAGTATGTAATGAATTACTATCCGGAAATTCTTATCCAATGATTTATAATCCGATGACGCATTTTTAAAATATTAATTATCCAATGATCAATTATCCGATGATCTAGTATGTAATGATCCATTATCTAATTAGCTATTATCCAATTAATTATAGTTTTCAAATTACTCATAATCCAATGATGCAATTTCCGAATATGATGATCCATTATCTAATGTTTTGTTATCTAATGATCCAATATCTAATTAACTAATGATTCTTATCCAATGATCTATTATTCAATGAAATAATGTCCACTTATTCATAATCCAATAATCGATTATCCAGTGATACATTTTTAAAATACTCATTATCCAACGATGTATTTTCCAAATATCTATTGACGCATTATCCAATGATCTATTATCCAACGATCCCTATCCAATGATCTATTATCTAAAGATCTATTATCTAATGATCCGTTATCTCATTAACTATTACCCATTGACTCTTATCCAGTAGTCGTTAATTACTCATAATCCATTGACGCATTTTGCAAATATGTATTATCCGATGATCCATTATCCAATGATTTGTTGTCTAATGATTCATTTTCTAATTAACTTTTATCCAATGAACCTTAACCAATGACTCTTATCGAATGATCCATTATTCAATGAATCACTATCTAATGATTCATAATCCAATAATCCATTATCCAATGATGCATTTTAAAAATATTCATTATCCAATGATCAATTGTCCAATCATAAATTATCCAATGATCTATTATCTAATGATCCATTATCTAATCAACTATTATCCAAAGACTTTTATCCAATAATCCATTATTCAATGAACCTTTATCCAATAACAAGTTTTCTAATTATTCGTAGTCCAATGGTATTTACTATCCAATAACCCATTATCAAATCATCTATTATCTAATAATCTATCATCTAATTAACTTTTAGCCAATAACCCAAATCCAATCATTATTCTGCGAATCATTATCCGATGAGCCCTGTCCAATGAATTATTATGAAATGATCCGTTTTCCAGGGATTCATAATCTAGTGATCTATTATCCAATTACGCATTTTCCGAATATCCAATATTCATTGAACCATTATCCATTAATTCTTTCTCCAATGATCCATTATCCAATGATCTTTAATTTTTTGATCCATTATCCAATGATCTATTGCTTTCTGATCCATTATCTAATGACACAGTAGCCAATGATCCATTATTCGGTAATGTTTTTTCTAATGATTTACTATGCAATGATTCAATGTCTAATAATTCATTACGCAGTGATCCATTATCCGCTGTTCTATCCATCATCCATCACCGATCAGCCATTTGCTGCTCTCCATTATTATTAAATTCTTATATTGATATAGCGCTTACCAAGCCCAGCCATTTCCGTCTCCCATACATTCTCCACTTTTCCTTCACTACAACCCAATTCATATCCAAAAAACACTTTCACACACGTTTTCCCATTCCTTATGTTTTCTATGCTACAAGCGCATATGAAACAAATCCTTTCACACGCAAAGCCCTTACCGGCAGGTTTTCCTTCGATTGCCCGGAACACTTGCGGGCCCTAGCAAAAGTGATAAAAGGGACTCAAATGGACGTGGACCGACAGAAAGGAATCGAATTTATTTCGAGTGAGGTGGACGTCGTTCGGTCCAGAAAATGAAGGCAATTAAAATAAACAAATACTAAAGAAAATTAGAGATCCTTTTGTTTTTCCCTTTTCTCGACTCGAACCAAAAACGGTTGCCACTCTTCCCTCATTTGCGAGGAAGCATGGTACACGGCGATATCACATTGATCTGAGCACAAGTTCGTTCGCGTGAAATCGAGAGATCATGAGTCCTACAGGGTCATGAATCTATGAGAACCATTTATTAAAAAAATAATAATAAAATAAATAAATAAATAAATAAATAAATAAATAAATAAATCAATAAATAAATAAATAAATAAATAAATAAATTTAAAAAAAACAAAAAAAAAACAGCATTTTTGTTTGTTTAAATAATACTAGAGAACTATACCATTGGAAACTATCGCTTGCCAATCGCCTGCCCACTTGGTATAATGTTCCTGTTTTCTGTTTTCTTCTTACTTGTCATTCATTATTAATACTCTTGACTCAAAACTTTAAAATGACTAAACTCAACTCATGATTTTTATTTCTGCATCCTGCATCAGCTTCGATTCCCTTACTAGTTTCGTAAATTGTTCCCGTTTAATTTGAGAGTTACTTTTTATATTCTAATCTCTGCAACAACCACATAAAAAGTCGAATAATGATAAACTGTAACCATGGTTTCCATTCTCCTCAGCAATGTGTCACCCACAAAACATGCTGAACCATATTGTATAATTTAGAAGAGCATTTAGTACTAAGTGGTACTGTGGCGGTTCCGCCAAACCCCACTGTCTACTAACCCGAGGAACCCCCATAACTATAACCCAACCTTTATAGCTTTCTGCTAATGCAATGGCATTAGCACCTGTAAACGCTTCACGCAACAAATTTATCAAATGTATTTAGGTAAATGCTCCTGGAAGAGAATTCTTACCTTCATTCATTTATTCGAATCCAAAATTCCCTATAAGAATTCTGTTCCAAACATCATAAATCCCAATCACCAGCATACCTGAAACATTTCCCTTCTCAAGGGCAGTTAATGCTTTCAACGCATTATTTAGGAATTCCTGTGAAGAATTTTTCCCACAACGGCATTCATGCATGCATCAATGCATCTCTGCATTAGCGACCTATACCCGAATTCTTAGATGCCATATACAATTGTTATAGATGTTATACAAACCGTCATTGTGCGACCATCTAATTTGCTTCGCAATGATCCGCAGCTATTGATACAGCTGCAAGCACTTTACCAGAAATGCTCCTATGTTTGAATCTCTAAACAATCATCAACTCCGCGATAGCCGCCGGATTGAATTCAATAGCATAAACAAATGCAAATAAAGAATCCGTTTCTTACAACGACCAAAGATACGATATACAAATTGTATGATATATCCCAAATGCATTCACACCTAATGAGTTGCAGCTTATTTATTTAGCCGACCCTCATTCCAGGCCGATGCCTTAGGTCGCTTCTCCCTTTGTTCTTTTTCCCTCGTTTCAGGCTTCGTTTATCCTTTGCTCAAATGCATCGATAAACACTGTGATCTGTACGATCACCCATACATGCATACACCATGATCTTCATTGCGAGATCTGGTTTTCCATTTCACAAAGAGAGACTTTACGTTTCTCTTGCGGTAGGTAAAGATATCCTTAGCCGAGAGTATATTCACCACCACCGAATCGAGGGTGAATCAAGATCCAGATTCCAAACCTCGATTGAGTCGTTTTACATCCGCCGACCGAGCAGATCGTGGTCGTGTCACTCCCGCTCCCTGTAGCACTGCGGGGACGCGAAGGCGTATTGAGTCAGATTAAGTAAATAGCAAAACTATTCAATCAAAAGTAATTTTTCTAGTGTTCCCGGTTTAAATACGATAGTGTAAAATGTGAAAATAATACAAGTAATTAAAGTAATAAAAAAATGGTGATCACCAATCAATCCGTGCGTTTTATTTAATTTTCCGTGCTGCAGTTCTGGGTGTTATCATTCATTCTTTTCTGTCGAGAACAATACTGGCGAGGAGAATGATTTTGGTGTTTAGTGAACTTATGATGGAGGAAGAAGTGAATCAGCGCCGTACGCCGGCGCACCATACTTCTTCCCCACAGTACGATTTTTTAATTATTACGTATTTAAACTAAAGTAAAAACCATTTATTTTCAACGATTTATCCATTATCCAGTATTTATTATTGGCTGCTGATGATTCATTATTTTTCAACGGTGGATCGTCCATCTTTCATTATCCACTGTAGAATACTTTACCCTTTGTACATGGTCCACGATTTATGCTCTATGATCCTTTGTGCATTATTTATTTTTCAATGATCTATTATCCAGCTACACAATTCTAAAAACTAAAGATAGACTATGTTAAGAGCTAACAAATTGCTACATAGAAAAAAGAAAAGTAAAATTCCGAAGTTCACTCAAAATGGTAGGTTGTTCAGTAACTGAAGAAGCAGACGCAATGTATTCCAGACAGTCACCGTTTTTATATTATGCCGCAACGTAAGTAAGAAAATCACTCTGTATCTTTTAACTTTTCATTTAAAAACTGCATAATATCTCGATGAAGTGGTGAGCTGTAAACTGATTATTATAAAACAGACCGTGGAGAGACCGTCGTTATTGTAAGAACTTGTGAACGGAGCTTCGCACTCCCGCTACAGCATTCATCAGATATTTGCATCAGCGCCGTCAGCCTGAAATGATTTTCATGGCTAGGCTCTCAGACGAAATAAAAATAAATCTCGCCCCAAGCATTTGTAATTCGTTCCGTCTAGACATGTTACACATGGCCAAATGACTTTATGTTGCTAGCCGATATGCCAAGTGTCACAGTTGCCCTCGCAACTCCCTGATTACGTGTACGTACCATTTGATCCATACAGATTTTTGTTTTTAAATGTAACTATGTCTTCAGAAAATCGTCTTCCGTTTGCATGGCTACCCATGCCTCAAACATTCTGTGACCCTAGCTTACACCCCGTTTGAGTATTTATTGGCAGATAGCCATCGAATATCTTTGTCAGATTGTCTTGATTTTGAGGAAAGCGGAAAAAGCAAGACATTAAAAAAATAAATATATTTATCGAATTTCCTGTGAGGATTGTTGGCTCCTCTGAAGCCAATATATTGGCAACCATCCGGAGGGGATTGCTTCAGCGATGGAATAACATGTTCATTTCTGCGACCTCTATGAATGGGCCTTAACAGAGTTTTCTGTAAAGGGTATGCATATGTTCAGAAGGATCCATTGCTGTTGTTGCGGATACAATTTCATTTTCAAATTGGACGACGTATGCAGATGAAATAACGAGGTTTGATAATAAAAGATACTCTAGTCGAAATATTGTTTTCCTAGGAGAAGATTTTAAATACACACATTTGAAATGGTTATCGAGTAAACTTTACAGAATTTACACGAGATGTCGTTACTGATATCTGCTGTCTTCGGGTCATATGGCAATTAACTTCATGTTAAAGCGATATTATTATACTTTATTTATTAGTACGAGTTATTTTGCTAAATTGAAAAACTTTTTTTTCCAACTATTACGAAGTGAACTTGTATACCAACGAAACGTAATTTGTGGGAAGCTTTGCTTTTGTGTTCCCAGTTGAAAAGAAAGCTAATGAAGTTCACTCTATATGAGTGTTGCCTCTTATGTTTCGGGATTTGGCAACCCTAGCGTTGCAGTTGGGTAATTGACAGCTCTGTCGTAAAGTTGGACGTTTTTGAGGTTATACGCACTCAGAACGTTTTGACATACGAGCGCTATTTGTGTTGTTTACAGTAACTTAAAAGATTCATCGCGGCCCGAAAATGGAATTAAATCGTCAACATTTTCGTGCGATTATTTTTTACAACTTTCGGCGTGGATTAACTCAGCAACAGTGCATGGATGAACTTAATTCAATTTTTGGCGATGAAGCTCCATCAAGGACCAGTGTTTATCGATGGTATGGTGAATTCAATCGTGGTCGTAGTTCACTCCAAGATGAATTTCGTGAAGGTCGTCCAAAATCAGTTGTTGTTCCGAAAACCATTGATGCTGTGCGCGAACTGATATTGGAAGATCGTCATGTGACCTATCGTGAGATTGAGACAACCTTAGGCGTTAGTGGGACCAGCATACATTCAATATTGCATAAACATTTGACTGTCAAAAAAATTTGTTCGCGTTGGATCCCACACAATTTGTCAATCGCCCAAAAAAAGGCTCGTATCAATTGGTCGAAAGAAATGCTCAAAAAATACGGTCGCGGTGCTTCGAAACACGTCTATGACATCGTGACGGGTGATGAATCGTGGATTTACGCGTATGAGCCCTAAGGTAAACAGCAGCCGACTGTCTGGGTGTTTCAAGATGAGCCAAATCCAACAAAAGTTGTTCGCACACGAAGCACTTCCAAGCAAATGGTCGCCTGTTTTTTCGAAAAAAACTGGACATGTCGCAACCGTACCACTAGAACAACGCAGAACAGTCAATTCTGAGTGGTACACAACCATTTGTTTGCCAGTTGTCTTCCAAGAAATCAGGAAAACCAACCGCCGAAGACGGATCACTCTTCACCACGACAATGCGAGCTCTCACTTATCGGCTGCGACAAATGCATTTTTGAGCACCCAAAACATCGATTTGATGGGTCATCCGCCGTATAGTCCTGACTTGGTACCGAATGACTTCTTTTTATTCCCGTACGTAAAAAACAAACTGAGAGGTCAACGTTTTTCGACACCTGAAGAAGCGGTTGCTGCATTCAGAATGCATGTGTTGGAGATACCTCAATCAGAGTGGCAAAAGTGCTTCGACAATTGGTTCAAACGCATGCAAAAGTGTATAGATCTTCATGGGGAATATTTTGAAAAACAATAAAGTGATTTTCGATGATCAATATTTGTTTTTGTTCTCTAATCCCGAAATATAAAAGGTAACCCTCGTATTAACTGAAGCTTATGGGAAGCGTGCTCCATCAATTTCTGCTTATGAATACTGAAATCGGTCTAGACCGGGTCAAAATAGATGATTCTGACATCAATAATCAGTAACGTAAAGTAAGGCCCGATACGTTTCCTAATGAATAATTGGAGATATTGTTGGACCAAAAAGAATGCAAAATGCAAGAAAAACATATGAAAGCATCACGAGCAATTCGACAAGCCATTTCATTGCCCCTAGAACAAATGAGAATGATAAAAAGAAGCGAGGTTACCCGCTTACCCGTGAAATGAAGCCACGTAACATGGCACAACGATTTTTCACATGCAAACAACTACGCCACTGCCACAGTATTTATTCATAGTGTGGGGGTACGAAGCCGTGGTGTCGGCGTACGACACGGGCTTCTACTTCGTCCCACGAACTGTTTACCGGACACAACTCTGAGCGACGCCGCAACAAACTGTTCACTACAAAAACAATAATACGATAACACAAACACCCAGGAAACTGCTAGGCACTGCAGCACGGGAAATTAAACACTTGTTGGAATTTGTAATAAAGAATCTTTTTTATTTTAATATTAGTTACAGAAAGTCTGGAAAACAACTTAAACTTTAAACGCAACGGAAAACACGACTTCGTATGTTTACGCTTCTCCGCAGTGGTGACGGAGAGCGGGACCGACAACGACCACGACCTGCTCGATCGGCGGATGTAAAAGGACTCCCCGAGGATAGAACTCTGACATGAATTCCATCCTAGGTTAGGGTTAAGAAAAGGGAAGAGAGAGAAAAACGTTTCTCTTAAGTGTGCGGCCGCTGTAGGAAATGCACTCTTTCAGTGAAATGGTATGCGTAAGTAAATGTATCGCCATTAGGAAGAAGTGCTAATGGTTTCTCCTTTTAAACAATGGGAAATGTGTATCACTGGTGATGCTAAAGGGGTCGAATTGTATACATGATTACATGTGATGAAATTCGTTTTATGGCTCTAGGGTAAGATGAGAGTATTTGCTCTTGTCCGATGGTCAAAGAGCTGCCGCGGCCATGGAAATGGCAGGAACATGTGGTATGCACATGTACGGCGGAATTGCATTGGTGGAACAAGGGTGCCTAATGGTCGGGAAGCTATGGTACATATGCACGTTAAAGAATTGTTTTTAGGAATTTCAAGGTCGATTGCGCTAATTGAATGCAGCTGCTGGTATATTATTGCTGGGAGAAAAAGGTTGCCGTCCAATGTTACGTTAAGAGATTTATCATACACATGGCGAAGCTGAAAAATAGACAGCGCAATGTTTATGGCCCCTGGTGAAGGTTACATTGTATGTAATTCAAATCCTTTTGTTTACAGGAATTCGTTTAGGGAGATTTGCTTGGCACCGAAGGTGCCGACTTGGTTTGAGGTTCCTGATAAGGTAAGAAAGAAATCTTACGGGGAATTGTATGCGAAGAGATGCATGAAAAGGTAAGTTTTCTTTACAGGGACTTTAAGATTATAGATTTGATCTATATAATACGTGAAGCCTTTAAAGGTGTTAATGCTGTTGCATTAGCAAAAACTTATGCGAGTTGGGATGAGGTTATAGGGGTTTTTAGGTAAATGTACCGTGGGGTTGGGCGGCACCCTCACTTTTTGTACTTCAAAAACCATCAAAACATCGTCAGAGATTATAATAACCTACAACAAAATAGCAGAAATTGTAACGAAGAGACACTGTCACTGATGCAAAATATTCAGGAGCACAAGTTAGTTGAGAATATTGTCAGAAATCGATTTCAAGCAAATTTAAAAAACTAGTGAAAAGTTTTTGGAATTTGTAAACGGACGTGGGGAAAGGGCAACAAAATGTAAACGTAAGAATACCGAACTGTTTGGACTTATTACTTTGAAACACTCCGAAGAATAATGTCAGAAATGGATACCAAACGTTCAATTTCGTTTGACATCCAATTCTGACGTTATTCTTCGAAGTTATTCAAAGCAACTTACGAGTCCGAATACATTATTTTGTTATTACGTTTGCATTTTGAAACCCCTTTCCCCGTAGCAGCAAAAGGAAAAGTGTCCTTTTTCCCATAGCAATCAAAACAAAAAAGTGTTTGGGGTTGCAGACTGATGTGAGAAATAACTAAAGTGTAAAAGTAACAATGAAGAAAATTGTTTGAACTCACAAAATGCTGCAGAAAAATATGGAAAATGATGTCAAAAACGGATTGCAAACGCATTTGTAAAACTATTAAGAGTTTGTCGGAATTTGCACACCTACACGCGAGAAGTTAGTGAAATGTAAAGGTAAAAACAAGGGAGAGTACGCGCAATTTTCTTTGGAAAATTTGGAAGAATAGCGTTACAAACGGAAGGCAAACGAATTCTAAAAACTAAAAATTACTTGGAATTTACCGACCTACACGGGAAAAGTTCGTGAAATGAAAAGGTAAAAATAAGGGAGGGTCCGCGCATTTTCTTTGGAAAACTCGGAAGAATAACGTTAGAAACCGATGGCAAACGAATTCGGAAAACTATTAAGGGTTTGTTGGAATTCGCAGACCTACGCGGGAGAATTTAGTGATATAAAGTTAAAAATAAGGGAGAGTATCTACATTTTGCTTTGGAAAAATCAATCCTTAATCCTCAAAATGCTATTAGAAGTCCAGAGATAGCCATGGTTCGCGGACCCCATCCCATGTAGCTGATGTCTTTGGCCCAACGGTGTCTACAAGAAAAAGTAAATATTTGCTATTCCAAGTAGAGAGTGACTCGAAACATTTGTACTCTGTGGAAGCAGGAAAATGACGTTGATGCACCAGACTGACCATCACTATCCCCGGAGTGTAATGTTGAAGCTCCGATGAGATAACAACAGGACTGTTTAGCAACTATGTCGTCGAATTTGACCTGTTCGGGGGTATTTGTCTACAGATCAACTCTTCGATAGTATAGTGGTTAGTATCCCCACCTGTCACGGGGGAGACCGGGGTTCGATTCCCCACCGGGGAGACTCTGGCGCGAGACTAATGACTTTGCCCGGAAAAACAAATTATGGGAAATTTAACAAGGCTCGGGACTTGCTAAATAGGGCCAAGACAGGTTTGCCGGTTGTAGTGCCGATGATGATGATGATGATTTGTCCACAGATTATACCATTAAATTTGTAGGAACGATAGTGAAGAAGGTGGATTGAACACACAATGGAATGGGTGAGAAGCGAAGCATTGAAGCATCAGACTAACCGGCGCGTGTACGAATTCGATTTCTAAACTCAAGTACACTCAACTGATGTGGAATTGTTATGTTATTGCTTGGAATACGGCCGATTCATTTTTTAAATCGATTTCCTTTCGGTGTTCTTCACTATTTGCATGGATATTGTGTGTGTGTATCTGTTAGAAACGCCCCAGACTCGCCTATCTTATGCTCTGAGGACATTTTCTACCTGCTGGAAAATAGCATGAAATCAGCCAATCCCAAAGAAGAACAAAAAGTATCTCTCACAAAATTACCGACCGATAGCATTACTGTCTATATTATCTTAGGTGATGGAAAACGTCATCAATGCTGAGCTGATTAAATATTTGGAATACAACAGAGTCCTGGATGATCGTCAATACGGATTTTGTGGCAGGCGGTCCACGGGAATCCCTTTGACCCTTATAACTGATGTCAAGTTATATTGTTTTTTAGGAATTTTGAGCTCCCACGGGTTCTTAATAGCCGGAGTGGTCCCTAATATGGGTATCTGTCCCAGCTGGAGGTGTGAGGGCGGCGTAAATGGTGTATCCAACCCCTTTAGCGAGAGCCTCCCCGATGAGCTGATCTTCTAACGTGCACTCCTTTTAGGGGCTTGTTGTTCCAGACGTTAGTCCCCGGTAGGTGATGGACATCAATGGTGCCACCGGCCTTGGTCTTCGGTGTGGAGCGTGGTCGATAATTATGGCGGTTGAGGAGTGAGAATACCCACGGTAGTGAAATATTAATGAATAAAAGACGATCCCTTTTGGTTTCTTTTTGTGGTTTATGACGATTTATTGATTTAATTTTTACTGCTTTGATTTGCTGACTTCAGCCGTAAATTCGGCCTCCTTGAACTGATCACGAATCCAAAATGTGCTGCCCTTTTATACTCTGTGGCGACAGAGATTGGTTAAAAATGTTGCTTAAAAATTCCAAGAAGCACAAACAAGATTTTGTGCGCTTCAATTGGAATGGGATTCTGGGAAGTGGAAGGGCATTTGGTTGAACAAATTCCCGGAAGGAGAAATCATGAAATGCATTTAGAATTAGGCATTTCATAAAGTTAATCGTTATTAGGAATTGAATCAATGTACGACAAATGGATTTCGGGTAAATTTGTCGCGCATATGATTCAATTGGGGAACATGATTGGGATAATGGGTAAGGGTAAGATAATTGGGAATAGAATCAATGTGCGACAAATAGATTTTTTCTTTTAATTTGCCGCTCATATGATTCACATGGGGCAGATATTGGGATTTTGGTTGACGAATTTCGCAATAGGCACAACCGTGAAATGCATTTGAAGATTTCGTGATGTTATCATTCCAGGGAATTGCTCAACGCACAGTATGAACTTAAGGTTCGTACTATGACGCATCGTTTGGGGCAAATGAATTAGGTTGAGGCTTATTAGGAATTGGTGGTGATTTAGCATCACTACACTGGTATGTGGACATCTGTGATTGGGCGGTATGGTGAGTCAAGAGCGGTCGCATTGGATATCTCTGAGGCCTTTGAACGTGGCTGGCATGGTGCATTGTTGAGCAAACTTTGTTTATACGGACTTTTCCAGCAGCTTTGCGACTGGACGAAGGGCTTTCTCGATAATTGATCGATATGGGTTGTTGTGGACGGCGAGTCTTCGGATCTGTATCCTGTTTATTCCGGGGCGCTTCAAGGTTTTATTTTAGCTCCAACCTTGTTTTTGCTTCACATAAATGACTTGTTGGAGGCAACGGGTAACAAAGTGTTCGATTATGCGGATGATAGTACACCTGTTTCCGCACCAGCTGAGATGTAGCCAGATCGACTCCCTGAAACAGGATCCGGATAAGGTTCTGCAGTCGGAAAAAGCCCATCTCGTCGACTTCAAAGCAAGGAAGACATATATACAACATTCACAAAGAAAAGTGGATCATCGGTTCCACAGCTGATGACGAATGGCCGGGCCCTCGAGGGTGGGGAAAGTTTGAGATTGCTCAGCGTCACGGTCTGTGGGAATGTGTCATGGCATAAAAACGTGTTGAGTATCGCCAGGTCAGCCTCAGGAAAACTGAGCTATCTTTTTAGAGCCAAGAAATATTTTACTCCGGCCCAACTTCTTCTCCTGTATAAATCCCAAATTAGACCTGCGCTCGAATATTGCTCTCATGTTTGCAGCTCGGCTCCTAAACATACCCTCGACCTACTTGAGAGCATACAGAGAGGAGCGATCCGCCTGTTCGGGGACGGCGCTGACGTCAGGGCTGCAGTCGCTGTCACATCGAAAGCTCGTAGCCGACCTCTGTCTGTTTTACAGATATTATCATAGGAACTGTGCTTCGGAGATTCGTGGTATTGTTCCGCATAATTCGGTTTGTATTCGCTGCACGAGGCAATCCGACGTATCGTATCACTTTGTGTTTCATCTTCCGACGGCGCGAACATCCCTGCATCAGTACTCGTTCCGTTACAGAGCCAGAAAGCTGTGGATTTCCCTCCCCGCGCAAGTCTTCCGGAGCGTTACAACCTGCAACTGTTCAAAAAGAACTGCAACAGTTATTTGGTGGTATCTCGGAGCGCTGTGTCGGTGCTATAGGTTCACCTCTCCCGAGAGAAGCATAATAAAAATGTTTTATTATAAATAATGTGGATTTAAAACTAAAAAAGGATATTGGCTCGCTGCAAATCTGTTGGTTAAGTAAGAAAAATAAACAAATGTTGTCCTGTCATTCGTTATTGCGACAATGCGCTCTATCATAATCGAGCATTTAACCACTCCAAAAAGTCCAATTAACGAGTCATCTGCAGTATCGTTTTGGTTTGGTACTCAATGACTTATTTTTGTTCACGAACGTCATTAGTTATTAATAGTGTGGACAATTGTCGTCCACAGAAGAACCCATTGATGCCTTAAAAACCCTATTATGGAATTGCCTCAAACAAAATAGACATATTGCTTTGACAACTGATTTCAACGTAGGTAATAGTGTGTGGATCAAAATATAGTAATCAGTGAACTGCGTACAATCATTTTGTTTTTCACTCATTTGTTATGTTTCCTTCTTTAAGGATGTCCGATAGTCTTCGTACCTCAATACTCTCGAGCTTTCAAACCTTGGTCGGCCCATTAATATTTGTTCTGCCTTTTCTTTATCGTTTTAGAACCAAATATTGGTGAAGTCGACTTGATTTTAAAAGGTCGGTGCTGTTTCAACAGAACACCTCATGGTGGAATTTAAGACGTCGCAGGCATAATATTTCATCCTCCTCTGTTCTTATAAAACAAATACCAAAAAGTTTGTTTTGACTTGGTGGATAAATTGATAATCTACTCTGCTGTAGGGTTCTTAACGTGCTTCCTATCAGAAATACGCCATTCAGGTCACTTGAATGTTGCCAAAAGAACTTGTGCCACTAACATTTTAAGTTCGTTGTTCTGGAATCTTTCTATTTTGGTTGTGGTTGTGCCTAGGGGTGATGTTATTACTTTTGATTTGTCATTTGGTGACTGTAAAGGTGTTTTGTTTTGACTGCAAATAATAGTTTTGCTCTACCTGGACAACTTTTAGATTTACATTTAAACTTTGGAACAAGAAACAAGCTATAGAGATCTAGTTACGATTTTTACTTGTCTAAATGATTTGTTCGGTCAACTTGTGCAACACAGCGCCCAGTGATCATGTCCGACCAGCTCACTAAGTAATTCAGTCAGAAGCGACGGGAGGTATGTACCACCTTAATCAATAAAAGATAATGCCTCACATTTAATTGGAATTTCAAGTTCATGTGAATACTTTCTGTTCATAATCCCAAGCATGAAGGTGATTCAGTCTTTTGCCCACAGCTTTTGCTCTAGGAAATAGATTTTGATACTTTTATTGTAGCGCACATGCACGGCCTCGCCTTCTCTAAATATTAACTTTAAAGACTGCAGGCAAGAAACAAATTACAATGAAACAGTCTCGTTGAATGGCAGAGCCTGAAACTGTAACGACTTTTCAATCTACTGTCAAAATAATCTACGAATATCTGCTTTAGTTAATTTTTTGAATCTCATGTCAAAAATATTCTTCAACAAGACATTATTAGGCAAGAGTATCTTATGTGGTCATGAATGTTGCTAACCTGTAGCACTCATTCATATTGAAGGCCCACGTAATCAGTTCTTTGACGCCATCTCAAATGACACACATTTCACTTACTCGGTGAGGGGGCGTAATTGGCGCTTACAGTACATTTCTGTGGAGTAACCTCCCAGAACTAAGTAGACTGTGGGTTAATTAATCGGTAAGTTATTTTTTTGTCGAAACTATTTATACTTCCCGAAAAGCTGCTAATTAGTTTTCGTAATACGTTTCGCAGAAGATTTACTTTAAGAATCCCGAAGTAAACCACAAATGACAGAATTCTGTTTTCGATCATGCAACATCTGGTCGCTCTGCGGCTCAGGAACCCCATTGAGCAGTCTGGACGATCGTACATTTGATCATCGGTGATAAATTATATTTCAGAAAGATTCGGGGAAATAAATGTGATAAATCCACCGGAAGAGATTTATTGGAACATATTTTCGGGTTTGTTTTGAGCATTCCATTCCGATGTGCCTGTCGAGTGAGGCGTGAGGGTTATGCATTGAGCAATTCGTTCGATAAACATCACGTTGAGCACTCAATAAGACTCCCTGACGGCTGTCGGCTGTCAGACATGTTCTACAATATTAGTCTGTAAATAATAACTTGAACAAAATTGGGAACGGATGCTATCGATTGTTGAACAATATTGAAATATAAGTTTTTTTTTTTTTTTTTTTTTTTTTTCTGTATTCTTGTCAAAATGTCTAATTTATCTCTTAATCGAATTCGATGTGTAAAAAAGTGAAAGGGGATATATTAAAATTTCTGGGGACAAGGCAAGTGGGTGTCGGAGCCGAATGTATCGGCGAAAATGAGGCACGATTGTGGATTGACAAGGGATTGACTTTGAACGTATTATAAGAAATTGTTGCGTCTATTTAGTGCGGAACGAATGGTTTGCTCTTCCATAGGGATTGGGATGAGAAGCTCATGCCTTTATGTAGCGGAGTCTTGGATAGTGAAGAATAACAAATTCCTTGACTTGCTAAATTTTATTGAGACAAATTCCAGCATCCGAATCCCGTTTGTTTGTGCTTGTGACTTCTTCTTGATTTGAATAATAAAAAAAAATTATAAGACACAAATGACGCTAATTCTTCAGTTTACCAAAGCAACCAGTTATAAAAAACTTGCCTTATTTCTGGGATGCAGAATCACCTTTCAGGTATTCGCCTCACACACTGTGCTACAATAAAAATATAATAATTAAAAAAGTAAATAAACATATAATGATAATAATAAATAAATAAATGAATAAATTATGCTGTTACATAAGAAGGTTTTGTCCGGGTGTTAATCCGTTTTATTCGTTAGGAATGTTTATTAAACTTTAAATACAATTGCTGAATATATTCGAACTCTCTATAAGCATTGATGGAGTAATTTCCTTCCAATCTGTTAAGATCTCTTCATTTACAGTAGCGCACCACCAGAGCCGGACTCTGCTCTGGACGAAGGGCGTTGTAGTCTTGCCCAGTACGCTTGTTGTACTATCGTCAACTCCCTAACTGCCGGCGGTTAAATTCTCTATTGTGTCCTTGTTCCCCCGTTCGCACATTTGTCACAGGAATAAAGAGAGCAATTGGTATAAATAGCCGATCCTCAGTCCACCGGTCGACGGCCGCCATTCACTCGGCGATCGTTCATGCGGACAGACGTATTCATCGTGTGCTCGTTGACGAATAAAATTAAAAAATTGAATCCGTAGACGTTAAGTCGTCGACGATCGCGTTCACACCGAATCTTGTTGTGTGATAAATTGCGAAAATAGTTACAAAAAAAAAAAAAAAAAAACCATACAAACACTCGCAAACACGTGAAATTTTCGCTGGATGCCGTAGTCGAAATCTGTCTTCACAGATGCCAGACAACGATCCGAGCGCTACCCGGCAATATTTATTAGAATGGAAGAGAAGAGCCATTGAAACTCTTCAAAACTCATCAAAGAAGACTACAAAAATAGAAAATCAAGCAAAAAACCACATTGACTACGAAAAAAGTTCCACGAAGCCGTGGAATACATCCAACAGCTTACACCAGAGGTGAAACAACTCCGGGAGGAAATTCACTCTCTAAGGCAACCCAGCCAAAACAGCGACGATGCCACTATGGAGATGACGCCTTCTCCCAGCTTAATCCAAAAAACATCTCCACCGAAACAACTATCATCAAGCCATAAGGAAGCCACCAAACAAGCCAAGCCAGCACCGAGTCCTCTGCCAGCCCAGCACAAAAATGTTAGACCACCGCCAATATACATAAAAAATGTGACCAGTATAAAGGGAATAATTCTAATAGTAGAAAATGCCCTAGGACACCACAACTTCACCACAAACACTAAAGGCTCCTCTGTCTCCATTGCAACAACAACTCTGGTTGACCACGAGAAAACCGTTAGAAAACTTGCGGAACTACAACACCAATTTTTTACGTTCCAACACCATCAGCTCAAACCAACAACTTTCATCGTTAGGCACATTGACCCAACTTGGACCAACGAAGAACTAGCGTCGGAGATCATCAGAATTTGCCCAGAGCTGAAAATCCACAGGCTGGACTATTTTCAAACTCCGTACATGCGGGAAAATAACTTAAGGAACCTACGGATTATCCAAATCGCTCCAAATGAAGACACCAACAAGCTCAAACAAATTAAGTACTTGTTTACGCACAAGATCAGCATCGAGGAGCCTCATAAACAAAGTATCCTTCATTGCAAGAGATGCCAAGGCTCGGGACCCTTGGCGGTGGCTTGCCACCTAAATATACGATGCGGCAGATGTGCCGATGAACATCAACCAGAAGAATGTAAGGTCAATCCACAAGGTATGGAACCAGGAAAAATCCAAACCACAAACCCCGATGGATCCACTACTACTAAGGAAATCGCTGTGACATGCTGTAACTGCGGAGGTCCACATCCAGCCAATTTCTCCCAGTGCCCGCATAAATTGAGAATTCTCCAAAGAAGAACAAAACCAGCAACAATCAACAAATCCGCACCAACCAAATCCACATCCCAGAACACATTACCACAACCTACAAGGCCAGTAACATCATATGTGGATGTCACCAAGAACAATCAAAACACGCCGACGTCAAACAACCCCAACTCCATTGGCCTCAACCTGGACATCATGGGCTACATCAAGAGTCTACAAACTATGCTTCCTACATTGAAGCATATGTCGGATATCGAAAAAAAAGGTCAGATTCTTTCACTTATAACCTCCCATATTCTTTCCCTCAATGTCTGAATTAACTATAGTTGCCCTCAACGCAGAGTCTATATACTCCAACATCCGTAAGCAACACTTACGGTTGTTTGTTAAAACCTTCTCCCCAGACATCCTTCTCCTCTCAGAAACGTGGCTTAAGTCCAACTCCCGAGTATACATCCCCAATTATACATTTATTTCCAACCCCAGAACTACTGGATCCCATGGAGGTACCGGTATCCTAATAAATAATAAATTTCAATTCACCGAAATCAGGTTCGCCAATGTTTTCAATACTGAATACACAGCAGTTAAACTTTTTTGTGAAAACAAAAAAGTAATCATAGTAACATCCGTTTACATCCACCCAACACGAGAACCAGACTTTCCTGACTTTGACATATCTCAAATAATCAGACAGTCTCTCCCCGCACCATTCATAATCGGTGGAGACTGGAACGCTCGACATACAGCATTCAACGACATAAAGAATAACAAATACGGGTGCCAACTTTTGGACCTCCTCTCATATCACCCATATACGTATATCGACAGTCCACTGCAGCCAACTCGTGTCACCAACTCGACGCGGTCAACAATTGATTTCTTTCTCAAGTCGGTTGATGTCTACTCAACTCCCCCCCCCCACACTGTATCCTTCCTCTTTCCCTCTGACCATGGACCTCGATCAAAGTTCCCTCCTTCGAACTGCTCTACTCTCACAGTCCTGTCCCGAAGTTCTCCAAGACTAACTGGAAAAAGGTCAATAGAGACGTCGCCGCAAGGTTTTCTAACTTGCAAATCCCCGAATCTTCTAACCTAATCCCTGCTGATATCGATCGAGCAGCCCTAACAATTGAGCAGACCCTCAAGGATGCCCTCACCAGCAATACATCCACCACCAACCCCCATAATCATTTAGGAAAACCATTACCCAGCATCTTAACTAAATTGCTGCGTCTCGAAAAACAACTCCGCCGAAAACTTCATATAAGATTCTGCCCCTTTGTTAAAAGTCAGATCCAACTCCTGACCACCCTAATAAATGAACATTTAAAAAAGTTCGCGGATCAGACTTATACCTCAACACTTAACAATATTAAACCCAATCGTGATCTCTTCAAAAACATCAACTGACTAACTGGCCGGAAGTTTAAACCGCGAATCGATCACCTCATCAACCCATTCAACAATAATCTTATCCAATCCGACACGGACATAGCCAATTGCCTGGCTGATCACTTCTCAAAAATCCATCAACAAAATGATTCCCTCTCAGTCCCTAATTTTCGAAATACTGTCAACGAATATATTTCACACAGGTTACCCGCATCTTATACTCCTTTCATCGGAGAATTTAACCACACAAACAAGGCGTCACATCCTTCAGACACCAGCACATTTCTAACCACAGATGAACTCATCAAGTTCATAAAATCACGACCCAACAAAAAATCTACCGGTATAGATGGAATACCACACCTATCTATCTCTCATCCCTAATTCTCAGTTTGGCTTTCGTGACCGACACTCTACTTGCCATGCGCTACTAAAACTTACACACGATGTCACAACTGGTCTAGAAAACCAATGCCCTACCGTATGCATATCTCTCGATATCTCCAAAGCATTTGATTGTGTCTGGATCTCAGGACTTCTTTATAAGCTGCACTGCTTATTTGGTCTGAATTCCAATATCACAAAGCTCCTAGCATCTTATCTTTCTGGGAGGAAATTTATGGTCAGAATAAATTCTTCCTTCTCACAAACTCACAACATAACCGCAGGAGTTCCCCAAGGATCCATTCTTGGACCACTTTTATATCTTCTATACACATCCGATATCCCCCAACCTCCACCTAGTGTTGTAATGCTAAATTATGCTGACGATACTTTAATCTACTCTAGCAGTCGATTTGTCAAAGCGGCAAGAAACCGCGTTAACAACTTCCTCCCGCTCATCTCAGCATACTTTAACAAATGGAAAATTCGCCTCAACCCAACCAAAACCCAGCTAACAGTGTTTAAGGGCAAAAACGCTCACTGCACAAACAACACTAAACGTTGCCACAACAAAATTAAACTAAATCTTAATAACACCCTCATAAAACCTTCCAAAACACTAAAATATTTGGGAGTAACCCTCAACAACTGGTCATTCTCAATCCACATCAAAAATTCTCTTCAAAAAGCCTTAATACAGCTTAACCTGTGCAGACGAGTGTTATGGAAGCCTAAGAGCCTCTCTCTTAAGGTCAAACAGCTCATCTACAAACAGATAATCAGACCTACTCTTACATACGCCTGCCCATTATGGTACCACATCTCACCCTCCCAAATGGAGAAATTACGAGTGTTTGAACGAAAATGTTTCCGGTTTATCACTGGCTTACACCGCAAAACCAACTCATATAGATACCATTGTAACAACGACCTTTACAACACCGCAGGCATCGAACGACTGGATAGACGGATCCTAGAACTGTCGATAAATTTCATAGAAAACCTTCCTAACAATCCCAACCCGATAATAATGGACCTACCATCACCCTCCTCCAATACGGGAGCTCACTACCGTAATTGTCTCCAAATCAGGACCCTCTTCGCCGCAGGCAGACTGGTTAACGATCTAAACGAGATCCTGTACCACAACACCGAACTGGCACCCAATCATTTCAAATACAGCAACATCCAACCATTCTCCAAGATCCTTACCTTTAACACAGAACATAATGGCTCTCCCCTCCTTCAAGAACTTACCTGATCCTATCCCTTACTATCCTCAATCCCAACGAGAAATCCCACATCCATAACTAAAAATTGTAAATATTTTTAAGTCAAATTCGAATTGTCACTATCATTGCAATATCAAATATTGTAAATTGTATATAAGATTAGATTAAGTTAGGTTAAGTTATGTTAAGTAATTTTAAGTAGGCTAAGTTAAAATAAACAGAGTTCCTGGTTTTTCTTCTGACCTTTTCCAGGAAAAACAAAACTGCCAATCTATATAATTCCCATTAAATCTTAAGCACATCTAAAAAGAATTGTTTGAAAAATGTTAACAAATAGCATGTAAACACTTATTATGTAACAAATCTATTATAAGTTAGCTGTATTACTTACTGTAACTATTAATTTTTGGGCAAATAAATACAGTTTTGAAAAAAAAAAAAAATCCACCGGTCGACAGTCGCACAGTACAAGACAGCACAAACACACACACATACACATCGACCAAAGCGCAGATTATCAGACGTCAAAGACGTGATCTGCGTTTATTACCGCACTCAAGACCTACCGGTCTTGTACGATTTCTTTCCCATCATCCCCCCATCCAAGTAGTTAGAGAACAATTGAACTAACCCTGCCCACACTATCCTTAGATACGTCCTTCCCCTTTCTTTTCAGATATCTTGAGACCGAGCCCAACATCTTCACGGATGTGGGTGATTCTGGTTATCGCAAGATGACCAGAAGCCAGAGACAAGATGAAGGACACATTTGCCCTTGTCTCCCTAAAGTCGGCCTCTCGCCACCCCCTTTTTTCCACCGGTCGACAGTCGTGTCCTCTACCGCTTTTCCAAATTTAGTATTCCTTACAAATAATAGGTTTCCTCACGGCCCTCAAAATTGGCGTTAGTTTCTGTGATGACCTCTTCATTCGACCCAAATCTCTTACCGCCTCTTACTTTCTTCAGGTGTGGAAACAGGAATTCGTCGCAAGGGGCTAAGTCTGCAGAATATGCTGGTTGGGGTAGCAATTCGTAGCGCAATTTCTGGATTTTACTTGATTATGCTTCATCAGCACACGGAATTAATTTTTTCGTTAAAATTCACGAGGTTGTCAAACACAAACTAAATGACGCAGCTTGCTCAAACTTTGACAGTAGTCTATTTATAGATGTCAGTTTACATGAGCAGCATTTAAAGTTACTGCACGGGGAATTCAAAAAGTCAGTGACTTATCAAAGTGCCACCGTTGTCTTCGGAGAGAATTTTGAAAACTCACCTCGCACACAGCTTGCAACAAAAAAATGTTCTGCCAAAATCTTATCAGCCACAGTCTTACTGACATCAGGAATCCGTTTGCATAGCTCACGAAACGTCACATGCAGATCTTCAAGCAATTTTTTATCCACCTTCGTGACTGCTTGGATTCTTAAATTCTCTGATCCATTTCCGTCCGTTTTTGACTTCTATATATTGTGGCCCCTAGATTTCCCCTATTTGACGATGAATGTCAATGGGGGTAGTGCCTTTAGGGTTCAAAAAACGTATTATTACGTACATTACCGGCAGAAGCGGGCGAGAGCTCGATCGTTAACAGCTGCTGAGCACTATTGCATTTAAAGTTAATGCGCGGAAAATTCAAAAAGTCACTAAGTTTTCAAACTGCCCTCGTACAAAGAAAGCAGACATCAGGCTCCTCAAATGTCTGTACACAAAAAAAAACACCCGCGTAAAATCTCTGCTCTTGAAATAAACTAATCCACCGTTTAGCATAGACATCCGGTCTCCGAAAACAAACACGAGCGTAATAGTAAACACTTAGTACGATACCCACAAATGTAATTCACAACCTCTTTTCCTAATTTCAGAGCGAACCGACTTGTCGTATCCACCCGTTATTGGGAGTCTCAGTCCTTTGGGCCATGCAGCCGATTTCCTAGCGCCGGGTGATCGTATCCATCAAGTGGATGGTATCTCAACGATCGGACTCACCAATCAACACATCATGAACATGCTGTGCCACGGCGATGGACCGGTTGTAGTCGAGATCGAATATTCCCTGCCAGAGTACAGTAAGTATAATAAACAACATCGGGGTGTTTAGGTCAACACACATCTCGCCGACATCCTGAAAATTTATTTCTTTATTTAAGTGCTATTTCGACAACCGTTGAGATGCGTTCCACTTGTGGATTGTAAATGTTTACCATATATTCTAAAAGAGTCTTAAATCTCTTTTCTTCACTTGCAGTGTCCCAAAATAGTCTATATGTAACATCGAAATTGGCACAAATCACCGTGGAACGGGAGAGTGGTTGTCTGGGTCTGACACTTCGGGGTGGTGGTGATTATCCTTTGATTGTTACACATATTCGACCACATGGACCCGTTTTCAAAACTGGCCGGATTAAACCAGGAGATCGTTTGTTACGGGTCGATAATGTACGCGATTTAAAACAACAGTAAGGGAAACATAATTTGTAATATGATGAATTTTAATTGCAGATATCACTGATTGGAAAGACGCTGGTAGAAGCACAATCGATCATTAAATGCGGCGGACATGTATCTGGTTATACAAATCTGACCATCGAATACGATGTCTCCATGATGCAGAGTATAGAATTTACAATGGGACCTTTGCTGATTGAAATCGAGCGACCGATGAATGATAAACTGGGATTGGTGCTTTGCAACTATTCCCCGTCTTTGGTAAACGATCACTTGAAGATCGATGAAGTCTCCCAGGCGGCCATCTACATTGCCAGCATATTGCCAGCGAGTATAGCCGACAGGTAAGTGTATGTTGCTGTATTCTTTCTTTGTTCTGTCGGAACAAAATCACATAGTAACTTTAATAAAGTATGACAGTAAAAGTAATGTATTGCGCTTTGCAAAATTTTGGTGAAACTGCAGGGCATTTACATTTAAGGGGTTACGCCACCTTGACGTTCGTCATTAAATACAATAAAATAATCTTTGCTTTACATACATACATAGTATTTTTATAAATAATTTGCATTGTTAAAAATTGGAACAAATTAAAAAATAGCGGAAATATGAGCCGCTGATGGTGTATTTGATTTCTCTGCTAGGCATTGTCTAAAACACAAAAACCTATTGTAGCGAGCTTAGGGTTCGCTGGATTAATTATTTTAAAATAAATAAGAGCCGGTAAATCGATTCTGAATTAATGTGACATTTTATTAGTCCGTTACTTTTTACCGTACACTTAACGTTTTCTTTATTATCGCTTCCGTAATTATCGCGTATTTTACTGCTTACTTCTCGCTCGAGACTTATCGCTTGTTTCACGTTCTACTTCTTACTCGAGACTTTCGTTTGCTTTACTGTCTTACTTATAACTCTTCTCCATGGTCTGTGTGCGACGTATTTATACCGTTCCCTCATTCTGATTTGGTGTATCGTTTCCGTCCGTTCCATAGTCTTGAATGTTCTATTCCAGTTTTCAAGTACTTTCTAAAATAATCTAGTACTTTGTTTCGGACTTTCTCGAAGATTCCAGTACTGATTGTCATATGCGTCACACTACCCTCCGCCTAGATTAGTTCGTCCCGAACTAAGTTCACTGATCTCCTGGGTTAACAAAAGTCGCCAGTCGGTCACGATGTACCACTTTCATCGTGGCGTTCGGTCTTCGCTGAATCCTATAGACAACGTCGTTAATTCTTGTGAGAATCTTATACGGTCCTTCCCAATGTTGCTGCAACTTCGGAGACCTTCCTTTTTGCCGATGATGGTTATAAAGCCATACGTAATCGCCTGCATTAAATGCGGATGCGTTGGCTCGAACGTCGTACCTTGTTTTCATCCTGTCACTGGATACCTTGATTTGGTTTCGAACCAAATGATGAATCTCATCGAGGCGATTTCTCCATTCGGCTACGTAGTCTTCGGTCTTGTCTATGGCGTCTGGAGGTATTCCGAATCGCAGATCGGCTGGTAATCGTATCTCCCGTCCAAATATAATTTTTGCTGGAGAATGGCTCGTCGTATCGTGATTAGCCGATCTATAGCTCATGAGAAAGGTTTGTACATATTTGTCCCAATCTCTTTGGTGATCACTAACGACCTTCGATAAGTGCTCTTTCATTGTTCGGTTGAACTTTTCGACCATTCCGTCTGACTGCGGGTGTAAGGGTGTGGTCCTGGTTTTCCTTACGCCCAGTGCCGCACAGATGCCTTGATATTTCTATGATTCGAAATTTCGGCCTTGATCGGAATGCAGCTCACAGGGAACTCCATATCTGCTGATCCAATTATTGATTAGCTGCTCAATGACGGTTGTTGCTTCTTGGTTTGGAATTGGAAGGACTTCTACCCACTTGCTGAAGTAATCCATGATAACTAACATGTTTTTGTTGTTATCGTTTGTTTTTGGGAATTGTCCTGAGATATCAATCGCAATTCGCTGGAAAGGGGCACCCACGTTGTACTGCGTCATAGCGCTCCTTGGTTTTGCCGTTGGTCCTTTGGTCGCAGTGCAAGTTGTGCACTTCCTACACCAACACTCGACGTAATCTCTCATGTGAAGCCAGTAGAAGCGAGATCGTAATTTTGAAAGTGTCTTATCAACTCCCAGATGTCCACCGGAGGCCCCGTTGTGCATTTCTGTTAGAACATCTTTCACTTTTGATGGTGGGACTAGAATCTGCATTCGATGGGATTTTCCGCCCGCGGCTTCCCATTTACGCTTAAGAATACCATCTTCCACCAGCAAGGAATTCCACTGTGCCCAATATGCCTTAAATGTTCCACTCTTGTCGGAAATATTGTTGCAAGTTGGCCGCTCGTTCTTTTCTTTGTATTCCAGAATTAGCGACATATCTTCATCCTGAAGTTGAGCTGCGCGTATAGCATCACTCGTCCACCCATCTAGTACTTCTACTTGTACATTTCGCAGGTCGTACGCCTCTTCTTTCTCTTCCACATTATGACAATGTTTAAAATCTGGCTTACATCATCTTCTTGATAGAGCATCAGTGTTATTATGCACCTTCCCTTGCTGAATTGAGCTTATCATTGATACGGGTGCACATTCTGCGGTTAACTCTCCCTTTCTTATTGCGACCGGCTCTTCGGACGCCTTTAGTACTCTGACAGGTACAATGTGTTTCTTCACCTCAGGTTGTTCCGTTGATAGTTTCCTCTTATGACAAGCGCATGAACAACAATTCTCACTCGATGTTTCATTCATTCGTCGACGTTTCCTACAGTCAACAGAGATGTGGCCGACTCCACCGCATGTCCAGCATTTCATAACAGGTCTCGGGGTTCTCCGTTGTACATGCCCGATTCTTTGGCAGGACATTCCTTGACGGACGTTTCTCGGACTCTATATGTACTCCTGGTAGCCAGTTTGGCAGATTCATATGCCAATGCGAACACCAGTATTTCATTAATCGTCTTCTTTCCCGCCAAACGAACGGCCTGTTGCAAGTCTCGATCTTGGAGTGCGTTTATAAATGCATCCATTGCTACCTCGTTCAGAAATTCTTTAGTCATATTTGTATAAGCCAAGTTTGCCAATCGCTCAATGTCTGCCTGCAACTGTTGAAGATTTTCTCCCGGTTTCTGCGTTCTCCTCCGCAGTTGCATGCGGTAGACCTGCTGCATGTGGTTGTCTCCATACCTAGCTTCAAGGCCGTCTCTTATCGCTTGGAAATCTGTTTGCTTCTCTGCTGGTATGGTTTGTAGCAATTCTGCAGCCGCCCCGCGGTGTGACAGGATTAGTGATGTTGACTTTTGCTCATCTGACCACTTATTATAATTGGCCGCGGCGTCAAACTGACGTATAAATACGGAGACGGGTCCCGTTCCATCGAAGGTTGGCGGTTGCATCCTTGTATCTTTGTAGTCATGTCGATTGCCTGGCGATGTCTTATTTCTCTCAACACACTCAAGTCTCTTTTCGATTCGTGTTATTTCATCGGTGACTTTCTTGAATTCAGCTTCGTTTTTTAGATCTAGATTTTCTACTTCGTTTCGAATTTCGTCCTTAAAGTGTTGAAAATTACATTTCATCCATTGTTTTTGGGCATGCAACTTTGCATTGACATCTGTAGCTTGCTCGTCCAATTTTGAATTTACGGTGTTGAATTTTGCATTAACAGATGTAGCTTGTGCGTCCAATTTTGCCATCATAATCCTGAACATCTCCGAAATGTCCAACGGTTGCGAACTCTTCTCCGAATGTCGATCTACCATCGTCACAACACACTTTCACACACTTATTCACTTAAACAATAATTAATCCCACTTCTGACACCAATTGTAGCGAGCTTAGGGTTCGCTGGATTAATTATTTTAAAATAAATAAGAGCCGTTAAATCGATTCTGAATTAATGTGACATTTTATTAGTCCGTAATAACAATCGTTACTTTTTACCGTACACTTAACGTTTTCTTTATTATCACTTCCGTAATTATCGCGTATTTTACTGCTTACTTCTCGCTCGAGACTTATCGCTTGTTTCACGTTCTACTTCTTACTCGAGACTTTCGTTTGCTTCACTGTCTTACTTATAACTCTTCTCCATGGTCTGTGTGCGACGTATTTATACCGTTCCCTCATTCTGATTTGGTGTATCGTTTCCGTCCGTTCCATAGTCTTGAATGTTCTATTCCAGTTTTCAAGTACTTTCTAAAATAATCTAGTACTTCGTTTCGGACTTTCTCGAAGATTCCAGTACTGATTGTCGTATGCGTCACACTATTTTTTTTTGTTCAGAAGAGTAATAGTAATAGTGTGACGTAGGGGATAATAAAACAAAAAAATGTTTCTACAAATGATAGTACGAGTATAACTCAAATTTGCCTTGAAATATTGAATTAAAAAAATTTATAACTTTTGAACATGACACCCATTCAAAAAAAAAAAACCGACACCGTACTTTAGATAATATTATGGAAAATAACTTGTAAATTTCAACTAAATCGGTTGAGTAGATCGGGAGATATCGTGTACACCGTAAAAAGTAGTTTCGAGAAAAACGCAAAAGAAAAAAAAGACCCACGGGAAAGACACTACTAGGAAGGCCGCGACGAAAATGGGAGGATAATAAAAGGAGTGAGCTTGAAGAGGCAGGATCAGAGGACGAGGCGTGGAAGGAAAGTACGCAGGACGAGGAACCATGGCGTAGCCGAGTCATTGAGGTCATGAACTTTCGCGTTCCTACAGGGCAATAAATAATAACAGTAATAGACACACAACCCACGAAAGATGAATTAAGGACGGAATTCGTCAGATTTGATTCCCTGCGACTTATGTCTGGTCAAGCAAAAATAAAAAATAAAAAACCACAGATGATGGAAAATTCGTTGACGGCTTGTGGGTATTTGTAGCTAGTGTGTCGGCGTACGACACGGATTCAGACAAATACCACCACGAGTCTATTGAGAGCCCTAATTGATCCTCAGGAGAATACACGAAAGTAAATCCACCGATGTACACTGGAAAGCGATGAAAATAAAACAAACGCTTGCATATCCTCTTACAATGGTTCTTTATTGGTTGTAATCGTAATTGCGCACAGGATTCAAATAGTCGAATAGCGCTTTAAAATACAAACCACTATATGTCTTTACTAAACTGAATATTATTGTTCTACGATTTAAAATTTACGAATATCGTTTCAAAATGCAAATCACTTTCACTGGATGTATTTAATAAAATGGTTTTAACAAACGACCGAACTCTCACCGTTTGAGTGACTCGTGACTGACCTTGTGGCACTTGTACCCGCTCCGAAAGAAGAAATCTGACTCAACAACGTAACCCAGATCCATCAGATTCAAAGGCCGCGAATTGCATCGATAGGGGAGGATTCTATATGTGTCCGTGTAGGACAAGTACAATGCCCTGCGATGAGGGCGATGATCGGCGGACACCTGATTACACAAAGACACGATCATCGGGGGCTGTGGCGATGTACCCATACATCGTTGATGATGTATGCCAGGGATCGAAATAGATTTTTGTTTCAAAGTAAACAAAAACGCTACTTCACAGATCAAATGGTGGCACACATGATGTATATGATGTGCCTATGATACAATGGGGTCGTCATGGTATGTGCCTAAGATTCCTTGGAAACACCAATGCAGGCAATATCCAATCTAGCCGTATGGCTCCGGTGCACAAGGAGACAAATTATGTTGTTGACATAAGTCAGCAGAAACCTCGTCGACGGCGGCAAAGGGTCAGGCTGGATGGCTATATGTTTGATTAATATGCGGGTAAGTAAAACGCACACAGTGAGATACTGTATGCTTAATTTCGGTTTTCAGGCGAATGATCATATCCATGCCCAAATTCATGATCGGTTGATAGCCGATAACGGGGAATTGTCGCCACTGTCGCGGACCTAAAGGTATAGGCGCGATATACGATTGTGACTATGGAAAGAATATCGGCTACAGCTATGTCAACAATACGCTGGCCAGCGTTTGTTTATCGTTATTGAAGACAGGCTGATCCGATAGGAGATGAACTGTTCATGGAATATGAACCAGGGAAATTCAGAAAGTGTGGATACCGTCGTGTAGGTTTTCCTTTCAAGTATAATGCTGCAGGGGAGCTTACTCTACCCCTAATTGCAGGTAAGTACTATGGGTTTGCATGGAAAGAGGAAGGTGATTAATTTAAGAGGTTGGGCGGTTCCTTGGGAATGTATTAAAGATCCGCCACAGGCTTTGTTGGCCATAACGATTACCGAATATATCACACATTCGAGGATTGGATCAAGTGATGCATAAGTGCGTTGCTGTCGTTGCCGATTACTTTGAAATCACAGTTAAAATGTTCAGAAATAGACTTGATGTTTGTATTTTCTGAATAAATTCCGGGAATTTATTCTTCGTTTTAAATAGATGTGTTCAACAATAAATGTGGTAAAACCCAACAAACGTAGCGGTGGTGGGATCGAAGACGCAGTTGTGATCGTTATTTCCACAAGTTGGCGGTGTTCGTTTTTAGGAACAATTTTCTGTTAGGTGGTTTACGAGACAAGATAATTTTCTTCGCGAGGATTGTTGTCTTCGAACATAGCGGTTGTTTAATTATTTAACCTTTCTGTGGAAAGATGGATCGTATAGAAGCGATACCCTCTTACCCTTAATGGGTTTTTTAATCCGATTCCTGTCGACAAAATTTCCGTAGTTTTTTTTTTTTTTTTTGGTTTCGCTAAAAAGGTGAAAATCTTCAAAAGATATCCCTGGACCGATCCAGAGGCATACCGGGTTTTTACCGACTAAAACCAACTCCCGCCAGGCACATATTCCCGTTGATCCCCGCGGAATTTTTTTTAGATATTCCATAGCAGGGCGGAACGAAGTTTAGCTGTTATTCCGCTCGTCGCGTTGCAACTGCTGCACCATGTCACATAGAATACCATTAGCTACGGGCCATGCCTGTTTTGAACTCAGCATGTATTCTGTTACTCATTTCGTTACTGGCCGTCAGAATCGTTCCCAGATATTTAAATTGTTGCGGATTCGCACTGAACACAACCAGCGAATTCGTAACTGACTACTGCCAACACAACAACAAATGTCAGCAACTAACTGACATAATCGAATTTGGTTGTCAAGCAATCAATAACAAATTCTTCCTCGCCTTCACAGTTTGAGTCGGTAGACATTGAGGCCCCTCATCCTGTTCCGCCTCATCCTGTTCCGCCTCATCCTGTCCCGCCTATCGATGTACGTACCACCAAAAAAAGAACGACGAAGGACCTCCCGTTCATGGCGGATCTGGACAAGGCCGATCCGAAAATCGCCGCTTCCGATGAGGTGGACTTAATTATTGGAGCAGATCTGTACCCCACCCTCATTCTGGAGGGTCTAAGGTAGAATCAACGTTCCGACCTCGTCGCGCAGGCCACTAAAGTGGGATGGGTGCAAACAGGAGCAGTGCCGACCACAGCATCAAGCTTAACGATGACCAGTCCTGTCACCATCCACCACATGGCCATTCCTCGTGGGTTCCGACCTTACAACTCCGACCCAGAGTAACTGGTCGAGCATACCCCTGTGGATGGCAGGTCACATAAGAAGACCAATAGGAGGTACTGTCGGCATCGACCCACCGCCGACCCTCCTCCTGGACCATGTTGTATTCCAGAATACTACCCTTATTCGCTTTAACACTAACTCATGTCCTTTCAAACACAACCCTTAAAAACACAACCCTTAAAACTACATCCTCACATATCCTACATTCTCAGTTAATACAATTCATAAATAAACAGACACAATATTCTATATCCAGTCACTTACAGCACATTTCATAAATAAACAGACACTATATTCTATATCCAGTCACTTACAGCACATTTCATAAATATGCCCCTTTTCATAACAAGCACATTTTTCATTTCAAAACATGGCCACTTTGATTTTCGTTCAAAGTTTATTCAAAATTCTAAGTCACAGAGACTTCTAGATTGTTTTGTTCAGTTTATACGCCACAGTCAGTTAGAACAAAATGTTCTATATAAACAAGTAAATTTATATGAAAAAAATAGAAAGAAGAGAGCTCAGCTTGAGATAGCTGAGTTCAATAAAATAAAATTAAAGCAAATATAAAAATAAAAGAGATCTTTTATTTTTAATAAATATAATAACCTCCACGCTCTTCCCCCGAAAGAGGAAGCACGGCGTTGGAGCCGTAACACTGAAATAAAAGAGATCTTTTATTTTTAATAAATATAATAACCTCCACGCTCTTCCCTCGAAAGAGGAAGCACGGCGTTGGAGCCGTAACAACCATTCATCAGAAGTGCCCCTCGCCCGCTGAACCGCCGTATGGACAACGGGCAATCGAAGATCCATGAGCCTGAGCACACCGATTTCAAGACAACACCCAGTTACCATCATAGACCACGGAATGCGCAATGCCCCGCTTGGCGGGCGGCGCTCCCCAGTATCCAGGGACCGACTGAGTCCCATCCGCCGCATCCGACTGAACGCTGCGGCCTCAACCGCAAACGGCCGCATCGTTCGGGCCACTAGCTTCGAACGGGTGCCAATGGACGCAGCACTCGTCACCACTACTTGTCTCGATGTAGTGACACCAATTACCATCCAGCACGTAGTCACTGATCGTGAGTTGCGAATTTACAACTCCAACCCAGATCGCATGGCAAGCTCCGGACGACCACTGGAGCCAGAAGATTCGCCAATGATTGGCGAAGGCGGACGGAATGTTGCGGATTCGCACTGGACACAACCAGCGAATTCACAACTGAATGCTGCCCTTGGCAACACAATAACGAATGTCAGCAACTAGCTGACATAATCGAATTTGGTTATCAAGCAATCAATAACAAATTCTTTCTTCTTCGTAAAATCTTCAGGCAAGCGACACGTTTGCATTTTTGTAAATCAATATTAATCGAGCTCATCCGTGAAATAAAACACAACTGTTAATAAGATAAACCGAACCCGTGTCATTATTCCCGTTTGGATGAGGATTGTTATGGAATTGCTGCTCCACATTTAGGTATTCTTTTCCTTTTCAACCATATACTTTTATCAGTGTTTCAGAGCAGCAAGGAACATCGCTGCACGACAGAAGACATCAATTCCCCGACGACATTCCTCGGTCGGCGGAAATTGCAGAGAACTTCTCCAACGACATTCCTCGGTCTGCGGAAAGTGCAAAGATCTTTTCCGACGGCATTCCTTGGTCGGCAGAGATCAAAATACGTGTTGGCCGCTCAATTGCCAACACATACAGTATTGCACATCAGGAGACACCACTGTTCCTGAAGTCATCACCCCGGCCCACAACAATATCTATTGCTCGTGGAAGTTGCATTGAACGCCTGTTGTTCGCAAACATAAATTCTTTAACTTTTTCGAATATGTGATCCCTGAGGTCCACCTGCTCTCGTCGTAATCATGTATTTTGTTTTGTCTTCATTTATTTCTAGGCCCACCTCTTCTTGCGCTTGCATGATGATTTCACTGTTTTTACTTACAGTTTCTAGATTATCGCCCAGAACGGCGATGTCATCCGCATATGCGAGCACTTGTATAACCCCGTTCAGGGATGTTCCGGCCATGTTGTCTTGTACCTTTCTCATAACATACTCGAGCACAAGGTTAAAAAGACATGGTGAGAGGCCATCCCCCTGTTTTAGTCCGTCCCGGATTTCAAATGGTTCTGAGAGGTGGTTTTCTATTCTAACTCGCTCTTTGTTTTCGTTTATGCAAATTTGAATGGGAGCAGCATATTTTTTCGGGATTCCCAGCTCAACTATATTATGGTATAGTCTTTGCCGTAGTCGTAGGCTTTTGGAAGTCAACGAACAGTTGGTGAACCGTCTCTCCGTATTCTCACTTCTTTTCTAGCAGTTGCCCTATTGTGAACATTTGGTCGCTTGTTGACCGATTCGTACGGAATCCGCATTGGTAGTATCCCAGTATTTCTGCTGCGTATGGTGTGATTCTCGCCAATATGACATTTGTTAGTATTTTGTATGTGGTTGGGAGGAATGCTGTACTTCCAAAGTCGGACTCTGCTCTGGACGCAGGGCGTTAGTGTCTTGCCCAGCACAAATCCCTAAATCTACCATCTGCAAATAAAAACACGCTCTTACAATTAGTTTGTGGGGGTGAATAGTTTGATGTATATGGCACGGATTCACCACACTCCCACCGAATTAAGACTGCGAAACGTTCACCAAAAGGGGGTGAATGAAATAAGACGACGGTTGGTCTCCGCAACCAGTCGGACACAGCACGGAAAATGAAACACACTGGATTGGGTGTAAATTATTCTATTGTTTATTAGTCCTTTTATTTGACGACGTAGCATTAAACGTCGGTCTTAATTGAATAAGAACTTAACATCCACTGAAATACTGGGGACTGTTTGACATGAGCATTAAACATCCGTCTTTATTAAATAACAATTTAACATTCAACTCTCGTATCTTCGTTTGTTAAGTTAAAACACGTTTATCGCTTTGAAAGTTTTGATCGCTTCTTATTCTTATATTATTAAGTTAAAACACTTGTTCGAGAACTTGAATCGATTTACTTGAAACCCGGACTCACACGACTTTCGATGCTTTACCACAGATTCCTGATTATCGACTGACTGAAATGCAAGAATCCATTTGGGGTGTCGTGGCAGTGGAGTCATTGCTAAGTAAACTCGCTGCCCTTTACTAGGAACTCGGGGAAGGGTTGCTATGCCGACGTAGAAAATTTAGTTTCGGGGAATTTCTGACGTACAGGCTGAATTGTATTCCTCTGTTGCTGTGTATACGAGGCATAACCAAGTATGGGCATGGGTTGTCGGTTAGACAAAGGAACATGGGTTTTGGTCGTCGCGATGGTTGTTTCGTGGAAATGGAACGCATCGTGCTGGTGACTTACCGGTAAGGAGAATTGGTGTTATTTCAAATGGTTTAGGTAGGATAGGTGCCGAAATGGTCTTCGGGGAAACTAAATGCTGCTTGGTTGCAAGCGAGGGAAATGGTTTAAGTAGGAAGTGAGCCAGAATGGTTTTCGGGGGAAAACTAAATGCTGCTTGGTTGCACGCAAGAAATATAGTTGAAGTATGAAATTAACCGAAGTAGTTTTTGGGGAAAATGCATGCGGTTTGATGTAGATGAGGGAGATGATTTAAAATGTATTTTGTTACAGGATCTGGAGTATATATGCTATTGCAGATTGGGAAATGAATTCTTTGTAAGTTTGGGAATATACGAGTATGCTATTGCATATTTGGGAATGGGTGCTGTTGCAGATTGGGAAGTGTATTCTTTGCAGGTTTTGAATGGGGGAGTTGGGCTAAGGTCACGCGCTGTTAGCGGTCAAAATTGGTTATAATTGTGGTGTGGTTCTCCGTGTAATATAGAGAACCCCCACAACCCTAACCTAATTCTTCATTATTTATAACAATTGTATCTGTTTTTCTATTCTCTCTTTACTTGTGGTCTCGTTAAGACCGTGCGGCGAGGAATTCCTGTGACGCCTCCTGGTGTTCTGCTTTTTTTATTTATTTTTATATACTGCATTTATTAGACCGAAAATTAAATGTTATTGGGTAAATATAATTGGGTAGGCGCAGCCAAATGCTAGCATCCTTCAAAATACTAGGTGTTGCACATTCCAACCAGTAATGATGATGATGCTCTGCGTGGTAATATGTTTTAAATAACTCTCCACCCTCTACACTCAAGGTATTAGCTTGTGTCACAACCGATTGGCTCAATTTCGATTACGACGAGCTATGACACAAGGAATAATGAGGCGAATTCAAGAGAATAGTACAACAGTACTGCTCTTGATCGAAAACACCACAAAAGCCCTGGAGAGGTGAAGAGCAATATAACGTAGGTGGAGAACAAAGAAGATTAGGGGGAGCGATAATCAAAACAACACGAATAAAAACAAAATGACATTGATTACGGTGCAAACAATTGAAAAGTGACGTTGACACTTAACACAAAAATAAAAAGGGGTTTGGACTGCGCAGGCGAAATTGTAGATATTCGGTAGTTAAGTGAAGTATTTTGATTCATTAATTCCATATAACATAAAACTGGACACTGGAAGTTTTATCAAAAAGTGATTATCGATCAGTATCATTCTACTTCCAAACGTTTAAAAAGGAACAAATGGGATACAGATTAAGGAATTGCGACGAGTGTCGATTTAAACATCCCCTGAAGGAAGCTTATTCGGATGAAGATTCGGATTGTTCCGGGCGAAACAAAAACTACATCAGGACCATAGATAACCTGAATTCTCGTCAAATGAATAAAACATTTTTAGCTTCAAATTCGGACTTTGTTATTTACTTTCTGGAATCTTTTATCAGCCCTTAATCGACCAAGAAATTCTATTGAGATACCACAGCATGTGAACTGATTTGACTTGTTCACGAATATTGTCCGTGAAGAAGAGTTGGAGCCGTGTTCCGACAACCACAGAACATCGACGGAAAGTTTTAATACTTCGCCAGCCATTAGAAGTTCCTACAAAAGTGCAAAATAAAGGAACAACAACGACCACGTAACGCTGCCAATACGATTAGATACCACTTACCCACAGGACCAGGTAGGAAAGAAAATACAGTCCACTCACACCACGGCACAACACAGGATTTAACACTAGGCGACAAAAGCTCAACAGAAAAGGCATCAAACACAAACAAATTTTGCGACCCTCTTTGTGTCATCGCCGATGGAGATTTTCCACTACACACACACATGTGCGGACGTGTTTTTTCAATCGCTCGAGGTGATAAAAAGTGACAGTTATAATTAAGAGACATTTAGTCTAAAAGGAAAAGAGAATACAATTGGAACATAACATAATAAATGATAAAGTGGTAAATAATAACTAACGGTGAAAAAAGGAAAGAAAATATAACAAGAAACTGTAAATTTGAGGAAAAAAAAAAAACGAATGAAAAACCAGAGTGTGAAAATTGAAAAAAAAGAGGAAAAAACACAAATATACTGAAATTGGTTCATCACTGGGTAAGTTTTGTATATTGAAAATTGGACGTCCGGCAATCGATGATACACTATAGAGGTGCACCACAGTATTCGCTTTTCGCTTTACCTAACGCAGATTTAATTTTGCTCCACTCTCCTCACAGCATCAAAGGGGCTCTTCACAGTTGTGCAAGGCAAGGTTTTTGGAAAATTGCTACAAGCAGTGGCGATATAGAGACGAGCGCGGGTCAGAACCGTGATGGAAGTGATGATGGTTCTTTGGTGTTCGGACAGCTCCGAGAGCGAATCGCTGAATTGACAAGGACGATCAAAATTAAAAAGCAAAGGCATATTACTAATGCCGGGCGAGAGCTGGTCGAGGTCATTGCCTTTATGATAAGGAAGTGGAAAACCGTTTAAAGAAGCCATCTGCGCCGGCGGAAGCAAGCGGTAGAAACTTGCAAACCCAACCAAAACAAAATTCGCACACAGACGTAAGCAGGGTCCCGGAGCAGATCAATGTTGAGTCACCCATTTATAATTGGTTTACAATGGCCAGAGGAGAACGAAGAGGGATTTGAGGTTGGATGGTGATGAGGCTCCAAAAGGTGATACTGGGAAGGCCAATATTATGAAAAGAAGGAGACCACGCCCGGACACTATTGTGAGGCATATGACAATCAGTACTAGAATATTCTCGAAAGTCCGAAACAAAATACTAGATTATTCTAGAAAGTACTGGAAAACTGGAGACTATGAGCAGTAGAAAATTCGAGGCTATGGAGCGGACGAAAACGAAACGCCGAATCAGAATGAGGAAACGGTATAAATACGTCGCACGCAGATCAGGAAGATAAGTAAACAGTAAGCAGTGAAGTAAGCAGTCAAAGACGCGATAAGTAAAGAAGCGAAATATCAAGTAACGGTTGTTATTAACGGACTAATAAAGTGTTTGCAATGAGAATCGATTTAACGGGTCTTATTTATTAAAAATAAGCGATCCCTAAGCTCGCTACAATTGGTGTCAGAAGTGGGATTAATTATTGGTGAAGTACATAAGTCTGTGAAAGTGAGCTGTGGCGATGTCAGATCGACATTTGGAGGATCTTCGCGTTCCTGAGTTGAAGAAGGAACTTCAGGAGCGGAATCTGGATAGCAGAGGACAGAAGCAAATTCTTCGATAGCGTCTGCAAGCAGCAATGGAGGAAGAGGGTATTGATGACGACACATATGTTTTTACGATTGGGCCAGACTGTCCGGATGAAGAAGAAACAGCGAATCAAGATGGTGCCAATGTAACGGAGAGGAGTTCGCCACACTCGGACATTTCGGAACAGTTCAGGATGATGATGACAAAATTGGACGTGCAAGCTACAGATATTAATTCAAAATTCGACGCACAAGCTGCAGATTTGAATGCAAAATTGGATGTCTAAACGCAGTGCTTGAAATGTAATTTTCACCACTTTACGGAAGAAATTCAGTCAAAAATTCGAAACGAAGTAGAAAATCTGGATCTAAAAAACGAAGCTGAATTTAAACAAGTCACCGATGAAATAACGCGAATCGAAAAGAGACTTGAGTGTGTTGAGAGAAATAAGACATCGCCTAGCAATAAACATGACTACAAAGATACAAGGATGCAACCGCCAACCTTCGATGGAACGGGACCCTTCTTCGTATTTATACGTCAGTTTGACGCCGCGGCCAATTATAATAAGTGGTCAGATGAGCAAAAGTCAACATCACTAATCCTGTCACACCGCGGGGCGGCTGCAGAATTGTTACAAACCATACCAGCAGAGAAGCAAACAGATTTTCAAGCGGTAAGAGACGGCCTTGAAGCTAGGTATGGAGACAACCACATGCAGCAGGTCTACCGCATGCAACTGCGGAGCAGAACGCAGAAACCTGGAGAAAATCTTGCAGGCAGACATTGAGTGATTGGCAAATTGGTCTTATTCAAATGTGACTAAGGAATTTCTGAACAACGTAGCAATGGATACATTTATAAATGCACTCTTAGATCTGGACTTGCAACAAGCCGTTCGTTTGGCGGGAAAGAAGACGACTAATGAAATACTGGCCTTCGCATTGACATACGAATCTGCTAAACTGGCTACCAGGAGTACATATAGGGCCCGAGAAATGTCAGTCCAGGTATGTTCCTGCCAAAGAATCGGGCATGTACAACGGAGAACTCCGAGACCTGAGATGAAGTGTTGGACATGCGGCGAAGTCGGCCACATCTCTGTTAACTGTAGGAAACGTCGGCGAATGAATGAAACATTAATTGAGAACTGCTGTTCATGCGCTAATCATAAGAGAAGACCATGTAAGCCAGATTGTAAACATTGTCATAGAGCGGAAGAAAAACAAGAGGCGTTTTTTGTTTTTGTTTTATATCCACATTTATTCAACAATTCAATTACATATTTCACTTAAGACTAAATGTTAACATCTATTTTACAAATAACATTCTTACATTAACTTACTGGCTCTTCGCAAGCACTCTAAATTACACATTATCACATTTCATATGCCTTTCGGCGTACAATAACTGTTTTTACAACATGTCACAATAATTGATATGTTTTCTCTTTTAAAAGTTATTCTATTTTTTCTACATCATGTATTATTTATAATTTTTTTTTTTTTTTTTTTTTTTTAATTACATATATAGGGGGTTGACAAGCAAAATAAATAAAACAAAACGGACAAACATAAACAAGGAATAAAGGAATACAAATAAAAATTAAAATAAAAAAATAAAAAATTAGAATTAAATTAAAAACAAAATTAAAAGATAAAATAAAAATAATTGGGAATTGTGGATAGGGGGAAGGAAAGCGGTGCGCCTGAGTGGCATACTATGTTTGGGGACGTGCAGTCCTCTCTTCATCACTGATCCACCACCAGTTGGGATGGGATCGATCTTTTATTGATTTATCTCTTTCACCGATCACCATACTAAAACGCAGGCGATCTGGAAAATTAGAGATATCGTTATCGTGGAGAATTCGTTTATCCCTGGCACCACGGAAAGCGTGGTAAATAATGGGGACTCCACGTTTGTCTTGGATAAGTCCTTTTTTATCCAAGAAAGGGAACGCTTCTGGGGGAATGAACCCATTATGGAGAGTACTCTCCATTTACATATCATTGGGATAGAATGCTCCCGAAATGAGATCGTTTTCGCTGCACATTGCCCTTGTTGTGTGACCACGAATAGTCTTGATAATGAAGTTATCTATCCTGTTTAGTCCTGATTTGTCATACAGGACTTTATTCGGATAGCATTTCTTATACTGCGACTCTGGGGTTCTATACATTCCTAGGCAGGAACGCAAACACTGCCTCTCGAACACCCGAAACTTCTCCATGTAAAATGGGGATATGTTGTACCATACTGGGCAGTCATACACCAATATTGGTCGGATGAATGCTGAGTATGAAATTATTTTTACCTTGGGGTCCAGCAGACTACTACGGAAGAGTCTTCGTGTCATTGCATATGCGTTTTTAGCTGCTGTAAGAGCAGCTGCTGTATGCTTATCAAAGTAAAGATATTGATCAAGCCAGATTCCAAGGTATCTGACGACAGTTTTTACTTGTAGTGGAAGATTATTACTTCCCGCAATAGAAAATGTTTTCCAATTCCATTTGTGTCCCTTGATGCACTGGACAGCGGCGTTCTGAAAAGGATAGTCTCTGTTTTTTGGAAATTTATTTTTAATTTCCAGTCGTCGCAAAAACGTTTGATTTTGTTGAAATCATCTTGCAGAAGTCTGTTGATGACATCAATCTTTTCTCCAGATCTATACACTACAATGTCGTCGGCATACGCAATTGCATGGTTGAGAGAACCCACTAGGTCACTAGTGTAAATGTTAAATAAAATGGGAGAATTCACTGCTCCCTGTTGTAAGCCGTTTTTGATGTGGAAGGTCTTGTTAGAAATTATATCTCCACATTTCACTACAAATTGTTTACCCATTATCATATCGTAGATAATGTATAATAAATATTCGGGCATACCTAGATTTGATAACTTATATACAAGCCCTTCTAACCATACGGTGTCGAAAGCCTTTTCAAAGTCAACCAAACAGGCCCCTGTGTATTGTCTCTTCGCTTTGTTCCACTGTATGTCGGAAATAAGTTTTGTCGCAGCATGAACTGTGTCATGTTGCGATCGAAAACCAAATTGGTTGTTCGGGATAATACCATTTTCCTCACACCAGTTAGTCAATGCTTTATTTATAATTTTCTCGAATACCTTGCTGATGTTCGGAAGCAAACTAATCGAGCGAAGATTGGCTGGATTGCTCCTGTCCTTGCCCTTTTTGGGGATGGGATGGACTACAGCAGATTTCCATTGAATTGGATAATATGCATTGTTTAGAGCGTTATTGAACAAAATAGTGTAAACCTTCACTACTTCCAGAGGTAAATGCTTTAGAACAATGTTTGGAATACTGTCTATTCCAGGAGATTTTTTGTTCTTAATCGCTCTATTATTTTCACTAAAGATAGTGAAACTTCGACTTAAGAGACGCCAATTGTTAAGTTCATTGCGTAACGAAATATGTTTTTGGAGAGCCCTATTTTCCAAGTCAAGGTTAGAATGAACCGATTCGTTCAATCTATACACTGCTTCGAAACAAGTGCCAATTGAGTTTGCCTTTTTTTGCGGATCCTCGACTATTATGAACTCTTCGTTAGAGTTGATGTGTTCCAAGGTAAGTCCTGCGTTCAGCAGCGTTTGACAATTCTCGGGAGTCCGCGGAACTCGCAGACATGGGATGTCATTATAATCTTTCCTTCGAAAGACTTTATTTATTTGTGGGAACATATTCGGTCCACTAGCTTTAATGGCTTGAATTCTCTTGTTCCAGTTTTCATTGATTACTGATCTATAGTTGTCACGGATCAGTTTTTGAAGATTTTTAATTAATGATTTAATTGTTTTTATTTCCTGGCTATTTGGATCTCTGAATTGTCTGTAGAGCAGTTTTAACTTAGAGAGCAGAGTACTCTTTTGCCTATACAGCTCGTCGATCGTTGCGTTTCTGTACCGGTTTGTATGGCTCTCGGAGTGAGACACTTTTGGGATAGAACGATTCATTGTATTAGTAACAATGTTGTTCATCGTCGAAAGATAATGATCAATTTCGTCATTATGAAGATTTCTGTCAGTTGGTGGATCTATGCCATTGGAGCGTAATTCTTTTTTTATTATCCGATCAAGGCGCAACCAGTGTGCTTTTCCGAAATTAAAAGAATGTATCTGTTTGTACTGCTCAAGTAGTGAATATTCGTTTGGGACATGTATTACAGCACCAAGTCCATAATGATCGCTATCGTACTCGATTGTACGAAGACAATTTCGAGTAGTTAGATCCGTATCTAATAGTTGTATTCGCTCGTCCAGCAACAGTAAATCCAAGAAGGAATTTCCTCTTGGATACGACGAGGTACTTGTAGCGTACAATTCTAGTTTATGTTCGATAGCGTTTATTTGCCACCAGTCGAACAACGCATTGCCTCTTGTGTTTGTGATAAGGTTACCCCAAGCACTGTGCTTGGAATTGAGATCTCCCGCCATAAAGAAATAATTATTTTCCGAGTCTAACTTGAGACTTCGAAAAAGGGTATCAAGTTCATTGATAAACTGTATACACTGTGGCGCTTCGGGAGCATAAGCAGAGATAACATATAGATGCTTTTGACTTTTCAAAGGAATATCTATAACGCAGGCTTCTAGTACCTGGAACTTGTATACATCTCTACTGTAGACGACTTTGTGTTGTAGACCATTTTTAACAAAGACAGCGACTCCGCCCCCCCCTGAGTGGAATTTGGACGATCTCGTCTAATTACTTTATAATTTAGGTAGCCCAATTTGTGCCTTTGATTTAGCTTAGTTTCGCTAGCCAAAAGCACATCTGGGCGTTCAGCTTCCAGCAGATTGCTGAGATTATCCCTTCTTTCCATACGGATTAGTGAATTAACATTCATAGCACTAACTTTTAGGGTTAATTCAGTCGCAGTGAACGTTGTGATTAGAGTGTGGGTTCGTCTGGAAACAGGGTCGAATAGATAATATCCGTTCGAGCCACTTGTTCCGTCAGTTTTTTTTCGATCTTTTCGAATTTTTTATCAAACGCAGCAAACTGTCCTTGTATGGACAGTAATATTGCTGTTATATCACTTTGTGCCTCTGGAGCAGGCGTTTTAATGATATTACGTGATTGTTCTATAATTGGTGCATTTTTTACTCCACCTGCCATTTGGGCGTATGACACACTTGATGCAACGAAGTTGTTGTAAGAGCGAGTTTTCATCTTTTTCTCTTCTTCAACTTGCTTCTTTTTGGCTTCCAACTTTGATTTTAGTTGCTGGTACTTAGGGCAACCTCTAAAGTTAGCAGGATGTCCTGAGTTGTTACAGAGGACACAAGATAGTTTACTTCTATCCGGAAGCTGTTCTTTGCCCAATGGACATTCTCCAATGATATGTTTGTTTAGGCATTTGACGCATCTGAAATGCATATTGCAATTCGCTGCCACATGCCCGAAGCGCTGACAGCGCATACACTGCAATACGCGGTCGCACTTCTTTATTCTCTCCCAACTTATTGTTTGGTGATTAATGTATTTAATATATCTAAGTCCATCAATTTTACTATTGGGGCTTAGCGACACAATGAAGAAAGGCAACCTACGGTTGCGATTTCTAGAATTTGCTGTAGAAAATGGTTTCACACCTGTAAACGTCAGGCTATCGTTTTCGAAGTTTTTTAGCTCTTCGAGCACCTCTTCGGGGGTAAAGGAAGGGTCAACTCCTTTGAGGAGCATGGAGACAGTTTTCTCCGATTTAGGGGTGTACGTGTAGTACTCGCTCTTCGACTTCCCTAATGCCGATTTAATTTTGTTATACCCTTCTAAATCCTCACATGTTAAACTTATCTTAAAATCATTTATTCGTTTTGTTTTAAATGTTTTGCATGTCAACTCACCCAATTTTATGACATCCTTTGTCTCCATGTAGCTAATGTAAATAGGAGGTACTTTCTCCTTTTTTTTTGACTGGCACCTGCTGAGATGTTTCCTGCTGTTGGTGTGATTCGTGCTGTTGATTTGGTTCCTGCTGTTGTTGTTGATGTGATTCCTTCTGTTTAGTTTCCTTATCTAGCCGTGTTTTCTCTGCCTTCGTGGGTTGCTGTTGTCTTTGTTCGTGCTGTTGTTGTTCTAGCATTTTCGTTTTTCGCTCGCTGTGGCTCAGGTTGTTTTTTAGTTTAACAACTTCCTCCATTTGTCTATCCAGTTCTTCTTTTTTACGACTAATCTCATGGATGAGTCTGTTGAGGACCTCGATTTGATTGCTAGCGTCTGCATTTGTTTCGCTGACAGCTAGTTCTTTGAATTGGTTTCCAGCCCGTGAGTACTGGGCAGCATGGCTGTTGTCTTTGTCATCGCTGGTTACAATCGACGTCTCTGTATTCTTATTTTCATTTGTTTTAACGCGTTTAGTCTTTAGGTTTAGGTCCGTATTTTGCCTTCTCCGATTTGCCATTTTGGCATCAATTTGTTTTACGTCCATATTATGGACCGCGTGTTCTCACTTTTTTTTATTTTATTATTTTATTCTTTTTTTTTCACTTTTTTGTGACAAACAGATTGTGGCCTCGCGCACACTCACACGTAGATACCGTTAACGTGTTACTCACACACTTTTTGTATTAAACTGTGTTCTTCGTTTTAACTGTCACAACACGTGGCTTCGTTGTCTTTTAATTGATTCTATTTATTTATATTTACTTTGTTTTGACTGTTTTTATCACTGTAATTTATTTGTCCACAAATAGTCTCTTTATAATACTTCAGCCACTCGCGACACATAAAAGCAACTTTTTTCATTTAATTCGACCACCGAACCGAAAACACGTCCGCACTCGTTCACTGTGTATCGTTGTGAAAAAACAAGAGGCGTACGACCTTAGAAATGTACAAGTAGAAGTACTAGATGGGTGGACGAGTGATGCTTACGCGCAGCTCAACTTCAGGATGAAGATATGTCGCTAATCCTGGAACACAAAGAAAAGAACGAGCGGCCAACTTAGAACAATATTTCCGACAAGAGTAGAAAATTTAAAGCATATTGGGCACAGTGGAATTCCTTGCTGGTGGAAGATGGAATACTAAAGCGTAAATGGGAAGCCGTGGACGGAAAATCCCATCGGATGCAGATTCTAATCCCACCATCAAAAGTGAAGGATGTACTAACAGAAATGCACAACGGGGCCTCCGGTGGACATCTGGGAGTTAATAAGACACTTTCAAAATTACGATCTCGCTTCTACTGGCTTCACATGAGGGATTACGTCGAGTCTTGGTGTAGGAAGTGCACAACTTGCACTGCGACCAAAGGACCATCAGCAAAACCAAGGAGCGCTATGAAGCAGTACAACGTGGGTGCCCCTTTCCAGCGAATTGCGACTGATATCTCAGGACCATTCCCAAAAACCAACGACAACAACAAATACATGTTGGTCATCATGGATTACTCCAGCAAGTGGGTGGAAGTCCTTCCAATTCCAAATCAAGAAGCAACAACCGTCATTGAGCTAATTATCAATAATTGGATCAGCAGATATGGAGTTCCCTGTGAGCTTCATTCCGATCAAGGTCGAAACTTCGAATCACAGATATTTCAAGGCATCTGTGCGGCACTGGGCGTAAGGAAAACCAGGACCACACCCTTACATCCGCAGTCAGACGGAATGGTCGAAAGGTTCAACCGAACAATAAAAGAGCATTTATCGAATGTCGTTAGTGATCACCAACGAGATTGGGACAAATATATACAAGCCTTTCTCATGAGTTATAGATCGGCTAATCACGAGACGACAGGCCATTCTCCAGGAAGAATTATATTTCGACGAGAGATACGATTACCAGCCGATCTGCGATTCGGAATACCTCCAGACGCCATAGATAAGACGGAATACTACGTAGCCGAATGGATCGCCTCGATGAGATTCATCATTTGGTTCGAAACCAAATCAAGGTATCAAGTGACGGGATGAAAACAAGGTACGACGTTCGAGCCAACGCATCCGGATTTAATGCAGGCGATAACGTGTGGCTTTATAACCCTCATCGGCAAAAAGGAAGGTCTCCGAAGTTGCAGCAACATTAGGAAGGACCGTATAAGATTCTCACAAGAATTAACGACGTTGTCTATAGGATTCAGCGAAGACCGAACGCCAAGATGAAAATATCGGCACAAGCTGGTGGTAAGCTTGGCGATTTTAGCGGAATCAACAGACATGTTATTAATTTTGAAAGTTCGATAGACAGACAGTGGGGCGGCTAGGTGGTAATATGATGGTAGCGGTGCTGATAGTAGAAAAGGTAGGTTTATTAAGATGTTTGCTATCCCGAAGGGGTCCTCGATAGTATAGTGGTTAGTATACCCCCGCATGTCACGCGGGAGACCGGATTTCGGTTCCCCGTCAGAGAGTCTATGGTACAAGACTAATAACCTTGCCCGGAAAAAAAAATCATTATGGTAAATTTAACAAGACTCAGGACTCGCTAACTAAGGCCAAGGCCGGCTCCCGGTTGTAGTGCCAATGATGATGATGATGATGATGATGATGCTACCCCGAAGGCATTTGTTGTGTTATCTTTATTATTTTGTTGGATAGTTAACAGTCGAAATGCTTTCCAAAGATTAGGCGGACATATTGTGTACAAATAGATACGAATATTAATAGTTAGCAAGAGGGTATGTTATGATTTGTATGAGTAATTTATGACTAAAATTAAACATAAAGTATAATATTATTTAACTAATTTAAGTATAAAGTATAATATTCTTAACTGATTTAAGTATAAAGTATACTATTAATTAATAGAGGAAAAAAAAGGTTACTTATCAAAAAAGAATTTCTGCTGTTGTTATATCTGCTGCTGTTGCTTCGCCTAGACTTCTCTGCTGGTGATGTGCTGGTAGATAGCTGCTGTTCGTTTATTTTCTGCTGTGTTGTGCTTTGGACTGTTGATGTTGACGTTATTTTGTTTTGCCAGGTAAGCTTCACGCCCTGTAGTTGACAATTTTACCCTGGTGTTTTGCACTGCTCAATGTTTGCCTCTGGCGTCCTTCTTTGGAATTCGCCAGGTCTTATGGTCTTGAGACTTTTGAGAGTCACCTGTCACCTGGAATTCGAGTTGGTGGGCTGCGTTGTAGCTGACGGACCAATTTAGTCACTGATGACAGGTTTCTATCACGAAACACATTTCTTGGGAGAGAACTGCCGACGGTGGGCATATGACCAAACGAAATTGACACAATAGACAACATCGTCACCACGCAATGTAGTGCTTCGTGCTGTGTGAGAGATTGTTAACGATACCTCGTCCAATTGTCCGGAAGACGCCTTAAGCCACAGCGTGCAAATTCCAACAAAAATTCAATAAGCGCACGTGGCAGCAGCAGCACACACGCTTTTAGATCAGACATAATGAACCTATGAAAATCGGACGTGGTTGCATATCAAATTAGTTCTATAACGAACTCTTTTAGGAAAGATCTGAGTAGATAATAAATTATTTGCATTTTTGAATATACTGACTTCCACTTAAGGAAGGCGTTTCGCAGGTAGCGATAGAAGGTCATATAACCCATTTTATAGAAGGTTTGTGGGAGTTCTCTATATATTACATGCAGAACCAACCCACAATTTCAACCACAATTTCCGCCTTATTTCGACCTCTTTCAGCGCGTCATTTCTACTCTTATTCCCCTTATAAGATATTCCACCTGTAAATCGTGTTATGCATGATCATGCAACCGCTGCGGAAATTATCAAAGCATTTCATTTAGTTCCCATAATCAGATTTCCCTAGCCAATTCGGCACCCTATTCACTTTCTCCAGACACTCCATTCACTGGGTATCAATGCTCTCTTTTCGCGGGTGAATAGCACCAGCTAAATTTTCCTCTCCTTCACAGTTCTGTCTTCCTACAGGTCAATGCACGCTGAGGTCATCACATTCACCGAATTGTGTCAGTGAGTTATCCTCAGAGCTGCATTGATTCATGCACACACAACCAAACCCACCCCGAGATCGTAGTACTTTGTGTTTCTGTTCTCTCATTCTCGCATGTTCGTCGACTATCGAATTAACCGATGTATTCACTACACATCGATGGGCGTGGCAATGAGAGAGCAGAAGTATGATCTCTATTGGTTGTCCTGTGTGCAAAAATTAAATTACCCATCTTCATCCCTTTTTTTAGTCAGTCGTTACCCAACTACCACAGCGTGTGCACGCTCGAGCCACAAGTTTTGGAGAAAATCTGATTAAGAATTAAAACATTATTTACGAATGGAGACGTACCGTGAAATTAATCGTGAGTTAATACTTAATAATCAAGAACTTCGTAGTGCACTAGCTAAATCGAAACGCGAAATTTGCTATTTAAATTCGTTGCTTATAGAGTAACGAGAAAATATTCTCGGCTGAAGAATCGTATTGTTGCTGAACTACAAAAAAGTTACAAGTGTATAATTAGAGATGTATTTCAAGAAGAGTTTACAGGAGACAATTCTCCACCCCAAACTGATGGGTCTGTGGCACAAAGTTAAAACAAATAAAAGAAATACTAAAACAATTAAACTACACAACAGTGAATTTCATTTCTTATCTTTCCTTTCGGTGGTTCCTTTTGGTGACAATATTTCGTTGGAACAACTCGATGGGGATTCGAGTGAACCGCGTGCCATATGTTGGCACATCAACTCGTACCCCACAGGTTAGCGGGGCTCCCGTCTTATAATACTGAAAGTTCACTTCTGCTATTTTATTTTATAGCATTTTTTGACGAAGTGAAAAACGGGATTCAAACCCTCTCTATGGAAGTATTATACATCAAGACACTAGACCACGGCCGTATGTACACGAGGATATTTCAACTCTTTTTTTAATTGTGTGATTGCTAGGTTAATTACTCTGATAAATTGATAAATGTTTACAATTTTCTGATGTACTGTGTTCCTCATTGAGGTTACGCGTTCGTGTGTGCCTGTGGAAATTGTCATAATCTCCTTTTCCTTTGGTTTTTATTACTTCCGGAACATTAAGTCGTAAGTCGATCAATTCCGCCGTTAGAACACAGGCGCAACGTATCATGCCTATCTCTTTTCTATAGGTATTATCACGGTCGTTGCTCAACTGGTCTTGCTGAATGTGTTCCGCCCCTTCAGACATTTTCCCGCGATACCCGTCAATCTGTGAATGTGTATCAGTTCACGTTGAAAGCGGACTTCAGGTGCACAAATAAATATAGAGCGTTGTTCTTTAGCCGAACCACGCGAATGTGGAACGTTCTGCCTGATCATGTGTTTCCTGGCCGTTGTGATGTCCAGACATTCAAGACCATTATACATCGACACCACCTTTTCTTATCCACTTCCTCTTCATCCACTGGCACTGTGCTCTGACATTTAAGGGTACTTCAAAATCTCCTTTTGTGCGCGTGTTAGTGTAAAAAAAAATTGGTTCTGAGATTGGCTTACCTGAGGTTCCACAATCGGTGGTCCAACGTTGTTTGTGTGTTTTTAGCCTACGTCAGCGCCTATTGTATCGCCTATAATCAGTTTGCTATTATTCTTACAGCGTCCGATTGTGTCTGGAGACTGTCTAGCGCTAAGACTTGGCTCCGATTGAAAGCCCTTTGTTCCAACCAACAACAACGAGTCCAAAAAAGTGGTCATTAACGGTTTTTTTTTTGTTCTTTGACATAATCGCCCGCACAAAAGGGATTTTTTAGTACCCTTAAATGTCAGAGCACAGCGCTAGCGGAAACCATGATGCCGTTGAGATAGTCATAATACGTCCTCTGGGAATTTTCCATGGCGTGTGACGATTAACCCTGTTTGCCTGTTTTATCCCACATGCTTATAGGACGGGTATGACGATAGTTCTTCTGGATACTTGACTACTATAAGCACGAACCGTAAAAGAATAAGTATATTTGAAACGACTAAAGATATCCTTGTCTAAATCCGGCCTGAACGTTATAGAAAACAATATTTGAATATGTCTGCCGAAAAGATGTCTGCCAATAAATGAAATTTGGGGTAATTGTAAAAACATAATTAAATAAATGAACTGGTAGAATAATACCTATAAATAAAAACACGGTAGAACCGTTTGTGATGATACGGATCCAATGTTGAATTTTTTTTGTTTGACGGAATTTGGATTAGTAATTTGTCATACTGCGTTCAGGCGCGAGTTTCCAAAACCGCAAAGGTTAATTGTGTAAAAATAGGAGTATCCAAGGGAAGGCTTTTCCACTATATCCTGCCTCATAATATTAGGGTTATTCATGTTGTCTGTAGTGTGTTCAAATCATACACAAGAATTAATCGATTTCAGAACGCATATTGTTACAGCCCCTAAAGATCGTTTCTAACATTTAATTTTTTTATTTGCAATAAATAATCCTAGTTTAAAAGAACTAGCAGTGTTTTTGTAAAGTAATGCCCAAACCTGCGAAATCCAATAAAGAATTACAAAGCGGACACTGCGCATTGCAGTGCTGAAACACTCTACACTTATTTTAAGAATGCTCTTCTATAAATCTATTTACCTACACCGTAACGAGTTGATGTCGTTAACTTATTCTATTCGACGATTGCAGTTGGTTTCTGACTAATTTCAATGTGCACACATCTAAATGCAGCACGTTCCGTACCTTGTGCAATCATCGAACTCCCACTTGTCTGCTCTCCTATAAAAAAGTGGAAAACGCCATCCGTAACAGCCTCTAATAGTAAGTGATCGTACAAATCCAATGTGAATTTTTTGCATGCAACTAGCGTCAAATTAATTTTCCGAGAGCCATGCGAACGCTGTCCGAAGCACTTAATTCTGGTTGCACACGTCTTTGTCCGTGCCGAGGCATCGTTGCTCCAAATGTCATCATTCATTAGGCGCGTTGTGGCACCTCTCGAAACATCTCACGCTCTAGCAATAATTGTGTCTAAAAATATTCAACGATAACTTAAGCGAGTTTTCTGATTTATTACAGATGCGGTGCACTTTCCGTCGGCGACCAGATCCTCTCCATAGACGACACAATAATTGAAAACTCGGCATTTACTCCGGATGAGGCGATGACACTTCTAGATACTAATACAGGCCGTGGATTCACACAAATGCAAATTCTACCAGCACACGCCTTAGCCCGAAGAGGTAAGTAAGTACCGTCTAAAGCGCCCTCTATACATCTGCTATGTCTTTCGCACATCCGCCCATAAAAGAAAAACTTTTTCCCAAGCTAAATTACCACTTTTTCGTTTTTCCTTGTTCTTTGACAATTTAAATCTTGCCAGGATCAAGTATGCAAAAACTACTGAGATCATACACGTTCGATAGAAAATCCGAACTGTGGATGCAAGTGCAAGGCAGAAAATTCGCAGTCAAAAATAGATTGTCTCGCAGCTGCTCGAGGCTAGAATGAGAACTTGAGCTAGTGATCCGCGCAGCACTGTAAAAGCGGATGTCTCTAAGGAGACATTTTCCTAAGAGCGGTATAAATTCTCATACGACAGGCTAGTCACTGAAATCGTGGCTTTTCGTTGTGACATTCGCGTGTCATAAAGTAGCCAGACATCGAAAATAGGCAAGTTAGGCCAAGAGGGTATTTGGTTGGAAACGACGTGACTCAGGTTTCGCGCAGACACCGATATTTCATAGCGAATAAGCAATCAAAGTGATCGTTTATTGAGTCAATGAAAGCGTTTCGAAATACTACCTCCGATTTGAGAAGGGCGAGCATAAACTTTACGTCGGAAATTGGAACGTGTTCCGGTCGTCATCGAATGATTTATGACATGGACAGCACTGTCTCCTCAAGTAATCTCGAATCGATGTCGTGGTATTTTTAGGACTTCCCAAAAAGTCAAGCAACGACTTCAAGAGAAACTTTATGGACGTCAATAAAACTGAAAGATCTTACTGAAGAACCCACGTTATGGCACAAGCAAAATATTTTTCAAATCAATTTTGACCTAGATTTTCATTAAACGGGAAGCTTAATGAACATTTTGGGACGCAACATCAAAGGGATACTGAGCTACGTAGAGCAGTAGTGAAAACATATCGTATTTCGATAAGTGGAAAACTGATTCGAATCCACAGACTGTCCATTAGTCATAAAACATTTTAGGTTATTCTAAGTATATGGTTTAAGTTTGTGCAAGATCTCATAAATAGCCCTCAGACTCTCGTTTTTCGGAGTTTTATTTGCGATAAATTATCCCGAAATTGGGAAGTTTTTGGATGCTTTTCATATCTCGTAAATGTATGAACTTGTGGGCAGTAAATGGGTTTGACCCAGATGACCGAAGTTGTAAGCGTTTACATCGAGGCAGTCTTATGAAGAGCTCTTACTGTTAGCTTTATTTACAAGCTTTAAATTTATTTAGTTAGATTTTTATGGCTGTTGTACTTTTTGATCAGTGATTTTAGTAATTCATGCCGATTGTTATAGGTCACATTCCAATGTCGAAATGTACATACTATTCATCTTGTTTATCTAACCAGAAAGCACAAGTCTAACTTGGGCCAGTCAGAAATATATATCATTATAGTTTAGAGAAAAAGAAACCCATTATTTCGTTTACTAAATGGCTGTGGTGGTACAGTGTGTCTGGTGGGAGATTGATGTTTCTAAATTTGAATAAAAGACGAACTAGTTGAATTACATTTTTATTAAGAATATTTATATAGAGACATCTTGCGGATTTCCCTTTTAAAAAAGAGTATTATCCAAATGTTTTCCATCGAGTTGCATGCACTGGTCGAAGCGGAGCTTCATTTTTAGCACCACTCACTCGGTTGCATATTGCATGTTGTAATTTTTTAATTTCTAATTGAATGTTGTACTTTCCATGAAGTCCGCGTGTTTCGGTATACGTTTTCCTTGAGATAACCTCATATAGCAAAACCACCGGGGTCACGTCTGGTGATCTCGGTGGCCAATGAATATCGCTGAAGCCAACCATACACATTTTTGAGGAAAAGTATCCCGTAACAACCTCATCGAAATTCTAGACGCGTGTGGGGTGGTCCCATCTTGTTGAAACCAGGTTGTTAACTCCTGTGGTGGGGCATGATGTTAGTGGACGGTATTCAAATGACGTTGCCAGACTTCCAATGTAAAATGAAAGCCCGCATAATATGTATACAATGTTTATTACAAGTTTCAAGTGCATTTATTGTACAAATTCATTGCTTAATCTATTCTAACTAAGGTTTTTCACTGCTATTTCTGTTGTGGTTGCACTCACCCCGAACCGTTGCCGCGTTGCCGAAATCCGTGTTCCCCCTTTTCGCCTTTCCGCGTGTCAAGTTGTGTCTCCAGGTTCTTTCCTTCTTTTATTTCCGCTCTGCTGTAATTTCTAATTAGCTGCAATTTGCATATCAACATCATTATCATCATCATCATCATCGTCATCATCATCATCATCATCATCATCATCATCATCATCATCATCATCATCATCATCATCATCATCATCATCATCACCATCATCATCATCATCATCATCATCATCATCATCATCATCATCATCATCATCATCATCATCATCATCATCATCATCATCATCATCGTCATATCATCATCATCATCATCATCATCATCATCATCATCATCATAATCATCATCGTCATCATCATCATCGTCATCATCATCATCATCATCATCATCATCATCATCATCATCATCATCATCATCATCATCATCATCATCATCATCATCATCATCATCATCATCATCATCATCATCATCATCATCATCATCATCATCATCATCATCACCATCATCATCATCATCATCATCATCATCATCATCACCATCATCATCATCATTGTCATCATCAACAAGGGCACTACATCCGTTAACCGGTCTTGGCCTTATTTAGCAAGTCTCTCCACTGGTCCCGGTTTTTAGCCGATGAAAACCAGTTTGGCACTCAAAGGCTCTGGGCGTCTTGCTCTACGCCATCCCTCCATCGCAGACGCGGTCTGCGACGCTGTCGGATTTTCCGGAAGCCATCTCCAGAATCACCGAGATTCTGTTTTCGTGCCATGTACGCCAATGAGTCATATGGCAAATGATTTTCCGACTGCTTTCGCGAGGATTACCGACATCCTACCACGTGCCACCGAAACACGCCACTGAGGCGTACGTAGTATCTATGAGCGAACCTAGGCAATTAAGAAATAAAAACACAGCCAATAAGTGCCACAAACTGCCTTTTCTTGACCACACGTGACCTGATTCTATTGGTGAGCTAACACCCAAACACGGGCGGGGCTAACATCCTCTTACAAGAAAATTTGACAGGAACCAAGTACGCGACTACACAAACGTCCCAACGAATTGTTCCGGGTCTTGCCCACTTCATCCACCGGCCAAAAGACTGTACAGCCATTCTGAGACACGCGACCCTTTCAATTAAATTCCCCTTTCAAACTGTGTGTTTTAACATTTTCGTGATTACGTCACTGGGGAAGGGGTGTTGTGGCGATTTCAAATGAAGCCGCCACTAAAAACACATTCTGTTATACCGGGATCCACTCTTGGTCTATGCCATCCCTCCATCGTAGACCTCCTGCCACAAACGACCTTGCAGGTAGGATTCTCTTCGCCCATTCCAGCTAGGTGTCATGCCCATCGCAGTCTACCCAGCTTAATTTTTCCTACAACGTTAGCTTCGAGATACATCGCGTACAACTCTTGGTTGTAGCGTCTCCGGAATCGTCTTCCCTCACATACGGGGCCCTTAAGACCTTCCTCTCGAACGCGGTCAAGAATTGAGAGTGCCTTTTACTGACCACCCGGGTCTCAGATCCATACATGAGTAGTGGTAAGACCATGGTCTTGTACAGTAGTAGCTTGGATGTTCTGGATAAATTTCGGGATTTAAAGAGCTTTAATAGACCATCGTAAGCTTTGTTGGATTTGATCAGCCGTCAGTCTATTTCACCTTCCATAATTTTATCGACTGTTACTATTGATCCAAGGTAGTTAAAGGATTGCACTACTTCAAATTCGTGCTCCGCTACACTGATAGTTTGACCAATGTTAGGTGTTCTCTTCGCAGAAGTTGCCACCATGTACTTAGTTTTTCCTTATTAATGTGCAGTCCCAGTTTTTGTGCCGCCTGCTCGATCTGGGTAAAGGAGTCCTGTACAGCCGTATCGGATCTACCCATGATGTCGATGTCAACTGCATAGGCAAGTATCTGGTAGGAGTTGGTGACAATAGTCCCTCTATTTGTAATTCCAGAGTTGCTGATTGCGCTCTCCGCCAGGTTGAAGAGGAGGCAGGCCAGACCGTTCCCTTATCGAAGTCCATTAAAGATGTTCATTGGTTTGGACGACAATCCCGCTATTTTTATTTGACTAGTTACGTTGGTCATGGCCAACCTACAAAGTCGGATCAATTTGTTTAGAAAGCCGAACTCTCTCATGGCATTATATAGTTCTACCCTGGCTATGCTGTCGTAGCCGGCTTTAAGGTTTTTAAATAGATGATGCAATGGGATCTTAAATTCCAGACATTTTTCCATCGTCTGCCTAAGGCTGAATATCTGATCAATCGCTGATTTGCCTGGGATGAAGCCACACTGATATTTTCCAATTATGTTTTTAGCGTATGGGGCTATATGATCTTGTAGGATAGTGGAGAGTATCTTATAGGCGGTACTCACCAATATTATATCCCTATAGTTGCTGCATGGGCTCCTCGATAGTATAGTGGTTAGTATACCCGCCTGTCACCCGGGAGACCGGGGTTCGATTCCCCGTCGGGGAGCCCCTGGCGCAAGACTAATGACCTTGCCCAGACAAAATAAATCATTATGGAAAATTTAACAAGCCTCAGGACTTGCTAAATAAGGCCAAGACCGGCTCCCGGTTGTAGTGCCGATGATGATGATGATGATAGTTGCTGCATACTGTGATATCTTTGTCCCATTCGGTTCTCCGAGGAGGACTATTTCAGGGGAACATCATGCAAATATTCTGAGCTTTAAGAAATTCGTCATCGCGTAATCGGCCTCGTTCTCGAGGTTCTCTCGACGTTTGACTGATAACGGCATTTTGTAATATCACATCGCATTCACCAATACGAATGTAAACGCGGTCCACCAATATTTGCAAACAGCGAAACCTGATATCATTGCCCTAACTGCGACCCAGGTCGATTCGTCAACTGATTCCACATATCTTCGTTGCTCAGGATACGACTTACATTCGAGATTCCGTTTTAAATGTGGAGTCTGCGTCTTCACGCACTCTGATCTGCCTTGCCAGAGGATAGAGGCGTTAGAACCCAGTAACTTGGACATCATCTGGTTGAAGGTCGTGTTGCGGAACTCTGTCAAATTTTGTTGTTGTCTTTACCGCTCGCCGAATGGCGATCCATTAGCGACATTTTTTGAACATCTCCGTCGAAAGGATACAAATCAACCAGCCGGATTCTGAAATTGTCGTCCTTAGTGGTCTTAACGTTTACAACTCCGGCTGGTTGGTACATTCTAACCGACGACGGTGGGAGGCTGGCGGAAATGTTCGCTTTTAGCCGCAATTTTACTCAACCCGAGGAGGAACCTACGCTAATGTCGAATGCCCGAGGTGATTATGCGAACACCCTGAATTTGTTTTTGACATCCGAGCCGAGCATTTATACCGTGGATGCGACTGCACCACTGATAAACTTAGATCACTGCTGGTAGCGGTTGCGCAGTCACTTGAATTTAAAGCGAATAACTGGCCTAAGCAGCTTCGACATGTACGGGACTGCCAACTGGGACGATTTGCGAGATTTCTTCGCATCCTTTCCGTGGTCTGAGGTGTGCTTTGGAGACTCCAATGTCGATGCATGCGCGGAGTCAGTCACAGAGATTATTTTTCTCGGGATGGAGATCTACATTCCGCATTCCATCAAACGAAGTTCACCTGATAAGCCTTGGTTCGATAAAAAATACGAGCAGATTACAGCAGCAAAAAATAGAGTTTTTAAACAATGGCGTTCCAATCTTACCGAGGTTAACAGAACGAATTTTGTTAGAATCAGAAACGCGTACAACCAGGCGTTGATACTGCGAAGAAGGCCTACAACGATAGAGTGACCAATAAACTTGTTGAGTGCCCAAATGGTTCGCGTCCCTTCTGGTCAATGACAAGGCCTGTCAGCAGTAACTTTGCTTTCTCCTCTTTTCCTCCGTTCGTGATGGGCAGCGGAACGTCAGTTACAAATTCAAAAGCTAATGTGTTCGCGAATTATTTTTCCCGAATTCCAACTTCCATGCCGTTTTTTTTTTTGAGCCCGTACGGCCTTCGGGGCTGGATGTGAGGTTCCACCCACGTACTATTCAATGCATCCTGCGTGGTTTTGACTGTAAGAAGGCAACCGGCCCCGACGGAATACCAGCAATAGTGCGTCAGAACTATGCTTTAGAACTGTCGCCGGTTCTTGATTGACTCTTCCACTTATCTTATGCACGGAGGACATTTCCCATCTGCTGGAAGGTGACTCGACTTGTGCCAATCCCAAAGAAGGGGAAAAGGTGTATTCCACAAAATTGCCGGCCGATAGCATTATTGTCTATGTTATCTATGATGATTGAAACTGCCATCAACACCTAGTTGATTAAGTATTTGAAGCGCAACGTACTTCTGAATGATCGTCAATACGGATTCCGTGGTAGGCGGTCCATGGCGCAAGGCTAATAACTTTGCCCGGAAAAACAAATTATTATGGACAATTTAACAAGTCTCGGATATGGACCAGATACCGGTGGAGAGACTTGCTAAATAAGGCCAAGACCGGATCCCGCTAGTAGTGCCGATGATGATGATGGTAGGCGGTCCACAGGAGACCTGTGGCGGTTCCGCCAAACCCCACTGTGTACTTACCGTAAAACCCCCATAACATTCAGCCAATTTCCTAACTTCACTAATGCAATCGCATTAATACCTGAAAATGCTTCACACATCATACAGATCAAATCTATGATCTTGAAAAGTCCCTGTAAAGAAAACACCTTTTCATGCATCTCTTCGCATACAATTTTCCGTAAGATTTCTTGCTTTACTTATCTGGAATTCCAAACCAATTCGGCACCTTCGGCACCAGACAAATTCCTGTAAACAAAGTGATTCGGTTTGCATACAATGTAACCGTCATGACAGGGATCATAAATATTGCGCCGTCTATTTTCCCAGCCGCGCCATATGTACAACAATGTTCCCTACATACACATTGGCTGGCGACTTACACCCAATTGGCATCAATTAAATCCTACAGCATAAACAAATGCATATAGGAATTCAGTACCTACCCTTACTAGCGATGCCATAAACACAATTTCCCAGTAACCTAGCTAAAACCAATTAGCATATTTACACATCGAATCGTCGTCTCTTTGTTTAGCAGCGACGCACATTTTCAACAAAGATCCCATTAGCATCCGACGAGTTCGGTTTTATTTGCTTTATCGAAATCGTATCCCATGAATGCACTTTATGCCCTTTCATTGTTCTAGGTTCGTTCTCATCCATGAAAGAACCACGCGCACACACCACTGCACTGAAAGAGTGCATTTCTGTGGCTGCCACACCCTTAAGAGAACAGTTTTTCTCTCTCTTCCCTTTTCTTAACCCTAACCTAGGATGGAATTCATGTCAGAGTTCTATCCTCGGTGACTCAAATTCCATCCGCTGACCACCATGGTCACGCGATCTTCCGCTCTCCGCTGGCTGCGGAGATGCGTAATATACCTCAGGGTCGTGTCGAAGTGTTTGCAACCTCCATGTTGAATATTATATTTGCGACAGTCTTCGAAGTTTGTGTTTTTATTGACTCCACATTCTTTCACGCAGTGCTACCGTCAAATGTTAGTATGCAATAAGTAAATAAAACTATAATACAACAAAGGAACCGTTAATAATAGAAGAAAAGTGTGTTATATTTTTACTTGTCGGGAGTTTAGTGTTTTATTTCTCTCGGCGGGCATCTGCGTGTCTTGCTGCGTCTTGGACTTAATCCTCGACAATTTGGTTTGGCGAAACCTTGATAAACAACGGAGTGTTTGCGGGGACGAGGTAGAACTCGCACTCATGCCGGTGCCACGACTTCGTCATCCCCACAGACCTTTCGACCCTTATGACCGATGTATGGACATCTGCAATTCAGGGGCATGGCAAATCAAGGGTGGTCGCATCGGGTATCTCCAAGGCTTTTGACCGCATCTGGTATGTGGCATTATTGAGCAAACTTCATTCATAGGGACTTTATAGCATTTGACATAATAGCGAAGAAGAACGTGTGATTCGAACTGACGCGATGGCAGTTTGAATCACCAAAAATTGTACCTAAGCGTTACCCATCAGGCTACTGGCCGTGTTTTGAATTTGATTTTTAAACTCGACTATTCTCCACTGATATGAATTATTTTTGTTATCGCTATGGTATACGGCTCTGACGTATTTTCTTGTTCGATCGTTCGTTCGTTGCTCTTCACTATTTTGCTTGTGAATTGTGTGTGTATCTGTTAGAGTCGCCACAACTTCGCTTTGCTTTGCGGCTGGACGAAGAGCTTCCTCGAAAATCGACCGATCCGGGTGGTTGTAGACTGTAATTTTTCGGATCTGTATCCTGCTAATTCCAGATTGGATTAAGGTTCTATTTTGGCTTCAATCTCGTTTTTGCTTCACATAAATGATTTGTTGGAGTCGACGGATAATAGGGTGTTCAGCTTCGTGGATGTACACTTGTTTCCTCTTTATCGAGTGATTGGCCGATTAGTGCATCATCGTCGCATCAGCTGAGATGTAACCAGATTGATTCTCTGAATTGGGATCTGGATACGGCCCTGCAGTGGGGAAAGGCCAATCTTGTCGACTTCAATGCAATGAAGACACAATATACAACATTCACAAAGAAAAGTGGATCAACTGTTCCACAGCTGACGATGAATGGCCAGTCCCTCGAATCTGAAACAAGCTTGAAATTGATCGGCGTCACGGTGGGAATGTATCGTGGCATAAACTCGTGTCGAGCATCGCCAGGTCCACCTCTGGAAAACCGAGTTATCTTTTTAGAGCCAAGAAATATTTTTCTTCGGCACAATGCTTCCTTTGTATAAGTCCCAAGTTAGAGCGGCGCTCGGAAATTGCTCTCATGTTTGGAGTTCCACTCCTAAGGAAAGCCGCAATCTACTTGAGAGCATGCAGAGACGAGCGATCCGTCTGATCGGGGACACCCCGTTGACTTTGGGACCACAGTCACTTTCGCATCGAAGGGGCGTAGCTAACCTCTGTCTGTTTTATAGATATTATCACGGGTACTGTTCTTCGGAGATTCGTGGTTTTGTTGCAATCCGGAGTCAATAAGTTCTTAGAATATCCAAATAAGTTCAATAAGTCCTTAAAATATTCAAGAAATTACGATAATGATATCGAAAATGTTTTTTTTTTATTACACAACATTTCGCACTTAACAACTGCAAGAAAGTTTGGGTGTGACCAAAATCTCGGTAAGTTGGGCGCCGTGGTTACTACCAGTAAATTTATCAGAACATACACACAACCGTGGGGTCGACTCTGGGGCTTTTTGGCTGTATCAGCTACAGCTGCAAAAAAGTTAATATAATCTTTCTTCTCTTCTCTTTACAGGACAAAACCTCGGAAGTCCAAAGTATGGTTTCAATACTTTAGAATCTAGAAAATCGCGTCAGAGGCAACGTTTTACCCGAAAGAGCTCATTACCTTTGGAATCAACCAGCACAAATACTGTCCACTCCACCATCGGGATATGCCGTGCTGAAACCTTTCAGGTAGTTCTTGATTGTACTCAGGGCTCAGGAATAATTCTCGGCGCACCAACACCATGTGGACGAGCTGTTACTATTGCACAGATTGTTACAGATTCCGTCGCCGACCACTGTGGGTGCATTCAAAAGGGCGACCGTATTATTGCCGTCAACAAAATGCCTTCTCTGGAAGTTAGTACCATTCGGCAATTGCTTGGTGATGTTGGTCCTCGGCCACCTGGATATCAAGGAGCGAATTGGATCGAGTTAGAAATTGAATTTGACATGTCAGATGCTGTGGTACCGTCAAGTGGTGTTTTCAATGTGAAATTGCCAAAGCCCGGTAAGGGTGGAATAGGGGTATCAGTTAATGGTTCTAGTCACGGAGGGTTTGTCATATCTGATGTGAAATCGGGAAGTTTGGCACATCGAACTGGTTCGGTAAGAGCAGGTGATGTACTTTTGGCAATCGACAACCATCCACTGCAGCATTTTAATGTCGACGCTATGCTGAAGGAGGGCGGTAAAAATGAGTATACGACATTGACTATTAAACGGAACCTTCTGCCGGATTTTCTTTTTGACGCTCAGCAGAAAGTCAATCCAGTCTATAGTAATTGCGGAGCCGCAAGTGATCATGAGATTTATGGAAGATTCAATGCAAAGTACAATGATCCTGTGAAATACACGGATTGCATATCTTTGAAGTCGTCAACACCACAGCCAGAATATTTTCGCGGCGATGATTCGTTTAATTCGACAGCAGTTCAAATCAGATCACATCCATCTTGGACGCTGAAGGATTCATCAACCCCACCATCGATCGGGAGGACATTTGGCGCCGAGAATACTGTCAGCCTTACCACAGAAATTCCTGATGACACATATAATGATTTGAGTCCTTATGATTTGGACTATCCCCCTGAACGGTTTGCAAGGTGAGTAGTTTTTGCTACTATCAAAGTTGGCCAACAATTTGAAAGTGTTTTTGTGTAGCCCTGATTGCACAGCCATCCCACCACCAATGGAGAGTAAACTGTATGGAACTACTCAACATCAGATTATATTTACTGTTCGCTTGGAACCCAAAGGAGGACTTTTAGGCATCACTTTGGCTGGCAGTGAAGACAGCAGCAGTCCTATAAGCATAAGTGGATTGGTTGAGGGTGAGTGTTTTATATTGCTTTGGCCTTTCAAAGAGGCCACGACAAGTTTTGACAATTGCAAAACATTTTAAGTGCTAAATAAAATAAATAGATATCATTATATTTAAACTTTATTGTATATTGTTTCACTGTCAAACTAAATTTCACTGTCAAAATACATAGCTGGAATGTATGTATTTAGTATGATGATTCTGATTGTGAAAATTAAGTTGAGGAAAAAGTATTTGTCGTTTTTCTATCTGCTGATTTAAAAAAGGGAATAACTTTGAAACGGTTCGCCGTATTTAGTAATTCGGTTAGGTCAGTTTATTATTGATGACAATTTTATAATAGAATTAGGAACACAATACAATATCGCTAAGGAACTGAATATCGATCAGAAAACGGTTTTAAGACATTTGCCTAAAATGGGTTACAAACTGAAACTCTATATTGAATTGAGTGAAAACAATTAAATTGGTCGAATTTCCATTTGTAAGTTACTAGAAGAAACAGGAAGGAAGGAAATCAAGCCATCTTTGAAGAATATAGTAACAAATGATGAGAACTGGATCGTATACGGTATGCTGTATAAAATCGGATGTGCCTAGAAAAAGTTGAAGCTGCACAAATGGTGCCAAAGGCGAAATTGACTACGTTGACTAAAAAGAAGAAAATGCTACTATATGATAAGTAGGACTGTTACGGTACCATCCACATAGCCAATGATATTTATATTCAAATCTCGATTGTTAGCTAGAATATTAATTCGTTTATGACGATTCTATGACTCCTGCCCTCCCTCGCTCGCTACAAACTTGGAGAATCAGCTGATCCTTTGCCATACAAAGAGGCCATACCTCCATCTGTCCCATGCCTGGCTATCTCATAACAGATAGTTCATAAAATTTGCAACTCAAATACTGGGTAAAGGCAATTATTCGAAAAACGCAGACGTGTGGTGGCTACAAATCAAGTGCAATATGAGCAAATTAAAACTATTCTCCGCATAGAGAATTAAGTCCAGAACACGTTGAAGACAATCATACTAATGCCAAAGAAGATCTGTAAAGAAACTCTCAAAGCCCGCCAAGAACTTTACAAAGATAACGTTAAAAAAGCTGAACCAAAGCTAAAGGGGGATGAGAAACATAAGGACCGGAAAATCAAAGTGAGTGAATCCATCCAAAAGGATACTGGTCCAGATTTGACGCAGAATTTAGACATGCATACAAAAGCGGATGATACCTTTTAGGAAATTATTATTAAGGGAAGATTGTGATCTATAAGGTAGGCAGCTTGACCTCATCTTTCATCATCATCATCATCGGCACTACAACCGGGATCCGGTCTTGTCCTTATTTAACAAATCTCCACCGATCCCGATTTCGAGTCCAGTTAGCTCCATCCAGTTTGGCACTCCCAGGCTCTGGGCGTCCTGGTCTACCCCATCCCTCCATCGCAGACAAGGTCTGCCGCTCTGTCTCCTTTCATACATCCTGCCACAAAGGACTTTCCGGGTAGGCTCCTCTTCGCTCATTCGAGCTAGGTGTCACACCCACCGGAGTCTACCGAGCTTGGTTTTTTACAACATTTGCTTCAAGATAGATCGCGTAAGACCATGGTCTTGTACAGTAGCAGCTTGGATGTTCTGGATAAATTTCGGGATTTAAACAGCTTTGATAGACCATAGTAGCCTTTGTTGGATTTGATCAGCCGTCCGCGTATATCTTCTTCCATATTGTTATCGGGTGCCACTGTTGACCCAAGGTACAATAGTTAAACGATTGCACTACTTCAAATTCGTGGTCCACTACCCTGATAGTTTTACCAACGTTAGGTCTTCTCTTCGCAGAAGTTGCCACCATGTACTTAGTTTTTCCCTCATTAATGTAAAGTCCTAGTTTTTGAGCCGCCTGCTCGATCTAGATGAAGGAGACCTTGATAGACCATAGTAGGTTATGTTGGATTTGATCTGCCGTTCGCGTATTTCTTCTTCCATATTGTTATCGGCTGGTACTATTGACCCAAGGTAGTTAAAGAAGTTGAAGTTGAAGCAGAAATTGCCGCCATGTACTTAGTTTTTCCCTTATTAATGTGCAGTCCCAGTTTTCGTGTCGCCTGCTCGATCTGTGTAAAGGAATCCTGTACAGGATTGCACTACTTCAAATTCGTGCCCCACTACCCTGATAGGTTGACCAACGTTAGGTCTTCTCTTCGCAGAAGTTGCCAGCATGTGCTTAGTTTTTCCCCAATTAATATGCAGTCCCAGTTTTCGTGCCGCCTGCTCGATCTGTGTGAAAGAATCCTGTACAGGATTGTACTACTTCAAATTCGTGCCCCACTGCCCTGATAGGTTGACCACCGTTAAGTCTTCTCTTCGCAGAAGTTGCCACCATGTACTTAGTTTTTCCCTCATTAATGTAAAGTCCTAGTTTTTGAGCCGCCTGCTCGATCTAGATGAAGGAGACCTTGATAGACCATAGTAGGTTATGTTGGATTTGATCTGCCGTTCGCGTATTTCTTCTTCCATATTGTTATCGGCTGGTACTATTGACCCAAGGTAGTTAAAGAAGTTGAAGTTGAAGCAGAAATTGCCGCCATGTACTTAGTTTTTCCCTTATTAATGTGCAGTCCCAGTTTTCGTGTCGCCTGCTCGATCTGTGTAAAGGAATCCTGTACAGGATTGCACTACTTCAAATTCGTGCCCCACTACCCTGATAGGTTGACCAACGTTAGGTCTTCTCTTCGCAGAAGTTGCCAGCATGTGCTTAGTTTTTCCCCAATTAATATGCAGTCCCAGTTTTCGTGCCGCCTGCTCGATCTGTGTGAAAGAATCCTGTACAGGATTGTACTACTTCAAATTCGTGCCCCACTGCCCTGATAGGTTGACCACCGTTAAGTCTTCTCTTCGCAGAAGTTGCCACCATGTACTTAGTTTTTCCCTTATTAATGTGCAGGCCCAGTTTTCGTGCCGCCTGCTCGATCTGTGTAAAGGAATCCTGTACAGGATTGCACTACTTCAAATTCGTCCCCCACTACCCCGATAGGTTGACCAACGTTAGGTCTTCTCTTCGCAGAAGTTGCCAGCATGTGCTTAGTTTTTCCCCAATTAATATGCAGTCCCAGTTTTCGTGCCGCCTGCTCGATCTGTGTGAAAGAATCCTGTACAGGATTGTACTACTTCAAATTCGTGCCCCACTACCCTGATAGGTTGACCACCGTTAAGTCTTCTCTTCGCAGAAGTTGCCACCATGTACTTAGTTTTTCCCTTATTAATGTGCAGTCCCAGTTTTCGTGCCGCCTGCTCGACCTGTGTGAAGGAATCCTGGACAGCCGATTCGGTTCTACCGATGATGTCGATGTCATCTGTGTAGCAAGTATCTGGCTGGACTTGGTGATAATAGTCCCTCTAGTTGTAACGCTAGAGTCACGGATTGCTTTCTCCAACACCAGGTTGAAGAGGAGGCAGGGCAGACTGTCCCCTTGTCGGAGTCCATTAAAGATGTTTATTGGTTTGGACAGCAATCCCGCTATTTTTACTACTAGTTACGTTGATCATGGTCAACCTACAAAGTCGTATCAATTTGTTTGGAATTCCGAACTGTCTCATCGCATTATACAGTTCTACCCTGGCTATGCTGTCGTAGGCGGCCTTAAAGTCTATGAATAGGTGATATAATGGAATCTTAAATTCCTGACATTTTTTCCATCGCCTGCCTAAGGGTGAATACCTGATCAATCGCTGATTTGCCTGGGACACTGATATTGACCAATGATTACTTTAGCGTATGGGGCTATCCGATCTTGTAGGATAGTGGAGAGTATCTTATAGACGGTACTCAGCAATGTTATGCCCCTATAGTTGCTGCACAGTGTGATATCTCCCTTCTTATGTATGGGGCAAATTATATCACGACGCCAATCTTCCGGCATCTCCTCTTGCTCCCATGCGGTATGCCATCAGCTCCAGGGGCTTTATTGGATTTAAGCTGTCTAACGGCTTTTAATGTTTCCTCAATGCTTGGTGGCGGCAACATTTGGTCTTGATCTTGTGGAGCCTCCAATTCTTCTGTGAGCTGGCCATTTAGTAATTCATTGAAGTGTCACCGCTCCAGAATGCCTTCAGGTGACCTCATCTTTACAACCTATCAATACATTTGTCTTACCCAGCCCCATTCGTCCTTACATCTATAGACCACCACCACCCCCCTATTCTCGTGACCTTCTTCCGAGTCCACTCGCCACCGTCCATCCCCACTCGCAATCACTACGCCTACGATTTCCACAAAGCTAATTTTCACCTCATCAACGATAACCTAGGCCATCTTTCGTCCAACTACGATCACCTATCCGTTGAATATGCCATCACTCACTTATATACCGAAATTCCTTACTCTATTTCCCTGTTCGTTCCATGGTACAATCACAAGCTTCGCTCTCTGCGTAACAAAAGGAATAAGTTATGGGTGATCTTCTCTCGGAATCGAACTATACCTGACTACTCCAACTTTCTTGGCTGTTACCTCCAATTAACGGAACTTTTCAACACCCTTTATCGGTTGATTAGAACAACAACAAAAAATTATAAAAAAATGTCCGAAAAAAACTATCTTACCAAAACTCAGACCAATCTCAAAAATGACCCCAAAACATTCTTCCAGTTCGTCAATCATAAACGTAGATCCGACGGTTACTCCATACCGCTTACCTTAAACTCTCATACATCATCTGATTTTGATACTATAGCTAACTTCTTCGCCACTCACTTCAATCAGTCATTCACTAATAACTCCTTTGTTCCTGATCCGTCATACTTCAGCTACCTACTTAATTTTTCCTTCGGCCCCCTTTTCCACAATTCCTTTGATCTGACCTTAATTGAATCTAAGCTACTGCAACTCAATGACAAGTTTACACCGGGCCCTGATGGTATCCCTCCAATCCTCCTGACTGATCTTCAATCTCTCACTCTCTCAAGGCGTATTCCCCGACATTTGGAAAGCCTCCTTTATCATCCACATCCACAAATAGGGTCCCAAAAACGACGTCGTAAACTACGGCTTGAATTAAGCCAATAAATGGGGTGGTAGCCCCAATAAAGTCATAGAAGCTCTAGACCCTATTGGGGAGTAACTCGATGAAGCGGTTTTCACAATCTTCACTTAATATTAATTTCTAATTTAAATTAGGTGGTAATCGTTTGGTGCCGGGTGCGGACTATAAGGTGGATGTATCAAAACTTCAACTAAGTTCAACATAGCCTGACGATGTTCTTACAGAATACAAAACTTCTCCCAGCTCTGGTGACTAATACTAGTTTCTTATCACTAATGATAAGATTTTCGCGCGTAGACCTCGGCATCCATGTTACTTTTTTCTTTTAATTTTTTTTTATTTATTTAATTTCTTATTCTCTGCCATTGTCGTTCCGCTCCACCCCTGTATAGGCTCAGTCCCTATCTCGGTATTTTATACAGCAGGCGAATTCACTGCGCTCAATGCATTAACTAGATATACACAAACGGTTGGCCCAGCTGCGCCAGATGTCAACAGACATCACTTTTCCAGCGATAAGCGAATTGTCGGAAATCCACTCCGCCGACCAAACATTTGTCTCTGCCGCAATATAGTTCGTCCAAACAAAGAACCAATGCTTAACACATCAGGCTACTGCCGCGTGTACGAATTCGATTTCTAAACTCAGGTACACTCAACTGATGTGGAATTGTTATGTTTTGTTATGGTATACGGCTCTGATGCATATTCTTATTCGATTTTCGTTCGGTGTTCTTCACTATTTGCTTGTGTATTGTGTGTGTATCTGTTAGAAACGCCACAAGTTCTGTACACCCGAATCGGATCTACCGATGATGTCGATGTCATCTGCGTAGGCAAGTATCTGGTAGGAGTTGGTGACAATAGTTCCTCTATTTGTAATTCCAGAGTCGCGGATTGCGCTCTCCACCGGCAGGTTGAAGAGGAGGCAGGCCAGACCGTCCTCTTGTCGGAGTCCATTAAAGATGTTTATTGGTTTGGACAGCAATCCCGCTATTTTTGTTTGACTAGTTACGTTGGTCATGGTCAACCTACAAAGTCGTATCAATTTGTTTGGAATGCCGAATTCTCTCATGACATTATATAGTTTTACCTTGGCTATGCTGTCGTAGGCGGCCTTAAAGTCTATAAACAGATGATGTAATGGAATCTTAAATTCCAGACATTTTTCCATCGCCTGCCTAAGGGTGAATATCTGATCAATTGCTGATTTGCCTGGGTTGAAGCCACACTGATATTGACCAATGATGGCTTTAGCGTATGGAGCTATCCGATCTTGTAGGATAGTGGAGAGTATCTTATAGGCGGTACTCAGGAATGTTATACCCATATAGTTGCTGCACAGTGTGATATCTCCCTTCTTATGTATGGGGCAAATTATACCACGACGCCAATCTTCCGGCATCTCCTCTTGCTCCCATGCGTGCACCACGATCTCATGAATTGCGCGATGTAGCGCTGCCCCTCCTTGTTTGATCAGCTCAGCTGGTATACAACTATACCAACAAGATAGTGATCCGAGTCGACGTTGGCACCTCGGTAGGTTCCTACCGTCATCAGGCTCGAGGAAGGGCGGCGATCTATCAACACGTGGTGAATTTGGTTGCGAGTGGCTCCATCAGGTGATACCCAGGTAGCTTTGTGGATACCTTTACGCGGGAACTTGGTACTCGCAAGGACCAAGTTCTTTGATGCTGCCAGTTCGACGACTCGTAGTCCATTGTCATTAGTGTTCTCATGCAAAGTATGGGAACCTGCGTAGTGGGAAAAACCGGCTCCCGACCTATTTTGGGATTGAAATCACCAAGAACGATTTTCACATCGTATCTTGGGCAGGCATTGAGGGCCCGTTCGACGTTCTGGCAGAATTGGTATTTTTCGTCGTCAGGCGACTCCCCTGTAGGTCCGTGAACGTTTATGAGGCTTATGTTCTTAAACTTGCCACGCACGCGAAGAGTGCATAACCTTTCGTTTATTACATTAAAGCCGATAATGACAGGCTTCAGTTTTTGGCTGACTAGAAACCCTACCCTGAGCACATGGTGTTTTTCGTGACAGCTGTAATAAATGTCATACTCGTTTCTTTGAATAACCACACTCCCCGTCCATCTTATTTCTTGCAATCCTGTTATGTCAGCTTTATATTCGGACAGGGCATCAGCTAGCTGCTGCGCAGCTTGAGCTCTGTATAGTGATCGGACGTTTGATGAGAAAATTCTCAAATCGTTTAGCCATTTTCGTTTCCGTGCTCGTCGTCGTGTACCCGGTCCATATCCGAGGCTTGTTAAATTTTCCATAATAGTTTGTTTTTCCGGGCAAGGTTATTAGCCTTGCGCCAACCTTTCTCGGGATGTCGGTGTGTAGTGCTCCAAAAAGCCCTACTACCTTTTTCCCCCATTCCTACATCCAAATCCTAGCTATCTTACGCTAAAACCAAAAAACATATCAAAACCCACAAAAACCCAAACATGATCCAAAATTCGCAATAAACGAATCAAACATTCGTTTATAGCCTAACATTTGCCCCCACGGCATTATTAACCCAAAATCCAAATTAAAATTAAAGTTACAATAAACGAATCTAATATTCGTTTACGTTTCACATTTGCCCCACAGCATCACCCAAATCCAAAAATTCAGAGATCATTATCTCTATCTGAAAATTTTCCATTCAGGAATACAAACAAAAAACCAAAAGCAGATACATTCCCACATCTGCGCAATAGTTTCGTAAGAATTCATTCTTATCTTATGTAAATACAACATCTCGCTCGAAATATCCAAAAATCGAGATTGTTGCACGAAAATGTGTATCTTTGGGATACAATTTTCGACTTGCTTTCCTTTACAAAGGAATAGTAAAACGATCTCCGGGCAGCAGTATCTAAACCCTCATGCCACAGAGCAGCGATTTTTCTAATTCTAGTTTTACATCTGTTGTAATACTCTAATATAAAATCTACAATAAAACTTAAACCAAAATTAAAAATAACTTCTTTTAAATGCTTTGGAAATTGTGTGTTGTCACCAACGCTGGATGATTCTTTTCTTTTGTGTACGAGGACGACTCCAAAAATTGGTACAGGAACCGGTACTGAGGTTGCAGAATATAAGGACGTTATCCCCTAAGTTACGTACTACGAACAATCAAGACGTTGCTCTTCCCTTTGGGCCAGAGGAAGCACGGCAACGACCCCTTGCTGGAGGGTGTTGTGTCAGGAACTATCAACAAAGAGATCTAACGTCCTTTTCAGGACAAGAAAACGCGCTTCCTGAGGAACAACCCCCACAACAGGTGCATGCATTGGGTCACTACCTGGCGGGTGCGATAGTACCTATGGAGTGGTGTCACGTGGAGACTGCGTGTCAACTTGGATTGAATAGGGGCAAGGATCGTCCTGGGCTTCGTCGGGTTGAAAGCTTTTGACTTTGCCTGTATGTTCGCTCCCATCCCTCCATTTGTATTGTACATATTGTATATATTTTTGTTTTTTGTTCCAAAATATTACTTGCACTGAAATAAATATAAGTAATTCTGGTATTAACGTACTCACGGTTTTCGAATCTTATATATATATATATAAACGAATTATTAAATTTTAACACACATCGTTCCTTGCAGGTGGTATTGCTTTTAAAACTGGACAAATCCAGGTTGGCGATCAGCTCCTTGCTATTAATGAGGAGACCGTTCAAGGAATGCCGCTCTCATATGCTACTAAAATGATTCAGAAAATCAACGATACCGTCGATCTTAAGATCCTTCGATCTCTAGATACGCCAAATAACTACGGAGCAGAGTCAGCATCCAATAACCCTCAACCACAAACTCTATACGCTAAAATTCAACGACGACCTCGGAGTCCATCCGGCAGTGACGGTACATCACGATCAAACAGCAAAGACACAATCCATCGCACCTTACACGTTACTCTTTATAAGGATAAAGTTTATGATGATTATGGGTTTTCAGTATCTGACGGGTTATATGAGCGCGGAGTTTTTATTAACCGAATCCGCTCTGGTGGTCCGGCAGACCTTTGTGGTATGCTAAGACCATTCGATCGGATCATGCAGGTAAATCTTGAATAATAGCATTTTTCTCTAAACTTCTGTTGACTTGTGGCTTTAATTCTGCGTAGGTTAACGAAATGAAGACCCAGGACTTCGATTGCTGTTTGACTGTTCCATTGATAGCGGCTGCCGGAGATAAAATTGAACTGGTTATCCAACGAGCTGAATAATTTACAATTTGTGCCTTAATGTTAAGTTCTTCGGATAATTTATTGTAAGGTTTCCTTTTTTTATTCTATTTTGTCATTCAATCGCCAATCCATAGTCTTCGTTATAAATTAAGAAACCAAAGATGGAAGCAACCAAAGAATTCAAAGCAATTCCAAAGAAACAACCAATGCGACAAAGTTAGGTGGTTATAATCCTGGCTAGAAGTCGTTTTATAGTATACTTTTGTTTTATTTTTGTCAACAGAAATAAGTTTTAGATCGTAGGGGTAAGTGAAATGGTGTATGTGCCTAAAGACAACAGTTGGGTAAAACAACAAAAACTATATTTAATGTTTATCTATTCATACGTTTTATTTTAGGCTAAGCATGTTAACCATATGTAACTAATAAAGTATATTAGAGAACTTGCTAAAGTTTTAATTGTAAAAGATATATATTTGTGGCGGCTCAGCACAAACCAGAACATCCACGCAGTAGCCGCAAGCAAAGACTCACACCGAGAGTGGCTTTCCACAAATTAAGTCAAGCACATTCTCGGTCACCCTCGCACACAAGGGAGATTCACGGCTGAATTGATGTGGAGTCGACGCTGCACTACGTGCTTCTCACTCACACGTAGAACGGGAACCGACGCCGGATTTTTCTCGCCAATTTCATGTGACACACACCACATGTGTGTATAATACGCGGGAATACTTTTTCACTTGCAGATCAGCCGCCGCCGCGAACAGACACGCTAAAGGCCGCCACCATTTCCAACCAACCTCGGCAAAAGTGGACGCCACCAGGAGCTTCCCCAGACAAAGCGCTTTAACAGAGCTCCGCCATTTCCCCGGCATCATCAAGTACTACCGGCGGTGTATCCCGCATGCCGCCAGCCTACATGCACCACTCCATGACCTTCTCAAGGGCCTTGCCAAAAGGACAACCTAAACGTGGATGTCCGAAGCGAACCGGGCCTTCCAGTTGTGCAAGCAGGCCATCGCCGACGCAGCTTGTACCACCTTCTTCCGCCTGGGTGGGAACTTAGCGCTGAGAACGGACGCCTCCGACACCGCAATAGGGGTCGCGCTAGAAGAACAATCCAACAACACCAGGCGACCTCTAGGCTTTTTCTCTCAAAAGCTCTCGGACACCCAGAAGCGCTACAGCACTTATAACAGAGAGCTTTTGGCAATATACGCAGCCGTGAAACACTTCGAGAGGATCCTCGAAGGACGAGAATTTACGATCTTCACCAACCACAAGCCCTTGGTCTACGCCCCGACCCAGCGAACACACAAGGCATTATAGCGTTTGCGACGATAGTGAAGAGGGAGTGATTTGAACCGACGCTATCACGGTTAGAATCACTAAAATATAGAACCAAAGCTCAACCCATCAGGCCACTGCCGCGTATGGTAATTCGATTTCTAAACTCAAATACATTCGACTAATGTGGAAATGGTATATTATAGCTATGGTATACGGCTTTAATGGATGTGCTTTTGGTGGTGTTGTTCTTCACTAGTCGTGTGTGTATCTGCTAGAAACGCCACAGCACCTCCGTGCCAAACCAGACACCCCGAGTAGTGCTGCGTTTCAACGCCAAACTGGAGCATGTTCGAGGCGCAGACATCGCAGTAGCCGACGCTCTTTCCAGGACCCACCCCGACGATTCACCTACAGCCATCGACAACGACGCAACTAACAGCAACGCACCGACCGACGAGCCCCCATCGCTACTGGCACGACGCCAACCGCCGAGACGGACACATCATGAGACCCCATGTTTCGCATCCGTATACAGCAATCGGCATGATTATGGTTCTATAGACACGGAGCTTTATGTTACGTGATAGCAGTTTGGATTTCAGAAGTTTACTGACTGCGTGCCAACTAGCGTTCCCGGAGTGTAGTCTTTTGTTAATTTCCTTCGACATTTCGTTACTGGCCGTCAGTATCGTTCCCAGATATTTAAATTCATTAACTTCTTCGAATACCTTGCCTCTGGCGTTTATATGTGTTCCCTGATGTCCACCTGCTCCCCCCGTAATCATGTATTTTATTTTGTCTTCATTTATTTCTAGGCCCACCTCTTCTGCCCCTTGCATGATGATTTCACAGTTTTTAATTACAGTTTCTAGATTATCGCCCAGAACGGCGATGTCATCCGCATATGCGGGCACTTCTGTGACCTCGTTCAGGTATGATCCAAAATAGTATTATGTAAAAAGTATTTGCGTGAAAATTACTGCAAATAATTTTTTTAAAGATGCTTTATTAGAATACCAGGTGTGTGCATAAATTCTTTCCGGTGTAACTAAGACATGGCGCCAGCGAAAAGCACGCAGCGTATTAATTTGAAACATACATCATTTTGTTCATCTGAGATTTAATTACAAATACATACAAGTAGAGTCGGTCAAAAACTGGTGTCTTTGTTTTATCGTTCAGTGATCATGTCGAGTTTTACGCCTGAAAAGAACAAATGCGGCACGCATTGTTTTTCCTATTTAATCAAAAGAAAAAGCTGTTGACGGTCATCGTTTGCTGGTAGAAACATATGGTGAACACGCTCCATTAATTAGAACATGTGAGACATGGTTTCGACAATTGAAAAGTGGTGATTCCAATGTGAAAGACAGTGAGCGCTTTGGTAGACCACAAAAATGTGAAGACGAGCAATTTCAGGAGTTATTGGATGATGACCCAACTCAAACTCAACGGCAATTAGCTGAAGCATTACATGTGTCACAAGACACTACCAACAGGCGTTTACGAGCAATGGAGAAGATCAATAAACTCGGCAAATGGGTCCCACATGATTTCAATGAACGTCAAATGGAAAATCGCAATGTCACTTGTGAACTGCTGCTTCAACGCCACGAAAGGAAATCATTTTTGCATCGAATTGTGACGGGTGACGAAAAATGGATTTATTTTGAAAACCCGAAGCGGAAAAAATCGCGGCTTTCACCTGGCGAAGCCAGTCCTTCGAAAACACCAAGGCCAAATCGCTTCGGCAAGAAAACCATGCTCAGTGTCTGGTGGGACCAGTGCGGTGTTGTGTATTATGAACTCTTGAAGCCCGGCGAAATCGTCAATACACAACGCTATCGTCAACAAGTGACTAATTTAAACTACGCATTCATCGAAAGACGACCGGAACGGGCTAGACGACATGGCCAAGTTATTTTGCCACACGACAGTGCGCCGTCGCACAAAGCAAAACTAGTGAAAGACACCTTGAAACCGCTTAGATGGTGCATCCTTCTGCACCCGCCCTACTCCCCAGACTTAACGCCATCTGAATATCCCCTTCGCATCAATGGGGCACCCATTCGCAGAGCAGCACTTCAGCGATTTCGAGGTAGTTGGAAAATAGTTCGACGAATGATTTGCCGCGAAAGACAAGCAGATTTTCCGGCATGCTATTCATAAATTACCTGAAAGATGGGCGAAATGTGTAGAAGCAGATGGCCAATATTTTGAATAAATAAAAATTAATTTTCCTAGAAACCTGCGTATTTTTTTTGTCAAACAAACCGGAAGAAGCGTATGCATACACCTGATATATATACGTTATATAACATCATCATCATCATCGGCACTAGAACCGGAATCCCGTCTTGGCCTTATTTAACAAGTCACGTTCTATAACATGCCTGTAAAAATGGTTGGGAGAAACACTTGAGCATCTTTGGGAGCTCGGCTGATCGACCCGGTCGAGAAAAAAAAATAGTATCTCAGGGCGCTAACTCTGCGCTATAGGTTCGCCTTTCCTGAGAGAAGTAAATTAAAATAACAAAACTAACTGAACACTAGTTTGCTATTGTCAATTTGGGTTACGCTAGAAACTATGTTGTCAAATTGAAAAACAGGATTTCTAAAATTGTACTTTATTTTTTGTATAAAAAACTGGCTTATTCATTGTTGTTTCAAGACTATAACTTGAAGATTTTAGAGTAGATTGTAGCTCTTTGCCAACGTCGAGTCGCATCACTATCTTGTTGGTACTGTTTTCCGAGCGCGTATTGCATCCATGGATCAGGTTCGAATCAACACGGCTGCTTTGCGCAATGAGAATACCAGCAACACCTTTGGTCACGCGTTAGGACTCGCCCTCGGGGAGCTCGACGGAGGGAGAGTAAGTCCTGGGGCCAGAATGCCGGGCGTAGAAGAGAAATGGACACGCCTTAAGAATACTGTCATTAGTACTGCCAACTCCATCTTAGGCAGTAGTCGTAGAGATCGGAGCGACCGGTTTGATGATGAGTGCAAACTAGCGACTGAGCGTAAGAATGCTGCATACCGGGCCATGCAGCAGCCTATTAGGACGTGGGTATGCATGGAGAAATAAAAAGAGCTCAGAAGATCTGAAAAAAGACCACAGACAAAGAAAAGTGCCTCGGAAAAGAACCTTGTCTGTAAAATAGAGAAAGGTAGAGAGCGAGGTCCGCACCAGGCGCAGAAGTTCTACCAAATAATCCGCAATATGACGCGGTACACATCACGCTGCACTTACTGCAAGGATAAAAAGGGGTAATCTGATCACCGATCTTGACGGCATTCTGGAGCGATGGGAAGTGGACTTCAATGAATTGCTAAATGGTCAGCCCATAGAAGAATTGGAGGCTCCACCAATGTAAGATCAAGACCAAATGCTGCCGCCACCAAGTATTGAGGAAACATTAAAAGCCATAAGACAGATCAAATCAAATAAAGCCCCTGGAGCTGGTGGCATACCAGATGAGTTGATCGAACAAGGAGGGACAGCGTTACATCACACAATTCATGAGATTATGGTGCACGTATGGGAGCAATAGAACATGCCGGAAGCCAGGCAGATCAGAGATTGATCAGATATTCACTCTTAGGCAGGCAATGGAAAAATGTCTGGAATTTAATATCCCATTATATCATCTATGTATAAACTTTCAGGCCGCCTACGACAGCATAGCCGGGGTAGAACTATATAATGTCATGAGAGAGTTCGGAATTCCAAACAAATTGATACGACTATGTAGGTTGACCATGATCAACCTAACTAGTCAAGTAAAAATAGCGGGGTTGCCGTCCAAACCAATAAACATATTTAATGGACTCGACAAGGGGACGGTCTGGCCTGTCTCCTCTTCAATCTGGCGTTGAAGAGCGCAGTCCCAGACTTTAGAATTACAAATAGAGGGATTATTCTCACCAAGTTCTGCCAGATACTTGCCTACGCAGATGACGTCATCGATAGATTCGATTCGGCTGTACAGGAGTCCTTCATCTAGATCGAGCAGGCGGCACAAAAACTGGGACTGAACATTAATTAGGGAAAAACTAAGTACATGGTGGCAACTTCTGCGAAGAGAAGACCTAACGTTGGTCAAACTATCAAGGTAGTGGACCACGAATTTGAAGTAATGCAATCGTTTAACTATTGTACCTTGGGTTAATAGTAGCAGCCGATAACAATATGGAAGAAGAAATACGCGGACGGCTGATCAAATCCAACAAAGCCTACTATGGTCTATCAAAGCTCTTTAAATCCCGAAATTTATTCAGAACATCCAAGCTGCTACTGTACAAGACCATGGTCTTACCAGTACTCATGTATGGATCCGAGACCTGGGGGCTCAATAAAAGGCACTCTTACTTTTAGGCCGCGTTCGAGAGAAAGGTCTTAAGGAGAATTGTTGGTCCCGTATGTGAGGGAAGACGATTCCGGAGACGCTACAACCATGAGTTGTACGCGATCTATCTTGAAGCTAATGTTGTCAAGCTCGGTAGACTCCGCTGGGTGGGATACCTAGCTCGAATGAGCGAAGAGAAGCCTGCCCGGACAGACCTTGTCTGCGATGGAGGGATGGCGTAGACCAGTTCGCCCAGATCCTGGGAGTGCCAAACTGGATGACATCGGCTGGAAATCAGGACCGGTGGAGAGATCTGTTAAATAAGGCCAATACTGAATCCCGGCTGTAGTGACGACAATTATGATGATCTAGCTCTTCGTGTTTTAAAGTATCAACAAATCATAAAGGAAACTAGGTACGAGTAAAAGCAGCTGTTGAAAGCCTCCAACATGCACATGATTGCAGCTTAACAAATGCAATTATCTGTAATCCATTAATATTTGTTTTGTTATTTTCATTTTAAGTAATCGATGAACAGTAAAAATTGTCTGTCTATATCTATTAATATTTGACTTCGGTGGCTATAAAAAATGAACTTCAGACCTTAACAGTTTGTTAGATGCGAATGAAATTATCAGTTATTGATGTTTTTGTAATTTTCTTTTTAATGAATCGAAGAATCGTAAAAATCGTCTGCATTTGTCTATTATTATTTGGCGACTATAAAAAATGAACTTTAAACCTAGCAGTTTGTCTCAGGACGACTACGTGAAATGTTTTACTCGTGTTTTTAATTCTCCTAGATTACAGTGCTTCCAGCGTTGGCTCGTTGAAGGCCGAATAACGATTTTATTTATTTCTTTTTTTTTTGTCTTTTGCGTCGCGGATCTGACTTTTTTATGCGCTCCTCTAAATCACTGTCAGTGATTTATGTCTACGGAAAACAACTGCTTGATAACGTTTTGACAACATCGTCTCAGCGGTGTTGGTGTTTGTATTGGACATCAAAATACGTACGTAAATTAGGATCACGGAAAGTTCTAGAACATCTGGTATCAAGTAAAATGCGTGATACATGAGCTATTTACTCTATTGAATCTGCATTGTTGTTATTCTGCTAGAGTCCAATCATTATGGTAATTAATAATTGAGAAACTATAGTCAAGTCTGGTGTCCGTTGCGAAGTTAAGGTTATAACCTCCTGTTTAAGTTTTCTTAAGCTCTTGTAATGCATGTGAGAATTTTTAAAATTTGCGGATAATAAAAGTTCGCTTTTCTGTTTTTCGCTTTCTGAAAACTCAGTTACAAGTGTAATAATTGAATGGCTTTACCCTTAAGTTGAGAAAATCATCGTTTGAAGTCATGCCTCACATCCCATGGATTATCTTATATTGTATATTAATTACCTGTAATGAGTTATCGCTGTTTAAAACATGATACTATCAAAAAATCTGTCAAAATTAGATCGGTGGTAATTGTGGTGGCTATAAAAAATGACTTTTTTGTAAATATACTTCTTCCATATTACGATTTTGTCGGTTTTCCAATAGGGGCGATCAGTTTTTATAATTCAATATAATACAAAATATTCGAGATAAAACGAAAAAAAATCGTTGCATGTAGTTTTCCATGACGGATTGCCAAACCAAACTTTTTTTTCTATGCTTCTCTCAGGGCAAGGGAACCTATAGCGCCGGCACGACGCCCCGATCTGCCACCAAATAATCGTTGCACTTTTTTTTGAACAATTGCAGGTTCTAACGCTCCGGAAACACTAGCGCGGGGAGAGAATGCCACAGCAATCACTGTGCAAACGTCGTCAGGATCACACGAAAGCGGGCGGTCGTGAAGAAACAAAACGAAAAGGATTATATGAGTAACACGTTAAGTATGAACGCGCGAACGGTGTTTACGTGTGAGCGCGCGTGCGTGCGCGAGTCCACAATCTATTTGTCCTTCACGCAATAAAAAAAAAAAGAGCGGAAAACGAAAAAGGTAGAACAACAAAAGCAGGCCGCGAAGACAAAGAAAACTCGATAAGCTAAGGAAACTCAACAACGGGAATTTTGTCAACAGCAGGAACCACATCAACAGTAGTAACCACATCAACAGCAGCAAGCACATCAACAGCAAGAATCAAATCAGGGGCAGGAACCATCTTACCAGGTGCCAGTCAAAAAAAAGGAGGAAGTACCTCCTATTTACATTAGTTACATGGAGACAAAGGATCTCATAAAGTTGAGTGAGGTGACATAGAAAAATGTTAAAACAAAACGGATAAATAATTTTAAGATTAGATGATTACAAGGACGAAGATTCCGGAGGGAAACCAGAGTCTGGCCAGTTGGGATCAGGGTCTCCAAGTTACCGGAAGGCTTAACCTTTCCGTAATTGTTTTTTTTTTTTTTTTTTTTATAAAAAAAATGTTGTCTATAACTATGTGTTATCAACGTCCGCTGTTTGGGTCTTATCCGGATGACCACGTGGGTAGCACGTGGTTGAACAGCTTTTCGCAGCCCTCCCCTGTATGGGTAGGGTCTCCGGGCGAGTACCTGCCGCCGTATCGACCTTAACAGGTCCCTTTGGCACGTCTCCCCGTTCGGCTGCCACATGCTCAAATCTTCCCGTCCCATTGTTGACAAATTGAATGGAGAATGGCACGGGATTTGCGGTCGTTCGGGGAAAAACCAAACAACCACCCGGCCCGTCTACCTTACAATTCCGAGACAGGAAGTCGTACCCCAACAATCCGTCTTCTTCCAAACCCGGCAAGGAGTCTACTATTTGGAAACTGCAGGGAATCTCATGGTACAACTTGAAATTCCCAGTGCAGCATCCCCTCGACTTGCCTTTGACAAACAGCGCTTGGAGCGTTGTAGATTTATGCACATCCATGCCATACCCAGGATGGAGTGCCTTCAGCCTCAACAGGCTGATCTCAGCGCCGGTGTCCACGATTAGGCGCGTAGAGTTCCTACGGCCAATGTCTAAAGGAAGAGCGACAATCGGGACCTGAGTCGGCGAAAACTGAGAACAGCTGGAGCTGGGATGCGTTTCTAGTGCGGTCGGGTAGGATCTTGCCGACCCGACCTTGGGGAGTTTCCCGAACTCTCCCATTTTGCCTTATGTCGACACTCTGCCGCCTTGTGTGTGTGTCGACCGCAAAACTCGCACAATGTTCCACTCCTCCGTTCAGGAATGTTCCGCCCGGGAGTCCCACTGGACTCCGAACTAGCAGAACTGGAGCTATTCTTTCTGCCCACTTTGGGCCCAATGCGCCGGGGCCACCATTCCCGGCTCCCCGCGCTGCCTGATGCGGCGTCATGCCTCGCATCCGTTTTTGAGGACTTCGAGTCCATGGAGTTGGGTCGCTTACCGCCACCGCTCGACACGGAGGACTGTCGCCTATTATCCTCACCTACTTTCCGGGAATCCATACTCTGCGCGCGACTATTACCGGCTTTCCGATTTCGCCGACGCTGTCCCCGACGCCCTCTGCGTCTATTTCTCGCGCTAGCCCCAGTTTCCACACGGGTGTCCTGCTCTCGGCTCTCAACAGGTGCTGTTCCGGCGTGCCGCTTGTGGGGAGAACCCTGGGAACCCTGTTGTTGTTCCCACCTTTGCCTGTATTCGCACCAGCGCAAGCTATGACCTTGTTGGCCACAAAACTCGCAACAGCACCGGACGCTGAATACTCTTGGGCCTGATGTCGCCGGCCCGCCGCCCGTAGACGGGGGCTGCGGCTCTGGTAGGGCTCTCCGCTGAGCCTGCGGCCGCTGATGGTGCGGCCCATGCCGCGCAGTTCCGCCCTGCTGTCCACCACCCCTGTATGGGGTTCGGGAACCGCGCGTCCTCCTCGGACGACCCGGGCAGTCCACTATGTCGTGGCCATACCGCCAACACTCGCGACAGAAGGGAGTGTTTCGTCTTTGTAGACACTCGTCGTATACGTGACCCCTCAGATGGCAAAAATTGCATATGGTCTGGGATTCCAGGGGGTGCGCCGATCGACTAACTGGATCCCTGAACGGATTGTCGCGGCCCGATCGATCCTGAGGCGCATACGTCCCCTGAGCCAAGCTCTGCGACTCTCTACTCCGGCTCAAGGCACGCACGGCATTTGACCACGCTCCCTCGCCAGAGGAGGCCGGAGCATAGGCACCAGCATCCGTGCGATAATCATGGGGTCCGTACGACCGCTCCCGAGCAAAACCATCCTCCTCCCGTCGACGACTATATGGCTCTTCGCCAGGCAACACGAAAGACACCGCCCGGGGGTCCAGATTCGATTAAACCGGCGCCGGCGCCGCGGTACAATCCCTAAAAGTGGAGGAAGGGCCATCTATTAAAGTTAAAGAGCTTCCTGGTCCTACATCTAATGATTCTGACGCTCGATCGGCGATTCCGGGCCGCGCATCCCCAAACAGGTCGTCCTGCCTCAACATCTCCCTACGAGCTCGCTCAAATCCGGTTAGGTGGTCCACCAGGCTTCGAAAAGGGACATTACCCAACGTGAGGAGGAAGTGCTTTAGTCCTTCCTCCCTCAGACCCCTCTCTGCGCCCAGCTGCCTCCTCGCGCCGTACCACGGGCCGCTTCACTCGGGAAACGAAACTTGTGGCATCCTCGGAAGGAAGTTGTCGCATTTTGGAGAGTTGTGCACACAACTCCTCATACGACACCCGGGGTTCGTAGGCCTCTCTGAGACGCTGTTCCGCTTCGAGGAAGGTCGTGGGTGGTCTCTCCTCGAACATTCGATAGCCCTCGCCGCTCAGCCTAGAGGGCAGCCACCGGAGGAAGGTATGTTCCTCTTCCACCGCCAGCCCATCCAAGGTCCTTCTACAGCCCTTGAGAAACGAAGAGAGTCTCTCGGCTGTATCCGGGCCTTCCTGCCCCGAAAACATGGGGACCGCCTTCGACACAAGGTCGAAAACCCTATCTGTGCCCAACATGGTCCGTACAGGACATGGTTGCGGGCCCAGTTTAAAATATGAGGGCATCGGCGTGTCCTCCATGCTCCCAACAGGCTGTTTGCTGACGGTGGGAGGGGGCCTCGTTGGCGATCGCTCGTCCACAAATTCATCCCGCGAATCGTGGAATGCCTCCGGATCCACCTCGTCAACCGGTGGCTCGGAAATAGTTTCGGTCCGCGCCCGGGCAGGGGTGCCCTCTCGGACATCTCTTTGACGCTGCCTTGTCTGCATCTGCAGGCCGTCTACTAAACCTCACTATCACCGATACCGAAATCAATCTCGGAAACCCCGCGGAAAAAAGCAACCTCGTCGCCGACAGCACCAACCAACAGAAAGGGTGTGAAAAACAAAAAGGAACACAATTCCCACAACAAACAAACAAACACTTTCAAAGGGGGACAAACAACAACGACACCGCCCAAGAAAGGGGAGAGAGAGAGAGAGAAAAGGAAAATAACCCGGAAATGAAAACAAAAAAATTTTCAACTCGACGATGTAGCAATAACACCAAAAATATACACAACAAAAATACACGCGCAGCCGAAAAGGAAAGGAAAACAGAATCCCGGCTCCAAACAAAAAATTTCGTTGGACAAACCAAAGTTAACAATCAATATTACACCATTCATATGAGCAAGAAAAGCAAAAAAGAGAAAAAAAATTTCCATTACAATGAATGAATGAATGAGATACAAGATTCGCACTTAACACTAACAATAAATAAATAGCAGTAGTGACTAGTTTATAAAAACAAAGAAAAAGAAGAAAAAAAATTTTTTTATCTAAAAAAAATTTATCTAAATTTCTCCGTTGCCCGCCACTCTGCAATTCATCCAAAGCACGATGGAGCACCGGAATTCAGTATTTGGTGCAGCTGAACAATCCCGATCGCCTCGGCGAACAGTAAAATTAAATAATCAAACTTGCCGTGGTCCCTCCGGAAGATCCTGTCCGCAGCGCCAGTTTGTGACAGTTTTCGTCTTTGCCACAGAAAATCAATTCTAATTTAATTTTACCTGTAATCTTGGTGTCAGGAATGGTCAGGAATGTACAGTGTTCCCGCTCTCGGCCAGATTAGTCCTTTCAATGGTGAATGATTTAGTTAGAATCCATAGATCATATATTGAAGCTCCTCTATTTCCATGGGCACCATTGAAACAATTTGGTATTTTAGAAACAGCTCTCCAGGTCAGTGATCAGCATTTAATTGCAAATAGATGTTCGTGACACTGTACAAAAAATTATAGTTGATTGTTTTTGCACGTTCACACTCGGGTCAGATCTGAGTCAGGATTTATATGAAGGGTAAATTTTGGCAACCGAATCATTTGAAAGAATCTGACACTGAGAACTTTAATTCATTATGAGATATATTTAAAATTCTTCAAACAATTTTAACACTTTTGGGAATCTAGTGTATTTTTGAAAACACTCTTATTATTTTTTAATTTTCTAGATTTACTTTTAATTTTAAACCAAAAAAGGCACGGGCTTCTTTCTTTTCCTTCCTCAAGCAAATTCTCTACCGGAACGACGAACAACCGTCTTTCTTCCTTTCTTTCAAATCAACCGCAAAAACGGAATTCCAAAACCGTATATCAAAAACATTGACCTGTTCTCTCTCTCGCTCCCCGTCAACGTCCACTTCGAAAACCGAATTCGAACTCGAAGAGCCGCACGATCCACACCCGAATCGGGGCGTGTTCGAAAACTCACTTGTGGATCGCGCAACTCCTCCACCACCTTACCATCATAACATTTTAAAACAAATTATATTAAAATTACAAATTATCGAATGATGGTGGTGGCGGAAACCGTACGTAACACATGCTTGTGGCGGCTCAGCCAAACACCACGGTTCGCTTTCCTAAAAAACCCCCATAACTTCCGCCCAATCTTTTAATTTCACTAATGCAATCGCATTAGCACCTTAAATACTCCACGTATTAAAGCAATCAAATTTATATAACCTAAAAGTCCTTGGAAAAGAAAACTTACCTTTCATGCATCTCTTCGCATACAATTCCTGTAAGATTTCTTTTTACCTTATCAGAAATCTCAAACCAATTTGGCACCTTCAGTGCCAAGCAAATCCCCCTACACGAATTCCTGAAAACAAGATGATTTGGTTTGCATACAATGTAACCATCATAACGGGGACCATACACATTACGTCGCCTATTCCCGTCCTCACCAAGTGTATCATAAATCACCATACATACACATTGGCCGGCGACCTACACTCAGAAGACCAAAATAAATATACGCATATCGCGTCTCTTGGCACCAATTAAATCCTACGGCATAACCAAATGCAAATAGGTATAGTATACTTACCCTTGGCAGCGGTGCAATAAACACCAATTCACGGTAATCTAGCTAAAACCCATTAGCACAAGTCCACATTGCATTGCCGCCTATTTATTTAGCCGCATTGCACATCTCAGACAAAGACCCAAACGTTCCCTTTGTCTTTTCATATTTCGGGATCTGCTTCTCATCAGCAGCAGTATAAGCAAACACAAACCCAATTAGCATCCAATGAGATTCGGCTTGTTTGCTTAGCCGAATTCACTTCTCATGGATGCACATTTTCCCTTTCTTTGCTTAGATACGTTCTCATGGTGTGTCCCATGACAGTACCCATGTACACACATACATGTGTACTACCAACGATCTTCACCCCAAACGATTGAATATCTTCGAGTCCATTTCCATCCGCCGACCACGCTGGTCGCGTTCCACTCCCGCTCACCGCTGCGCACCGAGACCCGATATATCCCGGAGTCGCGAATTTAAATCCCCGAGTGATAACTAAATAATTCTTACTTTTCTGTATAAACAGTAGTTATTTTCTTGAAGAAAGCTAAGATTCAACCTTCTTGGTTCACATTTAATGTATGAAAGTACTTTCGTAAAGTTGTGAACTCATAACAACCATCGGACGTGTACGCGTGATATCAGTGTCTTATTAGATTAATTTACGATTTCAATCTGTAAAATTACGAATTAATATAACAAAATAAATGCATCAAAACACTTGGATACATCTAAATCAATAAAAGAACATTTCCTAAAGACAACATCTAGTGTTTCTTTTTTTGTGCTGCAGTTTCCTGGGTGTTGTCGTTCATCCTTACGCGTTTGTGAACAATTAACTTGGTGCTCTTTTGTTGCTGATGTAGTGCTCTACAAAGTACTACCATCTCCTTTCTCCACACATACATCCAATTTCCAACACCTACAGGATGATTCAAACAAATCAATCACCCAAATTCAAAAATACAAAATCCCGATAAACGAATCAAATATTCGTTTATCATCCATACACCCAATTTCCAGTAATCCCCAAACAAAAGCAAACATGGTAAATTGAAGCAGATGTTCAATTTCCATGCTCATGTGTCCGAGAATTCGCCTAACCCAATTCTTATCTCAAAAAACAAACACACAACTCTAGCCCAAGTATCTAAATCGAGATTTTACTCTGAATTCGATCTCTTCGAAATACAAAATCTCGATTTGGTTGCATTTATAAGGGTGATGAATTTCAGATTCGAGGATCAGTCGTGATTGGCGTTCGAGATGTAAGGACGCCAATAAGCAAAGTTTAAAACTATATTTGTCTCAATCTTTGTAAAATGAAGCAGTCGTTAAAAATAGTTTTGTTTGTTTTGTTATTGCAATTTTAAATTGAAGACACGAACGACAAGGAGAGTGAGTGTTGGCTGATCCAATTTTACATAGAAAACGAGAATGAGCATCGGCTGCTCAACTTTAAATCGAAGGCGAGAGCAGGTCTCGTTTTTCAGCAATCGGTTGTCACTCTTCCCGGAGGCCCCGGAAGCACGGTGGCGACCGCAACGGGTCCCCTCAGGAGCGGTCTAAAGAGATCCCTCATCCTTTTCAGGACAAGGAAGCACGCTCCCCGAGAGAAGGATCATAACACTGTGATAAAAGGTGGAACAATCAGTGATTCACGGTGAACAGTGTGTGGGGACGGAGTAGAACCCTGTGCCGTACGCCGGCACCACGATTTCGCCCCCCAACATGCTCCTCAAAGGAGTTGGTCCTTCCTTTACTCCCGAAGAGGTGCTCGAACAACTAAAAAGATTCGAAAATGATATCTTGAAATTTACGGGTGTGAAACCATTTTCTACAGTAAATTCTAGAAATCGCAACCGTAAGTTGCCTTTCTTCATTGTGTCTCTAAGTCCCAATAGTAAAATTGATCGACTGAGATATATTAAATACATTAATCATCAAACAATAAGTTGGGAGAGAAGAACGCTTCAGCCATGTGGCAGCGAATTGCAATATGCATTTCAGATGCGTCAAATTCCTAAATAAGCATATCATTGGAGAATGCTTATTGGGCAAAGAACAGCTCCCGGATCGGAATAAACTATCCTGTGTCCTCTGTAACAACACAGGTCACTCAGCCCTAAGTACCAACAACTAAAATCAAAGTTGGAAGTCAGAAAGAAGCAAGCTGAAGAAGAGAAACGAATGAAAACTCGCTCTCACTACAAGTTCGTGGCACCAAGTGTGTCATACGCCCAAATGGCAAGTGGAGTAAAAAATGCACCAATCTTAGAACAATCACGCAATATCATTAAAACGCCTGCTCCACAGGCACAAACTGATTAAACACAAATATTACTCTCCACACAAGGTGTTACGGACCGACCTTGAGTCCAGGTCCCCCCAACATCCACTAATCCCCTTTCGTTAGTTTCCCCTCTTTACCTGTAAACGGAGAACAACTCGCCAAGTAGTTAATTTGCATAAACTACTTTATGCAAATTCTACTTGGCAGAGAAAATAATAAAAACCGGCGTTGGCGTCGATTAAAAAAACTAAACGTCAACGGCGAAAATAATAATATTTTCATTCGACGTTAAACTACGCTCGAGGCTAGGATACTTTACCATTAGTAACTTCGATTTGACCAACCGAAAGCTGATCAGGGGAGCAACAACACAACGCCCCTGCAACGAGCCAGCGGACCACAACAACAACAACAGCACAGCGACCGCTCAACGGTCGCACAAACTTAATCACAGTAAGTCCCCTTCTTACTTTAATTGCCTATATTATTATTACTAAATTGGACATAATAACATAACAAAGGACAGTTTTCTGCGTTTGATAAAAAATTCGAAAAGATCAACAAAAAAAAACTGACGAAACAAGTGGCTCGAACTGACATTATCTATTCGACCCTGTTTCCAGATGAACCCGCACTTTAATCATAATGTTCACTGCGGCTGAATTAACTCTAAAAATTATTGCTGTGAATGTTAATTCACTAATCCGCATGGAAAGAAGGGATAATCTGAGCAATCAGCTGGAAACTGAACGCCCAGATTTGGTTTTGGCTAGCGAAACTAAGCTAAACCAAAGGCACAAATTGGGCTACCCAAATGATAAAGTAATGACACAAGATCATCCAAATACCACTCAGCGGGGCCGGGTCGCTGTGTTAGTTAAAAATGATCTACAACACAAAGTCGTTTACAGTTGAAATGTATACAAGTTCCAGGTACGAGAAGCCTGCATTATAGATATTCCTTTGAAAAGTCAAAGGCATCTATGTGGTCCTCTGCTTATGCTCCCGCAGTGTCCCGCAATGAACTTGATACCATTTTTCGAAGTCTCAAGTTAGACTCGGAAAATAATTATTTCTTTGTGGCGGGAGATCTTAATTCCAAGCACAGTGCTTGGGGTAACCTTATCACAAACACAAGAGGCAATGTGTTGTTCGACTGGTGGCAAACAAACGCTATCGAACATAAACTAGAATTGTACGCTACAAGTACAACCTCATATCCAAGAAGATAGTCCTTCTTAGGTTTACTGTTGCTGGACGAGCGAATGCAAACATTAGATACGGATCTAACTGCTCGAAATTGTCTTCGCACAATCGAGTAGAATAGCGATCACTACGGATTTGGCGCCGTAATACATGTCCCAAACGAACACACTACTTGAGCAGTATAAATAGACACATTCTTTTTATTTCGGAAAAGCACACTGGTCGCGCTTTGATCGGATAAGAAAAAAAGAATTACGCTCCAATGGCATAGATCCACCAAATTGATCATTATCTTTCGACGATGAACAACATTGTTACTACTAAAATGAATCGTTCTATCCCAAAAGTGTCTCACTCCGAGAGCCATACAAACCGATACAGACACTCAAAGATCGACGATCTGTATAGGCAAAAGAGTATTGTGCTCTCTAAATTAACCCTAAACCGGTAAACTGGGGGTATTTACATCCCAGACGTTTTTAAATCTCCCGACGAGAAACAATTTACTTTTACAACATGGGACCCTGATCATAATTCAATTTCAGGGAATTCAGTGACGATAATCTGTCAATTGACATTAATGCCAATGGTGGGGTTAATAGCCTTTTAATCACAAGGGAAGGAATCCAGAGTATCTTCGACTCATTACGAAGCAAAAAGTCAGTGGGAATAGATGGAGTACCTAACATCGTACTCAAGAACCTGCCCCCAAAGGCAATAGATATATACACGGTCCTGTTTAACAACGCGTTGAATAATGCATATTATCCCGCGCGTTGGAAAACGGCTATCATTCAGCCCATCCCAAAAAAGGGCAAAGACTGTACAAACCCATGAACATGCGTTCGATAAGTTTACTCCCAAGCATCAGTAAAGTATTTGAAAAAATCATTAACAAAGCTCTGCTAAAATGGGTAGACGACAATAGCATTATTCCAAATAACCAGTTTGGCTTTAGGGTGGGTCATGAAACCACACATGCCGCAGCTAAACTGGTCTCCGACATACAATGGAATAAATGTAGGAACCAATGCACAGGTGCCTGTCTGATCGACTTGGAAAAAGCCTTTGATATCGTCTGGATCGAAGGGTTGTATTACAAACTGGTCAGACATGGCATACAAAAGCCTTTACTATATGTACTTTACGATATGTCAAAGGACAGGAGGTTCGTGGTCAAAAGTGGTAATGTGACCTCTAATAAAACGTATAATATCAAGAATGGCTTGCAACAGCGTGCGGTACTCTCTCCGATTCTTTTTAACATTTACATTAGCGACTTATTAGATGCGACGATCTCATAATTTACAGAACAGCTCCGAAAGTTGAGATCATAAATAGTTTAATACAGCGAGACTTCAACAACGTGCAGCGCTACTGCGATGACTGGAAACTTAAGATCAACTTCCAGAAATGTGAAGCCATCCTATTTAGAACCCCATTATATAAAGCCACGAACGACACAAGGAAAAACTGGCGAAAGCTAGTTATCGTGGGACCGCATGGAGATAAACTGGAAACCAAGAGTTTAGTTAAATACCTTGCCATCTGGCTAGACCAATATCTGTATTTCAACAGACATGTAGAGGCTGCTTTGCTCAAAGCGAGGAAAACTTTTGCTAAGACAGGGAGGCTATTTCACAGTAGCCAACTTGACAGCAGGGTAAAAGTCATATGCTACATGACGCTAATCAGGCCAATGCTCATATATGGTTGGGCAGTATGGTTCAACATAGGTCCAAATTTGATGGAAAAGATTCGGGTGTTCGAAAGGAAGTGTCTCAGAAGTTGTCTCAGATTATATCGAACACCGGAATCGGAATACAAAAAGTACTACTCAAATGAGACTTTATATAATGAAGCCTGCATAAATAGGGTGGATAATTTTATGATTAAATTAATCAGAGAACATATTGCGAGAGCAATAAGCTCGTCCAATGACCTAATTTTCGGGGCTTATTATCCAAATACCCTGTACTATGAGAACGTGCGTCGCAACGGTTTTGTTCCACCAGAGGCGTTCCTTGATTTGGACATGAAAGGGCTTATACAGGATAGATCCGGAATTCCGCTGATCTATCATGTAAGTAGATCATCCGTAGACGGGCGATTGTGCTACGACCGGGAAGTGACACGCACCGAAGCAGAGCTGTTGCGCTTCAGTAGGGCTATCTCCCACAGAGACCGGGACGATAGTATTAGACAGCGTCAACAGTTCTGGTGGTTGAATGGCATATAAAGACCTGGATACCAAAGTCGGTATAGAATCACACTATCATCAGCTAGCTTACATAGACTTAGCTTTTCTAGAATTAGGGTAGTATAAGATTTAAGTAAAGTTAAGCTAAGTAATTTTACATAAAATTAAAAAAAAAAAAAAAAAACAAAAAAAGGTAAGTTAAGTAAGTTAAATTTTAAGAAAAAAAAACAAAAAAAATTGACAAAGTTTTTCAAATTTTTCTTTGTCTTTCAAATAATTATAAGTATTGCCACAAAGTTCTGTCGCCGAAAGGCAAATTATACAAATATTAAGTAATGTTTAGCTTGTAGCGTCTCCGAAGGACCAGTAAGTTATTATATAAGATATTTAAGCTAGAATTTAAGCATTTTTTGTCTAGCCTTTAATTTAGAAACTAAGAATATAGAAAGAAAATAAAAAAATGTTTAAAAATGAATGATAATTCATTCATCATTAAAAAGTAGAGAGACACACTTTCAGCTCCAGTCGCTCACGCATGCTTGACTAGTAAAGATTAAAGGTGCAAATGGGGTAATCCCAGTTTACCGGATTAAGTTGACTAAAATATGTTTACCGGTTTACAGTTATAACTGCTCTACAGACAATTCAGCGATCCAAATAGCCAGGAAATAAAAACAATTAAGTCACTAATTAAAAATCTTCAAAAACTGATCTGTGACAATTGTAGATCAGTAATTAATGAAGACTAGAACAATAAAATTCAAGCCATCAAAGCTAGCGAATATGTTCCCATTAATAAATAAAGTCTTTCGAAGGAAAGATTATAATGACATGTCTGCGAGTTCCGCGGACTCCCGAGAATTGTCAAACTCTGCTGAACGCAGGACTTACCCCGGAACACATCAACTCTAACGAAGAGTTCATAGTAGTCGAGGACCCGCAAAAAAAGGCGAACTCAATTGGTGCTTGTTTCGAAGCAGTGTATAGATTGAACGAATCGGGTCATTCTAACCTTGACTTGGAAAATAGGGCTCCCCAAAAACATATTTCGCTACCCAATGAACTTAACAATTGGCGTCTCTTAAGTCGAAGTTTCAGTTTCTTTAGTGAAAATAATAGAGTGGATGCCCCTCCTTGAAATATAAATACTAGTATATTTATACACAAGGATGAACTGACGGACATTCTTAGATCGATTAAGAACAAAAAATCTTCTGGAATAGATAGTATTCCAAACATTGTTCTAAAGCATTTATCTCTCGAAGTAGTGAAGGTTTACACTATTTTGTTCAATAACGCTCTAAATAATGCATATTATTATCCAATCCAATGGAAATCTGCAGTAGTCCATCCCATCCCCAAAAAGTGCAAGAACAGGAGCAATCCAGCCAATCTTCGCTCGATTAGTTTGCTTCCGAACATCAGCAAGGTATTCGAGAAAATTATAAATAAAGCATTGACTAACTGGTGTGAGGAAAATGGTTTTATCCCGAACAACCAGTTTGGTGATCGCTCGCATCATGACACAGTTCATGCCGCGACAAAACGTGTTTCCGACATACAGTGGAACAAGGCGAAGCGACAATGCACAGGGGCCTGTTTGGTTGACTTTGAAAAGGCTTTCGACACCGTATGGTTAGAAGTGCTTGTATATAAGTTATCAAATTTAGGTACGCCCGAATATTTATTATACATTATCTACGATATGATAATGCGTAAACAATTTGTAGTGAAATGTGCAGATATAATCTCTAACAAAACGGCTTACAACAGGGAGCTGTGAACTCTCCTATTTTATTTAACATTTACACTAGTGTTCTAGTGGGTTGTCTTAACCTCGCAATTGCGTACGCCGACGACATTGTGGTATATAGATCTTGAAAAAAGATTGATGTCATCAACAGACCTTTGCCGGGTGCTTTCAACAAAATCAAATGTTTTTGCGACGACTGGAAATTAAAAATAAATTTCCAGAAAACAGAGACTATCCTTTTCAGAACGCCCCTGTGCATGGCATTAAGGGATACAAAACGGAATTGGAAAATATGTTCACATTGCAGGAAGTAATAATCTTCCCCTAAAAGTACAAATTGTAGTCAGATATTGGTATCTGGCTTGATCAGTATCTTTACTTTGGTAAGAATATAGCAGCTGTTCTTACAGCAGTTAAAAACGCATATGCAATGACACGGAGTTGTGGGGTTCTCTATACCACATGGAGAATCAACCCACAATGCCAACCAATCGTGACCGCTAACAACGCGTGACCATAACCCAACCTGTAATCCATTCCCCAACATGCAAAAACACATCCCAATATGCAACAGCACCCGTCCACAATCCGCAATTGCATACATCCCCCAATTTACCAGGAACCCATTTCCCAAGCTGAAATAAATCCATATTCAAATTTTCTCACCATCTCCATCAGCTACATCGAGCCGCATACATTTTCCCCAAATCGCGTCGGTTAATATCTTACTCAAATTATATCCCTTGCTTGCAATCAAGCAATTCCAATTTCCCCCTGAAAATCAGTTCGGCTCACTTCTTGCTTAAACTATCTCCTCGCTAGTAACCAAGCAACATTTAGTTCCCCCAAAAACCATTTCAGTTCCCATTTCACCTAAACCATGTAGAACCACACCAATTCCCTCTTACTGGCAAGCCAACAGCATGATGCGTCGCCTTTCCACGAAACGACCATCGCAACGATCAAGACCCTTGACCATACTCGGCTATGACGCCGAAACCATTTTCCCGGTACACACAACCAAAGAATCCAACTCAGCCTATACGGGCATAGCAGCCCGTTTCAAAGTTCCTAGTAAATGGCAGTGAGTTGGTGTTAGCTATAACTCCACTGCCATGACGCGACAAAATTTTCCTCGCCAATAATTAGTCAGTCGAGTCGCAACCGCCAAGGCGCACACACACAGTTAGTCGGGTCCCAACCGCTCAGTGCTACTAAAATAGTTCGGATGAAAATTTTAATCTACGCGAGGCGAAACGGAGCGAGTGCTTTCGGAAAGTTGTAACGAAATAAATAATAGGATTTGCATATAAACAAGGCATGGACCGAAATAGTGATTTGCTGAATTAAAAACAAACAAGGACGATCGTCCTCTCCACACGAGGTATCCGGGTGTGTAGTCTTCGAACACTCCAGAGACTTATCAAACAGAGACCGCAAAATGTTTTCAAACAATGTATACAAATAATAAATTTCATTTAAAAACATAACAATAAGAAGGAAAAAATTTGCAGCAGATCAATCACAATGTATTTCATTTTCCCTCTCGTGCAACGGCTCGCTGCGGAACTCAGTTTTATTTGCTCAGTGGACTAACGCAGTTGTGAACGACAGCAGACGGTGGAACCTTAGTGAATCCGGTGCCGTACGCCGGCACACCATACTTCGTTCCCCGCAAAGTCTCTTCCGTAGTAGTTTTCTGGACCTCAAGGTGAAAATAATTTCTTACTCGGCATTCATCCGAATAGTATTAGTGTACGGCTGCTCGGTATGATATAACACATCCCCATTCTACAGAAGTTTCGGGTGTTGGAGGCAGTGTTTGCGTTCCTGCCTCGGAATGTACAAAACTCTAGAGTCGCAATACAAGAAATACTATCCCAATAAAGTCCCGTATGGCAAATCAGAACTAAACAGTTAACTTCATTATCAAGATTATTCGTGGTCACGAAAACAAGAGCAATGTGCAGTGAAAATGATCTCATATCGGGAGCATTCTATGCCAATGAAATGTATATGGAGAGTACTCTCCAGAATCGGTTCATTTCTCCAGAAGCGTTCCCTTTCTTGGATAAAAAAGGACTTATCCAAGACAAACATGGAGTGCCTATTATTTACCATGCTTGGTGCCAAGGATAAACGAATTCTCCATGATACCGATATCTCTATTATTCCAGATCGCCTGTGTTATAGTAAGGTGATCGGTGAAAGAGATAAGTCAATAAAAGGTCGATCTCATCCCAACTGATGGTGGATCAGCGATGAAGAAAGGACGTCCTCAAACATAGTATGCCTCTCAGGCGCACCGCCTTCCTTTCCCCTATCCCCTATCCGCAATTCCTAATTATATTGTATTCCTTGTTTATGTATGTACGTTTTGTTTCGTTTTTTTAATTTTTGCTTGTCAACCCCCCTATATATTTATTTAAAAAAAAAATTATAAAAACACTACTTATTGTACGCCAAAAGGCATAAGAAAAACAAAAGATTGATAATGTACAATTTAGAGTGCTTGCGAAGAGCCAGTAAGTTAATGTAAGAATGATATTTGTAAAACAGAATTTAACATTTAGTCTTAATTAAAATCTGTAATTGAATTGTTAATAAATACAGAGATAAAATAAAAAACAAAGACAATTCCACAATTTTCCCGAAGAACAGTACCCGTAATAATATTTGTAAAACATACAGAGGTCAGCTACGTGCCTTCGATGTGATAGCGACTGTAGTCCCGACAGATGGATCGCTGCTCTCTGTATGCGCTCAAGTAGATTGAGGGTATGCTTAGGAGCGGAGTGTTGTATGCATATCAATTAAAATCTGTAACCGTCTGAAATAAATTTCTAAAGTAATTTTCATTCAGAGTTCTTTCAGTGTAGCATCATCAACCCCCATCATATGCCTACGTATTGCTACACGCAATTCTCCCCACCTATAGCCTATACTATCACCGCATACCATTTTTCTATTCCCATAACCTTGATAGGCATAATGTTACATTGAGTAACAACAAAATGCAATTCTGCAATTTCCATATTCCATCCATTAGAGACGCCACAAGGGAACTCCTCAGAAGATGCACCAACCACTCTAGAAGGGCTGACGGTCACCAGTATCCCGACTCTTACCTATACGAAGGTGCAGCCATTACCCCTATCGACGAGTACCTGCTACAATTAGCATACAAATACCTGGAAAGCACTCAGAACAGCGAGAACCTACTTGTATGGGATTCTTGTGTTTTTGACCTTCTCAATATTCCCCTCTATAATAAAGGATTCCTGGACCCATCCCATAGGGTCTACTGCTAACATACTACACACATGTACGTACATAACGTAACGATTTTACTGACCCTTTATGATTTTTCTCAACGACTGAACTGTTTATATAAATCCCTTGGGACGGCCCAAGAGGGATGTAAATTAACGTGAGGGCGCGACCTGCCCTCACGGAATCCGAATGGAGATTAACATCGGCCATCGAAACGACAGAACACCAAAATTCCATCCATCGCTTCGATGGCCATATATGGTGCGATTTAGCTTTGTTAAGCACACGAAAAAGGGTGAAATACACACACATATGATAATCGCTTCCGCAAATTAACGTGTGTATCCCCTAGCATGCAGACATGGGACATGAATCTACATGATCGCAAGTTCGTACAGGGGTTGAAATGTGTACACGATCACGACTGCGTAAAGCATTATTGCTGATCGTGCACATTTCGCTGGCATATCCTCGCAGTCGAATTCTGATGGTAAATTTCCATTTGCGAACTCGACTGCCTGGGCGTCAGCCGGATGCCTCATGTCTCGGTCTGTCGCATGACCGATCGATATGGGCATGCTATGCAGGGGAAAGATACACATTCCTGCAGGTGTACGGCTGGCGTGCAAACGAATATCGTGCAGATATTGCACGGGCAATATTGGTTGCCAAGAGGCACACCAAGTTGCGCTTCAATGTAGAGGAATGCGACCCGAGACATGTACTGTGTATTTGGTTGGGTTCATGTTGGTGGATGATGCGACCAAACTGATTTTTAGATTTCTAGCATTGTTGCGGTGGAATTTTATGTCCGCAATCATTGCTGTTTTAAAGGGTTTTTCCTATGGAGTAAGTACATGCTTTTCATGATATAGGGCACCCGAGGGAGGTTACCTGGTGGTAATGAATGGATACGAAGTGGCGTTCGCGAGAATCGCCACAACCCTTCCCAACAACATTCCCCTCTATAATAAAGAATTCCTGGACCCACCCCATAGGGTGTACTGCTGACACACTACAAACATGCACGCACAGTACAAGACACGTACTCACAGAGTGCGTGAGATTCAGGACCGCACGAACTATTTTGGAGAGACATCTGAGATGGACAGTTACCCCGGTAGAAGTAATAGAATACATGCTGAGTTCAAAACAGGCGTGGTCAAATGATATTCTATGTGACAAGACGCAGCAGTTGCAACGCGACGACAGGTGTAACATATAAACTCTGTCCCACGCCGCGATGGAATATCTAAAAGAAAGTTCCGCGGGGATCAACGGGAATATGTGCATGGCGAGAGGTGGTTTTAGTCGGTAAAAGTCCGGCATGCCTCTGGATCGGTCAGAGGTATCTTTTGAAGATTTCCACCTTCCTATCGAAAAAACAAAAAATTGTTTTTTAAGGTACAAGACACTACAAATGCACACACACCCACTGACCACAGTGCGAAGACGTGTTCTGCGTTTATTACCGCACTCAAGACCTACCGGTCTTGTATGATAACTTTCCCACCATCCCTCCATCCAAGTAGTTGAAGAACATTTGAAATAACCCTGTCCGCACTATCCTTAGATACATAAAAGACCCACATCGAGGTTTGAATTCGCGGAAAATAAATACAGGAGCACATTGAATTTACCTTGTCAATATGTGACTGGTGTCCCGCTGCCCATCACGAACGGAGAAAAAGAGGAGCAAGCGATGTTATTGCTGACAATGCTTGCCATTGACCAGAAGGGACGCGAACCAGCTGGGCACTCAACGAGTTTATTGGTCACTCTATCGTTTTTATCCTTCTTCGCGGTGTCAATCGCCTGGTTGTACGCGTTTCTGATTTTAACAAAATGCGTTCGGTTAACATCGATGAGATTGGAGCGCTATTGCATAAAAGCTCTATTCTTGCCGCTGTAATCTGCTCACATTTTTTATTAAACCAAGGTTTGTCAGATAAATTTCGTTTGATGGAATGCGGAATGTGAATCTCCATCCCGAGAAGAATAATCTCTGCTACCCACCCCACGTATGCGATAACATCGGAGACTCCAAAGCACACCTCCGACCACGGAAATAATGCGAAGAAATTTCGCAGATCGTCCCAGTTAGTGGCCTCATACCCCTATACATGGCGAAGCTGCTTAGGTCGGTTATTCGTTTGAAATGCAAGTGGTTGCGCAACCGATACCAAGCAGTGATCTGAGTTTCCTAGTACCGCAGCAACCGCCCCGGTATAAATGTTCGGCTCGGATGTAAAAAAAAACAGATCTAGGGTGTTTGCATAATCACGTCGGCATCCGACACTAACGTAGGTTCCTCCGCGACTTGGGTCAAATTGCGGCTAACAGCGAACATCTCCGTCATCCTCCCAGCTTCGTCGGTTCTGCTAAAAATTGCCAAGGACAACAATTTCAGAAGATGGGTGGTTGATCTGTATCCAGTCGACGGTCCGTGAGGGATATTCGAAAGCGCCAAAGACAACAAAGAAGTCAAATAGAATTCCTCAGCTCTATCTTCAGTCATATGATGTCCAAGTTATTGGGTTCTAACGCCTCCACCCTTTGGCAAGCCAGGTGGGCTCGCGTGAAGATGGAGATTCCACCCTTAAAATGGAATATCGAATGTAAGTCGTGCCTTGAGCAACGAAGAATTGACCTGGGGCTCAGTTAGGATAAAGATATCAGGTTTCGCTGTTTGCAACTGTTGGTGGACATTCGTATTGGTGAAACCGATGCCCTGATGTTGTAAAATGCCTTTATCAGTCGAATGTCGACAGAGTTTCGAGTGTAAGTCGTATTCTGAGCAACGAAAATATATCAAATCAGTTGACGAATCAACCTGGGTCTCAGTTAGGGCAGGGATATCAGGTTTCGCTGTTTGCAAATGTTGGTGGACGGCGTTAACATTCGTATTGGTGAAACCGATGGCTTTGATGTTACAAAATGCCGTTACCAGTCGAGCGTGGGCAGAGCCTCGAGAACGAACCCGATTAAGGGATAACGAATTTCTTAAAGTTCGGTTATTTATCAGTATATTTGCATTATGTTCCTCCTGACATAGTCCTCACCCGAGATCCGAATGGGAAATTAATTTACCTCCGGAATTCTTTATCTCAGAAGGTATCATCATGACTTATTTCCCCGTCAGTCCGGGCCATCAGCCATACATCCGAAACATAGTCGAAGCTTTCTCCCGACGATAGCGCGGAATGTACACCCTGACGGGGTGGTATCTCACCTTAGGACCGACTGCCACCTAAACCAACCTTTTTCCGAACCGGTCGATCAGCCAAGCCCAGATTTCTGGCGACCATTTCACGGAACCTACAGCTTATGGGGTGGTGTTTCACCGGACGACAGAGCATTGGGACCCTACCCCCCACTCGGCCTTTAGACGCGTCTTACAACAAGCCGGCTTAGCTGTGAGTATATTCTAACGCTCTAGACTAATGACATCTAGTGACATTTCTATCACTATAAATATGACTGCCATAACGTCCATATTGAGAAACTGAGTATTTAATTTTATAAACATATCGTCCTTATTGTGAACCCTATATTTTTATCACTACTGTGAATTGAATAGGGTAAATACTAAATAGGAATTGTAACATCAAAAAAACAAATTCCGCGTATTCGAGAATAAAGTTTAAGGTAGTATCGTTGGCGGTAAATATGACGTAGAGGCGGGACAATGGAGGAAACTCCACAATCACGATAGTGGGAGTAATCAAGTCGCGAAGATTAAGATAGGCCGGATACGTGGCTAGAATGGGCAACGATAGGACCGTGCGTAGAATTCTTGACGGTAGACCAACGGGAAAGAGATCGGCAGGGCGGCCGCGACGGAGATGGGAGGACAATGTTAGGCTTGACCTTGAGGAAATCGGATCGGCTGGTCAAGCGTGGAAGGAGAATGCACAGGACAGGGAACGATGGCGCAGCCGAGTCGAAGAGGTCATGAACTTTCGGGTTTTTATAGGCCAATAGATAAAATAGAAAAAATATGTTGTTAGCGATGGTTTTTATGGAACGGTTAAGGAAAAGCTAATACGTGGACGCTTAGTTGATTTCACTATGAGGTGAATGCCAAATTTCATAATTGATTGACGTCTTATAAATCGAGTATTTTTACAAGTGCAAAACAAAGTATAGTTGAGGAGCAGCTACAAAAACGAATTCTCATAACTGCTTGCCTAAATATTTTACAATTTGATATAAACATAAATTTTAGTTTTTTTTCTACCACTTTGATTGGAAATTGATTTATTTTTAGAAACTCGACTTAAGTTTGCGTCAGAACGGGTGCAAATTAGACAAGTTTCTGGCAAAGGGGAAGGAGCAAGACTGTTCACCTCTCTGACTGGAAGATAACACTTATGTGTAGATTACTGCAGAATGACGTTAGCAATCCACGTTTTTGGATTATACTTCCTTGTTTGGTTGTGCAACAGGTGGTTATAGAAATTAAATACGATTACCAACCAACTGCGATGTTGCTTATAATTCTGAACTGCGAAACTTTAGTTGCTACGCAATTCATGATTTATGTCAGCAAAACGTAGGTTTATAATGTATATGAATATATTGGGTTGTTCAAAAAGTCATTGCGTTTCTTTTTTGTTTTGAGCTTTCAATTTTGGTTCGAACGTGGAGAATTTTTAAGACATATTTACCATATTTTCCTTTGAGAAGGGAATAAATAAATTGAAACAAGGAAAGGCTGTGTAAAGTTTATGGTACAAATATCATCGAAAAGCGCCAGCGCAAAAACTAGTTCGCCCAACTCCGTAGTGACGATTTCTGAATTAAAAACGCTCATCGTTCTGAGCACTACATCTTCTCCTCCTTCAAGAAAAGAAGGTTAATCTTGGAGAGATTAATTTTCTGGTCGGTGGCCGACGAGAAAAATGGGCGGTGGTATATTTTAAGGGCAGTTTTTCTTACATGTGATCAGAATTCTTGCACTAGATAACATTATTTTCCTATTTTTCTGTTTTTGCATGTTTTTTGTGTTTTTTTAAATGTGTATTATTAGCTAGGGCTCCTAGATAGTATAGTGGTTAGTATACCCGCCTGTCACACGGGAGATTGGGGCTCGATTCCCCGTCGGGGAGCCTCTGGCGAAAGACTAATGACCTTCCACGGAAAAAACATTATGGAAAATTTAACAAGCCTCAGGACTTGCCGGCGGAGAGACCTGCTAAATAAAGCCAAGGCCGGATCCCGGTTGTAGTGCCGATGATGATGATGATGATTATTAGCTAACAAATATCGATTTTTAATTCTCTTACTATTTTATATTATCATAATTGTTTGAATTTTACATTTTATTATATTCTTTTAATGTTTGAACTATCAACCTTAGATGCTAACAACCATTACATTTTCTGTTTAATGATTCCTTTTTATTAAATTGTTTAAGTTTTTTTTTTTGTGTGTATTTGTTATAGCCTTTAAATACTTTAAATTTACAGATGTAAAAATTTTATTTTCTTCATGTGCTTATTCTTTCATATTTACATTTTTGTATTTTATTTCTTCATATATAAGAATTTTCTTTTCACATATTCTAGACGTCATCATCATCGGCACTACAACCGGGATCCGCTCTTGTCCTTATTTAGCAAGTCTCTTCGCCGGTATCCGGTCCTACTCCGAGACTTGTTAAATTGTCCATAATAATTGGTTTTTCCGGGCAAGGTTATTAGCCTTGCGCTAATATTCTATACATACATATGTATTTATATACCTAAAAAATGTTACGGTCAAAAGGAAAACTCTATTTATTTTAAGTTTTTCCTTAAATCTGTGGAAGATTTTCCATACTTTCTTAGGGTTATGTTGTGTAAGAAAGTTCAAAATCTGTGTAATAAAACGATCGAAGGGACACTTTTCGAAAGATGGAGGATTCGTGATAGATTTTGAGAGATCCATCTCTGTTTTATTTGTATAAAGGATTTTATTTATTTGGTTATCTTTATGTTTTATTACAGAGCTTACTAGTAGCTTATAGCGTTCTACGAACGCACAATTTCACCCAGGTAAGGTTCCTAACCCTTCAAGGAACAGACCTACCTGAAAACGTTACACGCGCCCTCAGACGCGTGCCCCCAAAAGCCTACTAGGCCCAACAACATGTAGCCAACGTTGAGCAGACACCAAAAAGCAACGAAATCAACGTCCCAAAGCTTTCAATGTCAAGCTCAACAGTTCGAATAAAGCATACCTGAAACAAAGGAAAACATTCATGCATCCGATCCTCAAAGACCGAAATGCGCCGCACTCCAGCACTGCACAATCGAAAATCCTGAACATCTACACGATGTTACAATGATTTGTTATCGCCAGCAAATTAGCCGACCAACGGACGCACGTGTGGGTAGCTGCCATAAAGACCACCCAAATCCGTTAAGCAAACAAAGGCAGCGACAACCTATCCGCTACCAAATTGCAGGCAACCGTAATTATCTCGACGAGATAATTCGAAAAATGTATGCGGCTAAAAACCTACAAAGGATCTATTCCGATCCCACGGTCCCTCTCGATTTTCACACCCATTAGAAAGGTCTAATGGATTGTTAGTTTTAACCGAAAGAAGTTAAACAAAACCATGGGCCGTACGTCCATTAAAGTTGCACGATATCCGTCGGCCGCGCGCCAGATGTGATATCCAAATAGAGGCGGCACACAATCGACAACCGTCGATCTGAATTTCGATCACCACCACGGATGGTGATAATGATTTTTTTTCTTTTTTTAGTTTTTAAACCACATTTATTTTCCTAATTCTTTTTACATGTATAATATTAGGGGTAAATGTTAAACCCTTTTCTACAATCAGAGTCCTTAAATTAACTTACTGGCTCTATGCGAGCTCTCTAAATTACACATTACAACTTGATTTTTATATATGCCTTTCGGCGTACATCTTTTTTTTTTGTTTCTTATATACATATATATATATATATATGAAATAGGTCATATATTAGAGGGACTCCTCGTTTACATCTATATGTATACATTATTATTACAATTTTTTGGGTATTCTCCAAGATTATTGTCACTGCGCATTGCCCTTGCTGTGTGACCACGAATAATTTTAATTATGAAATTGTCTATCCTCTTTAACCCTGATTTGTTATACAGGATTTTGTTGGGATAGAATTTTTTTGTATTGCGACTCTGGTGTTCTATAAAGTCCGAGGCAGGAACGCAAACACTGCCGTTCGAACACACGAAACTTCTCCATATAAAGCGGAGATATATTATACCATACTGGGCAGCCATAAACCAAAACTGGTCGGATGAATGCCGAGTACGAAATTGTTTTGACTCTGGGGTCAAGAAGACTACTCCGGAATAGACTTCTTGTCATAGAATATGCGCATTTAGCTGCGGAGAGGGACGCTGCTACGTGCTTGTCAAAGTATAAATACTGGTGGGGGCACGCGTCTGAGGGCGCGTGTAACGTTTTCAGGTAGGTCTGTTCCTTGAAGGGTTAGGAACCTTACCTGGGTGAAATTGTGCGTTCGTAGAACGCTATAAGCTACTAGTAAGCTCTGTAATAAAACATAAAGATAACCAAATAAATAAAATCCTTTATACAAATAAAACAGAGATGGATCTCTCAAAATCTATCACGAATCCTCCATCTTTCGAAAAGTGTCCCTTCGATCGTTTTATTACACAGATTTTGAACTTTCTTACACAACATAACCCTAAGAAAGTATGGAAAATCTTCCACAGATTTAAGGAAAAACTTAAAATAAATAGAGTTTTCCTTTTGACCGTAACATTTTTTAGGTATATAAATACATATGTATGTATAGAATATTAGCGCAAGGCTAATAACCTTGCCCGGAAAAACCAATTATTATGGACAATTTAACAAGTCTCGGAGTAGGACCGGATACCGGCGAAGAGACTTGCTAAATAAGGACAAGAGCGGATCCCGGTTGTAGTGCCGATGATGATGACGTCTAGAATATGTGAAAAGAAAATTCTTATATATGAAGAAATAAAATACAAAAATGTAAATATGAAAGAATAAGCACATGAAGAAAATAAAATTTTTACATCTGTAAATTTAAAGTATTTAAAGGCTATAACAAATACACACAAAAAAAAAAACTTAAACAATTTAATAAAAAGGAATCATTAAACAGAAAATGTAATGGTTGTTAGCATCTAAGGTTGATAGTTCAAACATTAAAAGAATATAATAAAATGTAAAATTCAAACAATTATGATAATATAAAATAGTAAGAGAATTAAAAATCGATATTTGTTAGCTAATAATCATCATCATCATCATCGGCACTACAACCGGGATCCGGCCTTGGCTTTATTTAGCAGGTCTCTCCGCCGGCAAGTCCTGAGGCTTGTTAAATTTTCCATAATGTTTTTTCCGTGGAAGGTCATTAGTCTTTCGCCAGAGGCTCCCCGACGGGGAATCGAGCCCCAATCTCCGGTGTGACAGGCGGGTATACTAACCACTATACTATCTAGGAGCCCTAGCTAATAATACACATTTAAAAAAACACAAAAAACATGCAAAAACAGAAAAATAGGAAAATAATGTTATCTAGTGCAAGAATTCTGATCACATGTAAGAAAAACTGCCCTTAAAATATACCACCGCCCATTTTTCTCGTCGGCCACCGACCAGAAAATTAATCTCTCCAAGATTAACCTTCTTTTCTTGAAGGAGGAGAAGATGTAGTGCTCAGAACGATGAGCGTTTTTAATTCAGAAATCGTCACTACGGAGTTGGGCGAACTAGTTTTTGCGCTGGCGCTTTTCGATGATATTTGTACCATAAACTTTACACAGCCTTTCCTTGTTTCAATTTATTTATTCCCTTCTCAAAGGAAAATATGGTAAATATGTCTTAAAAATTCTCCACGTTCGAACCAAAATTGAAAGCTCAAAACAAAAAAGAAACGCAATGACTTTTTGAACAACCCAATATATTCATATACATTATAAACCTACGTTTTGCTGACATAAATCATGAATTGCGTAGCAACTAAAGTTTCGCAGTTCAGAATTATAAGCAACATCGCAGTTGGTTGGTTATCGTATTTAATTTCTATAACCACCTGTTGCACAACCAAACAAGGAAGTATAATCCAAAAACGTGGATTGCTAACGTCATTCTGCAGTAATCTACACATAAGTGTTATCTTCCAGTCAGAGAGGTGAACAGTCTTGCTCCTTCCCCTTTGCCAGAAACTTGTCTAATTTGCACCCGTTCTGACGCAAACTTAAGTCGAGTTTCTAAAAATAAATCAATTTCCAATCAAAGTGGTAGAAAAAAAACTAAAATTTATGTTTATATCAAATTGTAAAATATTTAGGCAAGCAGTTATGAGAATTCGTTTTTGTAGCTGCTCCTCAACTATACTTTGTTTTGCACTTGTAAAAATACTCGATTTATAAGACGTCAATCAATTATGAAATTTGGCATTCACCTCATAGTGAAATCAACTAAGCGTCCACGTATTAGCTTTTCCTTAACCGTTCCATAAAAACCATCGCTAACAACATATTTTTTCTATTTTATCTATTGGCCTATAAAAACCCGAAAGTTCATGACCTCTTCGACTCGGCTGCGCCATCGTTCCCTGTCCTGTGCATTCTCCTTCCACGCTTGACCAGCCGATCCGATTTCCTCAAGGTCAAGCCTAACATTGTCCTCCCATCTCCGTCGCGGCCGCCCTGCCGATCTCTTTCCCGTTGGTCTACCGTCAAGAATTCTACGCACGGTCCTATCGTTGCCCATTCTAGCCACGTATCCGGCCTATCTTAATCTTCGCGACTTGATTACTCCCACTATCGTGATTGTGGAGTTTCCTCCATTGTCCCGCCTCTACGTCATATTTACCGCCAACGATACTACCTTAAACTTTATTCTCGAATACGCGGAATTTGTTTTTTTGATGTTACAATTCCTATTTAGTATTTACCCTATTCAATTCACAGTAGTGATAAAAATATAGGGTTCACAATAAGGACGATATGTTTATAAAATTAAATACTCAGTTTCTCAATATGGACGTTATGGCAGTCATATTTATAGTGATAGAAATGTCACTAGATGTCATTAGTCTAGAGCGTTAGAATATACTCACAGCTAAGCCGGCTTGTTGTAAGACGCGTCTAAAGGCCGAGTGGGGGGTAGGGTCCCAATGCTCTGTCGTCCGGTGAAACACCACCCCATAAGCTGTAGGTTCCGTGAAATGGTCGCCAGAAATCTGGGCTTGGCTGATCGACCGGTTCGGAAAAAGGTTGGTTTAGGTGGCAGTCGGTCCTAAGGTGAGATACCACCCCGTCAGGGTGTACATTCCGCGCTATCGTCGGGAGAAAGCTTCGACTATGTTTCGGATGTATGGCTGATGGCCCGGACTGACGCGGAAATAAGTCATGATGATACCTTCTGAGATAAAGAATTCCGGAGGTAAATTAATTTCCCATTCGGATCTCGGGTGAGGACTATGTCAGGAGGAACATAATGCAAATATACTGATAAATAACCGAACTTTAAGAAATTCGTTATCCCTTAATCGGGTTCGTTCTCGAGGCTCTGCCCACGCTCGACTGGTAACGGCATTTTGTAACATCAAAGCCATCGGTTTCACCAATACGAATGTTAACGCCGTCCACCAACATTTGCAAACAGCGAAACCTGATATCCCTGCCCTAACTGAGACCCAGGTTGATTCGTCAACTGATTTGATATATTTTCGGGTGCCAATGCGATCGCATTGGCGGGAGACAATGGAAGTTGAGTTGCGGATATGGGGAGTTTTTCAGGTAAGTGGGCAGTGGGGTTTGGTGGAACCCCCACAGAACAAAGCCGTTGCGACTCACGCTCTCATAGTGCAGAGTATTTGGATAATAAGCCGCGAAAATTAGGTCATTGGACGAACTTATTGCTCTCGCAATATGTCCTCTGATTAATTTGATCATAAAATTATCCACCCTAACATATTTATGTAGGCTTCATTATATAGAGTCTCATTTGAATAGTACTTTTTATAGTACCATTCCGGTGTTCATTACAATCTGAGACAACTTCTGAGACACTTCCTTTCGAACACCCGATCTTTTCCTTCAAATTTGAACCTATATGAGCACTGAGCCGATAAGCGTCATGTAGCATACAACTTTTACCCTGCTGTCAAGTTGGCTACTGTGAAATAGCCTCTTTGTCAAAGCAAAAGTTTTCCTAACTTTGGCCAAAGCAGTCCCTATACGTCTGTTAAAAGACAGATATTGATCTACCCAGATGCCAAAGTATTTAACTACATTCCTGGTTTACAGTTTACCTCCATGCGGTCCTACGACACCTAACTTTCGCCAGTTTTTTTTTTTCGTGTCGTTCGTGACTTTATATAATGGCGTTCTAAATGGGGCGGCTTCACATTTCTGGAAGTTGATCCTAAGTTTCCAGTCGTAGTAGTAAACCATTTATGATCTCAACATTCGGAGCTGTTCTGTAAATTATGAGATTGTCTGCGTACGCAATAGCCTAATCTAATAAGTCGTTAATGTAAATGTTAAAAGGAATCGGAGAAAGTACCGCTCCCTGTTACAAGCCATTCTTGATATTATACTATTTATTAGAGGTTACATTGCCACTTTTGACCACGAACCTCCTGTCCTTTAACCTTTCGCATAGCACATATAGTAAAGGCTTATATATGCCTTGTCTGATCAGTTTATAATATAACCCTTCGATCCAGACGATATCAAAGGCTTTTTCAAAGTCGATCAGACAGGCACCTATGCATTGGTTCTTACATTTATTCCACTGTATATCGGAGACCAGTTTAGCTGCGGCATGTATGGTTTCATGACATGTGTAAAAGCCAAACTGGTTATTCGGAATAATGTTCTTGTCGTCTATCCATTTTAGCAGAGCTTTGTTAATGGTGTTTTCGAATACTTTACTAATGCTTGGGAGTAAACTTATCGAACACATGTTCATTTGGGTTTGTACAGTCTTTGCCCTTTTTTGGGATGGGCTGTATGATTGTAGCTTTCCAACGCGCGGCAAAGTATGCATTATTTAAGGCGTTGTTAAACAGGACCATGTGTATATCTATTGCCATTGTGGGGAGGTTCTTGAGTATGACGTTAGGTCCTCCATCTATTCCCAGTGACTTTTTGCTTCTTAACGAGTTGAAAATACCCTGGATTCCTTCGCTCGTAATTAAAAGGCTATTAGCTCCACCATTGGGATTAATGTCGTTTGATACTTTATCGTCACTGAATTCAGTGAAACCGGGATTTTACGATTGCCAAAGTGAAATTTCATTTCGGAGTACAGGTGATTCGGTAGAACTCCGTCCTCCAAGTCGTGATTTCGGTGAATGCTTTCATTCACTTGTACATTTTCTGAAAGACAGCTCCCACAGCGTCCACCTTTTCCAAAGGATCCTCAATCACGAAAAGCTCATTATTGAGGATCGCGTTCTCTATATCTATGCCAATGTTGATTAGCAGCTGCTTGTTTACGTAGGTACCTGGAATTTTGAGACACCGAATCTCATTTCGATTATTTCCCCTGAGTATTTTATTTATTTGTGGAACATATTCGAGTTATTAATTTTTATAGCTCGAATTCTGTTGTTCCAATACAAATTTGTTGCTTATCTATAGTTAGCTTTAAGTAATTGTTGGAGGTTTTTTAATCGGGATTTCAGTGATTATCTCCTGGTCTTGTCTGCCTGTGTAATTGTTTTAGTTTTGATAGCAGTCTGCTCTTTTTCCAGTAGAGTGCGTTTATTGTTGTGTTTCTGTACATGCTTATGTGATCTGTGACTGTTGTTTTGGGAATTGTTTTGTCCATTGTTCGTTTTACGGTTTCGTCCATTTGTTGAATGTATTTGTCGATTTCGTCATTTGTCAGGTTTGGTGAACCGCGGCCATCGCATTGCTCCGTAGTTGTAGGGTTGCGGAATAACGAATTCCTCCAGATCTGCCAACTCGTTCGGAAGCTCTATTATTGCCGTGAATGCACAGTGGTCACTGTCGCATTCAATTCTCCGTAAACAGTTTGTGTTTCGTCTGTTGGTGTTAAATAATCTCAGTCGTGAGTCAATAAGCAAGATATCTAAGAACGATCTACGTGTAGGGAACGATGGATATTCCGTAGCTAGCAGGTGAGTTCTATATACTATATGATAGAGATCTAACCAAACACCCTACTGATTTCCTCTGTTATTAGATACATAATTACCCCAATTTTTATGCTTGGCGTTCATATCTCCACCAAGGATAAAATAGTTTTTGTCCAAGTGCAATTGTAAGCATCGAAAGAGTGTCTCGAGCTCTGCTATAAAGATGTTATGTTGGTGCTCCTCAGGTGCATAGACCGCAATCGCATACAAACCCCTTCCTTGCTGAAGGAGTATGCGTACTCTTGCAGGCTTCCAGCACTCGGAACCGCGCTTCTCCACTATATATAACTTTATGTTGGATTCCTTCTTTAATAAAGATTGTGACACCTCCCCCTTGAGAGGAGTTAGGTCGATCTCTTCTTATAATATTGTAGTTTTTATGCCCTATCTTATGTCTCTGGTTTAACTTTGTTTCCCCAGACAGGAGTATATCAGGGTTTTCATCTTGCAACAGTTTGAAAAGCGTGGCTCTTCTCTCAGTTCTTATTAGTGAATTTACATTCACGACAATAGCTTGGATTGATGTTTTGGTTAGAGGGTTTATATTGACTTTTTATTTAGACTGGGCAAGTGCGAGTAGATCTGTGTCATCTGCCTCTGTAGATTGAGCAGGATTGTGAACATGTCTGCTTGCGCTGTTGTTTCAGGGTGTGTGGGAGTGTGGGGAGCGAAGTCGTGGCACCGACATGGGCGCAGGGTTCTACTTCGTTCTCACAAATTAGAAGTTCCGCCGCGGCAAACTGTGCACAAGAAAAAAAAAACAACAGCACAATGAAACAAACACTCAGGAAACGACCAAGAGAAATAAAACACTAGTGTTGGTTGGTGATCACCACTTTAAATTTAATTTTATTTGTTTGTCCTTTACCTTCTGAACTTTAACTGGAAACGCAACACGACGCACGACTTAGAACACGATAGACTTCGACGTAACACTACTGACCCGTACAGCACCTCGCGGACGCACTCGACTACACTCGCAGGTGTTACTTTGTGACCCTGGAATTTACGCACCTCCGCAGCCGGCGGAGAGCGGGAGTGCTGTGACCAGCGTGGTCAAAGGATGGAATAAGACTCAGCGATCGTCATCTCATGCAGAGATGATTTCGCTAAGGAAAAAAGGAAGAGAGAGAAAAACTCTTCTTTTAAGGGTGTGAATATATCATTGCCAAGGATATGTCTTATCTCCCACAAGTGTAACGTTCTCTTATGGGAACAAGAAAACCAGATCTCGTAATAAAGGTCATGGTGGTATGTGTGGGATCGTTCAGATAGATGCGATTCACACGTGCAGTGGAACGACGAAACAGGCAGGCGGCAAAGACAATAGGGAAAACTGACCAAATGCGCCGTTGGTAATGCGGGTCATTGTTTACACGATGCCTCGTCGCTATTTTCGACGTTAGGAGAAAAAGGTGCTAAAAGCAAATTGGATGTTTATGGCATCTCTGGCTGCAATAGAAACCGGGTTCATATTTGCATTAGGAAATGCTGGAGAATTTGGTTTCGGTGTCTATTGCGCTAATTATATGCAGCTGCTTGGGTTGTTTATTGATAAGACAAACAAAAAAGGTTGCCAGGCAATGTGTATGAAAAGGTATATGACGCGGCTAGGAAAATAGACGGCGCGATATTTATGGTCCCTGTCATGACGGTTACATTGAATGCAATCCGAATTATTTTGTTTACAAGAATTCATCTAAGGGAATTTGACTGGCGACGTAGCTGCCGAAATTGATTGGAAATTCCTGGTAAGTTAATAAAGAAATCTTAAGGAGCAATGGTATGCGAAGAGAATGCATGAAGGTAAGTTTTCTTTACAGGGACTTAAAGATCATAGATTTGATCTCTTAAATGCGTGCAGCATTTTTAGGTACTAATACTGTTGCATTAGCAAACTAAAGGGAGTTGGGTAGTAGTTATGGGGGTTTTTCAGGTAAGTAGACCGTAGGGTTTGGCGGCACCGCTACAGGAGTATTTATGGCTACCAGTGTTGTAGCCTGTTTTGGTGCTTTCCTGCTCGACGCAACTGGTGCATACGACAGCTGCGATGTCACGGGCATTGTTGTTGTATGAGTTGTCTCAGTGTTTTTTTGCCGGGTCACACTTCTCGACATTAATTCTCGGAATTTAGGATATCCTTGATAATTAGCGGGATGCCCCTCATTACAACACACTCCACACTTTGGAAGGGTTTTATCTTCTACCCTTTCTTTTCCCAGAGGGTATTATTCTGCCTTATGGTCCTTTCCGCATTTTAGGCAACGATGCTGCATTTCACATTTCGCCGCAGCGTGACCAAACCTTTGGCAGCGTACACATTGCAGAATGTCTCGGCCTTTTTTTAATTTGTCCCATGCTACAATTTGACGATCCAGGACTGTAATTTTCTTTAGACCACCGATTCTGCTGCTGGGTGATAATTGGACCATAAAGAAGGCTAGCTTCTGGTTTTCTTTTCTTGCCTTGGTTGTGGTGGACGGTTTTACCGCGATAAACTCGAGATCTTCATGCTTCAGATTTAGAAGCAATTCGAGCAGAGCCTCCGGTTCCGTTTCAGAGTCGACGCCCTTTAGAAGGACTGTTACGCTCTTTGTTTGTTTCGGCGTGAACGAGTAAAATTCCGTGGTGGCTCTTTTTAAAACCTCTTTAATTTTGTCGTGGTCTGCCACCGTATAGGTTTGAATGGCATGCCTGTTACATGGCAGTCTTTTAATTACAAAATTGTTACCTACAGCTAGCTTACAAAGACTTACCAATTCCTTACACTCAATATCGATGGTGTTGATTGGGGGCGTTTTTATTTTTCTGTTGTTGTTATTGAATTGCTGGTGTTGTGCTGCTTGGTGTTCCTGTGGGCGATTTTGTGTCGGTAGTTGCTGTTGATGTTTTTGTTGATGTGGAAATTGTTGCTGTTGGCCGACTTTTGGTTTTGGCTTAGGTTGTTGTTGGATGGCGTTTTGCTGTTCGAGCGTAGCTATATTTTTTTTCGGCGTCTCTCCTCTAGCCGCGCATTTGCGACCGCAAGTTTCGCTTCCAAATCGCTTATCTCCTCCTCTTCATTCTCAGACTCTGATGCGAGAGAAGCGAATGAATTATTAGCCTCATACAAGTTGAAGGGGGCTTTTGGCGGATTTTAATTTGTTCAAATGTTGGTGATGCAGGGTTCCGCCGAACACTGTTAACACAGAGAACACAACGGCACGAAACAACACGAATAAAACACCAGTTCTTCTTTTGGAAACACTCTTTTTATTGTTTATTTCTTTTCGCTTAATCGTCTCAGACACAATCTTAGTATTTTGTTCTTTGGGTAGTATGTTACAAAATAAAAGACAAACATCCACCACCCCTTGAATTGTCTTAAATTTTTACAATATCCTTATTTATTTCTGTCACATCGTATATTATCTTTTGCTTAGTGTTTTCGGGACAACTACACAAAACAAATGGTGAATTAAAATTGCACACGCTAGGATATCACGAAAGTGTCGCGACGAGGAATTGCTGTGCGTTGAACGTCGGGTAATAGGTTTATGATGTTTGCCTTCGGTGGCAGTTCGGTCAAATTACTTATGTTACTCGCGTCGTTTTAAAGGTTTAAACTTCGGATCGACGTTACTTTCTCGTTATAATCCGTGGCGCGGGCCAACCTCCTCGTTGGGTTCTCTGTGACGAATTTTTTATTCCCTTTTCCGTAAAAGAGAATTTTCATCTCCATTTTCGTTCCCATTATCTTATCTGTACAAACTAGTTCCGACATGCTCATTATTCTCGTTCTCTTATCTGTAAGAGAAACTTTTCATTTGGATTCATATTTCCATCTTCTTATCGGAAACTTCTTTCGAAGGATCAAGCGTACCGCCACTTCTTTCTCGGTCCTTTCATGGGATTTGTTTGCGTTACACATCTGGCTTACGACAACAAGAGTTTTTGTGTGCTTCAGATGGGCAACAAGGAACCGTGGGATTTGGTATCGGTTCCTAGATCGCATTTCCAAGTCATAAACATCTGGCGTGAAATTGGCGTTATGATTGATATTTATGATTGCAAGAACTCTGTGCCGGCGGGCGAATCGCTACGCCTTTTTTTGCGCACGTGCGCTTCTTAGTTTTGGGATCTTGCGAGGAATTTAGGATGCTAATTGCTGTTAGCTACATGAGGAGATATGCGCTATTCTGTTTGTTTTCAGAAAAATGCGTTTAATGGATGGATTGAGTAAGTGGGGAAATTGCGTTGAATTGAATTGAATGGATGCATCGAATGGATGCATTGAAAGGATGCGTTGAAAGTTAGGAAATTTTGAACGTTTAGTTCGATTGGTTTTTACTATTGAATTCAATGTTGAGTATTTGGAATGTTACCTTTTGTTTCAGGCGGACCAAGGATTTTTGGGAAACGTGTCTGTGGGCACGTGTAATGGATTTAGGTGAGTATGTTCCTTGGTGGAACGACGATATCTCGATCTATAGTGGATTGTGTGGTTCCTAGAACCGCCACGGGCTTCCTGTCCTCCTCCATTTGCTGTTCGTTTTTCTCCATCGTTAGTTTTGCGGTTTTACTTCGCGTCATGATTGCATTTTTCGGGTCACCTTTCCTTTGTTTGCTGTTAGGTGTTTAAAAAAACAAAGGCGAGCGTTCTCTGTACGAACCTCAACCCAAGGCATTTGCTCCGTAACCTGCAGTCGAACTCACCTAGCGACGATTAAGAGGCAGTGATCTTACACAATCAATTTAAATAACTCTTGCTTAACGAGCAATATATTGTTCGTTTTTTTTTTCACGCGTTATAATATAGACATGTGTACTTTTGCCTCGTAGTAAAATTATAAATATCCATACTTAACCTGTTTTTGATGCGACCTAACATAAGAAAGAGTCAACAAATTCAAAACTCCGCCATTTTTTTCTTTTTTATTTGCCCAAAGTCTTTGATTTTACTATCGGACATAGCGAGTAACTTATATTTTAATAAGAATTTGAATTTTTTATTTCAGACGTTCCAGAGCTGAGAAATCAGGTCGAGTCGTTTTAAATAGGGCTGCATTCAGTTAGCCCTATCTCCGCCATATCAACTTTGAAAAATAAAAAAAAAGGTGTATACTACAATATCTCCACATTAGTGTATAAAATTGGCAGATTGTTAAAACAATTTTTTCTGTGAAAAAAAAATCTTAAAAATATATAAGCCAATAAAAAAAAATCACAAGATGACATTACCCCTTAATCTCTTTCGCAGGGCATACAATTTAAATACATCGCGACAGAAATAAGATATGTTTTAAAATACATGTAGTTAAAAGATGAAACTGTCAGATTTTGGTACAATCTAACGAACAGAGTACAGCTTTGCTTATAAAATTTGCAATTTGTTGGGTCAAAGCGGATTGGACCAGACATTCAGCGTGCCATAATTAAATCACCGCCGTCTGAAGCCCAGCTCCTTTGACGTCAATGATAAGGACCAGCATTAATAATGCACATGATTGTAGGATTTCTTCCCCACCAACCGTCTGTCTTTCCCACTCTTATTGGTTTTCTTGGTTCCCTGTGGTCCCCGTAATCCCTTTCCCTTAATTTAAAAGCCCCGAGTTGCTTTTTTAATCACTTAGATTTCACCAATTGACGTCAATCGCCTGCGCACTAGGGTGGGCAAGGTTACTCCTTTATAAAAAAACGAAATTTTAAAATAGCTGATAGTCGCCCGCGCCTTTTCTGTCCCACCACAAGCTCACTCTTCGAGCCAGTATTTCCAATACAAATGTTATCCCGGTTCAAAGTCATTTTGACGAGCCCGCCGATATCACAGACAGTTCCATAGCCACAATCGACTTTGGACCCAATAAACCCGTAAAATCCGCAGTGCGCAGATAACACAATGTCCGGCACAGTAGATCCAAGAAAGCTGAGAAAGATATTTGCGACTGAGACAATCGAGAGACTGCACTGTGTCACAGTGATAAGAAGGTCTCCCCTGGGTCAGGTTACTTATCACCAGCTCTGCCCCTGTAAACAACAGAATACGTCAACGAAAGAGAGAATTCTCCAACTCTCTTCATTCGCCACGCTCTTACCCGCAGACTAAACCAAAAGCCCACGATCAATCTATCCGTTTTGAATCACATAAATTTATAGTACTCGCACTCGCAACGATCAGTCAAGCACCAGATCAGTTTAAGTTCATACCGAGCTAAAAAATCTCTAGTGTACTTCTACATTAAAAAAAAAAAAATTATTAGACCGTACGATTAGTTTTTATAGAAAAGTTCACATAAACGCGGCAAATTCTAAACATTACGGTTTTCCATAATTAACTCATTCGCATGAGAGTGGGTGCTGGTTAATTGTAATCAATTAGGCGTCTGCGAAATTACGCGATGTAAAAAGTTTTCGAAAAACAGTCAAAAAGAAAAGACTCGTGTTTGGTTTATTATTCTTATTGATATCCGTTGAGAAAGTTAGCCGCGAGTGCTTGTATATACACACATTTACCCCGGGTGAAAGAGGAACAAGACACTGACCATGTACATCGCTAACTCGACGGGTGGTCTGATGCTGCAGACGATGCTCTACCTGGCGAACCAGACTAGCCGAGCTGTCAACACACTGTATGACTTCCCGCCGTCCTCCAAGAGTGGTAAGTGGTATACCGTAATCATGGTATAATTTGTTAAGTGCACGACGTGTAATTTGATGAGAAGCTTAATGATGGGAGAGGCCAGACAGACAAAGTTTTCCATGTTGGTCATATATACCAAATGCGCTGTTACCATAAACATTTATCGGTACTTAAAGACAAGAACCGAAGATCCCTATGGTGGAGAAAAAGCTGTATTAATTGCGAGAAATGCGTGTGCATTGTCGCTTTACCAACTTTCGATTGTCGATTATTATATTTCTACGTCAATCGCACCGGTTGTCAAGACCGAAGGAGGTAGTTGTAAATACTCGTATATGAAATGTGTCCCTTGTGATCATTCAAAGATCTGCCACTACGGCGTGCAAATACTTTCAAAGGGTTAAGGAATTTCAAACACACTTTTCTACAAGGCTACAAGGATCTACAATTTCTAACAATATAGTCTGTTTGTCGGTACTAATCCGATTCATATTTTGAGTATTATATAGCGCTGTGGTCTTAGAGGAAAAAATTATACTTTTAAAAATCTTCACATAAGCCTGGCTTTAGATGTATCCATTTTCAAGGAGTTCAAGATTTTTTCTCCTGCTAAATGATTGACACCTTTGTATTGTGCAAGGTTGTAAACATGGCTTCGGTTTCCATTTTTAAGGAATTGAAGATTTTTAAAGAAATACATGATTTTTAGCCAGCTAAATGATCAAAGTCTTTGTACAGTACTTTTTTCATACTACAAGGTCGTGGTGTTGCTTTGTACGGTTCCTCTTGACTGATACCGGTCATGATTGCATTGAATATGAGGAAATACAAATGAATATCGATCGAAAGTTCGAATTTACGAGAAATGTGTTGTGATATCTACACCTTGAGGTCTTGAGCCTACTTTCTGACTTGAATTTTTGCAACAGCTATTCAATTCGTTTAACAATGAACTGTGGAGCATGATGCGCTGGTGTAATAAAAAGCGTGATATCTTATATTACTTAACTACTATTATCTTATATTACTTAATCTTATATTACTCAGGATCTTATAGATTAATATATTTAATGGAATGCATAATTCAATTTGTCGTCAATGTCTCTTAATTAGCATTAATTTGCTTACTTAGTTATCTCTATAGTTAGTGAACTAAATTGCTTTTCTGTACACATTGAGTAATCCAGCCTGGGAAATTATTCGTGTTCGTGGGTGGTAACGGCAACAGTACCTCGCCAAACTTGCTTGAATGAGTAGCACTTGACCAACATGACATCTAATACAACAAGGTGCAGTTTTCTTCATATTAAGGGACGCGCGAGACATCTGGCTCTGTGCCACGAACTGAGCGGCGATGGGTTCCTCAATCTGGGACATTGCGGTCATTTAAAGTCGACCGAACCGTCAGCGAAAGTGACTCGAGTCTTTGTCAACGACGAAACCGACGGAATGATGTCTGAGCTATAATGTAGGCTCAGGAACGTTTAGCGCTTCCACCGCCAATGAGCACTAGCACTTTCACTACTCGATCGCGGTTCAGTTTATCGCGCAATGATAATGATCCGCCTCGAAGGACCCATAAATGTGCGGGTATCCGATTCTGGAGGTGAAGCTGCGTCCACGAAAGACCAGCCGATGAGGTAACGGGGGCGCGTCCCAGAGAGTTCGTTTTCTTAGAGGGACACTGCTCTAATGGTTTACTTCCTTTTTTACCATTTAGTTTGGTAATTCCTTATACTACGCCAACTACAAATTTTCTACCATACTTTCATTTCATTAGCTAGTTCGGGATATCACCACAATATTATTTCTATAAACCTTCTAATAAGGGGGTATCCTAGTGTAGCGACTTCAACAACTAGTTTTTTTTTTATTCTTTGTCGACAGTATATCACTTGTGGAGTATGCTCTCAAAACCCCAAATATGAATTTGTTTTTAGTGGGTCAAAATGAGCTCGAAAAGTACACATGCCCAAGCACACTGTACAGTGTTCGGAAACTTTATTTCCATTTTTCTCAAAACCATGTTTTTGAAACGCGTGTGCAAGATAACTCATAATTTACTGGTGAATTCTACTGATTTTTTTTTAAATGAAAGGTTAGTTAATTTGTCACTTGATAAATGTATTTTTGAAAGTTACGATTTCGTTTATAAAAAGTTACAAACAGAAATAAGTTGGGAATTTGGGAAAAAAAGACTTTTTTCAACCTAATTTTTTTCAAAAAAAAAAATAAAAAATTTTTTTTTTCAAATACCTTAAATACTCGTTAATTGACTACACTCATAAACTAAACAAAACCATTTTCCTTTTTTTTACGGATCATCCAACCAGGCTCTACACTGCCCACCACAAAACAATTTTTTTTTTTTCGGCTGATGCCTTTTACTTATAACTTGCTTGTTTATGCATACAATTCAATGAACAAATTAATTTAAACACTTCTATGTATGCACAATAAATCCTCAAATTTGGGAAAAAAATATATTTGTTTTTAGTTTATATATATCTATATATATATATATATATATATATATATATATATATATATATATATATATATATATATATATATATATATCATCGGCACTACAACCGGGAACCGGTCTTGGCCTTATTTAGCAAGTCCTGAGGCTTGTTTAATTTTCCATAATGATTTGTTTTTTTTTCGGGCAAGGTCATTAGTCTCGCGCCAAAGGCTCCCCGACGGGGAATCGAACCCCGGTCTCCGCGTGACAGGCGGGTATACTAACCAGTATACTATCGAGGAGCTATATATATATAATAATAAATCCTCAAATTTGGGAAAAAAATATATTTGTTTTTAGTTTATATATATATATATCTATATCTATATATATATATATATATATATATATATATATATATATATATATATATATATATATATATATATATATATATATATATATATATATATATATATATATATATATATATATATAGTTGTTAATAGTCACAACATCTTTTTTTTTGCATTTTACACCAGGATACCCAATTAACAATTGTTTTTTATCACTCTCCAAGGTAATAGAATCTCTTAGCAACCGTCAACTTTCGAAAAATCTGGAATCAAATGACCTCCTCAATGGCCGCCAATATGGCTTTCGTAGCAACAGGTCCACAGGAGATCTGATGGCGTACTTTACCGAAAAGTGGGGCCATTTCATCCACTACCTCGGTGAAAGCAAGGACATTTCAAAAGCATTCGACAGAGTTTGGCATCCAGCCCTTTTGTCAAAATTGCATTCATATGGAGTGGACAATTCCCTGATCCAATGGATAAAAGACTATCTTTCTGGCCGTTCAATCCAAGTGGTTCTTGATGGTGTCAAATCAAATGAATGCAGGTGTTCCCCAGGGTTCGGTACTCTCACCCACTCTCGTCCTCATTTTTATAAATGATCTCTTGTCAATTACTCACAACCCAATTCACTCGTTTGCTGATGATAGCACGTTGAGTTTCTCATACGAACGCTCCCGTCCAAACTCTTCGAACGCCACTACCAACCAGCAACTTATATTTCAATGTATCAATTGAATTCAGACCTCAACAAGATATATCAGTGGGGATTATCTAACCGAGTAGAATTCAATGCCCTAAAAACTCAGTGCTGCTTCTTGGCGTCAAAGGTGAACCCCAAAGTAAATATACTGTCTATGAACGGCACTTATATCGACGGAGCCAAGGAATTATCAATCGTCGGAACTCGAATTAATTCGAATCTTAACTGGAATGACCACGTATTTGAAGCTGAGAAAAGTGCAGCCAAATGTATGGGATTCCTTAAGAGGTGCAAAAGATACTTCACTCCAACCAACCTGGTCACTATTTACAAGGCGTATATTCGTCCAAAAATGGAGTTCAACTTCCATATTTGGTCAGGCGCATTCAAAACTGCACTACACGTGCTCGACAGGATGTAAAAGCGACCAGTGAAACTTATTGGGTACTCAGCCGTAAGTCGATCAATTCCGTCGTTAGAACACAGGCGCAACGAACCTTCCCTTCTCTTTTCTATAGGTATTACCACGGTCGTTGCTCAACTGGTCTTGCTGAATGTGTTCCGCCCCTTCAGACATTTTCCCACGATACACGTCAATCTGTGAATGCGCATCAGTTCACGTTGAAAGTGGACTTTAGGCGCACAAATAAACATAGAGATTCATTCTTTAGCCGAACCACACGAATGTGGAATGTTCTGCCTGATCATGTGTTTTTATACTAAACAAATAAATAGGACATTATAACCACCAAATAAATAATTACATAATTTTAAAAAATATTCCTTTTTTTTATTTGTTTTAAGGCAATTTTTTTATTTCATTCTATTATATTTTAATTTATTTTATCTTATGTTGTAGTATTTGGCGCTGTTTTTGTTTGTTTTATTTTACTGTTTTATTTCATTTTTTAAAGTTAATTTTATTTTATTTCACATTATTTTCTTTTATATTATTTTATTTCATTGTATTGTATTTTATTTTGTTTTACTTTTCTTTCTTTTATTTTATTTATATTATTATTTTAACTCCTCGATAGTATAGTGGTTAGTATACCCGCCTGTCACCCGGGAGACCGGGGTTCGTTTCCCCGTCGGGGAGCCGCTGGCGCAAGACTAATGACCTTGCCCAGACAAAATAAATCATTATGGAAAATTTAACAAGCCTCAGGACTTGCTAAATAAGGCCAAGACCGTTTCCCGGTTGTAGTGCCGATGATGATGATGATTATTTTAACGTCGGCTCCTCGATAGTATAGTGGTTAGTATACCCGCCTGTCACGTGGGAGACCGGGGTTCGATTCCCCGTCGGGGAGCCCTCTGGCGCAAGACTTATGACCTTGCCCGGACAAAAACAAATCATTATGGAAAATTTAACAGGGCTTGCTAAATAAGGCCAAGACCGGTTCCCGGTTGTGTTGCCGATGATGATGATTATTTTAACGTATTTTATTTTGTGTTATTTTGTAATATTTTAATTTATTTTATTTCATTTCATTATATGTCATTTTATTTTACTTTACTTAATTTTGTTTATATTATTATTTTAATGTATCCTGTTTTATTTTGGTTTACTTTACTCAAAAATAAAATAAAATAAAATGAAATATTATTTTGTGTTTTTTTATAACATTTTAATTTATTTTCTTTTATTTTATTTATATTATTATTTTATTTTGTTTTACCTTACTTTATTTTATTTTATTTCATTTTATTTTGTGTTATTTTATAATATTTTAATTTATGTTATTTTATTTTATTTCATTCTATGTTACTTTATTTCATTTTATTTATATTATTATTTTAATTTATTTTATTTTATTTTACTCAAAAATAAAATAAAATAAAATGAATGAATGTTATTTTATAACATTTTAATTTATTTTCTTTTATTTTATTTATATTATTATTTTATTTTGCGTTATTTTATAATATTTTAATTTATGTTATTTTATTTTATTTCATTCTATGTTATTTTATTTTACTTTATTGAGCTTTATTTATATTATTATTTTAATTTAAATGAAATATTATTTTGTGGTATTTTATAACACTTCAATTTATTTTATTTGGCTTCAATTTAAATTGTTCCCTTTTATTTTTTTTCTATTATATTAATTGTCTTCATTTTACTTTATTTTTTTATTTTCTTCTGTTATTTGATTTTACTTATTAATTAATTAATTTTATATAAGGTTAATTTTGTCTGATTTTTTTTTAATTTTTTAATTGCTTGTTGATTCGGTTTTTCATTTACTGTTAAAGATCTTAAGCCTGTGCCTTTAACAACATTTTATATTACTTATACATCGATTTTAATTGTAAAGTTTTCTTCCAGATTTAATTATATTTTATTTTATTCAGAATTTGATTCCATTTAAGGCTAAATTTATTTCATTCCATTATAAATTTTATTTCGTTTAAATGTAAAGATTTATTTTTGTCTTAATTTCAAAACCGTCGTGTTTTATTATTTTATGTGATTTAATACATCACTCCAGTAAAAAGATTACAACAGTGTGTGTATATGTTTTGATTGACAAATTTGTATTATTGTATAAAAATATACAATAATACAAATTTATATGCGCGCCAGAAATTTTATGACCCCTTAGAAAAATGGTGATCTAAAACCACTAAAACAACCAGCGGCAGTTTCCGTGTTAACCAAACCAACTTAAAACAAACAACAGGCAATAAAACAAAATGCACGTTCACCTGGGTGCTATTGACTTTTCTTGCTATCGGTTTCCCACAGAAAAGATCCTTGCCCATTAAGTTAAAACAAACAACAGGCAATAAAACAAAACGCTCGTTCGCCTGGGCGCTATCGATCTTTCTCTCTATCGGTTTCCCACGGAAAAAATCCTTGCCCATTCGATTAAGGAAAACAACAGACGCAATAAAAGCACTATTGATTTTTCTTTACCCAAAAAAGGATCAGGTGGGAAAAAGGAGATATCATTTTATCTGTCGGAGCAAACCAGATTTCGATCCTAAAGAAAAGAAAAAATGAGAAAACCACTAACGGATGGTTGGGACTACAGGTTTTGGGCCTAGACAAAAAGACGAGTCCAGAACGGACACGAGAATTGGGTTCTGAGACTGGTCGAGAACGGACACAAGAATTCTTGGTTGAGGGTTGGTAAGAAGCGAGTAAAGTGATGGGGTTGACAAATCGTGTGTCGGGTGATTTAAGATATCGACTTAGTTTCTAGTTATGATATGTTCAGTTTTTTTGATTAAGAGTATGACTTCGTGTTTAAACAACTTCAGCAGCGTTCCGGTGTGTGGTTATTATTGCTATATCTAACATAATAGTTTGTTCCAACAATGGTGAAGTAAATTGATTTGAAAATACAAAACATAAAGAAGTGTACTCTTTTAAGTAATCCCTATCTAAAGTGTGTCGTTTACATGGCGGTGCAACTGACTAAATAATATGTGTAATAATAAGGGTGACATACCATATAATAATAAAGCTAGTATAGTTTAAATAAAAATAAAACAGTGTTTTATTTAAACGGTGAGTGGTTTAAAGAAAGTAAATATAAAAAAACCCTATAAAACTAGTACTAGTTACCCCTTCAAATTATATTCATTTTAAAAGATGCTTGCACAAATTAAATACTATACGTTCTTTTTTTTTACATAATTTATTTAACATTACATACTCACTTGATATTCAGATATGCAGCGGCTATCTCGTTTTGTCCACTAAACATTTACTTCCTCAATAGACAAGATCGTCAGTGAAGTTCATTTTGGTAATCCATAAATGTAATGGACGTAGATGTATTTATCGATGTCATCTAAACATGTTGTGTACTAAATTTCAACGCACGAATTTGTTGGTAGCGGTCGAGATGAATCATGTAAGACCTTAGGTCCCATCTAAGATGAAGCTTTAAAAAACCCAAAAGTTTAGCACGAGATGAAGTCAAAATTTAAATCTAAGGCAATCGGAAATTCGATTATACTATACATCCAAGTAACTAATCTATACGCAACTTCATATCATCTTCTCAGGCATACAACTGTTGGGAAATCAAAAGGTCATCTTTCGCCTTTATTCATGACCTTAGTGTGCTGGAAAAATTAACCATAATTGGTATATTTTGTAAGTGTATGGTTACCCCAAAGTTCCTCTGCTGTATAGAGAAAGAATGTTGATTCAAATTTTGCAACTGAGAAAATCTCAGAGTATAATTATTGTATCTTTACGTTGTTGCGAATAATTTTTGTTCGTGTAAAACAAACTAAGGATTCCTTCAAATTATATTTCCATTCTTTCAAAAACATTGCATTCAACTTATGATATACGAAACATTTCGCACCGTTTTACGTAGTTTAAGTATTATAAACTTGATACTGCCTATGACTTGGGGTATAATTTAGTCATTCCACTTGGACAAGCACAGCGTTCCAGAGGCTGTGATCAGGTGATTTCAATAACATTCGGCTTATGGAAAACCCAAGCAAGTCACTACAGATGCCGACGAACGCTTGCTTTAAATCTACCGAGTAATTACTATATATCGAGATATTTTTGCTGCAATCGAAACAAGTTTAGGTTTCGTCATTCTCGACGGAAAATTGGTATCAAGCTCTACTTGGAGAAGCTGATAGGTCGGCTATGATTGCTAGTAATTATATGGTGCAAATCCATCATTCAGATAATGGATTACCTCCTTTATAGACAGCTCCTTGAATTTGAATGAAAAAATAGAGGAATATGTTAGATTTGTATGTCGTTTTTTCAGGTAGTCGAGCTTTTAAAGAGTTATGCCAGAGGTGTTATTGCAAGATCAATAAAATTAACAAATGATACAAAAAGTGGAAAGTGTGGATATAAACATTGTACACTGTTTACGATCACTGTACCAAGAGCATGTGATTGGAAAGATAAACCGTTTCACAATGTTATTATAATTTCCTTTGCATATAACCCAATCACTACCAAGCAAATTTAAAGTGTCCCACTCTGGGAGCGAAGATATTATTTCGAAGGAAACATGGATTTTCAAAAAATGTACGACGGCAGGTCAATAAGTCCTTAGAAAATGATAGAAAAATAATTTGTTTAAGTAAATAAGTAATTAAGTATTTTTTTTTTTTATTTGTCAACATAATCTCCTTCTAGTTGAATACAGTTTGACAGACTTCCCTCCAATTTGTTTAAGACTTCAGAAAAGTATGACTGAGGTAGTTCCTCACAATGAGCATTTGTCTGTGCGATGATCTCCTCATTTGATGTAAACCATTGTTCATTGCGCAATTTTTTTAAATGTGAAAATAAAAAGAAGTCACTTGGGACCAAATCTGGTGAATACGGTGGATGGTCTATAAATTCAAACTTCAATTCCTCAATTTTAGCCATTGAAAACTGCGCACATATGCACTCGTGCGTTATCCTGAAGAAAGAGGACTTTTTTCTCTTCAAAGGAGGACGATATATTTTCACATTTAGCTGACCTAATAATGACGTATAATACTGTCCAGTTATCGTCTGTCTCTTTTCCAAATAGTCAATGAAGATAATACCATGTGCATCCCAAAACACAGCAGTCATAACTTTTTCAACTGATTTCACCGTATTTGCCTTCTTTGGAGTCCATTCGCCCTTAACAATCCACTGTGTTATATTTTTGCAGAGAGATGCTTGCATGGGAATAAACAGAGAGAGTAAAAACACACGTTGTCAATTAAAATGCACTACTTTAAGTTTAATGAATTTATTTTAACTATCCTTTACATTTGTTTGGACACACACAATTTAATTTCGACCCACACTAGTTTTAAATTTATTTTAAGCTCTATGGCTTGTTACATTGAAATTACACACATGGCACACGCCTTGGTTGACGGTTTTTTTCGACGACTCCGATGACGACGGGTAATTTTTGACTCACGAAACGCGATCGGCTTTATATTTAACGTCCGTTTTGGACGATGGTGTGATTGAGACTCCGTTTAATTTAATGAATTACGGACTTTATTTAATTACGTCCGTCTAGGACGATGGTTTGACTAGCCTCTTTTAAAAGTAAATTGTAAGCGGGACGGACTTTGTCACTGTGTCCGTCCAGGACAACGATTGGTATCAGACTCCCTGATAGAATATCCAAACCGGACGACGTTCATACACACACACACCCTTATCTCTCTTTCGATCATGCAGACCGAACGATGCATCCATTGTTTACACACAATTGATCTTTTTTGATACACATGAGGTATGCTTCGCAGTACATTTCCTGTAAATCATAAACATTGAAGATGTTTATGATCTGCAAGACCTGATTGTGTGGATGCGTGTATACAATTCTTAGAACCTTGTATTTATACAAGTGTTCATTTACGGTCAACGATGACAAAGATATTTTGTATACCTTATGCTTCGTTACCATGGAATTGTTCTTTGTTTCGAGTAGCACATTATTTTCTTTGTGCCGTCATGGATTTTTCCCAGATGTGGTATCTGGATTCCATGATTCGCCCGTATATGCATTTTGTATCTAATGCACTTTTACGGGTACTCATTGAATTGGATATGTTGATTTGGATTAATCAACATATTGGGCTTCACATGAAGGTGAATCCTGTTAATGGTGGGGGATGGCCCCCAAAAAGGTGGGTGTTAGAGGAGGGTAGACGTTTAGACTGTTTTGACTGTTTTTTCGTCTCGGGAGTGTAGTAGTTTATCCATGTTTCATCTACAGTTACTAATCTGCGTAGAAACTCATCTGGGTTGCGACGCATGCTCTCCAAAAGAGCCTTACAAGAGATCGCGTGGTTCACGTGTTCTCAGCTGAGAACAAATATGGCACCCATCTCGCAGTTATTTTTTCCATGCCCAATTTATCAGATACCTACAAGATATTTATATATTCTATTTGACAGATACCTTGTGAGGAATGATGCATACTAAAACCAGACCCTTAGCGATACTACGAGCGCCATCTCTTAGATTTTCTAAGGTCTTATTGACCTGCCCTCGTATATTCGAATTATTAATTTGATAATAGCAAGTAATATTAAATGTGTTTGTGAAATGCCCTAGGCAATTCTCACTAAATTTCACTGCGTCAATGAATGATAATTTGGTCACCATTGAGTTTATTACACACGCATATCTAAACTTCGAGATAACGGAGTTACTGTCTTTCCAAATGTCGAAGATGTGGCCATAAATATTGTAGAGTGTTTGCGATCAGTGTATCGAGAGCATGCACGATACATAGCAGATATGAGGATCCGTAGAACACTACAGTGCCTAGCAATTTATTTTATTGTAGGTTGTTGTTTTTATCAAACAAACAACACTTTCCCAGCTGATAAAGATGCGTTATTGTAACAACTTCTATGATGTCGACAGTATAATATTTTTTATAAATACGAGAGTGTATCAGATACAAATTTTTGCTTAGCATCAAGTTACGAGCGGGATAATCTTATGCGTGGCTGTTTTTTGGTTTATGAGGAGTAGGGGAACCGGCTTAGCTAGAGGTGGCGCTCGACCTTGGAGTAGGTACAGCCATGGGCGAGCAAGAGGTGCATACGTCTGTTGCGCAACAGATTATTATAACATTTTTAACAAATGAAGGCGTTGAACCCTCGGAAATTTTTTCTCGATTGAAGACACAGCTTGGTGATGAGACCCTGTCTCTGATTTGTGTTTAAACGTGCGCGAGAATATATCGAAAACAAAAGTCATGATCGGCGCCCAAGGGCAAGTGGTACAGATGACAACATTCATGCCGTTCGAGAGCTTCTTGAATGTGATCGCCTGCTGGAAAAATCTCATCAGGAGTGGGTACCAGCTATGGAAAAAGCCGCATATTGAAACAAAAGGCGAGGTATGCCCATTCGAGGTGCCATCCTTCTTCATAACAAAGCCAGACCTCACACCGCGTCGTTGACAAGGGATAAGTTGGAAGAAATAGGCTGGGGAAATCCTCGAACACCCTCCTTATAGCCCAGACTTGTCTCCCTGCCCATTTTTTATTCGCACCTTGAACGAATCACTTGGAGGAAAAAAATTCGAAAGTTATGAAAAAGTCGAGGAGTACGTGCGCAATTGGCTAACAACTCGCACTAAATATTTCTACGAGCAAGGAATAATAAAGCTTCCAAATCGGGGGCAAAAGTGTGTATATCGCGCAGGATATTGAAAAATGTTGATAGTATAGTTAGTGTGTAACATTATTCAATAAATGTATAAAAAGAAATTACCGTTGATAGTATAGTTAGTGTGTAACATTATTCAATAAATGTATAAAAAGAAATTACCGTTTATTTTTGATTCACCCTCGTAAGTTTAAAAATATACTTTGAAGAAACAAAACCACAACGTTTAAATGCGTCAATGTATTCATTTGACTGTACCTTCTATTTAAAACACCCAACTTGTATAATACTATGTATTACTTGTTCATTTTCTAGTGGCGCCCCCTATTGAAAAATCCCGGCACTTTTCAGCCCACGTAGTTCTTTAAAGAAAGTCTTTATGTATAAACCCTATTTCTTGTGCACATTACTCTACCGGGAAAACCAAGTATACATCAGAGTGATACATTGGAAGCTTGTATATTAAAAACCCAGTCCCTGATGAAATTCTCAAGAACGGCTACTGTTCATCAGAAGGTTCATCCTGCATAATTTTCTTACGAACGAGGGGATTGATTTACTTTGCTTAAATAATAACTATCATATGTCGAGTCATTTTTAAATAGTTTTTAGTCATCCACTGTTCGCTCATTTATTCGAGGAAATGATGATTACGACTCGTGCGCGTGTTTCCATAAAATAATCATTCTTGTTATAAGCCCTGTAAAAAGTTTACTGCTTCGTAACATGACGTATCTCCTAATGAAAAGAAACAAATGCCCGTTCTGAGAATCTTATATCTTAGCCATGTAGACAGTATTTATATGAATGGTGTGATGAATGGTGTGACTTATAATGAATGCTATCATCATCCTATACTATATTTTAAGGCGTATTTATTTATTTTTAATACCTTCCTGTTACCGAGGCTTTTTAGGTAATAAAAGAAAGAAATGTGTAAAGGTACAATGTATAGAACGACAAAAATTTGGTATAATCAAAACTTTAAAGTGCCGATTGTAGAAGTAGTAAATATAATATCACTAATTCCTATTATATATACGACCCAAACCTTTTTAAATATAATTGCTATTTCATAACATGCTATAATTTTATATGGCAATGATATTATCCATCATAATCATCGGTACTACAAGCGGGATTCGGTCTTGGCCTTATTTAACAAATCTCTCCATCATCATTATCATCGGCACTACAACCGGGATCCGGACTTGGCCTTATTTAGCAGGTCTCTCCATCGGTATCCGGTCCTTATCCAAGACTTGTTAAATTGGCCATAATAATTTGTTTTTTCCGGGCAAGGTTATTAGCCTTGTGCCAACAAATCTCTCCACCGGTCCCAATTTCGAGCCGATGTCGTCTAGTTTAGCACTCCTAGGCTCTGAGCGTCCTGGTCTACGCCATTCCTCCATCGCAGACAAGGTCTGCCCCGCTGTCTCTTTCCATACATCCTGCCACAAAGGACTTTCCGGGCAGGCTAGATGTCCCGCCTACCGGAGTTTACCGAGCTTGATTTTTCTTACAACATTAACTTCAAGGTAGGTCGCGTACAACTCATGGTTATAGTGTCTCCGGAATTGCCCCTACCTCACATACGGTGCCAAAAATTCTCCTTAAGACCTTCCTCTTGAACGCGGTCAAGAATTGAGTGTGCCTTTTATTGACCACCCAGGTGTCGGAAGCATACATGACTACTGGTAAGACAATGGTCTTGTACAGTAGCAGCTTGGATGTTCTGGATAAATTCCGGGATTTAAAGAGCCTTGATAGACCATAGTAGGCTTTGTTGGATTTGATCAGCCGTTCGCGTATTTCGGCTGCTACTATTGACCCAAGGTACAATCGTTAAACGATTGCACTACCTCTTCAAATTAGTGGTCCACTACCCTGATAGTTTTACCAACGTTAGGTCTTCTCTTCGCAGAAGTTGCCACCATGTACTTAGTTTTTCCCTCATTAATGTGCAGTCCCAGTTTTTGTGCCGCCTGTTCGATGTAGATGAAGGAGTCCTGTACAGCCGAATGGGATCTATCGACCCAAGGTAGTTAAAGGATAGCACTACTTCAAATTCGTGCTCCATTACCCTGATAGTTTTACCAACGTTAGGTCTTCTCTTCGCAGAAGTTGCCACCATGTACTTAGTTTTTCCCTCATTAATGTGCAGTCCCAGTTTTTGTGCCGCCTGTTCGATGTAGATGAAGGAGTCCTGTACAGCCGAATGGGATCTATCGACCCAAGGTAGTTAAAGGATTGCACTACTTCAAATTCGTGCTCCACTACCCTGATAGTTTGGCCAACGTTAGGTCTTCTCTTCGCAGAAGTTGCCACCATGTACTTAGTTTTTCCCTCATTAATGTGCAGTCCCAGTTTTTGTGCCGCCTGCTCGATCTGGGTGAAGAAGTCCTATATAGTCTAATCGGATCTACCGATGATGTCGATATCATCTGTGTAGGCAAGTATCCGGCTGGACTTGGTGACCATAGTCCCTCTAGTTGTAACGCTAGAGTCACGGATTGCTTTCTCCAACGCCAGGTTGAAGAGGAGACAGGCCAGACCGTCCCCTTGTCGGAGTCCATTAAAGATGTTTATTGGTTTGCACAGCAATCCCGCTATTTTTACTTGACTAGTTACGTTGGTCATGGTCAACCTACAAACTCGTATCAATTTGTTTAGAATTCCGAACTCTCTCATGGCATTATATAGTTCTACCCTGGCTATGCTGTCGTAGGCGGCCTTAAAGTCTATGAATAGATGATATAATGGGATATTAAATTCCAGACATTTTTCCATCGCCTGCCTAAGGGTGAATAACTGATCAATCGGTGTTTTTCCCGGGCATGGAGCCACACTGATATTGACCAATGATGACTTTTGCGTATGGGGCTATCCGATCTTGTAGGATAGTGGAGAGTAACTGATAGGCGGAATTCAGAAATGTTACCCCCTATAGTTGCTGCACAGTATGATATCTCCCTTCTTATGTATGGGGCAAATTATTCCACGACCCCAATCTTCCGGCATCTCCTCTTGCTCCCATGCGTGCACCACGATCTCATGAATTGCGTAATGTAACGCTATCCCTCCTTGTTTGATCAGCTCAGCTGGTATGCCATCAGCTCCGGGGGCTTTATTTGATTTGATCTGTCTTATGGCTTTTAATGTTTCCTCAATGTTTGGTGGCGGCAGCATTTGGTATTTATCTTGCATTGGTGAAGCCTCCAATTCTTCTATGAGCTGACCGTTTAGCAATTCATTGAAGCGCACTTCCCATTGCTCCAGTGATCAGATTACCCTCTTTATCCTTCCAGTAAGTGCAGCGTGGTGTGTATCGCGTCATACTGCTGATTATTTGGTAGAACTTCTCTATTTCACAGACAAGGCTATTTTCCCAAGCACTTTTCTTTTGTCTGTGTAGTCTTTTTTTCAGATCTTCTGCGCCCTTGGCATTTGTCCTCGCGTACCCGCATCATATGAGACTGCTCCATTGCCCGGTATGCAGCATTCTTACGCTCAGTCGCTAGTTTGCACTCATCATCAAACCAGTCGCTCCGATCTTTACGACTACTGCCTAAGATGGAGTTGGCAGTGCTAATGACAGCATTTTAAGGCGTGCCCATTTCTTTTCTACGCCCTGCATTCTGGCCCCAGGACTTACTCCCCCTCCGTCGAGCTCTCCGAGGGCGACTCATAGGGCATGACCAAAGGTGTTACTGGTATTCTTGTTGCGTAATGCAGCCGTGTTGATTCGAATCTGATCCGCGGATGCAGTACGTCTCCGTAAGCCAACCCACGCTCGGAAAACAGTACCATCTGTGGCATCTCGGGGCGCCCACTTGGCGCTATAGGTTCACCTCTCCCGAGAGAAGTGTAATAAAAAAATAAAAAAAAAAACAAGACAGTGATCCGAGTCGATATTGGCACGTCGGTACGTTCCTACCGTCATCACGCTCGAGGAGTGGCGGCGATCTATCAACACGTGGTCAATTTGGTTGGGAGTGACTCCATCAGGTGATACCCAGGTGGCTTTGTGGATATCTTTACGTGGAGACCTGGTACTCGCAACGACAAAGTTATTTGATGCTGCCAGTTCGATTACTCGTAGTCCATTGTCATTAGTGTTCTCATGCAAACTATGGGAACCTGTGTAGTGCCTGAAAACCGGCTCCCGACCTGTTTTCGCATTTAAATAACCAAGAACGATTTTCACATCGTATCTTAGGCAGGGATTGAGGGCCCGTTCGACGTTTTCGTAGTATTCTTCTTTTTCGTCGTCAGGGGACTCCTCTGTAGGTCCGTGAACGTTTATGAGGCTTATGTTCTTAAACTTGCTTCGCACGCGAATAGTGAATAGCCTTTCGTTTATTGCATTAAAAGCCATAATGTTCTTCAGTGTTTGGCTGACTAGAAAGCCTACGCCGAGCACCTGGTGTTTTCCATGACAGCTGTATTAAATGTCATACTCGTTTCTTTGAATAACACCACCCTCCGTCCATCTTATTTCTTGTAATACTGTTATGTTAGCCTTATATTCGGACAGGGCATCGGCTAGCTGCTGTGCAGCTCGAGCCCTGAATAGTGAGCAGACGGTCCATGAGAAAATTCTTAAATCATTTAGCCATTTTCGTTTCAGTGGTCGTCGTCTTGTATCGGGTCCATATCCGAGGCTTGTTAAATTTCCCGTAATAATTTGTTTTTACGGGCAAGGTTATTAGCCTTGGGCCAACCTTTGTCATGTATTGGTTCACTTCTTGCCGGGTGCCAAAGTAGCTATCCAGGGGTGTCACATGTAGACTGCATGTCAACTTGGATTGAACGGGGACAAGAATCGTCCTGACCTTCGCCGGGTTGAAAACAATCAGTGGCTTTGCCCTGTGTGTTGGCTCCCATGCCCCCAATGCTATTATCCAACCGCTGCAAAAATACAGAACCCAGACTTGAATCCACATACCTACAACTGCACACATTCTAAGTCCCTTCTCCCAACAGCATCACTGATGCGTACCAAGCAAAAAGAAAAACAAAACACAAAACAACAACAAACTAAAACAAGTTACTTAATAGTCAATGCCATAATTTTGCTGTGGTAAATATATAATAATAACAATAATAATAATACTTTTATTACTTATTCGGTACAAAGGATTATCAATTATCAGTTGAACCCACAGATAATCGGGTCATGTGACATTCACTTGGCCAGCTACATTTGTATGGCATTTTTACTTTAAGCTTGTGAAGTTCTATCGGCTAAATCAGAAAGAGTGCTGCATTCTTATCATTCGGATTTAGATTTCCGCGACGCGTGTGATAATACAAGAACAGCTTAAAATATACTCCCGCGTTGTTCGTTAAACTAAAGTGTGAAATCTCTTTGGAATCCGTATCTGTGAGTGTACCCAAGTCGGGTGTGAAGCATCTACACATCCACAATCAATTATCAGTAATATACTCGTACCTACATACGAATGTACTAAGATGTCCCTGCGCTTTCAACGGGTGGGATTATTGATAACCAAAAATAGTTTGTACTCTTAGCAAAATAAAATATTTCTGGTATATTCAGCGGTCCTTTGTACGAGTATTCAGAGAGACTTCTGTGATGGGTCGATACGCTGGTGATTTATTCACAGCAGAAAGTTCTGGGAATTGTTGTTCTAAATTGGCTTGCTTCGAGGAGCTACGTTATCGAACAAAAACGAAATAATAGCTTTTGACTGTTGACCAGTGTTATTGGCGAGATAATTTGTAGCGACCGGTAAATGGTTAAGAGAAGACACTTGCTGAAGAATCGATTATGTACGGTCAATGATCTGACCGAATCTTAATTCGGAAGAGAAGTTGGGTTTCATGGTATCCATAAAATACAGATACTTTGCTACATTTTTGGTCACTCTTCTAAAGTAGCTATTTTTTGCAAGTTTTCTCTTAGATCTCTCGTGGCTGCATGCCATGGGATTCTAATTAAAATTATTTCAAACGTCTGGAAGATGATCTTTAGTTTTTAATCACTGCTGACTTTTATTTCTTTCTATATAATAAGAAAAATGTGTGTCAAGTTAAACTTTTTTGCCAAATTAAATTAATTAAATGCAGAAAAGAAAACTGAGTGGCAGGTCCTGACAGTAGGCATACAAAACGGATCCACAAATAAAAGAATACTAAGATATGATTCTTTCTCTACAGTAAGGTTTTTTTTTTGGGGTTTTCTCTCTCTCCCGGAAGGAAATTTTGTCTTTAACTGCTTTTTTACACCAGAACTGAGAACGTGTTTGAAATGTGTTATATCCGCAAATTTTATTCTCGGTCTTGGTACAATTGAGCACAAGTTGAGTAAAAAGCAGGCAAAATCTATTTATCTTTAGCAAAATAGAGAGCAGTACGAGGTTTGCCTCTTATGTTTCGGGATTTGGCAACCCTAGTGTTGCAATCCGGCAATTGACAGCTCTGTCGTAAAGTTGGACATTTTTGAAGTTATACGCATTCAGAACGTTTTGACATACGAGCGCTATTTGTGTTGTTTACAGTAACTTAAAAGATTCATCTCGGCCCAAAAATGGAATTAAATCGTCAGCATTTTCGTGCGATTATTTTTTACAACTTTCGGCGTGGATTAACTCAGCAACAGTGCATGGATGAACTTAATTCAATTTTTGGCGATGAAGCTCCATCAAGGACCAATGTTTATCGGTGGTATGGTGAATTCAATCGTGGTCGTAGTTCACCCCAAGATGAATTTCGTGAAGGTCGTCCAAAATCAGTTGTTGTTCCGAAAACCATTGATGCTGTGCGCGAACTGATATTGGAAGATCGTCATGTGACCTATCGTGAGATTGAGACAACCTTAGGCGTTAGTGGGACCAGCATACATTCAATATTGCATAAACATTTGACCGTCAAAAAAATTTGTTCGCGTTGGGTCCCACACAATTTGTCAATCGCCCAAAAAAAGGCTCGTATCAATTGGTCGAAAGAAATGCTCAAAAAATACGGTCGCGGTGCTTCGAAACACGTCTATGACATCGTGACAGGTGATGAATCGTGGATTTACGCGTATGAGCCCGAAAGTAAACAGCAGTCGACTGTCTGGGTGTTTCAAGATGAGCCAAATCCAACAAAAGTTGTTCGCGCACGAAGCACTTCCAAGCAAATGGTCGCCTGTTTTTTCGGAAAAACTGGACATGTCGCAACCGTACCACTAGAACAACGCAGAACAGTCAATTCTGAGTGGTACACAACCATTTGTTTGCCAGTTGTCTTCCAAGAAATCAGGAAAACCAACCGCAGAAGACGGATCACTCTTCACCACGACAATAGGAGCTCTCAAACATCGGCTGCGACAACTGCATTTTTGAGCACCCATAACATCGATTTGATGGGTCATCCGCCGTATAGTCCTGACTTGGCACCGAATGACTTCTTTTTATTCCCGTACGTAAAAAACAAACTGAGAGGTCAACGTTTTTCGACACCTGAAGAAGCGGTTGCTGCATTCAGAATGCATGTGTTGGAGATACCTCAATCAGAGTGGCAAAAGTGCTTCGACAATTGGTTCAAACGCATGCAAAAGTGTATAGATCTTCATGGGGAATATTTTGAAAAACAATAAAGTGATTTTCGATGATCAATATTTGTTTTTGTTCTCTAATCCCGAAATATAAAAGGCAACCCTCCTACATCATCCAATCCTTTTCAGTGCCCACACTAGTGATTTGATGGGCATGGTGTGGCGGTTCCACCAAACCCCACGGCCCACTTACCTGAAAAACCCCCCATATCCACAACCCAACACCCATTGTCCCCCGCCAATGCAATCGCATGGGCACCTGAAAATATTTCCTATTCCAAGGACAATTAATGCATACAAGCATTACCTAAAATTCCTAAAAAGAATTTTTCCTACAAGGGCATTCATACATGTATCAATGTGTCTTTGCATAAGCGACCAAAAACCGAATTTCCAATTAGTGTGGATTTTCACACTAGAGTTCGACACTTGCGTCGCCAAAGATACCATGTTCCATTGACACAGTTGGTATATACAAACCGTCATTGTATAACCATCTAATCTGCATTGCAATGACTTGCAACTATCGATACAGCTGCAAGTACTTTACCCAGAATTGCTTCTTTGTTTGAATCCCCAAACAAGCATCGGCTTCGCGCATAGCCGCCGGATTGAATTCAAAGCATAAACAATGCAAATATAGAATCCGTTTTCCACAAACGAATTTCCCTGCATATACAAATGCAAGCGAGGGATTTGTTTCGTCCACCAACGCATTAGCACCTTTCCCAATGTCTATTCGTATATTTACACAAGGGCATCACTCATCTAAGACTTTTATGATGCCCTCGTCTCATCTTTTCTTTTACCACATTTCTTCGCTGTATCGTCGTCTATTTATTTAGACGCGATGCACTCCATAGACAACGATCTGTTCGATCCTTTTGTCTTTACCGCCTGTCTGCTTCGTTTACCCATTGCCCTCAAGTACGTGTAAGCCACACAGATCTAGACGATCGCACACATACCCCCATGATCTTCATTACAAGATCTGCTTTCCTATTCCACCAAGAGAGACTTTACGTTTCTCTGGTGGTAGGTAAAAACGATATCCTTAGTAGAGAGGATATCTACCACGACACCACAAACTCACCCCAAACGATTGAGTCGTTTTCCAGCCACTGACCGCCATGGTCGTGCCGCTCCCGCTGTCTGTAGCGCTGCAGACATGCGAATATAATAACACCCGGTGTCGTGAGAGGTGTTTCGAACTTGGCGGTTTCCAATTGTTTGGCGAGTTTGTGCCGCAATTCGTTTTGTAATAGTTAATGTAAATAGAATTTGTCGTGAGTTACCGCTTAAAAATAAAACCAATAACCATATAATTGTGAACACCCCGGATTCTAATCGATTTAAATAAATCAAAAGCATTGCAGAACTATAACCAGTGTTTCAATTCTTATTCCTCCTTGTGTACGGGGTCGTCGTGGAGTTTTGTTTGTGCTCTCCCTTTGGTGTTCGTCAGAACCATTTCCGGCGAATTTCGGCTGAACTCATTTTCAGAACCTTTATTGATTTGTGGGGACGAGGTAGAACTCTCGCCCATGCTGGCGTCGCGACTTCGTACCCCCCACAATGGTAAAGACTTTGCGTATGCAGACGACTTCACAATTTAAAGAGGAACTCTAAAAGTAGAAATCATTAACAATGTTTTGACAAGCACACGGGGTTGAAGAAGTTCGCCCGGCTCGCTACGTCAGCATCATTTTTTAGACTACAAAATAAGAAGAAAAAAGAGAAGATATGATTCTCTCAACGTAGGAGCGGAGCGATAGAGTTGACTAGCGAAGCGAAGAGGGTGGGATATCACCAAGCCAATGAACTTGACAATAAATGTTAATAGCTTCTATCTAGAGTTGGTTTTTTAATTTGGAAGTCATTTGAATACGCCGAGGTCAATTAAATCTCCAGTGAAGGCATTGAAAAAGATCGGATAATGCACTTTTTGTTTTATATACTTCTCTCAGGAGAGGCGAACCTATAGCACCGACACGGCGCCGCGAGATGCCACTAAATAACGGTTACAGTTCTTCTTAAACAGTTGCAGGTTATAACGTTCCGGAAGCACTCGCATGGGGAGGGCATTCCACAGCTTTCCCGTTCTGTAACGGAACGAGTTCTGATGCAGGGATATTCGCGCCGTCGGGAGATGAACCGCAAATTGGTGCGATCACTCGGATTGTCTTGTAGAGCGCATATAAACAGAATTGCGAGGAACAATACTGTGATTCTCCGAAGAACAGTACCCGTGACCATATCTGTAAAACAAACAGGGGTCAGCTACGCACCTTCGATGTGATAGCGACTTGTGGGGGTTCTTTAAAGCATTCCCTACGAACCACCCATTTCCTTAAATCAACCTACCTTCCCCCCACTCCACAAGCCACTTTACTTACCCGCAATTGAGCAGCGTAAGCTACCTTTCATTAACTTTCACCTGAAAGTAAAACCCCAGCAAGCACGCACATCACCAAATCATTTCATTCTTATTATATGAACCTTACCAACTCAATCGGCTCAGCTCGTCAGCAATCTCGATTGGTAAACACACACCAACCTAGCAACGTGTTCTTGTTCCAACAATCCGTTGGTCCAAAAGACACGCCATGGCAAATCGCTTGCTTATACAGCTGCAGCCGATTATCCCCGATCGGTTGCATAAGCGATAAACTAGCATCGAATTGGACGTGATCATAGTTTGTTTTTCCTAAACAATCTAGCAATGCTCACGTCCCATATTTTGTTCACTAATACAAAGCATAACGCAACTCGCGCCTAACTGCCAAGAGCCGAATTCTTTGCCAGTGTAAATATTCACACTGGAATTCGACCCTTCACTCGCTATGGACAATTGACGTGGATAAATACACAACCGTCATTTTTGTAATCACCCTGATCACCAGATCAGGTCCCACGGTATCGTTCTCCTAAACATCCCTCGTACCATTAGCTAAGGCAAACAAACGCGTATCTTAGCGTTTGACCCCCGAAATAGCGTTTCTGTTGACATAATACTCAGAAACCTAATTCTGCATCAAGAATCGCTAGTATAAACATAGCAAACTTTTTCGGCCGCTATACGAGCGACCATCTATTTGCACAGCTGACCTATTTGGATTCAAATATCGTTAGTCAGTTTTTGTTGTCGTTTTTCCCTATTCGACTGCAGGCGATATATGAAATACTGTTCTTCCCCATGTACAGGCCCTCTTCCTGTTTATGAATAGTGATATCCGCAACGAAACAACATCTAGAATCGAGAAAAGAGTCAGATTTCTATCACCACAGCGGACGGTCGCGCCGCTTAACGTTACTTTTCATCCTTCGCCGCGTTACAAAGGAGCCAGTTTTTAACACAGTCAAAATACACGATTTTAGAGTGCGAGTTGGAGTCTAGTGTTTTTAGTTATCGAGACGATACTTCCGTTTTGTTCTTTTAAAGTGAACTTTGTACGATACTTTCGGCGATCCTGAAGGAGTGTAGGCGTTCATCGCCAAAGGATTAAGTGAACTTGGTTGTGAATTATTTCTGAGATAATAAACACTAGAATATATTACGTCTTCTTGAAGTTTTGTCGTGAACCAGTTTTCAGGGACAGTAAACACCCTATATTGTGAACTCCTCGATAGTATATTGGTTAGTATACCCGCCTATCGCGCGGGAGACCGGGGTCCAATTCCCCGTCGGAGAGCCTCTGTCGCAAGACTAATGATCTTGCCCGGAAAAAACAAATCATTATGGAAAATTTAACAAGCCCCATGATTTGCTAAATAAGGCCAAGGACGGTTCCAGGTTGTAGTGCCGATGATGATGATTGTGAACTCCCAGTTTTATGCGCGTGTGCCGATGCCATAACTTAGATAAAATAAAGAACACTTAACAACTAAATACTTGCGTGCATTTTCATTTTTCTGCTTGCTCGAAGTTCGGTTTATTTTGTGGACAATTTACAGTGAAACAAATGGTAAGTGTTGGGGCATTGAGTGGATCTAGTGCCCATGTCTGGTACAGACTACAACCCCCACAGACTGTAGTCGCGATGTCAGCACCGTGTCCTCGATCTGCTCTCTATTGCAATTTAGCCCCTTAACCTACAAATCAAATGCAATTTGATGCGTTCAAAGAATACTATTTATTCTGGTTCAACTGAACATTTGAGCAAAATTAGAAACCAAACCTTTAATATTTTATCAGGTTGATATAGTTGTAGTAAAAACAAATCCATTGTTTTTGCATGAAATTGAAGGCCGCCATGCCTCAATTCATTCAAGTAGTAGTAAGAGACCTTTGAACTAACCCTCTGGACACTATCCTTAGATACCCCCCCCCCCCCTTGTCCTTTGTCCTTGTCTTGTTTAAACCCGCCGCACTTTTTTTTTATTGCGAGTTCGCTTCTGTTTAAAACTGAACAAAGCATCCCAACAATGTTTTCCTCTATAATATAGGATACTTGGACTCACCTAATAGGGTCTACTGACTTAATACACACAACGCAGATTATCAAACACTAAAGACCAAATCTTCTGACTATGCCTCCATATGTGTAGTTAGAGACTTCATACAGTAGCCCAGTAGAAACTGTCAGTTGGTGGTCCTCCCCTTTTTATACATTCCGAAACCGAGTCTAAAATTCTCATGTATGACGGTGATTCTGGTGGCCGCAAGACAGAGAGACGATGAAGAACATGCCTGTCTAGGGAAAGTCGGCCTTCCTACCATTACTACTTTTTGTGATGACACAGTGGGCCTTTCCACTGTGTTAACTAAAACACTCAAGACCTACTGATCTTGTATAATTTCTATCCCACTGTGGCGGTTCCGCCAAACCCCACTGTACACTTACGCGAGGAAACCCCCAAAACTACAACCCAGCCATCATACCTTTCTGCTAATCCAATTGCATTAAGCACCTGTGAATGCTTCACGCATCAAGCTTATCAAATTTATTTATTTAAAAGCTTCTGGAAAAGAATTCTTACCCTCATTCATTCATTCGAATCCAAATTTATCACAGATCCCAATCATACATACGCATTACCTAGGAATTCCTATAAAGAATTTCTCCCACTATGGCATTCATGCAGGCATCAATGCATCTCTGCATTATCGACCAAGAACCGAATTCTCGTTTAGTGTAAACACTCACACGAGAGTTTGACACTTGGGTCGCTTTAGATGCCATATACAATTGGCATAGACGTTATACAAACCGTCTTTGTGTAACCATCTGAATTGCTTCGCAATAACTTGCAACTATCGATAAAGCTGCAAGCACATTACCCAGAAATGCTCCTTTGTTTGAATCTCCAAACAATCATCGACTTCGCGCATAGCCGCCGGATTGAATTTAAACCATAAACAATGCAAATATAGAATCCGTTTCTTACAAAGAATTTCCCTGCATATACAAATGCAAGCAAGGGATTCGTTTCGGCCACCGACCCAAGATACGATATACAATTCTCGTTGCATAAAGTATTGTAACCCATTAGCACCTCCTTCTAATGGCTATTCGGCTATTTACACAAGAGGATCACTCATCTAAGACTTTTATGATGCCCTCGTCCCATCTTTTCTTTTAATACTATTTCTTCGATGCATCGTCGTCTATTTATTTAGCCGCGATGCACATCCTAGACAACGATATATGCGGTCCCTTTGTTTTTTATTTTCCTTGGATCCGTTCCTCATGGCCTCGAGGCATGAGCAAACAAAGACACAAGTAGCATCCAATGAGATTCGGCTTGTTTGCGTAGCCGAACTCATATCGCATGGATGCACACTTTGCCCTTTCTTTCTTTTAGAGTCGTTCTCATAGTTTCATCCCATGAATGAACCAATGCACACACATACATGTGTACCCTAATTAGAGAGAGCCGGTTTCACTGGCCGAATTTCTATTGATAACGATTTAATATCGCGGAGTCTTATTCTAATCATCGAACGGATCGGACAAGCCGTTCATCACACCCATGAGTGTGTCCCTTCGCTGAGTCGAGCCAGTTTAACTGTCAATCGCCACACTAGTCAAAATTCTACACGAGAGGAGCGCGGTCGTGAGTTTTAAGTGTTCGTTATATAAGGGTGTACAGACTCCGAGTTGTGCCGGTAGCAATTGCGTTACTGTGGATTTTTAGAGTAAAATAAGTTAATAACCGTTTCCCACAACAGTGTTTGAAATAAGATTTGTGTTCCAAAATCTATATAAAACTTACTTTCTATAGGGAGCTGAATTGAATTGCTGTGTTCGATGACTGGGAATCCGAAAATCACTATATGTAAATGTCAGGCATGCAAGTTAAATAATAAACGGTAAACACAAAGTGAATCTGTGTGTTTTATTTTCTGTGCAGTGGTATCCTGGTGTTTTCTTCTTTCCTCGGCGATCATTCGATGGTATTCGGTTTCTTTTAGTGAAGTGACAATTGTGGTCTTCGTTTCGTGATGGGGAGTGAAGTGAATCTGCGCCGTACGCCGATGCACCATACTTCACCTCCCCACACCCCCATCTCTCCATCCAAGTACTTAGAGACCTTTGAACTAACCCTGTAGGCTCTATCCTTAGATAGTACGTGCCCACCTTTTTTTTTGTCTTAGATAGCTTGAGACCGAGCCTAACATCATCACGGACGTAAGTAATTCTGGGTCTCGCACTAGGTAGAGGCAAGATGAAGGGTACATTTGTCCTTGTCTCGTCAAAATCGGCCCCTACCACTTTTTTTTTTGTTTTTTTTTTGTGCTTCGAGGCTCAGTCTCTAGTTTGGTGCCCGGCACGGTAATATTAATAAGTAATAATAAAATAAAAAGTCAAATACTCACAACACAGTCTTTATTTTTTCCCCTCAACAATCGGTCACTACTCTTCCCTCTGATTAGAGGAAGCACTGTAGTAGACCGCATCGAGCGAACTTAGGAGCGGTCTAACAAGAGACCCTCGTTCTTTTAAGGACAAGAAGACACGCTCCCTAAGTATAGCTACAAAATCGAATAAATAAAAGCCGATAAATTTATATAAAATCTTGTATGTGTTGGTTCAACTCACGGGTACGTGACATCTTAGCAGTTTGAGAACATGCTTATTATTAAAATATTTTACTTTTTTATTTTTTGTTTCTGCTTCGGGAAAGGTATGGGCTCCTCGATAGTATAGTGGTTAGTATACCCGCCTGTCAAGCGGGAGACCGGGGTTTGATTCCCCGTCGGGGTGCCCCTGGCGCAAGACTAATGGCCTTGCCCGCACAAACAAACCTCAGGACTTGCTAAATAAGGCCAAGACCAATTCCCGGTTGTAGTGCCGATGATGATGATGATGAAAGGTATAGCTTTTCCAATTCGCGATTGTGGAGTTTCCTCCATTGTCCTGCCTCCTCGTCATATTTACCTCCACAGATACCCCTACAATAGTGAAAGTAATCAGGTCGCAAAGATTAAGATGGACCGAACATGTGGCGCGAATGGGCTATGATAGGACCGTGCGTAGAATTCTTGACGGTAAGCTAACGGGGAAGAGACCGACAGGACGGGTGCGACGGAGATGGGAGGATAATGTTAGATTGGACCTCGAGGAGATCGGATCGGATGGTCGAGCGTGGAAGGAAAGCCCACAGAACAGGGAACGATGGCGGAATCGAGTCGGTGAGGTCATGAACTTCCGGGTTCCTACAGGCCAATAAAAAGTAGTAGTAGTAAATAGTTTGGCGCAAGGCTAATAGCCTTGCCCGGAAAAACAAAATATTATGGAAAATTTAACAAGTCTCAGACTTGTTAAATAAGGCCAAGGCCGGATCCCGATTGTAGTGCCGATGATGCTTCGGGAAAGTCGAAATTATATTTAATTCCAGGTTTTGGCCCTGCAAAAAAACTTGATGGCGCTTTCAATATACTACCATTTAGGGACACATTCTAGCCCTACGGGAAAAGTAGTATAACTTAGACTGTCTCTTAGTGTAGTATTAGAAAGGGAGTCCTATATATGGGTTTTAATTTAGCACTGAACAATCTGTGACTCCATATGCAAACTCTTATACTCGTAGCGTCCTGGTTTCTTCAGTTGTGTCACTGTTATACTTAATCATCATCATCATCGGCACTACAACCGAGAACCGGTCTTGGCCTTATTTAGCAAGTCCTGAGGCTTGTTAAATTTTCCATAATGATTTATTTTTTCTGGGCAAGGTCATTGGTCTTGCGCCAGAGGCTCCCCGACGGGGAATCGAACCCCGGTCTCCCGGGTGACAGGCGGGTATAGTAACCACTATACTATCGAGGAGCCCTTAATTTTATACTTAATGCCTTTCTTTTAATCGATCACTAGAACTGCATAAATGAGCAAGCCTCAAACTGATCTAAGGCTTGTCTGCCTTTATTTTCCACATTCTTCGTAATCGGTACTGGATTGACCTATCGCATCGGGATCCTTTCAAAAGATGCCCCACACATTTTTTAACGCCACCGCCCTTATTGTTCCCAATGCAATCGACCCAGATAGCATGACTTCAATTATGTTAGCTCCATTTTCAAATCATTTTACTTTGCCAATTGGGTAGCAACAGAAACGTGCTGCTGTTCCATTTCGATAGAGAAATCGTTTGTCATTATCTGTTTGCGGATTGACTCTGCCCGAAAACCCCCTTATCAATAATATTATGTTGTCGACATATCATATTTTTTGTACTTGCCTCGGTCAGCTATTTGCTTAGCACATGTGTGAGAGTAATCGCCTTATCTCTTCGTATTTCAGATTTGAATGAAGTCAAGTGCTATGGCGTTTATGGATGTTTTCCTTTGAATGGACCATGGACAACAACTACTCGTCAAATTAACGTACATCCACAGAAACCGTCAGAAATTCAGCCACATTTTGCTCTCTACACAAATCGGAACTTTGATGATCACTTCTTCATAGATCTCAATGATCCAGATTGGATTCGGGAAATGGGTATTAACCCTTACGGAAAGATATATGTACTGGCACATGGTTACTTAGAGCGCGGAGATATGCCTTGGGTAAGTTAAAAATGCTACAAGAAAAGTTAGTTTACTTATTTTGATCAATTCGACAGATGATGGAAATGGGCAAGACTCTGCTGGCCAACGAGCCGGAGGGCAATGCGGCTGTGATTCTAATTGATTGGGGTGGCGGTTCCAGCCCACCTTATGTTCAGGCTGTAGCAAATATAAGACTGGTCGGTAGCATAGCGGCCCATGTGATACACACAATCTATGTAAGTTTTTGTAGCCCAAGATGTGAGTTAAAGTCTCTATATTATTGCTATTTGGATTTGTAGGAAGAATTGAATATGGAGAATATTGACAACGTCCATATGATAGGCCACTCTTTGGGAGCACAGTTGGCTGGTTACACCGGCTACCACTTGCAGAGAGACTTCAATTTGAAACTCGGTCGGATAACTGGCTTAGATCCTGCTGCACCATTGTTCACGGACACAGATGCCATCGTACATTTGGATATCACGGATGCGAAGTTCGTAGACGTTGTTCATACAGATGCCAACCCCCTGATGAAAGGAGGACTGGGAATCCATAAGAGTACTGGTCACATGGACTTTTACCCGAATGGTGGATTCGACAACCCTGGCTGTGATCAGGGCTTTCACCAATATATCAATAGCAATGAAAAGTCATTCTTCAAAAGAATGCACGAGTTTGTCGGATGCAATCATATCAGGAGTTTTCAATACTTTACAGAGAGCATACGATCCAAGTGCCCATTCGCCGCGATAACATGTGATTCATATGAAGTAAGTCACACCGTTCAATTGAATGAATGTATTTTCAAATTGTGTCTGTTTGCTTTTCAGAGTTTCAAAGCAGGCAAATGTGCCAGATGCGGCGAAAATGGCATGCACTGCATACGAATGGGATTACACAGCTACGAAGACTACAACCGCTTAATTAAAGAAAGAATAATCGAAGACAAGTCGTCACTAACCGCTTACCTCCTAACTGGGGACAAAAAGCCTTTCTGTCGTAAGTAACACAACCGCCATTCTTTGAATTCGCTTATCAAATTCACCCATATCTTATTTCAGGAGTTCATTACAAGGTCACAATCAAAATATCCAATTCAGATGAAAGTACACTTCACGGTGGAGAAATAGGTACACTTTTCGTCCGTCTCCATTCTCATCGAAAACGGTTTGGAGAAAAGATGAAGTTTTCCGATGAACCACGATACTTCGAGCCGGGAGCTGAATATACAGCAATGGTTCCCGGCCGCGATTTCCAGAATCCCACGTATGCCAACGTATTCTGGGAATACCAGACGAACTTATTGAATCCTTTGACGTGGCGGATTCTATCTTCGCCTCGCATCTATTTAGATTACATCATCATTGAATCGATGGAAAGGAACCTCAGCTTAAAATTGTGTCCTTATAGAAACTTACCGATTTTATCGGGTAGCGAAAATGTTCTGGATGCCAAATATTGCCAAGACTAGAACAGTTTCATCGATGGCACAAACCGCCACACAACACGACGAGCTTTTGTGGGCTTAAAGCTGTGCGCATTGTATACACGAACCACGTATTAAAGACTTGCGCCGCTAGTTAACCATGAAACAAATGGAAAAGAAACGTATATCAATGCAATCAAGAAGTCAAAACTCCATTAACAAACAAAACTCACCTCATTATATTTATGAAATGTTCAATGTGTATTTATATTTTACAAGGAAGTGATTCCTTATTTGTTTAGAGATAGAAAAAAATGAATGTTTACGTTATTTATGAAAACAAGAGTCAACGCTTTTCTAGTTTTATATTTAGGTTATAGTGCAACAACTCTAGATAGACAGCACAAAAAAAGTAATACATACAATAAAACATAAGTATTGAAATATGACCGGGATCTTTTATTTGCCAATTACGTGTCGTGCAAACGACAGTTTTCCTAGGTCATTCCAAGGGTCCCATGAATTTATTGATGGGTTTAAAACATAAAATGGAAACAATCCAATAGTCTAATCTAGCACTTGGATTAGTTCGGCCTACTAGGGCCAACCATTGCTGGAATCACTCGAAATCTGTGTCTACTCCTTAAATGAATTGACCAACAATCACGTTACTATTCCACAACGGAATATTACCCTAAATAAAATTGGACAAACGCTAGGTGTACAACCTGGCTACTTTTTTTTTTGATGCCATGGAATTGCTTAAAAGTTAATTTAAAACTTGTGGGCAGAAACACTCACGATGTGGAGAGACAGTGGTGTAAGTAGCAGGAAAGGATAGGGCGACGATAGGCCGGAAGCTTGGATTGTGGGAATGAGGACGGGTTGTATGTACGGCGAATTGATATGTGAATTTATTTATTTATGTAGCTTAGTTGAAGCGATTGCAATAAACTGCGACCTAACTAAATATCTAAGTTAAAAAAAGAGAAAAAGAAAACGGGGCTAGCGGGGGATTTGGGAAGGTTGGATAGACACTCGCGTAAGTGGTTGGTCAGGAGAGGATAGGAGGGTAGGGTGTTGGAATGTGTATGGCTTGTAAGAGTGTTGGCAATGAAGGGGTCGCCATCAGGAGGGGCAAGAGAGGCGACGATGTTTGAAAGCCAAAGAGGTGAGATTGAAATCAAAGAAGGTGAGGTAAAAGTTTGCCCACAACAGCATTCGTGAAATGGGTAAGATCTTTTTACAAAATCATGTAGGAACACTTTTTAACGGCTGCCCTTCAGAAGACCATCTGAGGTGATGCCCCCTTCTAGATCCACCTATAAACTTGGCGCGTCTTTTTTTTTTTTATTAGACTTCTCTCGGGAGAGGCGAACCTATAGCGCCGAGTGGGCGCCCCGAGATGCCATCAAATAACTGTTGCAGTTCTTTTTGAACAGTTGCAGGTTGTAGCGTTCCGGGAACACTCGCGTGGGAAGGGAGTTCCACAGCTTCCCCGCTCTGTAGCGGAACGAGTTCTGATGTAGGGATGTTCGCGCCGTCGGGAGATGAACCACAAACGGGTGCGATCCGTCGGATTGTCTTGTGGAGCGCATATAAGCCGAATTGCGCGGAACAATACCACGAATCTCCGAAGAACAGCACCCGTGATAATATCTGTAAAACAGACAGAGGTCGGCTACGCGCCTTCGATGTGATAGCGACTGTAGTCCCGACGTCAGCGCCGAGTCCCCGATCAGGCGGATCGCTCGTCTCTGTATGCTCTCAAGTAGGTCGAGGGTATGTTTAGGAGCCGAGCTCCAAACATGAGAGCAATATTCGAGCGCGGGTCTAATTTGGGATTTATATAGGAGGAGAAGTTGGGCCGGGGTAAAATATTTCTTGGCTCTAAAAAGATAACTCAGTTTTCCTGAGGCTGACCTGGCGATGTTCGACACGTGTTTATGCCATGATACATTCCCACAGACCGTGACGCCGAGCAATTTCAAACTTTCCCCAGCCTCGAGGGCCCGGCCATTCATCATCAGCTGTGGAACCGATGATCCAGTTTTCTTTGTGAATGTTGTATACTGAGTCTTCGTTGCATTGAAGTCGACAAGATTGGCCTTTCCCCACTGCAGGACTTTATCCAGATCCCGATTCAGAGAATCAATCTGTCTACATCTCAGCTGGTGTGACGCAGATGCACCAATCGGCCGATCACTCGAAAAGGAGGAAACAAGCGTACTATCATCCGCAAAACTGAACACTTTGTTATCCGTTGTCTCCAACAAATCATTTATGTGAAGCAAGAACAAGGTTGGAGCCAAAATAGAACCTTGGGGCACCTCCGAATTAACAGGATACAGATCCGAACACTCGCCGTCCACAACAACCCGGATCGATCGATTTTCGAGGAAACTCCTCATCCAGTCGCAAAGCTGTTGGGAAAGTCCATATGAACGAAGTTTGCTCAGCAATGCCCCGTGCCAGACGCGGTCAAAAGCCTTGGAAATATCCAATGCGACCGCCCTTGACTCACCATGCCGTTCAATCGCAGATGTCCTTATATTGGTTATAAGTGTCAAAAGGTCTCCTGTGGACCGCCTGCCACGGAATCCGTATTGACGATCATTTAGGAGTCCGTTGCACTCCAAATACTTAACCAGCTCAGCATTGATGACTTTTTCCATCACCTTAGATAAAATAGAGAGTAATGCTATCGGACGGTAATTTTGTGGGAGACACTTTTTTCCCGTCTTTGGGATTGGCTGAACTCGAGCGATTTTCCAGCAGGTAGGAAAGGTCCTCCGTGCATAAGATAAGCGGAAGAGTCTGCCAAGAACCGGCGATAGTTCTGGAGCACAGTTCTTAAGGACTATTGCTGGTATTCCGTCCGGGCCGGTTGCCTTCCTACAATCCAGTTCACGTAGAATGCGTTGAATAGTGCGCGGACGAAATCTCACATCCCGCATGGAAGACTGTACCGGCGAGATCACAGGTGGGTGCAAAAGGCCAGGATCGAGGTTTGAATTCGCCGAAAATAAATTTGCGAATACATTAGCTTTGTCCCTTGAATTCGTGACTAACGTCCCGCTGTCTGTCACCAACGGAGGGAAAGAAGAGGATGCAAAGTTACCGCTGACAGCTTTTGCCATTGACCAGAAGGAGCGCGAGCCAGTTGGGCACCGAAGGAGCTTATTGATCACCCTGTCGTTGTGAGCCTTCTTCGCGGTATCAATCGCCTGGTTGCACGCGTTTCTGATTCTGACAAAATTCGTTCTGTTAACATCGGTGGGATTGGAGCGCCATTGCTTAAAAGCTTTATTTTTTGCCGCTGTAATCAGCTCGCACTTTTTGTCAAACCAAGGTTTATCAGACGAACTTCGTTTGATGGAATGTGGAATATACATCTCCATCCCCAAAAGAATAATCTCTGATACCGACTCCGCGCATGCGTTAACATCGGAGTTTCCGAAGCACACCTCGAACCACGGAAAGGATGCGAAGAAGTCTCGCAAATCGTCCCAGTTAGCGGCCCCATACTTCCATTCATGACGAAGCTGCCTAGGTCGGTTGCTTGCTTGGTATGCAAGTGCTTGCGCGACAGATACCAAGCAGTGATCTGAGTTTCCCAGTGGCGCAGAAACGTCTACGGTATAAATACTCGGTTCGGATGTCAAAAACAGATCCAGGGTGTTCGCATAATCGCCCCGGGCATCCGGCACTCGCGTTGGCTCCCCCACGAGTTGAGTCAAGTTGTGGCTTACAGCAAACATCTCCGCTAGCCTCCCAGCCTCGTCGGTTCTGTTAGAATGTAACAACCAGCCGGAATTATGCACATTAAAATCACCAAGGACAACAATTTCAGAAGCTGGGTGGTTGATCTGTATCCAGTCGACGGTATATGAAAGATGTTCGAAAAATGTCGCCGGTCGATCGTCATTCGGGGAGCGGTAAAGACAACAAAGAAATTTTACGGAATTCCTCAGCACGACCCTCAACCATATGATGTCCATATTATTGGGTTCCAACGCCTCCATCCTCTGGCAAGCCAGATTGGACCGCGCGAAGACGCAGACTCCGCCCTTAAAACGGAATCTCGAATGTAAGTCGTATCCTGAGCAACGAAGATATGTCGAATCAGTTGACGAATCGACCTGGGTCTCAGTTAGGGCAAGGATATCAGGTTTCGTTGTTTGTAAATATTGGTGGACGGCGTTTACATTGGTATTGGTGAAACCGATGCCCCTGATGTTACAAAATTCCGTCACCAGTCGAGCGTGGGCCGAGCCTCGAGAGCGAGACCGGTTATGCGATGACGAACCTCTTAAAGTTCCATTATTTATCATGATATCTGCATGATGTTCCCCCTGACATAGTCCCCCCCGGAGATCCGAATGGGAGACTAGTTTACCTCCGGAATTCTTTATATCAGAAGGCACCATCATGACTTATCCCCGTGTCAGTCCGGGCCATCAGCCACACATCCGAAACACCGTCGAAGATTTCTCTCGGCGATATCGCGGAATGTACAGCGTGACGGGGTGGTATCTCACCTTGGGACCGACTACCACCTAACCAACCTTTTCTCGAACCGGTCCATCAGCCAAGCCCCGAAAGATGGCCAGGGATTTCTCCCAACCATTTCACGGAGCCTATAGCTTGATGGGGTGGTATTTCACCGGGCGCACAGGGCGTTGGGACCCCGGCTACCACTCGGTCTTTAGTCGCCTCTTACGACAAGCTGGCCTAGCTGTGAGTATATTCTAACGCCCTACTCACAGGGCGTCTGCGGAAAGTGCTCCAGAGAAGGGCGAGAGAAGCCGCGAGGAATCTTCTATATATCGCTGAAGATAAACTTCGAAAAACCCAAAGCCTTAGTTTTGGTAGTTCTAACAAAGTTCAAGAGTTTAATGCGAGTCAATGCAGATTCAGTCGAAGCATGCACCTTAGCCAGTCATGAGAGCAACGCAGTGCCCATCGCAATTCAGCGCCGGATCACAGTTTATCTAAAACCATGAATATTTTAAACAAGATGCTGTCATTCATATGATATAAGTGGTTCGGTGCGTGAGACCACCGGAAAAGGAGAAACATGTGAGAGGCGGAGTGAGTCAAGCGAATTGTGCGAAGTCGTGTGGGCATGGAGCGCTGGACCCTCGAAAGGAGTTTACAAGATGTTTGTGGGTGGTTTGCTCAATTACAATTGTTTTGTCTGTATTTTTCTCAGAAGGAGTTAACAATTGTTTTGTTTTATTTCATTAATTGATTGCTTCGGACGAAACTCACCCAAAAAAAGCAACCAAAAATAATATAAAAAAAATAAGTGCAATTGCCGTTGTACGGTGTTGTTCTCAGCCATTATACATTTTCAACTTTGTCCTCAGAAAAATGTAGACGAAGTCATAGCCTCCTATTTTAAAGTAACTTAAAAACTGGGGAATGGGGAACTAAGCAAAGGTGGGTAGAATAATAGTAGATATACGTGGTAGGACAGGGAGACTAAGGCTAATAACCTTGCCCGTAAAAATAAATTATTATGGAAAATTTAACAAGCCTCGAGATTTGCTAAATAAGGCCAAGACCGGATCCCGGTTGTAGTGCCGATGATGATGATGGTAGTACAGGGAACGGGGAGCCGGGTGGTAGGGTGTGAGTATGAGTGGGGGTTGTGAGAGTGTAGGTGGTGAGCGGGGTGCGGTCAAGAGGGGTCAGAGAGGAGAGGACCTTTGAGAGCGGGAGAGGTGAGATTGAATGGACAGGAAAGGATCGGAGGGTAGGGTGTTGGAATGTGTGTGGCTTGTAAGAGTGTAGGCAATGAAGGGGTCGCCATCAGGAGGGGCAAGAGAGGCGACGATGTTTGAAAGCCAAAGAGGTGAGATTGAAATCAAAGAGGGCGAGGTAAGAGTTTGCCCACCGCAGCAAATGGGTTCGTTAGACCTGTAAGAAGTGAGATGGGGAGCAAGTCGAAGAGACGAGGGTTTCGCAGGTTACGGGTGTTAGTGTAGAGCGTGATGGAGGAGAGCAAACTTGTGCAGTTGACTGAACCAGTAAGAAGACGGTGTGTTACGACCACAACCAACCATCCCATAAAAATTACCCTTTTGGAGCTAACCTCCACCACTAACGGCGATACACGCCAAAAACATCCACTTAAAGGATGTGACATAATGCTAAATCAAAGCATTACCCCATACACCTCGTCCCGCATAAATTGATAGCAAGCAAATCGAACTAAACGTTCGATTTGCGCTAATCAATTAAACTCCAAGCAAATTGAACTAAACGTTCAATTTGCTCACATAAAAAACTGGGAAATATAATCATTGAACCAAAGGTTCACCACAAAAACCCCTAAGAGCCAAATGTGCACGCCAGATGCCGTCCTTCAAACAAAACCATTGAGTATCATAAAAAATTGCGCGCCAGCAATTTTACGAGACCTCAGAAAAATGGTTATCTAAAACAATTAAAACAACCAACGCCAGTTTTCGTTTTAACAAAATTAAGTTAAAACAAACAAAAGGAAAATATTCGCCTTTGTATCGATTCCCCACTTAAAAGATCCTTGCCCATTCGGCTAAAGTAAACAACATAGAGAATCAGAAATGCTCATTAGCACAATTCTCTATTTGTATTCCCTAACGTATCCTTACAAAAGGGATCCTTACCGAGTCGGCTAGAAAAAACAACAGGCATCATAAAACGAATTACACATTCGTTTAGCGCATATCAAAATAGAGGATTATAAATGTGCACGATCCTCTGTTGATTTTTCCCTTTGTGTTTCCGCGTTTGAATCCAAGCCGGGAAAGATAAAGAAAGAAATGCCATATCCTTCGACCTTCAGGATGAAGAAAAAACAGGTCTTCGTTGGCGGGTTGAATTTTGAATCTCGACCGAGACGGTGAGATAACAAGGAGTTGGTTTTGGAATCTGGACGAGAACGGTCCGTTCAGAGTTTTGGTTTTCGAGTGGTTATGTATTGAGTGCGCTAACTAATAGTATTGCTTCGGGTTTAACTAACTTTAGGAGCGTTCCGGTGTGTGTGTATTATTTCTATATATAAACTAATAGTTTGTACAAACAGTGGTGAATTAAACTAAGTTGTAAATACACAACATACAAAACCAAGTAAAATCGTTTATTAATAAAGACTAGATTATATAAAGAATAAAAAGTGTTTTACGTAAAGGGTGTGTGGTGATTATACGAAGGTGTATAAAGTGTGTGTGTGGTTGTTGAAAGGGAGAATCACAAGACATCATTACAAATGGCGCAGCCGGTAGGATTCGAGGAAGCCTGAGTATCGTAAACTCGTAAGCGCTTGAAAAGCCCGAATCGGAAAAGAACTTAGAAACAAATAAACGAAAATCTAAAAAATTAAGAACTAAATAAATGAGTGATTGGAACAAAACAACTTAAAATGAAGTGTACCACCAAAGACAAAACGTAAACAAAAACCCCAAATTAAACTAAATACAAGTGACAAAACAAAAAGTTCACCGAACAAATTAATTAAAACCACAGACAAATTAACAAAAATCAACACCTAAACAAAACACTGTCCACAAAAAGGAACCACCATAATAAGAGACACTAATAGAAACATATAAAACACGAAAAGACACAGTGAAACAAAAAAACGATCAAACTTAAAAATCAATAAATAATAACATAAACAACCAACACGAACAGTCTAAAATTACAATAAAAAGCACAGATACCAACGGACAGAAAGCGGACTATTTAAAATCAACAAAAAATCAACATACTAACTGGGAGAATCACACGACAACAGTAGCAGCACCATCAGCCACAGAAGGAAACCAGTAACATCGCCATCAGGACTGGACCACAAAGAGGACAACAATTTAAAGATAAACTTCTGGAATTTTGGTATGTTTTCGTTCTTCTTTTTTGAAAATATTATTTTTCCATTAAATTAGTGAGAAAAAAAAAAAAAAGGGAGAGAATTTTATTAAAAAGAAGAAGCTTTTTAAAATTAGCTAATGTGAATTTCTAGAGAATAATCAAAATGTAAAGATTCAAAAGTAAAGAAATTATTAAAATAAAGATAAATGTTCAAAGATTCCTAGGGGATATAAACTAATTAGTTCGTTAGAGACAGGGTTTAATCAATATTCAGAAATCTAAAATCCGCTTTTACTTGAAAAATGTGTTCTCTTATATTTGTCCTGTGACATAATAAATTAAAAGATAAGCGGGAAGCATTTCCACTCTTAAATATATATATACACAACCATATCAGTGACAACTACAGCAGAAATGAACTAAAGTTAAGTCACCAAGTATTTTGCTCTTCCCTAATATTTATATTAAAAGAAACTAAATAATAAGTTACATTTCACACATATTAAAATTTCATTTACGTGGTATTTAATTATAATCCCTTTTTAAAGTGAACTAACAATAACCTAATTCATCCACAAAGAATAATACCACAAAAACGATTATCACTCTGTTATAGTTCATATATCTGTCGTATCTATTTTGTCCACATTGGGTGATCGTACTTTTTGGGAAGTAGTTTCACTTCAAGATAATAAGATATCAAAAAAATAAAAATCTGCAATTGGTTTTAAAATCTGTGTCCATATTTCTCCACACTTCGCGGTCGTTTTAGTGAAATTTTTTAACAATTGGGAAGTATTTCCACTCGGACATATACAAGAAACATAAAACGCAAGAAACATATTATAACTGCCCCCAGAAATTTAATTAGGTACATTCACTATATATTAATAAATATTGCGAACACCTTTGGAGTTGTGGTTGTCCTTGTCTCCTACTTTCTCTTTCAGGAACTTTACTAATTTCATTTATGAATCGGTAGAGTGCCTTTTTCCCTGCTCTTTTCATTTTAACCCCAAATTAAGTCCAGTTATATCTAAAATATGGCTGTAGACTATACAAAAGTGGCAAAGTTGTCAGTACAACTAATTCCCACCTTCTCAGGGGAACGTAACCCACATTTAGGTGCCGAGCTCCATACATTTTTAGATTGTAGTAGGAGGGTTTTGAATTGTCTCCCAGTGGAAGAGCACAATGTTTTCCTGCAGATATTACCTACTAGGTTGCGAGGAGAAGCATCTGCATTGTTCGCGTCCACTCCGTTTTCATCTTTTGAAGAAGCAGAGGATCTACTGAGGAAAGTTTACCAGCCAGTAGAAAGCTACCAAGATTTGGTCAATAAACTACTGGCTACCAAACAGAACCCAGCGGAAGCAGTCATCTTGTTCCAAATACGTTTGAAGCAAACGTTGGAAAGATGCTCACTGGCAGCGGAGAAGAGATATGGCTCCGCGTCCGCCGAGGGTATAAAAATACAGCTAGACGACTTTGCCAGGAGTGTGTATAGAAGTGGACTCTTAAATCCATACTACCGTCAATTTCTATTATTAATGGACGGAGAACCACTTGACACTCTAATGCAAAGGACGTTAGATTTGGAAGAGCTCGAAAAAACTCAGTCGAACTCACTCTCGTCTTCGGAATCTTCACCGATATACCATTCTTCTCCACAGATATTTAACCCAATTACAGGTACAGTGGTGGAGCCTCCAGTTATAGAGCATAAACCTAATTCCCCTGAACCCAAAGTAGTTCCCTACACAAAACCCATTACACAGGATGCCCCTATCATTAAAATAACTTGTAGCTACTGCCAGAAACGGGGGCATACCTATGAAGAGTGTGTAAAACGGAAAAACACACCCTTTTGTATACAATGTCAGCGAATAAATCACGATATCCGTGATTGCTGGCGATTAAAAGAGGGAAAAAGGATTCTTCATATAAGGCAGATTTGCGACTTCTGTGGCCAGCAGGGCCACAACATAGGTTCCTGTCAGCAAAAGCTGAAATGGGAATCGCGAATTCAATGCCAATTTTCTAAAAATTCTCCCCCTTCAGAACAAGAAAGAAGTAGGCCAAAACACTCCGTGGCAAAAAGGAGCTACCATATTAGAACTCCATGCTCGCCAATAACCAGCGTTCCAACTGTCCAGCTACCAATAGATGTAGGTGTTAAGAAAAACACAACTCTAGTAGTGGACACTGGCGCTGAAATAAGTCTGATCACCAAAAGTAGCCTCAAGGAATCAGACGTTAAGATTAATCGGCGAGAAGCTTGCACCTTACAGATGCCGTTTGGAAGTATCCGAACCTTGGGAAGCTGCAAGGTGAACTTCCAACTGAGTGATAGGGCTAAACTCCCATGCAAATTTCAAGTAGTGAGCAGTATGCCCGATTTACCGGAAGACGGACTACTTGGAAACGACTTTCTGTCGAAGAATTGCAATGTGGAAGGCCCCAAACAGTGCATCACATTTCCTCGAACTGAAATGAATCCAACAGTATTTAGTGTGCCAATCAAATTCTCAACGGTTGAGAAAAGGGTACCTGAAAATAAATACTATAAAGGAAAACAAGAGCAAGCCCAAGATAAGTGGAAATCTTTCAGGTTAAATTGTAACTATAAAAAGAGGAACACCAAAGAGTCAAGTGGTAATAACAAATATATTAACCAAATAACTGACACTTCGTCAGCAAATCCATCAAACTCGCTCCCCCGCTCGCAAAATAAGCAAAACAAAAAGTTATTGCAGAAGCCCGAAACACCCGAAAAAATTACGAACCCCAATGAGATTGCAACTTTACTCAGGGTTTATCACAATTCCCCTTCCGGTGGACATCAGAGCATAACCAAATCGTATAATAAAATACGACAAAGGTACTGGTGGCCAGCTATGCTATCCGATATTAGGAGACATAAAAAGCAGTGTGAGGAATGTCGTTCATTAAAGGCGAGCACCTGCTCCGGAAGTGAAACGAAACCACAATCGTTTCATGTGGGAAACAAGGTGTTAATGAAAAACGAAAATCGTAAGGGCAGAATGACACCTATTTGGAAGGGACCCTTCCCAGTCATAGCAATAAAGGGCCCAGTCAATACGGCCATCAAAATAGGCCGAAGATCCGTTGTGGTTCACAACAATAGGCTTAAACCGTACTTTTAAAGATCCCACCGTCAACCTAGCCCCAACCTTCTTCCCACTATCAATCCGAAACAATTATTATTCCCAGGGTGTTCTGCAAATCGAAGATGCGTTTGTCGATTAACTAAATATAAAAGTAATAACGGTACGTAGCCAGAATTAAAACGAAAAACAATATGGACAAAGATAGAAGTAAAACTATATTAATTTGTCAACAAAAAGATAAACACACAAATGAAAATATACCCACAAGTTAACATAGCTTGCACAAAAATAAACAAAATAAATTTTTAGTAAATATTAATATATTACAGAATATATAAACAAAATTACTACTATAGATAAAAGTCACTCCTATGTGACTACCATTACTGTAACCACTAGTATTAAGTCATTTAATAAATAAATAAACTAAGTAGAAAATAAATAAACAAAACTATTATACAAACATTTAACAAAACTTAAAATGTACAGATTAGGTAAATAACTTCTTTGACTATTGTCACTGCTGCTGTTACAATTAAATAGAATATAAGCAAAAATATTAATACGCATATAAGGTCTATTACAATTAAACTAATTAGAAAAATAAAACCAGTAGATAAATAGTTGCACATATAATAATATTACTGTTAGAGCTAATAAGCAAATAATGTCTGTTATTACCAAACTACTATTGCCACTAATGTTAAAACTAAATACTGTAAGGAGTGAAAATTATTGCACATTCAATTATGATACAAAATAAGATACAAATAATTTCTATTATTATAAAAACTATTTAAATGAATAAGCAAAACTATTCCTATAAAACAAATTAGGAAAATAAATAAACTATTACAAAAAAAAAAAAAAAAAAAAAAAAAAAAAAAAAAATAATGATAATAATAAATAAATAAATTTCATTAATAATCATTTGATTTGTTAGATCTCTAAATAAATAATAAGTTACGGAAACTATTTAAAAAAAAAAAAAAAAAAAAAAGTAATAAATATATACATCTATATAAAGATATAGTAATACCTACATATATATACATAATTATACGTACACAATATATACATAATAATACCTAAACAAAATGTGCTGAACCTTATAATATAACAATGAAAACCTACGAATGAACTTAAGTTGATTAAATCCAGGTATGCCTAAAACAAAAATAATAAACAAAACAATGATGTACAAATACAAAATAAGTAACCCTATAAACTACAGTCCCAACAAATGTAAACTAAACATATACAGAATAAATTAAAGGGACAAAAGATAAATAAAATTTAGTAACCGCCACACTACACCACTCACGTTCCTATAGGAGCCCAAGGAGTATTATTTCCTCTTCAAAGAATAATACTCATTTTATAAAGGGGGGAGGATTGTTACGACCACAACCAACCATCCCATAAAAATTACCCTTTTGGAGCTAACCTCCACCACTAACGGCGATACACGCCAAAAACATCCACTTAAAGGATGTGACATAATGCTAAATCAAAGCATTACCCCATACACCTCGTCCCGCATAAATTGATAGCAAGCAAATCGAACTAAACGTTCGATTTGCGCTAATCAATTAAACTCCAAGCAAATTGAACTAAACGTTCAATTTGCTCACATAAAAAACTGGGAAATATAATCATTGAACCAAAGGTTCACCACAAAAACCCCTAAGAGCCAAATGTGCACGCCAGATGCCGTCCTTCAAACAAAACCATTGAGTATCATAAAAAATTGCGCGCCAGCAATTTTACGAGACCTCAGAAAAATGGTTATCTAAAACAATTAAAACAACCAACGCCAGTTTTCGTTTTAACAAAATTAAGTTAAAACAAACAAAAGGAAAATATTCGCCTTTGTATCGATTCCCCACTTAAAAGATCCTTGCCCATTCGGCTAAAGTAAACAACATAGAGAATCAGAAATGCTCATTAGCACAATTCTCTATTTGTATTCCCTAACGTATCCTTACAAAAGGGATCCTTACCGAGTCGGCTAGAAAAAACAACAGGCATCATAAAACGAATTACACATTCGTTTAGCGCATATCAAAATAGAGGATTATAAATGTGCACGATCCTCTGTTGATTTTTCCCTTTGTGTTTCCGCGTTTGAATCCAAGCCGGGAAAGATAAAGAAAGAAATGCCATATCCTTCGACCTTCAGGATGAAGAAAAAACAGGTCTTCGTTGGCGGGTTGAATTTTGAATCTCGACCGAGACGGTGAGATAACAAGGAGTTGGTTTTGGAATCTGGACGAGAACGGTCCGTTCAGAGTTTTGGTTTTCGAGTGGTTATGTATTGAGTGCGCTAACTAATAGTATTGCTTCGGGTTTAACTAACTTTAGGAGCGTTCCGGTGTGTGTGTATTATTTCTATATATAAACTAATAGTTTGTACAAACAGTGGTGAATTAAACTAAGTTGTAAATACACAACATACAAAACCAAGTAAAATCGTTTATTAATAAAGACTAGATTATATAAAGAATAAAAAGTGTTTTACGTAAAGGGTGTGTGGTGATTATACGAAGGTGTATAAAATGTGTGTGTGGTTGTTGAAAGGGAGAATCACAAGACATCATTACAGGTGGATGAAGAGTATGTCGGCGGGAATTCTGCGCTTTTTAAGTGTGTTAAGGTTAAATAGATGAAAACGGATTGTGTTGGGCGCGGGGGGGGGGGGGGGGGGGGGGGGGGGTGTCCGAGAATTTTCCCAGTCCTATCTTCGGAAAAAAACACGTTGCATACTGTTGCGGATTCGCCCTGGACACCACCGGCGTATTCGCAATTAAATGCTACCTGTGGCACCACCCTAAACAGTGTCAGCAATAAGCTGACATTTTAAAATTAATTCTGTTGGTTGTCAAACGGCAACCATTTTGTTTTTCTATTTTATCCTGCTTCTTCGTTAATCTATTGATGTGATAAGTCGCAAGTCAATTTTCAATCCTGGAAAATATATTTCATCTAATAAAATAACCTTTTATTATTACATCAAATCAACCGGCGTGGATTATTCTTTTGTTGGGGACAATTCTGTTGAGAATTCCGTTATATTCTGGATTGTTTATCACTAAAGGTATTCGTTGCTATTTTTTACAATAATATCCAAATTATTTTAGATCCAGCATCAAACGCCAGGAGACACCATCGTGTTCCTGACGCAACCATGCAGCCCACACCAAATCAACAATCCTCTGTGTGTGGAAGGTGTGTTCAACGCTTGTTGGACACACACATACTTTCGATCCTGCGAATATGGAACAAGTAATAATTAGACCAGACCTGACTGGCCTATTCAAGAAAGGGAGAGACAAAGGCTATGTAGAGCGATCGGGAAACGTAGGGATTAGAGAATTCTTTCGACGAGAGTTTCACAAAACCAAGGACAGAGTTGGCTTTGAGGATAATGTCATCAATATTTGAGGTGAAGTTAAGCTCTCTATCATATAAGATACTAACGTTACGAATCGATGGTACAGGTGATATCTGTTGATTGAGTAGGAAAATAGGAACGTAGTACGAAGGGGGGGCATTTACGAGAGAAGGTGATGGAGTGACATTTGACAACATTGAGTTCGAGGCAGTTGATATGACACCACGTTGAGAAGATGTTGAGATCGAGTTGGAGAAGTGTGCGGTTGAGAGGAGAGCTGATAGTTTTGTGGAGCTTAGTGTCGTCCGCGTATAGAGAGATGGGCGAGTGTTACGTGGTAGCTTCCCTCCGCCGCCCTTGTCTCGGCAAGAAAGGAATAAGAAATTAACCGACATACTTATAAAATATTTGGGGTGAATTTGATACGGTGGGTTCGAGCTTTAAGTTAGGAAGAGATCCATTTAATCAATAGGGGTTCAAAATCAAGGGCGGATAGCTTAAAGAGGATGAGATTGTGGTAGATTTTATCACAGACCTTGCTGAAATCGGTTATGATTACATCGACTTCGGTGCCATTCTCTAAGCACGGAGAGTAAGGGATGAGAACTCAACTATATTTGTGATGGTCGACCTACCCTAAAGGAAACCATGCTGGTTGGGTGAGATGCTGGATTTACATCGAAAAGATAGCGCACTGAAAAGAATGCCTTCGAACAGTTTTCGGATATGAGACAGTATGGCGATGGGACGGTAGTTGCTAATATCGTTTTTAGGTCCCTTTTTATATATGGGGGTGACAAAAGAGGATTTCCAAATACTAGGGAAAAAACCTTGTGTGAAGAACAGATTGAAAATCTTTGAAGACGGGAGAGAAAAAGAAAAGGAACATTTTTTTAAAAGGACAGCAGGGAGTCCATCAAAGTGCTGCAAACAAATTTTGTTGCAAATCTATATATATATATATATATATATATATATATATATATATATATATATATATATATATATATATATATATATATATGTATATATATATATATATATATATATACATATATATATATTCATTTTTAAAACATTTTTTTTTTATCTTCTAAGTTTCTAAATTACATGCTAGACAAAAAATGCTTAAATTCTAGCTTAATTATCTTATATTATAATTTACTGGTCTTGCGCAGACGCTCTAAGCTAAACATTATATAACAATTGTATAATTTGCCTTTTGGCGACAGAACTTTGTGGCAGTACTTATGGTTATTTGAAAGACAAAGAAAAATACATATATATATCTGCGAGGGTGTACTGAAAAGTTTCCTATCTCAACGTGAAGATAGCAGCACTCGTTAATAAAAGCTAGTGAATGTAGTTGTGCATCTTTTGGCAGTTACTCACCAAAATGTCGGCCATTTGGACGCGTAGTTTTTAATTGACAGTCGTTTGAGTGAGTCGATGTGTGTTTTTGTGCAAATGGACAAAATTGAGTATCGAGCTGTCGTTACATTTTTGTTTTTGAAAGGCAATATGCCTACGCAAATCAGAGATGAATTGGACTCTGTGTATGGGAACTCTGCACCATCATTTACCCCAGTGAAATTTTGGGCAGCTGAATTTAAACGTGTCCGTGAGAGCTTGGGAGACGTTAAAGGTTCGGGGCGTCCAAAAACTGCACCAACTGACAATAACATTGCTAAAGTTCACCAGATGGTGCTAGACGACCGCCGAATTAAAGTGAGAGAGATAGCAGACGCTATGAAAATGTTCAAACAACGTGTTTGTTACACATTAAATCAAGATTTAGGCATTAGAAGGCTGTCCGCGCGTTGGATTCAGCGTTTGCTCATATTAGACCAAAAACATGTTCGAATAAACATTTCCAACGCTCTGTTGGCGCAGTTTAGGCGCAATAAATCCGGGTTTTGGTGCCGATTGATTACTATCGATGAAACTTGAATACACACCATTATACATCATCATCATCATCGGCACTACAACCGGGATCCGGCCTTAGCCTTATTTAGCAAGTCTCGAGGGTTCTTAAATTTTCCATAATAATTTATTTTTACGGGCAAAGTTATAGCGTTTGGAATGATAGTGAAGATAGAACGCGTGATTCGAACTGACGCCATGGCAGTTAGTATCACCAAAAATTGAACCAAAGCGCAACTCATCAGGCCACCGCCGTGTGTACGCATTTGATTTCTAAACTCAAGTACATTCGACTGATGGGGATTTTGTTATGTTATCGCTATGGTATACGGCTCTGATGCATTTTCTTATTCGATTTTCGTTCGATGTTCTTTACTATTTGCTTGTGTACTGTGTGTGCATCTGTTAGAAACGCTACACTACTCCCTCCTCAGTAACTTTGTTATGATCAGCTTCGTGTGCGAACGACAGGAGCGAACGAGAGAACGTCGGAGCAGGCGAAGTCGTGATCGTGTCGTGAAGTTCTGTTTACTATGGGAGAGTGTGTGTTGTGTGTACAGATCACGTCGGGGTCACCAATTATAGCGTTTGCGATAATACTGAAGAACGTGTGATTCGAACTGACGCTATGATAGTTAGTATCACCAAAAATTGAACCAAAGCGCAACTCATCAGGCCGCCGCCGTGTGTACGAATTTGATTTCTTAACTCAAGTACATTCGACTGATGTGGATTTTGTTATGTTATCGCTATGGTATACGACTCTGATGTATTTTCTTATTCGATTTTCGTTCGGTGTTCTTCACTATTTGCTTGTGTATTGTGTGTGTATCTGTTGCAAACGCCACAGATTTATTCCGAAAGGATTATCGTAGATGGTAAATGATAAAAGCAAGCTCGGACCTGGGGGTAACACCCCCCCCCCCCCCCCCCACCCACCCTCTCATACGCATGTGGAGGTAAAAGTATGATTGCCAACGTATGGCACAGATTCACTTTTAACCCACAAGCAAAGTTTCCAGCGAAGGAAATGGAAAACGAAAACACCTTTAGTTTGTTGTTATTTTAATGTTCTTTATTTTAATTTAATTTGGTTTAACTTATATTAATACACTTATTATTTTATTGCAACGTTACCGGTTGTTCCATAAGCAACGAATTTAAATAACAAATTTCGCGTTTCGCCTTAACTAGTACACTTTGATGTTTCGGCAATATTCGCGCAGCGACAATATTCGACTGATGAGAAATCGGATAATTAAACTTAACTCCGTGCGCGTGACCTGCTCCTTGGTGGTTGAATAGTGACTACCTCTACTTATGGGTGAAATTCATATTTCATTCCACACACAGGACAACCGAAAGAGACCACGCCTCTGCTCTCTCAACCTCACGACCGTCAAAGTGTGAGTAACTTTTGTTAATAGTGTAATTGACGGACATGAAGAATGAGAGAACAGAAACATGATGTGCTGTGATCTCGGGGTAGCGTTGGTTGTGTGTGTTGGTATCAGATGCAGCTACTGACATGACCTGGTGACCCAGTGGTACGGCTATGGTGTAGTCGGAGCACATTGAACCGTGGGAAGACAGAAATACGAATGAGAGGAAAACCTAGCTGATGTCACTCCCCTGCAAAAAGAGATCATTGATCCCAAACGAATGGATGATCTGAGGGTGAGTCAATAGGACGCCGCTGATGCTTGGGAAATAATCAGCGTGAGAGCCAGACTCTAAGACGCTGAAATAACCACAGCGATTTTGCTATGATGCAACAGCGTCGTTTGTTTAGACTTGTTGTTGCTAACCGACATTATGAGATTTCCGATGGGAAACTCATTGTTAGCAAGAATGGGGTTGCGGTATGACAAGAATGTAGCTAATCTCAATTATGCATTATTTGCATGGGATAATGAGTTTAGCTATACGTCCGTTTAACATGTTTTACAGGGGAATCACATATGAAGGAAATGAGTAGGTATGAAGCCCTGAAAGCGGTCGAAATTAGGTAGGAATTTTGGGTTGATTCTCATGTAGAACAGAGAAACCCCACACGCACCTTAACACACACAGACAGGGAAATGTAAGCAACAGAAGATGACACACAAGAACAAATTAAAAAAGAACACTTCAAAAAACGAGCAAACCAGCATCATATAAAGCAGGCCCATTTTTGCAGCAGCAGAGTTCACATCCAAGACCGATTGGTCTTCTAAAAGGTGTTCCAATAAAAAGGAAAGATGTTACAAATACATTTTTGATAACTACAAAATTGCTTCTCACCCTCGCCAATATTATCTCATCCTTCACCTGGCTTATTGGCATAGACTTTACTCTTAATATAGCCCCAAAGACATCAAATCGCATGATATTGTCGACCAACTGACTTCACTATTCCGAGAGATTATGCCGTCAGGAAACTTTTCATTCTTCTTGGTGTTATATTTAATTTTGTTATAACAATTGTTTTTACGGTTGGTTGTCTGTCACAGAACTTATCCCTGATTTCTTTTTGAGTGTTGGGTGATTTCGGGCTTCTGCTGCACGTTGATGTCTTGATGGCATGGACGTCCCGCCAAATGAAAACTCTGTTTTATTTTTATTTTTCTTTATTTACTTTAATACTGGTGCGTATCTTTAATTCTTGTATGGTTTACTAATTTTTATTTTAAAACTGTTCAAAATGTATATTACAACTGGTGCTTATTTCTTCACTTTTAATAGAAAGATTAATTTCAAACTTCAATCGATTTGCACCACAGAAAGTTTTCAACTATATTTTAAATTTATGCTAATCATTAATTCTTTTGAACGACCGCACGCGCACATGGTTAATTTTCAACATCTTTATTATTTTTATTTAAATTATTCCGGAGACCGAACCGCTCACGTTGATTACCGAAATCAGAAGAAGGAATCCTCCTGTCGCTATCTGCATATCCTTTTTTCCCCTTCTTCGCTTTTTCGCTTCCTTTTCACCGGAAGTACACACAGGAAGAGTGATTGGGGAAACTATTTGTGCGTTCAGTTTATAATATTTGGGACTCTTGAATCGAACCAAATATTATCTAGGGGTGTTATTTTATTTTAATTTTTATCTATTGCAGGTTGGGAAGATTCTATTGTAGTGGATTATTGATGTTTTGATAATGGGGAAGGATACGCAGATGCTAGGATTTTATTATGTATTTTGTGTGTGGGGGGGGGGGGGGGGGGGGGGGGGGGGGGGCTTAATATTTAACGATTTTAATTATGTAACATTCGACACCGCCTCAGCCCACAAAGTGAAGATCGTTCATGAGCTTTTTGTCAGAAATAGGCATTATAGCCCTGTATCAATCGGGGGATTCGTCGGATGTGTGGGATTTGGATATCGGCAGGGTTCCGGTTGTTCCTCAAATTGAAATTGGGAATGGGAGGATACCGTTAATGACATATAAGGGAATTGATTTTGTAGTACTAACGGATTTCCAACGAAAGATTAGTGTGATAAAGCACTTTTCAATTACAGCTGTGTATTGATTCCGAAGGAAACTCTTTTGAACACAATATACGTCTATTATTTTTCATAGCCACAGTCCTCACGGAACTGGAATATTAGATACATGTTTTCTCAGTACAGGCTAGGCTGTAGCGCTAAAAGATCCCATGAGATTCTGATACGTGAATGCTGATATCGGTTTTAACCAGTTGCATGTGGTAGCGGTCGCGAAATACTCGTGCTGGAAAGAAATTCCGGAAACTTCACGTACTGTAGCAAAGCGACTTATATTACAGAGACGTAAGAGCCGTTAGAAAACTATAAATCGATGATTGTAGTTACTGTTTTGCAGTATAAATAACGTTAACTTGAAACCACATAAAAATATATAAGATAGATACAACTTCTTTAAAAATGTTTATTTGCGATCCGTCAAAATTTATTTTCTTATATTGTAACTAGGTATAACTAACAAATCTAAGTAACTTTTTTTTTTTTGAATGAATTGTCCTTATACTTTAACTGAACATAACGATGCAATCCAATTGGCACAATAATGTATACAAGTTTAAGGGCATGAAATGCCACCTTCAACTTCAACTATAGAATTCGCGATGTCAAATCTTTTATTTTTTAATGTAGAATGATGCCCGTCTTTAGTGACGATTAAATTCGGACTCTTATTGTATTATTTGATAAAACTCGACCGCCTTTGTTGACGGCTTAAATCTGGCTCTTGTATTATAATTAAATAGAAGATTCTTTTGGTTTTTCCGACTGTGCAGATCGATGGGTAATTTTGAATTTTCTTTACCTTTGATTTATTCCAATCGGGTCACACAATCTACGGATGTAATCTAAATTTGATTGGTATGCGTTCTTCGTGTCTCATTTCCAGCTACCCAATATGTCCTTTTTGTCATCTGTTCATTTTCAAACCAGCCTCCTTAACAGTCTTTAACCATGTTGTGGTAAATTACTTGGTGCTTCGTCAATGTGACGAATTTTATACAGATTGCAACATGTTCCGGGCGATAACAGGGGAATGATTATTTTTGTAAAAGCCGGACACGCACCATGTAGGCTCCCATCTTGTAAAATATTCTATAGCGATTTAAGTCCCATTGACTGTGCTAGCTATTTGCTGTCGAAATAGAGTTCGTATCATGGGGGACTCCAAAATTAATAGAAAGCTCCGTACAACAAGAATTGCTCGATTTTTAAGGAAAATATTTGGAAAAGTACATTTAAATATTTTTTCAGTTATAAAATTGAATCTGCTAAAAATATTCTGACCGATATATCTGAAAGTATTTCCTTTAAACACCTAAAGAAGGCAACAATTTTACTACTAAACTAAAATCCAATAAATTAAGCAAAAATCACTTTACCCACTCCTACCTTTATTCGATGTGGTGCGTCCGAACGCCGTGAACAAACCTTTTCCCCTTAGGCATCGACAAGCCTTAAATCAGCGCCATTTAACCAATAACCTCTTCACTTCCACTTAGACCTTCGATAAATCAAACCCAACGTATGATTTTCAATAAAAATACATGTTCGTCGCACGCTCCTGCACGGCGTTGAATAGCCCACAAAATTCATGGCTATGTAGATCTCCACATCTAACTATTATAAGGCATCTCTTGCCTCCACAAAATCGCTTGTCGACGACCTTACAAATGGTACAAGCAGCCCGCAACTCCATATCCAACAACCAGTTGTATGTCCAAATCGGGTGCCGCTGAAAGACTGCAATTAGTCGCTCATTAAAAGGGTGGTCCTCGTCTTCAACTGCATCTCGATGTGTCTACATGGGGCTTGGCTCCCTTTAAGGATCTCGACGACCGTATAACAAAACAAATAAACGCACGGTTTATAATTATGGGGACGAAGTGAATTTTCGCCAACAATGGGCGGACGTTCTGTTATTGCAACCGGTCCTAGCAGTGCTAACCTACATCAGCGTGGTGCGCGTGCGCTCTGTGGACCCACAACAATGTTCAGTCGTTCATCATCCCCAGCTGTCCATTGATTGTTGTCTCTTATACACAGTTCGCGCCTGGAAGCTATTTTTGGGCGGATTCAGATTGGATTCCACTCTCTTCGATGTATAGCTTGTTGATTTAAATTTTGCTGTACACTGCAATTTACCAACGTAACAATTAAAATGCAATCACTGGGGGTTCCCGAAAACACCAAGAAATCCAGATGATCGGGATACTAACGGGCCGCAAGTGACGACATTTATGAGATGAAGAAGTCTCTCGGCGGAAGGTAGATAAAAGCGTAAAACGAATGTTTTGTATATTATTAAACTTGTTTTGAAAAAATCTAATCAAAAGGGCATAAGTTCAATTGACGGTTGTGTTGCCGACATGGTTGGTAGTACAGTTTATGTTGAACTAACTTTTTTTTATCATCAAAGATTCCAAATATAATGCTCAATGGGAACGTATTTTTGAAATGGAGGGTGCGTGCGTAAAAGATAACAGCATACATTGAACCTCAGAAGCGAGGTCAAGCCACTACAGAGGCGCTAGTTGTCTTAATGTTAAGGAATAACTCTAAAGGCGGGTTATAGGTTATCTTGGTTTTTAATTATCCTTTTTATGGAAGAAAGTTTTGTCAGGCTATCGTCACATTTAATAGCTTAGAGCAGACTTACAAGAGATTCTTACGCGCTAACTTACTAGTTAACTTAACTAATCTACGCAAGAATTAATACATTAACGACAGTGGGGTAGATCGGGAGATGGAAAGAATTTAGAGAGAGACATTTCTTACGGAAGAAAAGGTAATAGATTATATTGAAAGAAGCCGTTAATTGTATTTTTTTAGTATTAAACAAACAATTATCATAGAGAAAAAAACGTGGCGATATTGGAGGCATTCTCACGAAGCATATATAATTCAAACCACTCTGTGGCGTGCCGTGCTGCATTTTGACAAAAATATTCACATAAAAACATGTTTATACTTAGAAAAATGGGCACGACATTTTAAAAATATCAAATTTTGATTAATTGACATTTTAAATCAAGCGATGCGCAATATTTGAAAAAAAAGTCCTTCTTTAGAAAGTAATGTTCAAAATGTTAAAACTTCGAATCAAGGGAACGAATTCTGTTAGAGTTTTGTTTTTCGAGTTTCAAGATGGTGTGTCCGAGATCGGAACATCGCATTTGCAGTTATGAAAAGTGTAAATGATATCTTTGACTGTATAACATTTCGAATATTAATCGGACATTCGAGGACTACAAAGCTGCCCTTCTATATTCGAGTGTTCTTCCTCGTCCTATTTCTTTAAATATTTCATTTTGGACATCTTTAAATCGTAGAATCGGCGTCAAGAAAAAATGGTTGATTGGATGCCAATGTCCAAAAGTTTCATGATTCGTATAGGATTATTCAGTCCTTCATTAAAAGTGGGGACAGCAGTATCGGTAGCAGGATTTAATACTATTTTGCCACTTGAATAAGATGGCCTTGAAATGTTCGTTTTTATTTTACATATAGCCTCTCATGCAAATCTTAGCAATTTATTTACAAAACTTGTAGCATCTTCTATTATAAACAGTTAATTCACAATGAGGCGCGATCACAATGTATCGATGTATTACTGCATGTGTGCTTGTTTGCGTTCTTGTCAGCTGTGTTTCGAAGGAAAGGAATACAGGTGGCCGGACAACGAAATAAGAATTTTTTCTTTGTTTTTGTTTTAAATCCACATTTATTTCCAATACAATTACACATTTTATCTAAGACTAAATGTTAATTTCGATTTTTGTGTGGGAATCTGATTCTGGAGTTGAGGCTGCGTCCCGATGGGATACGGTGGTGTGTTCAAGAGAGGATACGATGAGATGGGGGCAGTGCGCCCGACAACGAATACGATAAAGTGGAGCCAAGAAATCGCTCGTATCAGCAATGAAAGAATAATCCATTGGGAAATTTTAAATTGCGACGCTTAAGTCGCGTCCCTTTTCTGTCACCGTCGCGTTATCGACATACCCCCTATGTGAGGAGAGGGCTCGGTGGTGGAGGTCCTGATTGATGTTGGTGGTGGATAAGGTCGCAGGTGGTACGAGGTGGGGTGGGTGTTGGCCGGATATGTTTAGTTACTGGCGGGGGGGGGGGGGGGGGGGCAGCTTGTGATAGCAGTTGGTCCAGATGATGCTGGTTGTCGCTGCAACGAAAAGAGAAAACTGAAACAACAAACGGCGCTTCTCTAGCGCTGCCTCAGTCTCTCTTGAGCACTCTCTCCGGCACTGGCCGGCCAACGATGCTTTCTCCTTAAATTCGAGGGATTGTACCTCCAGAGCCGGACTCTTCTCTGGATTGGCGGGCGTTTGAGTCTTGCCCAGTACAAATCCCTAATCTAACAAAAGTGGATATGCGATCAAGAAATGAAATATTCAAAAAACGCGACCCAATTTGCTTGCTTAGCAAAACGCGGTATAACTCGCTTATTTTACTATTTATTATTCTATTATTTGGATATTTTATTATTTTGTTTGATCTCTTTATTCTGCTGATCTTGAACAAGACCTTTTCATTAGGAGTTCCTTCGACGACTCCTGCTGCTTCACCGATGTGCCCGCCTTATATAGGCCCGCAGTCGTCCCCTCCTTCGCTCATTTCCTGGGATCTGCTTTTCTTAGTGGCTTCCTGGAATCGGTGCGCCGCTGATCGTCGTTTCCCTGGAAATGGTATGTTAGCGCTTGCCTTGCTTTTCCTGGGAATTCGTGATGCATCACCAACACTGGTCTTGGACAGGAGCTCGGCCACCCCTGGTGCCTTGATTGAGATAGGGTGTATTCGGCAGTCGAAATCCGGCAGGATCTATCACCTATGTTGCGTGTTGGGAATGAAAAGACGCGGCGTGATTCCCCTGAGTGGTTGGAGTGGAGTTTTCTTCTGCTTTGGTGATATGCTTCAGTGCTTTCGAGCAGTTGAGCTTCTCGATGGGTCTTGATCGTCTCTCGCCGTTACGATGGTTCTACGTGCGCGAGGTGTGTCCGGGGGTCATGTCGCGCAGACGGTCGATAATCGTTGGTTCCACGGACCTCTTGTGTGGCCCATGGAGTCGATGGAGACGAAAGCTTGCCTTCTTTCGCTGGGATGCCACGCGATCTGCAGTCGCAGAGTTAGCCAATTGATCTGGGTTGGAGTTGCAGGTTCGAAACCCACGATAACTGGTTATGTGGTGGCTGGGTGTTTCTCGATAGTATAGTGGTTAGTATACCCGCCTGCCACGCGGGAGACCTGGGTTCGATTCCCCACCGGGGAGACTCTGGCGCAAGACTAATGACCTTGCCCAGAAAAAACAAATCATTATGGAAAATTTAACAAGCCTCAAGACTTGCTAAATAAGGCCAAGACCGGTTCTCGGTTGTAGTGCCGATGACGATGATGATGATGATGGCTGGGGACAGGTCTCATTACACCGGATCTGGTTGGCGTGGTGGGCCCGTTAGCACCCATTCCAAGTAGCCTGTGTGATGAGGTCGGAGCTTTCGTTTTTCCTTAACCCTTCGGAGATGGGGGCGGGGTAGAAGTTTGCTCCGACGAGTAGGACCACCCTGTCGCCGGTGTTTTTTTTTTTTTTGGTTTCGGTAGGAAGGTGGAAATCTTCAAAAGATAGTCAACCCTTCTCCAATATTTTGCGTTTCAACGAACAAACGGAAAGTAGTTCCCCAACCCACATCCCTAACTGACAATATCCTCACTAACCCATTGATCACTATGCTACCCCCTTCCATACCACACTAACTTATTTCAATAATAATTAGGTAACTAGACTAAGTTAAGATAAGTTAAGTTAAGTTAAGTAAATTAGCATAGGTTAAGTAAATAACTATATCCTGGTTTTCTGACCTTTTCCAGGAAGCTCTACTCACTAAAATCTTAATCCATAACCAATATATAACTTTTATCATATTGTTTGAAAAATGTACTAGTAAGTATATGTAAACAATTATAGCTAAGGTATCATAAGTTATCTGTATTGCTTATTGTAAAAATTATTTATGGTCAATAAATACAGAAATGCAAAAAAAAAAAAAAAATCAAAAGATACTTTTGGACAGATCCAGAGGCATGTCGGGTTTTTACCGACTAAAACCACCTCCCGCCAGGCTCATATTCCCGCTGATCCCCGCGGAACTTTCTTTTAGATATTCCACCGCGGGGCGGGTCGGAGTTTACCTGTTACTCTGCTCGTCGCGTCGCAACTGCTGCATCATTTCACAGAGAATACCATTTGTTACGAACCATGCCTGTTTTGAACTAAGCATGTATTCTCATATGTCTCTCCAAAATCGTCTCATATGTCTCTCCAAAATTGTTCGTGCGGTCTCGAATCTCACGCACTCTGTGAGTACGTGTTTCGCAGTTTCTATTTTGTCTTCGCAATACAAGCAGTATGAGGTCCCGTGCTGTTGTTTGTGGCGGTGGCACGTACCCGGAGAGGCGCGGTAGACGAAAGGATTTCAGTGTTCAACGTTGGGAGCTGTGCAGGCGAGGGTTGATGGTGATTGTCCCTTGCGGCTTTGCAGGGAGTACCTCCGACACGGTAGATGGGGACAAACGACGCTTAGCAACGAAGGCGCAACCGTCGAGCGAGTGAATCCGATATGGAGGTGGCGCTAGAGCACTGGTACACCAGAGCACCAAGTTTAACCTTCCGTTGGAGTTCCGACGTGACGATGACTCGAGCGGTTGCGAGCAGTACAGATTGCTGAGAAGCGGTGTTGGCCGTATACGAGCAGATCCCTTGATTGGATTTCTTCCGAAGAGCGGGTCCTGCACTCACTCTGGGAGATGATCAGGTCGGCCTGTTGATGGTGGTTGTCCCGACATGCAGCAAGGTGTGATGTCTTCGTTGACATTGCCTGCACACCTTGCTGGACCGGCAATCGCGCAGCGGTGTTGTCCCAAGCAGTTGTAGCACAGTTTCCTTTGACCTACAAAGGACTTCCGCCGGGTAGTTGCGAGCGACCGAAAGCCTTCGCAGGCGGAGATGTGATGTAAGGGCCCACAGAACGTGCACAGAGCCTGCTGCGATTGTGGTGATGCGATGTGCCTCGACGAATCGGACATGGCTGGACGCGACTTCAAGATCAACGTGGGACCCGTGGCCTTCTTGTGGGCTTCTTGTTTGAGGTTGACTTCCAGGCTGGGCGGTTCTATAAGTCTGCGTTATGGGTTATTGTAGGCCTGTGACTGCTACACCGAGAGCGTCGGTAGCTGCACGGAAGGCAGCTCACTATCGGGGACACGATTGGCAATGACCTTGGTCAGGCCTATTGTGGGAGCTGTGGATATTGGCTGGAAGTCTGAGTCAAACTCGTATTGGGCATCGACGAGCCTTGCCTGCTCGTCAAGATACACTTCCTCGGCTTCATCTTTTCATACTTGTAAAAAGGAAGAGTGCATATAGACTTTAAAACGTCCTTGTTCCTCTTTTTAATATTTGAATTTAAACAAGGTGTACATTACTAACTTAATCTAACTTTCTTTAGTCATTTTTTGACTAATTTCTACCTTAATTTATATACAAAGTTCAATCAGATAAAAGGGCAGTTTCGGATATTGCTATAAGATTTCTTGGAGTTACTATAAGCTTGACTCCACGTTTGTGAATATTTTCTAATAGTATGATACATGAAACGGTATTATAACAAAAGAACTATATTGTATAAAGCGCATGGGAGCGTAAGGGGTATTCTTTTTTATCCCCTTATGTTGTTGCATTTTGCTATGGGAAGCAGTGGACAAAGGTTCTATTTTCCTGGACTCTTATCAGTTGATGGCTTTGTCTTACCCGACCATCATCATCATCATTGGCACTACAACCGGGAACTGGTCTTGGCCTTATTTAGCAAGTTCTGAGGCTTGTTAAATTACCCGACCATACTGCCGTCTTATTAATTAATTTAAATTATATGCACACACCCCCGCTTGCTGCTCCTTCAACTTTCCGGATGCCACTCTCCCTCGGGAATGATGTTTACTTTATGTCTACCTTCATTTAAGTCCCTTACTTTAAGTTCATTTACATAATTTTTCCCGATGAACGATAAGAAGTATTTCGGCTGATCAATGATACATGACTGTCGATCGACAATCTTCCGCCATAATGGTTCCATAAAATTGTTTATTTATCTAGTTTCATATATAAAGATGAATCGTTGCAGGAAGGTCTCCTAGGATCGTGACACCATGCCGGCACGGTGTCATCAATCAAGTAGTGAGTGGATTCCTTTGACAACCATTAAGCGGACATAATCGATCTTCTCTCATTCCAGACAGCAGCTTGTATCTTGATCGGGACAACAGGTGCTGCCCCGTAATTTATATCCTTTCGTCTTCAACCCTAAAAACCACATAATCTCATTAGCATCCATTAGGACTTAAGTATGTGGCATTTGTGCCCATTGTCCGGGTCTTAATTAAATTGATAACCAACCGCGCCGATTGGGCAGCATAAATGAAAGGCCGAAAGATGGATCCTCTCAGTTAGACAGTCTGCGCGGTTGCTGATTTTCGGAATCCTTAACCCCATGGGGTTCCGAGGATGAGCGTAAATTGAGAAATGATTGTAAAACGCCTGCGTGACATGCCAGGTTGACAATGAGGCATGATGTATGATCAAGTGAAAATGTTCTTGATGAGTACGAAAGGGCTTAACGATGTTGGAGGGATATATATCAACTTTGTATAACTGAGTCATTGTTTTATATCTACTTTTGGGTATATCGTCTTCATTCGTTCTTCATAAGGTGGTCCACGAAGTGGCTGTGAGACGTAGGTAGGTGAGATGGGTCAGTGGTTGGGGGAGTTTTCTACTTTTAGATCGACTGCGGATACCTGAAATATCACTAAGATTTATATAGACGTCGAAGAAAAGACGAAGTATTTCTGACGCCATAAATTTTCTTATTTATGTATAAGTCAATGAAAAGCATTGGATTCTGTAGAACCATTTTTTAATTATATGTCGTTCGGACTTATATTGAGATCATTGATTAAAATGTCATTGTTGTCAAATCTGAGGTGGGCAATTACTAGATAGCTACCAAATACGAGGGCGGTCCTAGAATTAATCGGCCTGACAGGGAACACATAAAATATTTGGCAAACACATTATTTGTTTCTCATCATAGTCTCCTTTTAGCTCGGTACACATTGCCGAGCGTTCAATAGCTTCGATACTTTGTTTATCGAAGAAACGTCGAGGTCCTCAAAATACCCATCTACTGCAGACACCACCTTTTCATCATTGACAAATCTTTTACCACCGAGCCATTTCTTCAAGTTTGGAAAGAGAAAATAGTCCGAGGGTGCTAAATCTGGCGAATAGGGTGAATGAGGGAATAATACGTATCTCAAATCATTGATTTTGGCCGCTGCAATATCGGATGTGCGGACAGGCATATTGTCGGGATGGAACAACGCCTTCTTTTTCGCCATATGTGGTCTTTTGTCCCCAATTTCATTACTCAAACGCTGCAGTAAATTCGCATAATACTCGCCGTTGATGGTTTTTCCTTTTCCAACATAATCAATGAAAATTATACCACGCACATCCTAGGAAACTGAAGTCATAACATTGCCTGTAGATGGAATGTGGCATCCATACCTATGTTGCGGCGCAACAAGCGTTTTTGTTCTATTGTGGGCAAACGCGGCACCAATCTTGTGGGCAAACGCGGGATCCACAGCAAAAAAAAAAAATTGTGGCGAGAAGGCCGAATTTGGCGAGACAGGACATATGTGTCCTTCATCTTGTCTCTGACTTCTGGTCATCTTGCGATAACCAGAATCACCCACATCCGTGAGGATGTTGGGCTCGGTCTCGCGGCATCTGAAAAGAGAAGAAAAAGGGGAGGTATCCAAGGATAGTGTGGACAGTGTTAGTCCAAGTGTTCTCTAACTACTTTTATAGAGGGATGGTGGGAAAGAAATCTTACAAGACCGGTGGGTCTTGGGTGCGGTAGTAAACGCAGATCACGTCTTTGGCGTCTGATAATCTGCTCTTTGGTCGGTGTGTATGTTTGTGTTTGTGCCGTCTTGTACTGTGCGTTCGTGTGTTTGGTTTGTTAATTGTAGACCCTATGGGATGGGTCCAGAAATCCTCTATTATAGAGGGGAATGTTGTTGGGAAGGGTGCTTTCTTCAGTTTTATACTGAAGAAGAAATTGTGGGGGTTTGATCCGAAGAGATCGAGAGAGAGAAGGGTCAAGAACGCAAGAGTCCCGTACAAGTAGGTTCTCGCTGTTCTGAATGTTTTCGAGGTACTTATATGCTAATTGAAGCAAGTACTCGTCGATAGGGGTAATGGAGGCGCCTTCGTATAGGTGAGAGTTGGGGTAATGACGACCGTCAGGCCTTCTAGAATGATTGGTGCATCTTTTGAGGAGTTTCCTTTCGAAAACCCGAAGTCTTTCCATTTGAGCCGAAGATATGCAGGACCATATGGGAAAGGCGTACGATATTCCAGATCGGATTAGCTGCTTATAGCAGAGAAGCTTAACTTTGGTGTCAACTTTGTTCCTCCACTTCAGGATGTTGTGCAGTTGCTTAGACCGACCAAGGCCCCTTTGGAGAATGTGGGTCACATGTTTGATGAAATTCATTTTTGGGGTATAAGTGACCCCGAGATATTTCATCTTGTCCTGTGGTCTAATCGTAGTATCTCCCATTTTTATTCGAATATTCTGTGAATATCGAGAAGTAGGTTGGGAGTGTTTACTACTCAGAATTATGGCTACTGCTTTGGATGGATTAAGTCGGATTTTCCATCGACTGTAATACTGATACAGTTCGTCCAAGTGACGGTTGAGTCGATTTGTTGCGAGGTTAGGGCCTTTGGTTGACGTGTACACCAGGACGTCATCCGCATAGCATATTTGGTTTACTCTCCCGTCCACAGGGCGGGGAATATCGGAGGTGTAAATATTGAATAAGATGGGGCCTAGAATGGAGCCCTGTGGTACGCCTGCAGCGGCGTGAAAAGTTCGGGAAAGCTTTCCATTCATTCTAACTTGGAAGGTTCTGTTTAGAACGAACTGGTAGATGATGCTACATAGCGTTCTACTGAGGCCAGTATTCAGTAGTTTAAAAGCGAGACCTTCGATCCAAGTCGTATCAAAAGCTTTTTCAATGTCTAGGCTTACCGCAACGGTGGGTTCCTTATTAAAGAGCCGCACGCAGACGTGGTTTTGAAATAAATTGAGAGCCATAGTGGTGCTGTGCGCTCTTCGAAATCCGAATTGGAAATCAGGTATTAGGTGCCTGGCACTGACAAAGTTATTTAGCTTCTCGTATATGAATTTTTCATATATTTTGCTGATGCAAGTGAGAAGCGAGACAGGGCGAAAGCTTGAGGGGTGATACGTTGGTTTCCCAACTTTTGCTATTGGACAAATAATAGCGTGCCTCCAAGCTTGGGGAAAGTACCCCATGTTGTAAGCATGGTTGAACAGAATGGAGAGCTTTATAAAGAATAAGGCAGAAAGCCTTCGCAACGAGTGGTATGACATGTTGTCGATACCAGGTGACTTCTTAGGGTGTCGAGATTTAACCAGACTCTGTAGGGTATTTGGTGTGATGAAACCGTGACCATTATCACGTGTGTCATCGAAGTATGCACTGTTAGTTGGGTTAAAGACAACAATTGGCTCGTTGAAGTCGTCCAACTTACTGTGGACCTCTGAACTAACGATTGCATTAGTTTCCGGGTCGCCATCTTGGAGAGTGAGTTTGTGATTGTTTTCGAAGGTCTCTCCGATGGTACTTGCTTTATTGGTGTCGTTATTGACAACAACACCATTGTGCATAATTGGCCCAGTGATGCGGGAAGTGCCACATATCTTTTTAACATTTTTATAAACGTTCTGGTCCATCTGAATACCCTTCAGCTTGTCTTCCAATTGTCGGGTACGATTGTTTTGGATTCTCTGTTTTATCAGTGTACCAATATTGTGAATAATGGATCGCAATAATGGCTCCCTTTGCGTAAAGCGGTGACGATATCTCATTCTGCAGAGCTTTTTACGCTCCCGGATGAGACGAAGAGTAATGTCGTCATGGGGAATCTGATAGGTCTTTTCAAGTTTATACTTCGGGACATGAGTCTCCGAAGTTTCAACTAGAATCTCGTGAAGTCGTTTTGCAACGTTGTTTATCTCAACCGTCGTTAGGTTCCTGTCAGTGGGAAGAGAGAAATGGTGGAGTTTATCGTTCAATGTAATATTGAAGTTGTCCCAGTTTGTCCGCCCATAATCGGGTATGTATCTGATATGAGCTCGGGATGCTCGATAGCCGCGAATGAATGTGGTCACAGCATTGTGGTCAGATACACCCGCTGAAACTTGAGGAGGAGTGATTTGTGGAAGTAAGTCTTTGGACACAATAAATATGTCCAGAATTGAGTTACCTCGACTACCAACCGTAGGTGCAACTATTTCGAAGTTGAGGGCATACCTGTTTGCGGTGTACCATTGGTACAGTTTTGTGCCATTTGGGCAAGAGACAGAGTTGTTCCAGTGGGGATGTCTGGAGTTAAAATCGCCGCCTATGATGAAGGGTGTATGCCCCGAGGTCCTTATTAGTTTGCCGATATCTTCGGGATTAGTGGGGTCATTATTGGTTTTATGCGAGTGGTATACGGAGTATATATTCACTCTACCATTACTAGCCAGATGCAGTTCAACTCCAGATACCTCTATGGACTCTAGGTGTGGGAGGTCAATAGGTTCATGGCGAAGTCCGCTATTAACCAGTATACAAGTTCCACCTCCGTTGATGGTGGGACCGCCAGTGAGGGTTCGATCTCTTCGAATCATGGAGAAGTTTGGGAATACGGGACGGTGACATGGATGCAACCTAGTTTCGGTTACAAGTACCACGTCCGCCCGGCTTTCCTTTATGAAGTCAGAAACTATCATACGCTTGGAATGCGAAACAAGGGAGTTGACATTTAAGAGGATAACTTTAATTTTGGAATCCATTGTGGAGGGTATGTCTTGCATATGCAGTGAAAAGGAGGGCCTCCCTCTCTGCCTCGGTTGATAGTTTCTCATATCGGGGTCGGATATCCTCAATTAAGCGGCAGAAACTAAGTAGTTTCTCGAGCATTGAAGATTGCCCCCTCGGAGGCTTTTGCACCACCGCTTGAATTTGAGGCGTCGTGTTGGCCTTTACCGGGGCTCGCTTAGGGACTTGAATATGTTTTTGAGGGGGAGGAGTTGAAAGGGTTTTTGTATTCCTTGCCTGCTGACCCCTAAGCATGTCGGCAAATGTGAATCCATTTTGGATGAGGTTTTGTGTGGCCTGTTTTCCGAAGTCTGACTTGGCTGTTTGCTTAGCTCGAGTCTCCTTGGATCTTAGTTTAATTTCCTTATATTTAGGACAATTTCTATAACTGGCCGGATGCCCTTTGTTGCCGCAGTTGCAGCAAGTTGGCAGTGTTATTTCATCCTGCACATTTGTTGCGGGATCGTATTTCGCTAGCGGTAGTTCGCACTTGCCAATATCGTGGGATTTTCCGCAACGAACGCAACGGCGACTCATGTTGCAGTTTCGGGAGACATGCCCGAAACGTTGGCAACGTCTACATTGAGGTATTTCTCTGTTATGAAATACCTCGAAGACAACTTGCTGATGCAAAGTTGGAAGCGACTTTGTCCGTATTATGGAATCTATGTCGGTTCCTGGGACAAGGAGAAGCTGCCATATGTTCAGCTTGGTGTATCTTTGCGGTCTGATGTTCACAAACCGCTGTGGGGGAGAGAATTTTTTGACGTCAATGAATTTGACGTTAGGAAATGTTGCCTCAAGAGCAGTTACGATGTCGTCCTTTTCCCAAGAGGCAGCGACTCGTTTTAAGAGGATTGTCCTCGACTTTTCGTCGGCCGGAGTGAAGGTGTAATAATTCACCTCCTTGGCTTTGAGGTTGTCGTTAACCGTGCGATAGGTTTCCCTATCGTAGGCTATGATTTTATTTAGGGATGGACTTAAGGTTTTTGCCTTGAAGTTAGAAATCCCTAGCCGGTTCATGTCACCGACGAAATTTTTTAAATTGAGGTCTCGTGCAAAGACCCCGGGTTGCTGTTTCTTCTTAGAAACAGGTGGGCGTTCCCCGACCTCTGGCTGAACAGTGTTGGTAACACCAGCAGCCTTTGGTTTTGGGTTAACTAATGGAGTTGGTCGTGGTGGGCAAGGCTGCTGCGGAGGTACGACCCTCACATGAGTTGGTGTTATCGCGGGGTTCGACAACAGTTTCGGGTGCGGCGTTGGCGGGGAGCCGGTGGCCGCATGCTTATTGGAAGGTCCTCCTTCGCAGTTTATTATGGGAAGCGGTGTTTTCCGCTTAGGGGCTCTAGACGAGTTTGGGGTGGGGGTGCGGGAGTCACCGTCATCCATTGTTTCGTCGGAACTCTCAGCGAGACTCTCCAACTCGGGCTCGAGCTCCGATTCCGAATCAAAAGCCTCCGAACTGGCACTGGACGGGGATGCGGGTGGTGCGGCTTCCACTCGCGACAATTTATCTCTCAAGACAGCGTTCTCTGCCTTGAGAGCCTCGAGGACCTCCCTTAATCTCTGCGGGATCCACAGCTTTCTAATGTCCAAATGTTCAGTCAATATGCCATGTACAGCATTTTTTGAAATGCCTACCATTTCTGCTAACTCGCGCACTTTTAGTAGACGGTAATCCAATACTATTATGTGCATTTTTTTTACCATTTCTGGAACAGTCACCTAATTTGGTCGACCACTGTGATGTTCATCTTCGCCGCTCGTACGGATTCGTTTAAACTCTGCCACCTCATATTTCACTGGTGAAAACGAAGGTGCAGACTCCCCCAAACTAGAATCTAGCTCGTCTTTGATATTGGTTGCACTAAGTCCTTTCAAATGAAAGTATTGAATCAAATAACGATGACCAATTTTCTCCATGTTTACAAATTCACTAAGAGCGTTCACTATTGATAGCTGTCAGGTGGAGGTGGGGTCCCAACGCCCTGTTGCCCGATGAAATACCACCCCAGGACTTCGTGTAGTGTAGCCATGTGAGTAGGACGTTAGAATATACTCACAGCTAAGCCGTCTTGTTGTAAGACGCGACTTAAAGCCGAGTGGTAGGTTGAGTCCCAACACACTGTCGCCCGGTGTAACACCACCCCATCAAGCTGTAGGCTTGGCTGATGGACCGGTTCGAGAAAAGTTTGGTTTAGGTGGTCGTCGGTCCCAAGGTGAGATTCCACCCCGTCACGCTATACATTCCGCAATATCGACGGGAGAAATTTTCGACTCTGATTCGATTGTATGGCTGACAGCCCGGAACGACACGGAGACAAGACATGATGGTACCTTCTGATATAAAGATTTCGGAGGTAATTCCGGAGTTTCCCATTCGGATCTCCGGGTGGATTATGTCAGGGGGAACATCATGCAGATATTATGATAAATAACCGAACTTTATGAAAATCGTCATAGCATAATCGGGCTCGTCGTCGAGGCTCTGTCGACGTTCGACTGATAACGGCATTTTGTAACATCAGCGGCATCGGTTTTAAGGGTGGACACTTTTTGAACATTTTTCACGTACCATAGACTGAATTTAGATCAACGACCCGGGTTGTGAAATTATCGTTCTTGGCGGTTTTAACGTACACAACTCCGGCTGATTGGTACATTCTAACAGAAACGACGAGGCTGCGAGGCTAGAAGAGATTTTCGCAGTTAGCCACAATTTGACTCAACTCGTGGAGGAACCTATAGAGCTTGCGATAACAGTAAAGACCGTGCGATTCGAACCGAGGCTATGACGGTTAGAATCACTAAAAAATAGAACGAAAGCTTAACACATCAATCAACTGCCGCGTGTACGAATGTGCTTTTTCGACTTATCTTTCGGTGTTGTTCACTATTTGCTCGTATATAGTGTCTGTATCTGAAATGACACAGACCTACGCGAGTGCCGGATATCCGAGGTGGTTATGGGAACATCCTGGACTTATTTTTGACATTCGTGCCGAGCATATATACCGACAAGGTTACTGTGCCACTGGGAAACTCAGATCACTACTCGGTTTCGGTGGCGCAACCACTTTCATTTCAAACGAATAATCTACCTAAGGATCTTCGACATGTATGGAGGTATGGGTCTGGCAACTGGGACGATCTGCGAGATTTCTTCGCATCCTTTCCCTGGTCAGAGGTGCGCTTTATAGACTCCGATGTTAACGCATGCACGGAGTCTGTTACAGAGATTATTCTACTCGGAATGGAGATTTATATTCCACATTCCATCAAACGAAATTCATTTGGTAAGCCTTGTTTTGATCTGATATACAAAGTTTTGAAAAAATAGAGCTTTTAAGCAATACTGCTCTAATCCCACCGATGTTAACAGAACGAATTTTGTTAGAATCAGAAACGTGCCCAACCAGGCGATTGATACCGCAAAGAAGGCTTAAAACGGCAGAGTGACCAATAAACTCTTTGAGTGCCCAACTGCTCCGCATCCCTTGTGTTCAATGGCAAAGGATGTCAGCAGTAACTTCGCTTCCCCCCTTTTTCCTCGATTAGTGACGGGCAGCGGGAATCGCTTAATCGTTTCTTAAATGTTTCTTTTAGTTAATTAATTGTACATCGCGCTTGGAACTTTTTTTGCTAAAATTTAGTATATTTAAAATTGGTTACCTGGTCCAGCATGGAGAGTCTATTTGCTCGTCCTCCAGGAATGGGGAAAGATCCTCCTCTGAATCTTCCTCTGGTTCTTCCCGTCTACTCTGCCAGGGCGGCCACCGCCAAAATGGTGATTTTGATGAAGAAGTTAAATATGTTTTTCTGCGACTTCCAGAGATTATTTTCCCTGTTTGCTTCCGTCTTTGACGGATTAAAACATCACTTTTGGTTTTCGCTTTTCCAAACTTTATTTTTCATTTGGTTCTTACTTTACTTTTAATTGTAGACTTTACTTTTAACTTTTAAGGACGAGGACCGGGCTTTTTCCTTCCTTTTTTCTTTTTTTTCACTCTAGAATCAACTTTCTTCAGATCAATCAAAAACGGAATTCTTGAAAACAAACAACAGTATTCAACTGCTTAAAAGAAAAAATCAACTACTGCAATTTTAAAACCGTATTCACATCAATCGTTTGTTTCCGAATCAACCGTATCGAGAAACAAAAACAAAACAAACGGAATTAAAATATCTTGCCGCCCCTCTCTCGCTCTCCCTCAACATCGACTCTGAAAACAGAATTCGTACTCGCCCACGATCCACACTCGAACTGGGGCGTGTTCGAACACTCATGTGGATCGTGCATTTCTTCCACCACCTTACCATCAAACTATATTAGAACAGAATTATACCAAAAACAATCCAATGATGGGGGTGGCGGAAACCGCACGTAACACGCTGTATGGTATGTGGCTGTTGAAAACTCAGTAGCGTTTCTAACAGATATACACACAATATACAAGCGAACAGTGCTGAACACCGAAACAAAATCGAATAAGAAGAAAATGCATCAGCCGTTTACCAAGTCCAGTGATAACACCCGATAGATAAGAAAAATCTAGAGTGTGACGCCGCGAATGCTTTTTAAATATAGTAATATATAAATCCATATTCTCTATCCTTGCTCAACGCTATAATTGGTGACTTCGACGTGATCTGTACACACAGCACACACTCTCCCATAGTAAACAGGACCTTACGACTTCCGCATAGAGCACCGGCACACTCGCCTGCTTCGACGTTCTCTCGGTCGCTCGCTCCTCGCTTCGTCGTTCCCACACGTAGTTGATCGAAACAAACTTACTGAGGAGAGAGTAGTGTGGCGTTTCTAACAAATATACACACAATATACAAGCAAATACGAGGGTTGCCTTTTATATTTCGGGATTAGAGAACAAAAACAAATATTGATCATCGAAAATCACTTTATTGTTTTTCAAAATATTCCCCATGAAGATCTATACACTTTTGCTTGCGTTTGAACCAATTGTCGAAGCACTTTTGCCACTCTGATTGAGGTATCTCCAACACATGCATTCTGAATGCAGCAACCGCTTCTTCAGGTGTCGAAAAACGTTGACCTCTCAGTTTGTGTTTTTCGTACGGGAATAAAAAGAAGTCATTCGGTGCCAAGTCAGGACTATACGGCGGATGACCCATCAAATCGATGTTTTGGGTGCTCAAAAATGCATTTGTCGCAGCCGATGTGTGAGAGTTCGCATTGTCGTGGTGAAGAGTGATCCGTTTCCGGCGGTTGGTTTTCCTGATTTCTTGGAAGACAACTGGCAAACAAATGGTTGTGTAGCGCTCAGAATTGACTGTTCTGCGTTGTTCTAGTGGTACGGTTGCGACATGTCCAGTTTTTCCGAAAAAACAGGCGACTATTTGCTTGGAAGTGCTTCGTGCGCGAACAACTTTTGTTGGATTTGGCTCATCTTGAAACACCCAGACAATCGACTGCTGTTTACTTTCGGGCTCATACGCGTAAATCCACGATTCATCACCTGTCACGATGTCATAGACGTGTGTGGCGAAGCACCGCGACCGTATTTTTTGAGCATTTCTTTCGACCAATTGACACGAGCCTTTTTTTGGGCGATTGACAAATTGTGTGGGATCCAATGCGAACAAATTTTTTTTGACAGTCAAATGTTTATGCAATATTGAATGTATGCTGGTCCCACTAACGCCTAAGGTTGTCTCAATCTCACGATAGGTCACATGACGATCTTCCAATATCAGTTCGCGCACAGCATCAATGGTTTTCGGAACAACAACTGATTTTGGACGACCTTCACTAAATTCATCTTGGAGTGAACTACGAGCACGATTGAATTCACCATACCATAGATAAACACTGGTCCTTGATGGAGCTCCATCGCCAAAAATTGAATTAAGTTCATCCATGCACTGTTGCTGAGTTAATCCACACCGCAAGTTGTAAAAAATAATCGCACGAAAATGTTGACGATTTAATTACATTTTTGGGCCGAGATGAATCTTTGAAGTTACTGTAAACAACACAAATAGCGCTCGTATGTCAAAACGTTCTGAGTGCGTATAACTTCAAAAATGTCCAACTTTACGACAGAGCTGTCAATTGCCGGATTGCAACACTAGGGTTGCCAAATCCCGAAACATAAGAGGCAACCCTCGTAATGAAGAACACCGAACGAAAATTGAATAAGAAGAAAATGCATCAGCCGTATACCAAGTCCAGAGATAACATCCGACGCGCCGGGTCCGCGATAGAGAAGAAAAGCCTAGAGTGTGTCGCCGCGAATACTTTTTAAATATAATAACAAAACTCATATCTCCAGATAAAGAAAAAGGTGACTTTGATTTTTGTAGACAGTGTTTGGCGGAACACAGCAGCTATTAAAACTAAAAACCGCCAAAACTCTTGTCTCCGATGACAATACCATTTATTACTCATCGTTGAGTACGAAGTTTTCATCAACATTATTTTTAAAATGATGATTCCTTCCAAGCACACCAAACAAGCCAAACAGTAATTTTTTGTGGATATAATGGATTTTGAATAATAGCTCGGGTATCATGTTCACTCCAAATCGACAATTTTGTTTGTTGAGAACACCATTCAAACAAGAATCAACCTCATTACTGAAGACCAAAGAATGGACCTTGCGCGTTGAGTTTCACAAACTGAACCATTATTTTTAAAGTAAATTTAAACAAATTTGTTTCTTTTGTGTGAATCTAACATATTCATTATGAAATGGCAAACCAAACTAACCAAAAATAAACGGTCGGCTGTCAAATCGGCTCTCCTTGAAAAAAGTGTTATCAGCTTAAGGATTTATACCTCAAATTGAAACTCTCTATAAATGAATGAATCCGTTCTCGAAGTAAAGATCCAGAAATTAACGCCGATATATATTTTCTCCAAACGCAAGAAGTCATTTCTACCAACCTACGAAATAAATATACACATAGATATTCATGGTGCGCACGTTTTTTCTTGTTTGTAATAGCATCTCATTATATTTTGCTCGCGCTCCCGAAATTGAATTATTTTCAGTGTAAACAAACCCTTTCGGAATAATCATCGACTGATTTTAATAACAAATTATCTATTTTATTTATTTCTGACCGGTTACATAAAATACGCTTCCAAATCAATTTAATCCTATTTCATGATGAAGTGGGCGTCCCCATTTGAAACGTACATATGTCAGACCATAGTGAATACCTCCATTTTATGGCTTTCTTGATTAAAATTAATGTTTCTAGAAAGCCTCTATGTGTAACCAACAGAATATTTCATTGATTGCCAAACCGTGGATAACAACCGTATAAAAATCAAATAAAATCACAAAATTCCTTTCATTGCTATAAAAAGTTCGATGAAAATGCAACATCATTCAGCAGTCGTTCCCACGAATATTGTGTACCTTCCAGTGGTGTTTCTCATGACGATTTAACCACCTCGTTTAGTATCCATTCTTTTAATTCAAATAAAATTAAGCAATCGAACAGAAGCGCATCTGAAAGTTAAAGACTGAGAAGCGAAGGCCACCGGGTTTCATTAATGATAACAAATGTATATATGAACACAAGCGCTCGTCATATCCCGGTCACATAAGTTTACCCGCCCATAAGTTAACTCCTACTCAAGTCGATCGTCCTGGTATCCATTCAGTTCGTGTCCTAATGCATTTAGTCTCATAAACTCATCGAGTTAATGGGATCATCGGCTCGTCTGACCACAAAAAATGACGTGCGCTCTTATCGACCGCTAAGTGCCATTAGTGGACACTTAAAAATCATGAAATTATCCGTGTCCAGCGGCACTCGTTGCCCCGGAACGTGCGGAAATGATAATCCAACTGCAATTCATCGCAGTCACAACTGGCTTATCTTGAATTATGCCATCTGAAAGGTTTTACGAGATGCTCCAATGGCCAGGATCATGGTCATGCTAATGTGTGTTCCCGTAGGCAGAGAATCCAGGCGCATGTGCATTTCACCGACTGAGATATCGTATCGGGAATGAATGATGCCAGTCCGGCCGTAGCGAATAGTGTCCCCATTGTTGCAAATGGCGAATTCATGTCGCGGATGTCTGCCGCCACAGAGCTGGATATCGATGTGAACGGAAGAAGACATGTCACGCGAGTGGATTGGAAGATGACCACTTTGGTGAAGGACCGGCCTTAGAGTGCTGCGTTAATGGCAATTAAGAATGCAGCGATAATGAACGCACACTCTCACACCTACGTACGTACTTAAGCTAAGCACGAAAGACATACGACTTAGGACATTTACTATTTATGGTTAATATATTTTTTAATTAATGCCGAGTGGGTAAGACAAAGTTTATAACATATTGATGGTCCGCGACACAGAAGTTAAAAGTATAGGGAACTGGGTTGGTTGGTTGGTGAGCTCAACCGGAATATCCGAACGTGTTGCCAAAATCCGTCCTATAAAATATTCAAAGGTAAACAGGGTTTCCTAAAATTCAGATTGCAATTTGTTTTCTAAAAAAAAAAAAAACATAAAAATTTAGAGTTTTGGCATTTTTGTTTTATCTATTTTAATATTTTACGACTTTTAATGGCTGCGTTATGATTCATTTAAAAAGTTCGCGAACGTCGTCAGATATCGAGTGATCAGCTAATGAGAGATTTTGTTTTACAATTTACTGATTATACCACATTTTCCAGCCGTAAATAACTTCTGTTATGGATTATAGTAAATAACTTCTGTTATGGATTATAGTAAATAACTTCTGTTATGGATTATAGTAAAAAACTTCTGTTATGAATTATAGTAAACAACTTCTGTTAGGGATTATAGCAAATAGCTTCTGTTATGGATTATAGTAAGTAACTTCTGTTATGGATTATAGTAAATAATTTCTGTTATGGATTATAGTAAGTAACTTCTGTTATGGATTATAGTAAGTAACTTCTGTTATGGATTATAGTAAATAACTTCTGTTATGGATTATAGTAAATAACTTCTGTTATGGATTATAGTAAAAAACTTCTGTTATGAATTATAGTAAACAACTTCTGTTAGGGATTATAGCAAATAGCTTCTGTTATGGATTATAGTAAATAACTTCTGTTATGGATTATAGTAAATAACTTCTGTTATGGATTGTAGTAAATAACTTCTGGTATGGATTATAGTAAGTAACTTCTGTTATGGATTATAGTAAATAACTTCTGTTATGGATTATAGTAAATAACTTCTGTTATGGATTATAGTAAATAACTTCTGTTATGGATTATAGTAAATAACTTCTGTTATGGATTATAGCAAATAACGTCTGTTATGGATTATACTAAATAGCCTCTGTTATGGATTATAGTAAATAAGTTCTGTTATGGATTATAGTAAATAACCTCTGTTATGGATTATAGAGAACAACTCCTGTTATGGGTTATAGTAAATAACTTCTGTTATGGGTTATAGTACCTAACTTCTGTTAAAGATTATAGTAAATGACTTCTGTTATGGATTATAGTAAATAACTTCTGTTATGGATTGTAGTAAATAACTTCTGTTATGGGTTATAGTAAATAACTTCTGTTATGGATTATAGCAAATAACTTCTGTTATGGATTATAGTGAACAACTCCTGTTATGGGTTATAGTAAATAACTTCTGTTATGGATTATAGTGAACAACTCCTGTTATGGGTTATAGTAAATAACTTCTGTTATGGGTTATAGTACCTAACTTCTGTTAAAGATTATAGTAAATGACTTCTGTTATGGATTATAGTAAATAACTTTTGTTATGAATTATAGTAAGTAACTTCTGTTATGGTTGATAGCAAATAACTTCTGTTATGGATTATAGTGAACAACTCCTGTTATGGGTTATAGTAAATAACTTCTGTTATGGATTGTAGTAAATAACTTCTGTTATGGATTATAGTAAATAACTTCTGTTATCGATTATAGCAAATAACGTCTGTTATGGATTATAGTAAATAACCTCTGCTATGGATTATAGTAAATAACTTCTGTTATGGATTATAGCAAATAACTTCTGTTATGGATTGTAGCCAATAACTTCTGTTATGGATTATAGTAAAAAACTTCTGTTATGAATTATAGTAAACAACTTCTGTTAGGGATTATAGCAAATAACTTCTTTTATGGATTATAGTAAATAACTTCTGTTATGGATTATAGTAAATAACTTCTGTTATGGATTATAGTAAATAACTTCTGTTATGGGTTATAGTAAATAACTTCTGTTATGGATTATAGCAAATAACTTCTGTTATGGATTATAGTGAACAACTCCTGTTATGGGTTATAGTAAATAACTTCTGTTATGGGTTATAGTACCTAACTTCTGTTAAAGATTATAGTAAATGACTTCTGTTATGGATTATAGTAAATAACTTTTGTTATGAATTATAGTAAGTAACTTCTGTTATGGTTGATAGCAAATAACTTCTATTATGGATAATAGTAAATAACTTTTGTTATGGATTATAGTAAGTAACTTCTGTTATGGATTATAGTAAGTAACTTCTGTTATGGATTATAGTAAATAACTTCTGTTATGGATTATAGTAAATAACTTCTGTTATGGATTATAGTAAAAAACTTCTGTTATGAATTATAGTAAACAACTTCTGTTAGGGATTATAGCAAATAGCTTCTGTTATGGATTATAGTAAATAACTTCTGTTATGGATTATAGTAAATAACTTCTGTTATGGATTGTAGTAAATAACTTCTGGTATGGATTATAGTAAGTAACTTCTGTTATGGATTATAGTAAATAACTTCTGTTATGGATTATAGTAAATAACTTCTGTTATGGATTATAGTAAATAACTTCTGTTATGGATTATAGTAAATAACTTCTGTTATGGATTATAGCAAATAACGTCTGTTATGGATTATACTAAATAGCCTCTGTTATGGATTATAGTAAATAAGTTCTGTTATGGATTATAGTAAATAACCTCTGTTATGGATTATAGAGAACAACTCCTGTTATGGGTTATAGTAAATAACTTCTGTTATGGGTTATAGTACCTAACTTCTGTTAAAGATTATAGTAAATGACTTCTGTTATGGATTATAGTAAATAACTTCTGTTATGGATTGTAGTAAATAACTTCTGTTATGGGTTATAGTAAATAACTTCTGTTATGGATTATAGCAAATAACTTCTGTTATGGATTATAGTGAACAACTCCTGTTATGGGTTATAGTAAATAACTTCTGTTATGGATTATAGTGAACAACTCCTGTTATGGGTTATAGTAAATAACTTCTGTTATGGGTTATAGTACCTAACTTCTGTTAAAGATTATAGTAAATGACTTCTGTTATGGATTATAGTAAATAACTTTTGTTATGAATTATAGTAAGTAACTTCTGTTATGGTTGATAGCAAATAACTTCTGTTATGGATTATAGTGAACAACTCCTGTTATGGGTTATAGTAAATAACTTCTGTTATGGATTGTAGTAAATAACTTCTGTTATGGATTATAGTAAATAACTTCTGTTATCGATTATAGCAAATAACGTCTGTTATGGATTATAGTAAATAACCTCTGCTATGGATTATAGTAAATAACTTCTGTTATGGATTATAGCAAATAACTTCTGTTATGGATTGTAGCCAATAACTTCTGTTATGGATTATAGTAAAAAACTTCTGTTATGAATTATAGTAAACAACTTCTGTTAGGGATTATAGCAAATAACTTCTGTTATGGATTATAGTAAATAACTTCTGTTATGGATTATAGTAAATAACTTCTGTTATGGATTATAGTAAATAACTTCTGTTATGGGTTATAGTAAATAACTTCTGTTATGGATTATAGCAAATAACTTCTGTTATGGATTATAGTGAACAACTCCTGTTATGGGTTATAGTAAATAACTTCTGTTATGGGTTATAGTACCTAACTTCTGTTAAAGATTATAGTAAATGACTTCTGTTATGGATTATAGTAAATAACTTTTGTTATGAATTATAGTAAGTAACTTCTGTTATGGTTGATAGCAAATAACTTCTATTATGGATAATAGTAAATAACTTTTGTTATGGATTATAGTAAGTAACTTCTGTTATGGATTATAGTAAATAACTTCTGTTATGGATTATAGTAAGTAACTTCTGTTATGGATTATAGTAAATAATTTCTGTTATGGATTATAGTAAGTAACTTCTGTTATGGATTATAGTAAGTAACTTCTGTTATGGATTATAGTAAAAAACTTCTGTTATGAATTATAGTAAACAACTTCTGTTAGGGATTATAGCAAATAACTTCTGTTATGGATTATAGTAAATAACTTCTGTTATGGATTATAGTAAATAACTTCTGTTATGGATTATAGTAAATAACTTCTATTATGGATTATACTAAATAGCCTCTGTTATGGATTATAGTAAATAAGTTCTGTTATGGATTATAGTAAATAACCTCTGTTATGGATTATAGTAAATAACCTCTGTTATGGATTATAGAGAACAACTCCTGCTATGGGTTATAGTAAATGACTTCTGTTATGGGTTATAGTACCTAACTTCTGTTATGGATTATAGTAAATAACTTCTGTTATGGATTATAGCAAATAACTTCTGTTATGGATTATAGTAAATAACCTCTGTTATGGATTATAGAGAACAACTCCTGCTATGGGTTATAGTAAATGACTTCTGTTATGGGTTATAGTACCTAACTTCTGTTATGGATTATAGTAAATAACTTCTGTTATGGATTATAGTAAATAACTTCTGTTATGGATTATAGTAAATAACTTCTGTTATGGGTTATAGTAAATAACTTCTGTTATGGATTATAGCAAATAACTTCTGTTATGGATTATAGTGAACAACTCCTGTTATGGGTTATAGTAAATAACTTCTGTTATGGGTTATAGTACCTAACTTCTGTTAAAGATTATAGTAAATGACTTCTGTTATGGATTATAGTAAATAACTTTTGTTATGAATTATAGTAAGTAACTTCTGTTATGGTTGATAGCAAATAACTTCTATTATGGATTATAGTAAATAACTTCTGTTATGGATTATAGTAAGTAACTTCTGTTATGGATTATAGTAAATAATTTCTGTTATGGATTATAGTAAGTAACTTCTGTTATGGATTATAGTAAGTAACTTCTGTTATGGATTATATTAAAAAACTTCTGTTATGAATTATAGTAAACAACTTCTGTTAGGGATTATAGCAAATAACTTCTGTTATGGATTATAGTAAATAACTTCTGTTATGGATTATAGTAAATAACTTCTGTTATGGGTTATATTAAATAACTTCTGTTATGGATTATAGGAAAAAACTTCTGTTATGGATTATAGTAAATAACCTCTGTTATGGATTATAGTAAATAACTTCTGGTATGGATTATAGTAAGTAACTTCTGTTATGGATTATAGTAAATAACTTCTGTTATGGATTATAGTAAATAACTTCTGTTATGGATTATAGTAAATAACTTCTGTTATGGATTATAGTAAATAACTTCTGTTATGGATTATAGCAAATAACGTCTGTTATGGATTATACTAAATAGCCTCTGTTATGGATTATAGTAAATAAGTTCTGTTATGGATTATAGTAAATAACCTCTGTTATGGATTATAGAGAACAACTCCTGTTATGGGTTATAGTAAATGACTTCTGTTATGGGTTATAGTACCTAACTTCTGTTATAGATTGTAGTAAATAACTTCTGTTATGGATTATAGTAAATAACTTCTATTATGGATTGTAGTAAATAACTTCTGTTATGGATTATAGTAAAAAACTTCTGTTATGAATTATAGTAAACAACTTCTGTTAGGGATTGTAGCAAATAACTTCTGTTATGGATTATAGTAAATAACTTCTGTTATGGATTATAGTAAATAACTTCTGTTATTGATTGTAGTAAATAACTTCTGTTATGGATTATAGCAAATAACGTCTGTTATGGATTATAGTAAATAACCTCTGTTATGGATTATACTAAATAACTTCTGTTATGGATTATAGTAAAAAACTTCTGTTATGAATTATAGTAAATAACTTCTGTTATGGATTATAGTAAATAACTTCTGTTATGGATTATAGCAAATAACGTCTGTTATGGATTATAGTAAATAACCTCTGTTATGGATTATAGTAAATAACTTCTATTATGGATTATACTAAATAGCCTCTGTTATGGATTATAGTAAATAAGTTCTGTTATGGATTATAGTAAATAACCTCTGTTATGGATTATAGTGAACAACTCCTGTTATGGGTTATAGTAAATGACTTCTGTTATGGGTTATAGTACCTAACTTCTGTTATAGATTGTAGTAAATAACTTCTGTTATGGATTATAGTAAATAACTTTTGTTATGGATTGTAGTAAGTAACTTCTGTTATGGTTGATAGCAAATAACTTCTGTTAGGGATTATAGCAAATAACGTCTGTTATGGATTATAGTAAATAACTTCTGTTATGGATTATAGTAAATAACTTCTGTTATGGATTATAGTAAATAACTTCTGGTATGGATTATAGTAAGTAACTTCTGTTATGGATTATAGTAAATAACTTCTGTTATGGATTATAGTAAGTAACTTCTGTTATGGATTATAGTAAGTAACTTCTGTTATGGATTATAGTAAATAACTTCTGTTATGGATTATAGTAAGTAACTTCTGTTATGGATTATAGTAAATAACTTCTGTTATGGATTATAGTAAATAACTTCTGTTATGGATTATAGCACATAACTGCTGCTATGGATTACAGTTTTTTTTTCAACAATGAAATTCATAGCCGGTTCTAGCACCAAATGTTTATTTCCAACATTAGAATACATCCGTAACATATTCTCGTTATGCTTCTCTAGTAAATTTTACCACAAACTTTGGGCAAGTCCAGTTGCGAGTACCATTGGATTTTTTTAAAATCTGTTTGCTCTTTTTCCCATGAGTCGATAACTCAAGTTAATTATGTAACGAAGTGGCCAACAAACTGCATGAGTATCCACTGGTTAGTGCCTTTTGTATTCACGAATTCAAAGGATAAAGCCAATGTGTTGGCGAATTTATTTTCCGCGCTTTCAACCTGCGATGTAGTGTTTTGGAACCGCCTATTATGTCTTCAGTGGCAGATGTGTTATTCAACACATTCTCCACCGACTGGCCTGCAAGAAGGTAATCTGCCTGAGGGGAATACTAGCAATTGTCTTAAAAAACTGTACTCTAGAACCGTCGCCGGTTCTTAGCAAATTCTTACGTTTATGTGATAGATAGAGGATCTTTCCTATCTGCTGGAAACGTTCGATTTCAGTCAGTCCCAAAGAAGGGAAAAAGGTGTCTCCCACAAAATTTTCCGGGCGATAGCATTACTGTCGATGTTATCGAAGGTGATGGAACAGATCGTCAATGCCGAGTTGAATAAATATTTGGAATGCAACGGACTTCTAAATGATCGACAATACGGATTCTGTAGTAGACGGAGCACGGGAGACCTTTTGACATCTGGCTATCTGTAATCCAAAAACATAGCGAATGAAGTGCGATTGCATTGGATATTTCCAAGGCATTTGACTGCGTCTTGCACGGCTTCCGAAGCGTTACAATCTGCAACTGTTCAAAAAGTACTGCAACAGTTATTAGGTAGCATTTCGGGGCGGTAGGTTCGCTTCTCCCGAGAGAAGTGTACGAAAAAAAAACGGAACGCTGCTAAGAAAGTTTCGTTCATACCGACTTCCCCAACAACTTTGTGACTGGTGTGTCTCCGGATCATCATCATCATCATCATCATCGGCACTACAACCGGGAACCGGTCTTGGCCTTATTTATCAAGTCCTGAGGCTTGTTAAATTTTCCATAATGATCTGTTTTTTCTGGGCAAGGTCATTAGTCTTGCGCCAGGAGCTTGTAGGTTTTTAAGTATAGTGCACCGACGTACGGCGCTGATTCACCTAAACTCCACGGATAAATAAAACACGTAAATAATCCTTTTGATTCACTGTCATTACTTTATTAAAAAGAACTGTTCACTTAGACATTAACTTTACTAAGTCACAAGCAATCGTGAGCTACCTTCACTGCAGTTCGTTCGCGCTATCATACGAGACTCCGTATCACTCACAATTTCCCAGATAAATGAACATTAATTTTGGACACAAATCCCGACTCAATTTACTTTATTAACTTTGGGTTGCAAACGATTAATCGACTTAAAATGATCCACTAGGCCCTTGACCGCACTCAACGGGGGTAAAAAAAAAAAAAGAAACGGTTTAACTCCGGCTCCTGCGCGTGCATGTACTTTGGTATATCTGATCTGACTGAATTCCATTCGTAACCATCAGATCGTCATGGCAGCGAATAGCTTCAAAAAAAGGGAGGAGCGACACGATCAACCAGAGGCAGCCAATCGTGATTGGGTATGGTGACATGGGGTGGATTTTCCATGTATGGGTATCCGCTACTGAAGGCCAGCAGCGAACGAACATAAGAGGATGCGGGCGTTGGTGTTGTAGCCCATCGCAATTATCATTAGAGGAAGAAATAGTTCTCTGCAATCTTATGTCAACAGAAACGCTATTTCCATGATCGAGCGATGGGATACGCATTGTTCGAGTTCGCCAACATTGCATGGGGTCGGCGGCTGTGTACACAATTGATTTGTGTAACGCTTGCCGGCGGCAGACCTTTCTGGGTGTGAAAAGCACACCGAAGATCTGCTCGCCCTAGGAGAGGTCATAAATCAACATTTAGTTGATGGACATGTTGTTTTCTAGGTCCGCGGACGGTTGGGGATTTGGCGGCCGTTAATAGAAAATTTCGATGTAGGTAAACAATCCAGAAGATATGGATGCAACGTTTGGTTTTGCAAACGAATATAGGATGCAACCGTTGCCAGTTGTTTAAAATAAACACCTGACGGCCACATACGATTTGTTGCATGGGTGCATGTTGTTTTAGGGTATGTTAATCCCGTTGGTGGTACCGTCAGGCGAAAGTATCCGCTTGGATGTTTACTTTGTGTAAACGAAAGCAGCTCCGATAGCCAGCGTGAGAATCGTGGCTACTCGTTGCTTAAGTAAATATTCCTGGTCATGACCGATGCTGGTGATCGTTCCCAGATACGGCAACGGATCATAAAATCGGTCATGCGGATAACCAAGCAAATATGCGCGCCTGAAAGGCAGATGTTTAATTTGATCTTCTCTTTCTTTGGAAAGATAGATCATAGAACATGCCGTTGAAAATCGGTTGATGCTGGATTGATGTCATGGTAAGATGATAATCTTGTCATGAATTATGTTTCCAGCTATGACCGCTCGAAGAGGGCTTGGAACAGCCCTTGAAAAAGTAAGCTGCCTATGGGGTATTTATGTCGGTTATCCGTGGGGATAACCGAATTGATTCCAGCAAATTGGCTGGCAGTTAATACCATAGCAAGGTTGTGTAATCTTGCCGAAGATTCAACTTTAAGGTAAGTTGTACGAGGGTTGCTTCTTATGTTTCGGGATTTGGCAACCCTAGCGTTGCAATCCGGCAATTGACAGCTCTGTCGTAAAGTTGGACATTTTTGAGGTTATACGCACTCAGAACGTTTTGACATAGCGCTATTTGTGTTGTTTACAGTAACTTAAAAGATTCATCTCGGCCCAAAAATGGAATTAAATCGTCAACATTTTCGTGCGATTATTTTTTACAACTTTCGGCGTGGATTAACTCAGCAACAGTGCATGGATGAACTTAATTTAATTTTTGGCGATTTAATTTAAATTTTGGTGAATTCAATCGTGGTCGTAGTTCACTCCAAGATGAATTTCGTGAAGGTCGTCCAAAATCAGTTGTTGTTCCGAAAACCATTGATGCTGTGCATGAACTGATATTGGAAGATCGTCATGTGACCTATCGTGAGATTGAGACAACCTTAGGCGTTAGTGGGACCTGCATACATTCAATATTGCATAAACATTTGACTGTCAAAAAAATGTGTTCGCGTTGGATCCCACACAATTTGTCAATCGCCCAAAAAAAGGCTCGTGTCAATTGGTCGAAAGAAATGCTCAAAAAATACGGTCGCGGTGCTTCGAAACACGTCTATGACATCGTGACAGGTGATGAATCGTGGATTTACGCGTATGAGCCCGAAAGTAAACAGCAGTCGACTGTCTGGGTGTTTCAAGATGAGCCAAATCCAACAAAAGTTGTTCAAAATGCATGTGTTCGAGATACCTCAATCAGAGTGGCAAAAGTGCTTCGACAATTGGTTCAAACGCATACAAAAGTTTATAGATCTTCATGGGTAATATTTTGAAAAACAATAAAGTGATTTATAATGATCAATATTTGTTTTTGTTCTCTAATCCCGAAATATAAAAGGCAAACCTCGTATTTGCTAATAATGGTGGGGATCGAGCGATACGTGGCTCTTCGGGCCCTGAAAAGTCCCACAGGCTCCCCGACGGGGAATCGAACCCCGTATGACAGGCGGGTATACTAACCTCTATACTATCGAGGAGCTCGAGGAGTGTCTCCGGATCAGCATTCTGTTAATTCCGGGGTGTCTCAGGGATCTATTTTGGCTCCAACATTGAGTCCGTGGTACGGAGCGTCCGAGCAAGTCGAAGGCAATGGTCATCGAGTGGTGACGTCCAGGAGCGAAACGTTTGAGCTGACACCGAGCGAGCGGGTGAATCCAAACTAAACTTAGTGACCCCAAGCAATTGGGTGAATCCAAAGTAAAGTTGATGACGCCAAGCGTGAGGGTGAACCAAGAAGGGATGCTCGAGGTTGGCGTCTGCCGAGGAAAAACGGAACGTTGAAAGATATTTGAAATTGTGACGCTTAAGTGGTGTCCTTTTCCTGTCATCGACGCGTTCTCAGCTGGCGGGTGACAGTTGGTAAGTGGCAGGCAGACGTGAACGCACTAAATTTCTCTAGTACATTTAACAACATTTTGTCAAGGTTTTGATTTGATGGGTGACAAAATATTCAGTTTTGCGGATGTTAGTACACTTATTTCCTCATTTGCGAATGATCGACCGAATAACGCATCAACGTCGCACCAGCTGAGATGTAGCCAGATCGCTGAGCTATCTTTTCAGAGACAAGAAATATTTTACTCCGGTTTAACTTCTTCTCTTGTATAAATCCCAAATTAAACCCGCGCTCGAATATTGCGCCCATGTTTCGAGCTCTGCTCCTATATATACCCTCGACCTACTTGAGAACATACAGAGATGAGGAAACCGCCCGCGGAGACTCGGCGCTGACATCAGGACTACGGTTTCTATCACATCGAAGGCACGTAGCTGACCTCTGTCTGTTTTATAGATATTATCACGGATACTGTTCTTCGCAGATTCGTGGTATTGTTACAGATATTATCATATTGTATATATATATATATATATATATATATATATACATAAAAAAAAAAATATATATATATATATATTTATAAAGAAGTGACGTAGTGGGTTCTCCCAACCATGCCATTCCATATGCCGACGATATCGTGGTGTATATGTACGGAGAAAAGATTGATGTCATCAACAGATTTTTGCAAGTTAACTTCAATAGAATCAAATGTTTTTGCGATGACTTGAAATTAAAGATCAATTTTCAGAAAATAGAAACTATCCTTTTCAGAACGCCACTGTCGAGGGCATCGAGGGATACAAAACAGAATTGGAAACAATTTTCCATTGTGGGAAGTAACAATCTCCCCCTACAAGTAAAAACTGTAGTCAGATACCTTGATATCTTCTAAGTCGAAAGGCATAAACAAAAAAGTAGATATCGTATAATTTAGAGTGCTGGCAAAGAGCCAGCAAGTTAACATAAGAACAATATTTGTAAAATAGGACATGCATTTAGGTCTACATAGAGTAAAATGTATAATTTGATTCTGAATTTAAATAAATTGGGACTTTAAATACTAAAAAATAAAAAAGGAAGGAGAGCGCACAGGACAGGGAACGATGGCACAGCAAAGCAGTCTGACCATGAACTTACGGGTTCCCGCAGGCCAATAAATAGTAATAGTACAGTAGTATAGTATAGCCTGGGAAATTTGCAGCTGCACTAAAATCAGTTCGCCCTTTTTGTCAACGTCGAGCTTCAGGCCACGAATAGTTATTATCTCCAATTTTTTGGAAATAATAATTAGTCAGAGTTCTCGAATTCGCGGGTTTGATGATGTATGAAACGTTCAAATAATTACCAGTATTTATTACACCTCTATCATGTTGGTTATATGCCCGCGGTTCTAACAATACTTCCCCCCAACCAAACCACAGAAATATCATCTGTATCCACGACATCAAAACAGATGTGCAACATATTTTTTTACAAATATCAAACCAAATCAATATTGAAGTCTCCATCAGTCTTTATTAAGCGTCGTCTCTACCGCACACCACAGTAATACAAAACGCTCCACCACACCTTATTAATCGGTCCAATTAACCTCGTACACTTGAGCAGTATTCCTACATCTATGAGGCCTTATCCGTCTGATCGTATGGTGCTTCATCCAGGTTCTAATGTAAAAGATTCAATAACGCAAAAACACATCAATATAGTAAGACAAACACTTCACAAACATACCTGCTTAGTGGCGCACCTGTACAACGAAACTGGATACAATTCACGATGATGATTGACCGAGGTTCTCATTAAGGCTCGTTGTCCTGGTGTCAAGCTACCGCAATCGGTTGTTTTCTTGGATTTACATACAAACTCCGACCCCCTCTGGATGGTTCGGCGTTCGACAAGCCGCAGGCATATTAACTTAGAGTATGAATCGGGACGTTGAAGCACGCTGGACACCTAAGTTAATCTGTCACTCGCTTTCTTAAGCTGTAGCCAAACATTCCGCGTAGGCAGGCAGGAGGTTGACTACAAGATACCCGATGTATGAATACAACATGCAGAACAAGTGCAAATACAATTCAACTTAGTGGCCAAGTGTCTCACGTCGTACTTGCCCGGAGAACACCTGATGCTACTGGGAAGGTCATGCCTCACGATGAGGTAATCTGTAGATCTTAGAAAGAAGGTTGATCATCGGAGATACTTGTAGTCTACAAAGCATATTCTAGTAGTCCATGAGCAGATGTGTTACAAATGCACACTACTCGAGTAGTTACTGATATCGCAAATATCGATCAGGACATTTAATGTTTTCGCCATCACTGCAGCTCTGCTGATAACACCTCAACCTTCTTGACAACCAGAAGAAAAACAGATCTTGAAAAACTAAAAAACGACAACAACAAAAAACAAAGAAACCAAAAACAAAAAAACAATGTTGACGGAGACAGGACGAAGACTAGGATGTTGAATGAGGATGACGATAACGATGGAGACGATAAGACGCATCATCATCGATTTAAGGCCAATAAATAATTTTGATGGGATCCTTAGTTTTATTCAAGTTGCACTTGGACCTCTGTTTGTTTTTTGTTTTTCTTTGTCTTTTTTGACTGTAGTTGTTGTTGGCGTGTTGTTCTCTTCTTTATTTACCTTGTTTTTGTAGCTGTACGTTTCCTCTTTTGATTTTTATCGAAAAGATGCAGAATCTGCTGATGATCTTAAGCAGCCACTCGAACACGGGCCACAACATCACGAAAGTATCGATTACGTGTGTTTTTATATATTTTAATGCAATGAATGTCGTTGATCCTTTTGTCTTCTTTTGTTGTTCATTCTGTTGCTCCTTTATTCGGCGTATTCTGCTTGTTCGTGTTGTTGCTGTGTATTATTTTACATTTCTATATAAAGGATTCGAAACAGAGACGAAGGTCTTTGGGGGACAAACGAAAATTAAATAAATTATCACAAAAGGTTTCGATTACATCTTCTCGCAGATGAGGGAAATTTATTTATCCACTGGTTGCATGATTATTTCTGGGTAAGAGTGTGTAGGTTGTTCGTGTTTCCAAGAGACAAATTTGGTATAGGATATTTGGTGGAGGACGCACGTTTGTGGTGTCATTTGTTGTTATCATCATTCCGGCGACATTGGGACAATAAATAACATAAGTTTGACAATTGCAATTGTTTCCGACGACGACACCGATCACACGAATAATGAGGACTACTCTGGTCTGTTCATGGAAGGAAACAGGTGACCAGGCGAACGGACGAAATGTGTTATCGAGTGGTGAGATGAGAATATCTACAGGTCTCCAATGATGAATGGAATCTTTACAATGACCTGAAGTAGATAATTAGTTAACAATTTTCGTGAAAGGAATGCGAGAAATTTCACTGAGATTATTGTGAAAGACAGAATCTGTTCATTTCGGCTGAAATCTCTAAGTTTCGCGAAGGAATTGTAATCATGTTTAAGTTGCTCATAATATCATTTGACAAAAATGTTACAGACTATAAGAGGTTACTCACCCATCGTTTTGGACACCTATGAGATATAATTAAAAACGCATTTAAGAAAAGATCGAAAAGATAAACACGGGACATATAAATATACTTTAGTTCTGCATTCCAGTTAAAAAGGAAGCTTGTTTGGGATCATATCTGTTGCATTTTAATCAACGAAGGTTCTTCTAAACCCAACAGAATACCGAATACCATTTGAAAATAGTATCTATGGCTGATACTAAATTACGTGTCAAATAATATATTATATACTCGTAAATATATAAATGAGCCGTTTATTTTGAAAGTGACATAAGTTACTTCGAAAAAATCAACTTAACGACAACATTAATTACAGTTTAATGGTATCTCTTCCTTTTAAGAAAATTTTCAATCAATACGTTGACAACCATTAAGGTTGTGATCATGGTTGTGGAGTCAGTCGCTGTACGCAGGAAATTAATTCCGAGGCTTAGTGGAAAAGCGATAGAATTAATGTTTTATTAAAGTGAGATAAGTGTGTGTGAAGCATTGTCTTAAATTATTTGCTGTATTTTTTAAAAAGCTGTGATCACTGGACATATTTTTATAACAGTGCAGTTTTGTAAATTTTATTATATATTTATCATAATTTTATAAAAATTACTTTTATATGACATCAGACAGTGAATCGGGTAAAACACAGTTATTCTATTTTTTGAAAGCCACCATTCAATGCGCATTGTTACTACAGGTAGTCCCCGACTTACGACCGTTCGACTTACGACTATTCGCACTTACGATCACTTTTTTTTTTTCATAGAAAATACTTAAAGAAGACAAATATGTAGTTGCGTGGAATCCCTAAAATATATGAGAAAAGTTTAAAAAAAAAACAAAGTAAAAAAATTCGATTTACATACATATTTCAGTACAAATAATACATTACATTAGCTAAGTCGGAATTTTTTTATATGAAATTCGACTTGCGACTTAATCGACTTACGACCGATGACCAGGAACCTATCTCGGTCGTAAATCGGGGAATACCAGTATATCGAAATATTCCTTGTAATTTGAAAAAGTGTTAATCCCAAAAAAGACATATGATAGTGATTTCGTCAGATGAAAAAGCAACATATATATATATACCAGGTGTACCGGTCTGAAGTGAGTGCGAAGATACAAATGTATCGATAAGGAACATTTGTTGTGAACGAGCCCTTATATTTTTTTTATTTGGTTGCTATGACATCTGTCAAACATATTTAGTATGCATCAACTCATTGTACAAACAAACTCTTTTTTTTTTAATCCTGTTAAAACTGTCGAAATTTGTACCAGGAAATGATGATTTGCGGAAAGCATTAATTTTTTGTTTTCATTTGAAGAAAAGTGCTGCAGAGCCGCATCGAATGCTTGTCGAAGCTTATGGTGATAATGCTCTATCGGAAGCAACATGCAAAAGATGGTTTAAGCGGTTCATAAATAATGATTTTGATGTGCGAAATGAAGAACGTGGAAGACCACCAAAAAAGTTTGAAGACGCCGAATTGCAAACAATATTGCATCAAGATGACACTTCAAGTCAAAAACAAATGGCACAAATGTTAAATGTTAGACAACAAACAATATCTGACCGTTTAAAAGCTATGGAAAAGATCCCAAAGTGTGGAAACTGGGTGCCACATAAATTGAATGACAGGCAGATGGAAAAGCAAAACACCACATGTGAAACGTTGCTTCTATGACACGAAAGGAAGTCAGTATTGCATCGAATTGTGACTGGTGATGAAAAATGGATTTATTTTAAAAATCCTAAACGTAAAAAATCATGGAAACATCCAGGAGAAGCGTCAACATCGACCGCAAAGCCTGATCGGTTCGGAAAAAAGACAATGCTCTGTGTTTGGCGGGACCAGAAGGGGGTGGTGTATCATGAACTTCTAAAACCTGGCGAAACTGTTTATGTGCAACGCTACCGACAACAAATGATCAATTTCAACCACGTATTGATCGAAAAATGACCAGAATGGGCCACAAGACACGGAAAGGTAATTTTGTTGCATGATAATGCAACAAAATAATGCGAGTCATACAGCAAAACCCGTCAAACCCCCCCCCCCCCCCCCCCCCCCGTCGTATTCACCAGACTTGGCTCCTTCCGACTACCATTTGTTTACATCGATGGGAGACGCATTGGCTGTTTCAATTCCTACGAAGAAGTCGAAAATTGGGTCTCTGAATGGTTTGCCTCAAAAGACGACCAGTTTTATTGGCGTGGTATCCACAAATTGCCAGAAAGGTGGTCGAAATGTGTAGAAAGCAATGGCCAATACGAGTACTTCGAATAAAATGTTTTTTACTTTCCCATTTAAAAATTTTTTACTTTCCAAAAAAAAAAAGCTCACTTCATACCCGTACACCTGGTATATTTGCAAATAGCGTCGTACGTCAATCATATTTGACATTTGTGAATTAGACAGCTGCCGTCATCTCTTAACTTAACGCAAAAAATTGTAAAGGTCCAAATAAAGGTTCTCCATCACTCAAAATCATTTTTGTTATTTAGTAAAAAAGTAATTCAAAAACAAAATGCTATATATATATATGTCCCGCCCCGCGAAGGAATATCTAAAAGAAATTTCCGCGGGGATCAACGGGAATATAAGCCTGGCGGGAGGTGGTTTTAGTCGGTAAAAAGCCGACATGCCTCTGGATCGCTTTAGAGGTATCTTTTGAAGATTTCCACCTTCCTACCGAAACCAAAAAAAAAAACCCTATAGATATATATATATATATATATATATATATATATATATATATATATGTATATATATATATATATATATATATATATATATATATATATATATATATATATATATATATATATATATATATAGGGCTCCTCGATAGTATAGTGGTTAATATACCCGCCTGTCACGCGGGAGACCGGGGTTCGATTCCCCGTCGGGGAGCCTCTGGCGCAAGACTAATGACCTTGCCCAGAAAAAATAAATCATTATGGAATATTTAACAAGCCTCAGGACTTGCTAAATAAGGCCAAGACCGGTTCCCGGTTGTAGTGCCGATGATGATGATGATATATATATATATATATATGTATATATATATATATATATATATATATATATATATATATATATATATATATATATATATATATATATAATATATATATATATATAATATATGTATATATATTTATACATATATATATATATATATATTTATACATATATACATATATATATATATATATATATATACATATATCCTTTTTTTTCCAGAGTCGATTGCGTTTTGGAGTGGAGACCTTTAACATTTTGCTAGTAGATGGTTAGGGGGAGCGTATTGAGGGTTTTGAGATGATGAGGGTAGGGCGATTGATTAGGGTCAAAAAGACTTGCCATTATTGAGAGAGGTCATTTTTTCGTGAATATATTGGCGAAACGGCGAGAGATCTTTTGACACTTTATTTGGTAGTACTCGTATATTGAAATTTTTGTGGAAATTAATAAAGATGTTGCGAGGAATAGGAAAGGCGGTAGGTAGACCCTCCTGCTAAATGGAATCCATGACGCTGGTTGTCGTTTTACCTTCATAACAGACAGAATCAGATTTGTCATGGAGGTAAGAAAGATAGACATTCTCGTAGGTCATTTTGTTTCTAAATATAGAGAGGGCATACCGACTATCAGATGAGTTGACGGTTTGCTGTGTGAGTTTAGTGGTTGGAGGTAAGAGCGGATCAATTAAAAGTCTGGGGAAAGGACGAGTTGGGCGGGAACGAGGTGTGGATGCGGGATGGGGCGGTGCGAAATTCGGGGGGGGGGGGGGGGGGGGGGGGTGTTAATATGTAACAGATCGAGGAGTCATTAAACTATCGCACCAGAGAAGCACAACTGGACGACGAGAGAACCGCACGGCCTTTAATCAGAAGCGTGTACCAGAGCCAAATTATAAGTGAGGAGAACTAATCGCCCTCAAGCGCACTCACTTCGGCACGGGGATGTAGCTACAACCCAAATTTGTTGAACCCTGCATAGTAATCAAGCAAAAAGCAAATGAATCTCGCTCGGTATGAAGTCCAGAAGGTCTGTACCAATGAAGGATCTGTCACACCGAGCACCGTCGCGGAATATATGAAAAAGTGGAACCTTCATTCGGGACGAATGAACTATCAGGATAGCCTATTGTGAGAAAGGGCCAAACAACAGACACGGTACACTACAATATCACCCGACCGTACACACATGCTACAGAGAATGGGACAATAATATACGAGAGAACAAACAGAACAGACAAACATCTGGCAACCTTTTTATTTTCCTGAAAAGAGAGCAAGTTTGGCATCAACCCGCAACTAAATCGCATTGTTGGTTCGTTACGAACCCAGCAAAAAGAAAAAAAAACAGAACGAAAGGTTAGTACCAATTCACCTTTATTCCAAAACATCAGGAGGCTTGTCAGCTTTGAACAATTAAAAACGAAAACATTTTAATAATCTTTATAAAAAATCTCCCTGTTAAACTAAACCGTTGCAGTAGTTCGATTTTACTGCTCAACAACCTGTGTCTACCTGACATCGAAGAGAGCCGACCCAGCTGGCAACGGTTCTAATTCGAATATCATTTTACCGCATTCTCCGTTGCCTGAGAGCACACTTCGAATTTCATGCAGCCGTATAATAAGCTTAGTTCCGACTGTAACCTTACTACTGCATACTCTTAGGCTCTTGTGTGTTGTACTGCAACATCTTACCGGGCCGGTGACCATGCGCCAGTAGGAGTTTCTTCCTTCCTGCTGTCAACGTGAGGTACATCAGCGTTGTGGTGATCTTGGCCCCGATTGGTACGGGAATACTTCTGATTGAGAAACAAATAATCTTCAACGCTTGTGTCGCTCATGAACAGAGATATGGTGCAAAGGTACGGTGGTAATAATTAACTAGATCGTTTGTAATTCGATTAGTTGGGTATAAGTTATTAGATATACTTGGTTATGTTCGCATAATCCTGATAAAACCAAACTTATAGTGTTAAGAGTAAAAATGAGCTCTGCACAAACAACACCAGGCGCACCCACAACAAAATTAGCCTCGAACTAAATAACGCCCAGCTAAAGCCTTCTAAAACTTTAAAATATCTGGGAATAACCTTTTCCAATGAACTTTCATTCTCCACTCACATTAAAAATACTTTAAGTAAAGCTACAATACAACAGAATACAACTGCATACCTCACCTGTCCATGTCGGGAGATATTTCTTCTTCTAGGCATTTCTGCACCGCGCCTTGAAATACCTCTGCTCATATTTCAAGCGCTTATTTGACAGCTTTGTTTGGGATCATGTTACGCCCAGGAGTTTTTCGATTCGTGTTCTTTTGTATACGCTCTGTATGTCTTCTAAACAGAGGGCTATACCAATAACAATATTCCACTCAGTTTCCAGTTTGTACGAAAGCAGATGATCTACCAGTATTCGGAATATATTGAGATAAGTTATAAAGTCCCACAGGCTTGCGACTCTTCAGTGTTCCATTTTCTACGCGATACTCCAAGTACTTAGTACTCTTCAAGTCAGGCGTTGAGTTTTTTAAATCAAGGTGGTTTTGGAAGTCAGTTTTTCCTCTAGATCGTTCCATCTTTCGACGAGCTTTAATTTCATCCGTCCAATGTTATAGATCGATTAATCTGATACGTGGTCTTGGCGCTACTGGCTCCATCATTGGTTCTGAAAAAAACCCCTGATGGGGGATGACCACTGCAAGGTACTCGATGCTTTGCGGTTATCATCGTGCTTCCTCCATCCAGAGGGAAGAGTGGTGATTAGAATTCGCCCCGGTGCTTACCTAGTTGTCCTTCGGGCCACTTTCGAGATCCCGGTCCAGTTGGAGAAGTGAGAGGAGGCGAACAGGGTGCGTCCAACCTCTTGGATGTGTCTCCAATGAGCTGATGGTATTTCAAATAAGAGGCTTCTTTTGTGTTTCCTTTTAGTGCTATTTATTTGGAAGTTGTTTAGAATTTGTCGAGTACAATACGCTTCAATACTTTTGTTTGCTAGATTCCAATTCTAATTAATTTTTACCTTGAACGGAGCTCCCTTTTTATACCTAAAATCCAAATCCAAAATTGCATATCTTCTCACGGTTCATCGCTTACTTCCAGACAGCTACCCGAGTCAGTCACACTGAGGTGGCAACCTTACGCCGACTCTGGCTACAGCTCCACCCCAAGGCCATGGGGAAATTTCGATTCAAGGCGATGCGAAGTTCTTTTATTTATTATTTATTTGATGTCTTAATTTTACTTTTAGCTGCGAATTCCCTTTTAGTTGTATTAAAGTTTTTATTTGAGAATTAGGTTGATTGGGGCCGTTCGCCCTTCGGAACTAGACTGATCACGAAATTGAAATTTGTCGCCCTTTTATTCTATTTTGCGTTGAGAATTGTCAACTTTTTTAATGTGAAAATTCCAAGAAGCACACACAAGATTTTGTGTGCTTCAACTGGAATTGTGTTCTAAGAAATGGTTAAGAATTTATTTGAAAGGGTTCCTGGAAGGGAAATCATGAAATGCGCTTGGAATTGAGCATTTCATGATGTCAGGATTTTAGGTATTGAATCAATGAGCGACGAATTAACTTTTGGTTTAATTCGTCGCCCATATGATTCAATATGGAATTTGGGTTATGGGAGGTATTGGGGATATTGGGGGTTTGGATGGGAGTGGCGGTTTAGGATCGCTACACATATAACTGGAAAAAAAAATGTTAGTAATAATAATAATAATAATGACATTTAAAAAAAACCATTAACTACGGAAAGATTACATAGATTTAGCATTTCGAAGTTTGAGTGATGGTAGGTTTAGAATAGAGTCAAAAGTTAAAAAAAAAATTGTTTAGTATTTAAGTTAGATATAAGGTAAAAACAAAATTTTTTCTGTTCTTCATTTTCGTTGTATCTAAACAATCATAATGTCGAAAGACAAATTTTCACGCTTTAAGTGTATGCATGTAACTTAAGGAATCCGCAAAGGGCCGGTAAGTTAGAATATAAGATACCATAAGCTAGAGTTTAATCGTTTTTATCTAGCGAGTAAGTAAATTATAATAAGTGGAAGAAATAAAAAATGATATAAAAAATGAAATGAAAAAAAAATGCGCCATTCCTAACAGCAGGTAAGTCATCAGAATTTATAACATTACACAACAATAAAAAGTCGACAGGCTGAGATGGAATTCCAAACCTTTTGTTAAAAAGACTTTTTTCGTCAAATCTAGTCCCTATTCTCGTTCTACTCAACCACATAATTAACGTATCCCATTTCCTAGACAACTGGAATGCCACGGTTATAGTTCCTATCAATAAGTCCAGTCCTTTCAACAAACCCCAGCAACTATCGTCCAATATCGTTATTAAACATTTTAAGCAAGATACTGCAATGTAATATATATCGAAATCTCCTTTAATTGCTGATGGCAACGCTATTATCCCAAATTCCCAGTTTGGCTTTCGCCCACAACACTCTATAGCGTTTGCGACGATGGTGACGAACGCGTGATTCAAACTGACGCTATGACGGTTAAAATCACCAAAAATGTAACCAATGCTCAACACATCAGGCCACCGCCGCGTGTTCGAATTCGATTTCTAAACTCAAGTACACTCAACTGATGTGGAATTGTTATGTTATCGCTGTGGTATACGGCTCTGATGCATTTTCTTATTCGATTTTCGTTCGGTGTTCTTCACTATTTGCTTGTATATTGTGTGTATCTGTTAGAAATGCCACACTACTCCCTACTCAGTAACTTTCTTACGATCAACTTCGCGTGCGAACGACGGAGCGAGCAACGAGCGAGCGAGAGAACGTCGGAGCAGGCGAGTCTGCCGGTGCTCTACGCGGAAATCGTGATCGTTGTCGTGAAGTTCTGTTTTACTATGGGAAAGTGTGTGCTGTGTGTACACAGATCACGTCGGCGTCACCAATTATAGCGTTTGCAACGAACGTGTGATTCGAACTGACGCTATGACGGTTAGAATCACTAAAAATGTAACCAATGCTCAACACATCAGCCCACTGGCGCGTGTTCGAAATCGATTTCTAAACTCAAGTACACTCAACTGATGTGGATTGTGGGTGGAAAGGTGTAGGGGAGAACTAGTTTGATAGAGGGAGAGAAGAGGATTGCAGGGTGGAGAGGTTGTTGAAGGGAGGGGGCGGATTAAGGACGGGTTTATTTTGAGTCGTCGTTTAATAGCGGGAGTGGAGATGTTGAAATCGAAGGAGGTGGGGAAAGAGTTGGCCTGTCGTAGCATACGCGAGTTGGATTCGTTAGCGGCGTAAGAAGTGTGATGAGCGCGCACGTAAAACAGTCGAGGGTTATGTACGTTTTTTTCATTTTTTAAAAAATTTTTATTTTTCTTTTTATATTCTTAATTTCTAAATTAAAGGCTAGACAAAAAATGCTTAAATTCTAGCTTAATTATCTTATATAACTTACTGGTCCTTCGCAGACGCTCTAAGCTAAACATTACTTAACATTTGTATAATTTGCCCTCGGCGACAGAACTTTGTGGCAGTACTTATAATTATTCGAAAGACAAAGAAAGATTTGAAAAACTTTGTCAATTTTTTTTTGTTTTTTTTTTCTTAAAATTTAACTTACTTAACTTACCGATTTTTTTTTTTTTTTAATTTTTAATTTTATGTGAAAGCACTTAACTTAACTTAACTTAAATCTTATACTACCCTAATTCTAGAAAAGCTAAGCCTATGTAAGCTAGCTGATGATAGTGTGATTCTATACCGCCTTTGGTATCCAGGTCTTTATATGCCATTGAACCACCAGAACTGTTGACGCTGTCTAATACTATCGTCCCGGTCTCTGTGGGAGATAGCCCTACTGAAGCACAGGAGCTCTATGGAGTATTAGTCTGGTGCCAAGACACGGGCACTGGTTTTACTAATTTTCCAACATATAATGACGACGAAATCCGAAAAAGAAAAACAAAAGGAAACGCACTGAAATAATTTTAAAGTTCCTTTATTTGATCCCTTTGATGACACAGTTTCTTTAGTGGTTATATCGTATACAATGTTCACATAAAAAATCACATGAATGTATGCTGAGTCGCAGCAACAATATTTTTAAAATAACGAAACCAAGTTACGGCAGTGCTCAAAATACAATAGAACTGACGAGAGGTCTCTCGTATTATAACTAAATTCGCTTTACACAACACCGGTTACTAATTGAATTTACATAATTTGAATTTAATTACGACGCAGCGCGGTAAATTAACGAAGTACACTACAAGATTAGTAACAAGTTTATAAATGTTATGAGCACTCGCGAGAGACAATCATCTGATGGTGACAACAAAGGCTCCACTCTAGAACCGCACTCCACTGGTGATAAAATCTGACTGGTGTTGGATGTCTCTTTACAGACATCCAACGAAAACGAACCTAAAGGATTCGCCGACAATGGCGAAGGTCCAAACAAAAGGAAAAAGGGAAAAACTCATGTAGCAGATCGAATCGGCTGCTATATGTTTGGGCAAGATAAACTGCCGCCATACGCAAGGGATAGATTCTTGATTGACGTGAGTCAATAAAACCCTTGCCGAAGGCAGAAATCTATCTTGGCAAAATGTATCGAACATTGGGCATGGCCGCTGTTAGATCATCTAGCATAAACAAATTTCGGTCGTATGATTCGATGCATGTTATGTTAGGGATGTGTTAATCCCGTTGAAAGGCACCGTCAGGCGAAAGTATCCGCTTGAATGTTTACTTTGTGTAAACTAAAATTGGTGGCCATGACCGATGCTGGTGATAGTTCCAAGAAACGGCAACGGATCATAAAATCGGTCATGCTTAGATCCAAGCAAAATATGCGCGCCTGGAAGGCCAATGTTTGATTTGATCTTCTTTACTTAAGGAAAGATAGATCATATACATGCTGTTGGAAATCTGGCTTGCAGCTGTGCAAGCAACCCGAAATAATGCTAGGTCAATGAATGGGTACGAAAATAACACACGGAAAGATCAGCGTGTGTTGGTGGATATGTGCCATCCATTGTTCGGTCGCGGAAGCTCGGTTGATGAACCGATGTCATGGCAAGATGATAATCTTGCCGTGAATTATGCTTTTAGGAATGACCGTGGGGAAGAGGTTTGGAAAAGCACCCAAAAAAGGTAAGCTGCCTAATATATATTTATGTCGGTTATCCTTGGGGATAACCGAATTAATTCCAGCGAATTGGTTGGCGGTTAATGCTGTAGCAAGGCTGCATAATCTTCCCGAAAATTCGACTTCAAGGTAAGTCGCATCGCCGGGAATGGTGGGGATCGAGCGATGCATGGCTCTTCGGGCCCTGAAAAGTCCCACATCACTCCCTCCCCAGTGACGTAGTCACGAAACAGGTAAGGCAGATTAGGAGGAGGTTAGTTGGGTATGGGCGCGCGCCTGGGCGCGAGTACGGGGAGGTTGTGCTGGTGGAGTAGGTGTGGTGTCAGCAGATGTGGGTGGTTCTGGAGCGGAAGCGTCCAGAAAACAGGGCTTAAGCCTTTCGACGCTGACCGTGGATCGCTTGCCTCTAATATCGATCTCGAAGACGCGGCCACTGATGCGGCGGAAGACTTTGAATGGGCCATCATAAGGTGGGTCCAGGGGTTTTTTGACCTTATCCACCCTGACAAAGACGTGCGTGCAGCTGTGCAGTTCGGGGTGGACGAAACGTTTTTTGGAGCCGTGCCTGGTTACAGGGGTTGTCCTAACCTTACGTAGCAGGTCACGGAGATGTCCCAATTCACGAAGTTGGTCACGCGGTGTTTCGCCATTCAGGAAAAGTTCTCCTGGAAGAAGGAGGTTGGTACCGTAGGTAAGCTCTGCTGCCGAAGCACCCAGGTCCTCCTTAATACTTGTCCTCAGGCCGAGGAGGACGGTTGGAAGGGCGTCAAACCATTGTGTGTCATTATGACACATGAGTGAGGCTTTTAGAGATCTATGCCAGCGCTCTATCATCCCATTTGATTGCGGGTGGTAGGCGGTGGTACGACTTCTTTGGCAGCCGAGAAGATTTGTTAGCTGCCTAAAAATTGTCGCCTCAAATTGTGGACCTCGGTCCGAAGTTAAGGTGGTTGGTACACCGAAGCGTGTGACCCAAGTTGAATAAAAAGCCTTGGCGACTGATTCGGCAGTAACTGCCCGGAGAGGTGTCGCCTCTGGCCATCGCGTGCAGCGATCCATCATAGTGAGGATATAAGAAAATCCTCTTGATGGAGTAAGCGGTCCCACTATGTCTATGTGGACATGGGCGAAGCGTGCCGTGGGTAGCTTGAACTGCGCTGGCTCCAGTACATTATGTCGCGCTACTTTGCAGCGTTGGCACTGGAGACAAGCACGGGCCCAACCGGCGAGGTCTTTGTTCATCCGGGGCCAAATGAATTTGCGACGGACAGCAGCGGCTGTTGCTCGGCCGCTGGGGTGGGCTGGGTTGTGGTAAACCTGGAACACGCCCTTACGAAGTTTCTCGGGAATGTAAGGTCTAGCGTTTCCAGTGGAGACATCACACCAGATTTCGCCCAAAGGGTCGCGAAGGGTAATTTTCTTAAGCTCTAGTGCCGTATCGGCAGTTAGGAGGGACTTGAGCTGTTCGTCCTCCTCTTGAGCTAGGGCAAGGTCAGTGTTATTCAAGGCGGTACGCAAATGAATCGTATCGATTCGAGAAAGGGCGTCCGCCGTGACATTCTGTTTACCGGAGATATGCCTTATCTCCGTAGAATATTGCCCAATGAGGTCTAATTGACGCTCTTGTCGGGGGGAGGCATTTCCCGACTTCTTCCGGAACGCATAGACCAATGGCTTATGGTCTGTTAAGATGGAGAGTGAGCGACCTTCTATCATATGACGGAAGCACTTAACAGCGCTGTAGATCGCGAGCAATTCACGGTCGTAGGCGCTGTAACGTCGCTCAGTGGGACTCAGCTTCCTTGAAAAGAAACCAAGTGGTTCCGGGCGGCCTTCAATGTCCTGTTCAAGGACGGCTCCGATTGCGGTAACCGATGCGTCGCATTGGATAGAAAGTGCCGCTCCCTCGAGAGGGTATCGGAGTAAGGTGGCGTTTGCCAATTGTTCTTTGGACAGTTGGAATGCTCGATCTGAGACTTCTGTCCAATTAATGGGGCGCTTATCATTGCGCTTAGCTCCTTTTAAGAATTCATTGAGCGGAGCTTGAATCTGGGCAGCATTCTTCAGGGTTGGACGATAGAAGTTAAGCATGCCCAAAAATCGACGAAGCTCACTCACGTTAGTAGGCCGGGGATACTTCATGATGGCCTCCACACGGTCTGGTAGTGGGCGAATGCCCTGGTTGTCAACGACATAACCCAGATAGGTGATTTGCTCCTTGGCGTATTGACACTTATCTGGGTTGATGACAAGACCGAATTCACGGAGGCGCTCTAGGACCTGACGTAAGTGGCGCTTATGTTCGGCGTGGTCTTTGGAGGCGATGAGAATGTCATCAAGATAAGCATGGCAGCAATTAAGACCACGTAAAGCCGTGTCGATATACCGCTGGAATGTCTGTGCGGCATTCCTGAGGCCGAAAGTCATCACTTTGAACTCGAAGAGTCCGAAAGGTGTAATGACTGCGGTCTTGGGGATGTCTTCTGGTGCCACCGGAATTTGATGGTATGCCCTGGTGAGATCCAGGGTAGTGAAGACATTGCACCCTCGTAACTTGTACGAAAAATCGTAGAGGTGTGCAATTGGGTATCTGTCCGGGACAGTTGCTGCGTTCAACAGTCTGTAATCGCCACATGGGCGCCACTCACCAGAACGTTTCTTCACTAAGTGGAGTGGGCTTGCCCAGGGACTGTCCGACGGTTGGCAGATACCTAGTTCGATCATGTGCTCGAACTCCGCGCGCGCCGCACGTAATTTTTCAGGAGCCAGTCGACGTGGACGCTGGCTCACCGGGGGACCACGTGTTTCTATATGATGAAACACCGTGGCTTTGTGTCGGCGTTGGTTAGGTAGAGGAATTGTTGTACTAACAAATTCCTGTACCATGATCTGAAACGGGTCTGTGCACTCCGTGGCCCCTGAAGTTGCCGCTGGAGATGCCGTCATGGGCAAGGGGGGTGCGGTTGGAGCCACTAGTCTGTTATGGGTCGAATCGACCAACAGATTATGTGCACCTAATAGGTCGGAACCTATCAGGGGTTCGTTCACGTCCGCAATGACGAAACGCCAAGTAATCGGACGACAAAGACCCAATTGGAGTGTCAGCTTTTTACGTCCGTACGTAAGTATCGGCGTATTATTCGCAGCTGACAATTTAAGTGCGGCCGGCACGCGGTTACGCGGAGCAAACGATCGCGGGAGGACTGAAATATCGGCGCCGGTATCGACAGTAAAAGCGATATTCAGTTTAGAATCCCGGATGGTTAGGCGACTTATCGTATGGGTGCCGGCCGATTGCGCGAGGGGGTCGGTCGGCAAAATTAGTTTAAAGGGCGCCTTTGGGTGGTGGATGGTTGTATCCAACCACAAGGCGCCTTGCAATTAAATGCGCGATCGCCATATCGTTGGTGATTGGCGCACCAAGGGAGGGTAACGGCATTATCAGTTATATTTGCCCTATTGGAATTGCCGTTACGTGGAGGTCGAGCAGGAGCTCGCTGAGAATTGGCCCGGTGAGGGCCATTTTGAGAGGAATTGGCCCTCTGTGGGGCATTTTGAGGGATGTAGGTCCTCTGAGGGGCATTTTGGGAGGAATTTTGCCGATTAAGAGGGCGGCTCGGCATGGCTCGATTCTGGGCGCTTCGAGGATTGTTCCTCACCTCCGCGCGAAATTGACTTATCTCGCGGAGGAGTGAGGTTTGGAACGCCCGAAGGTCAGCAGGAATTAAATGAGGTGGCGAACTTCCCTGACTAACGTTGGGCCTTGCCTCTGGATTCCTCTGTGGGAAATTGGTTGAGGCTGGCCGTCTGTGATGTAACTGGGTTTGAGGAGGATGGAGAATTGGGACCAATTGAGGGGCTGTGAAAGGCAGACAAGGGTGCCGTGTAGGCTGGGCGGCGTGTTGAGAAACCGCCGCTACCTTGTACGCAGGAGGCTCAGAATACTGATCTGAGCTTTCCATAATTGCGTCCGCAATTTTGGATAAATAGCCCAAATTCTGATTGGGTTGGGCTATAAGTGCCGAACGGGCATGTTGGGGAAGACACCTCAAAAAGTGAGGCCTTATTAGGTCGTCCCCAATCCTGGTCCCCGCTATAGAGCGTAAATGGGTACGAAAATAACACACGGAAAGATCAGCGTGTGTTGGTGGATATGTGCCATCCATTGTTCGGTCGCGGAAGCTCGGTTGATGAACCGATGTCATGGCAAGATGATAATCTTGCCGTGAATTATGCTTTTAGGAATGACCGTGGGGAAGAGGTTTGGAAAAGCACCCAAAAAAGGTAAGCTGCCTAATATATATTCATGTCGGTTATCCTTGGGGATAACCGAATTAATTCCAGCGAATTGGTTGGCGGTTAATGCCGTAGCAAGGCTGCATAATCTTGCCGAAAATTCGACTTCAAGGTAAGTCGCATCGCCGGGAATGGTGGGGATCGAGCGATGCATGGCTCTTCGGGCCCTGAAAAGCCCCACAGCTCTTCTTCGGTGCGCGTTACTTCCCGGTCGTAGCACAATCGCCCGTCTACGGATGATCTACTTACATAATAGATCAGCGGAATTCCGGATATATGCTGTATAAGCCCTTTCATGTCCAAATCAAGGAACGCCTCTGGTGGAACGTTACGACGCACGTTCTCATAGTACAGAGTATTTGGATAATAAGCCCCGAAAATTAGATCATTGGACGAGCATATTGCTCTCGCAATATGTCCTCTGATTAATTTAATCATAAAATGATCCACCCTATTTATGCAGGCTTCATTATATAAAGTCTCATTTGAGTAGTACTTTTTGTATTCCGATTCCGGTGTTCGATATAATCTGAGACAGGTTCTCAGACACTTCCTTTCGAACACCCGAATCTTTTCCATATAATTTGGACCTATGTTAAACCATATTGGACAACCATATATGAGCATTGGCCTGATTAGCGTCATGTAGCATATGACTTTTACCCTGCTGTCAAGTTGGCTACTGTGAAATAGTCTCCTTGTCATAGCAAACGTTTTTCTTGCTTTGAGCAAAGCAGCCTCTACATGTCTGTTGAAATACAGATCTTTGTCTAGCCAGATGCCAAGGTATTTAACTGAACTCTTGGTTTCCAGTTTATCTCCATGCGGTCCCACGATAACTAGCTTTCGCCAGTTTTTCCTTGTGTCGTTCGTGGCTTTATATAATGGAGTTCTAAATAGGATGGCTTCACATTTCTGGAAGTTGATCTTAACTTTCCAGTCATCGCAATAGCGCTGCACGTTGTTGAAGTCTCGCTGTATTAAACTATTTATGATCTCAACTTTCGGAGCTGTTCTGTAAATTATGAGATTGTCTGCGTACGCAATAGCCTGCGGAAGTGCATCTAATAAGTCGCTAATGTAAATGTTAAAAAGAATTGGAGAGAATACCGCGCCCTGTTGCAAGCCATTCTTGATATTATACGTTTTATTAGAGGTCACATTACCACTTTTGATCACGAACCTCCTGTCCTTTAACATATCGTAAAGTACATATAGTAAAGGCTTATGTATGCCATGTCTGATCAGTTTGTAATACAACCCTTCGATCCAGACGGTATCAAAGGCTTTTTCCAAGTCGATCAGACAGGCACCTGTGCATTGGTTCCTACATTTATTCCATTGTATGTCGGAGACCAGTTTAGCTGCGGCATGTGTGGTTTCATGACCCGCCTTCAAGCCAAACTGGTTCTTCGGAATAATGCTGTTGTCGTCTACCCATTTTAGCAGAGCTTTGTTAATGATTTTTTCAAATACTTTACTGATGCTTGGGAGTAAGCTTATCGAACGCATGTTCATTGGGTTTGTACAGTCTTTGCCTTTTTTTTTGGGATAGGCTGAATGATAGCCGTTTTCCAACGCGCGGGATAATATGCATTATTCAATGCGTTGTTAAATAGGACCGTGTATATATCTATTGCCATTGGGGGCAGGTTCTTGAGTACGATGTTAGGTACTCCATCTATTCCCACTGACTTTTTGCTTCTTAATGAGTCGAAGACACTCTGGATTCCTTCCCTTGTGATTAAAAGGCTATTAGCCCCACCATTGGCATTAATGTCAATTGACAGATTATCGTCACTGAATTCGGTAAAACCCGGATTCTCCGATTGCCAAAGTGAAATTTCATTTCGGAGGTGCAAGTGATTCAGTAGAATTCTGTCCTCCAGGTCATGATTTCGGTGAATGCTTTCATTCATCTTGTACATTTCCTGAAAGACAGCTCCCAAAGCGTTCACCTTCTCCAAAGGATCTTCGATCACGTAGAGCTCACTATTGATGATAGCGTTCTCTGTATCTATGCCAATGTTGGTTAGCAGCTGCTTGTTTACCTCAGTACGTGGAATTTGGAGACACTGAATCTCGTTTTCATTATTTCTCCTGAATATTTTATTTATTTGTGGGAACATATTCGGGTTATTAGTTTTTATAGCTCGAATTCTGTTGTTCCAATACAAATTTGTTGCTAATCTATAATTAGCTTTAAGTAATTGTTGGAGGTTTTTTAATCGGGATTTCAGTGATATTATCTCCTGGTCTTGTCTGCTGCAAACTGTCTGTGTAATTGTTTTAATTTCGATAGCAGTCTGCTCTTTTTCTTGTGGAGTGCGTTTATTGTTGCGTTTCTGTGTGATCTGTAACTGTTGTTTTGGGAATTGTTTTGTCCGTTGTTCGTTTTACGGTTTCGTCGATTTGTTGAATGTATTTGTCGATTTCGTCATTTGTCAGGTTTCTGTTTACTGGCAAATTAAAGTCATTCGAACAAAGTTCTCTTGTTAATGATCTGGTGAACCGCGGCCATCGCATTGCCCCGTAGTTATAGGGTTGCGGGATCACGAATTCCTCCAGATCTGCGAGCTTGTTCGGAAGCTCTATTACTGCCGTGAATGCATAGTGGTCACTGTCGTATTCAATTGTGCGTAAACAGTTTGTGTTTCGTCTGTTGGTGTTAAGTAATCTCAGTCGTGAGTCGATTAGCAAGATATCTAAGAACGATCTACCTCTGGGGAACGATGGATATTTCGTAGCTAGCGGGTCAGTTCTATATTCAATATGAAACTGATCTAACCAACCAGCCAACTGATTTCCTCTGGCATTAGATATATAATTTCCCCAATTTCTATGCTTGGCGTTCATATCTCCCCCTAGGATAAAGCAGTTTTTGCCCAGGTGCAATTGTAAGCATCGAAAGAGTGTCTCGAGCTCCGCTATAAATAGGTTTTGTTGGTGCTCCTCAGGTGCGTAGACCGCAATCGCATACAAACCCCTTCCTTGCTGAAGGGGTATGCGGACGATACAGGCTTCCAGCACCCGGAACCTGCGCACTTCTCCAGTATATATTACTTTATGATTGATCCCTTTTCTAATAAAGATTGCGACACTCCCCCTTGAGAGGAGTTAGGTCGGTCTCTTCGTATAATATCGTAGTTTTAATGCCATATCTTGTGTCTCTGGTTTAACTTTGTTTCCCCCGCCAGAAGTACATCAGGCTGTTCAACTTGCAACAGGTTAAAAAGATTAGCTCTTCTCTTAGTTCTTATTAGTGAATTTACATTCACGACAAGAGCTTTTATTGATGTTATGGTTAGAGGGTTTATATCGACTTGTTATTTAGACTGGGCTAATGCGAGTAGATCTCGTTTATTTGACTTTGTAGCTGAGTCATCTGTCTCTGCAGATTGAGCAGGATTGCGAACACGTCTGCTTGCGGTGTTGTTTCAGTCCGTGTGGGAGTATTTGCTACCTGTGATGTAGCCTGATTTGGTGTTCTTGCACCCGACGCAACTTGTGCGTACGACCGCTGTGATGTTACGGGTGTTGTTGTTGTACGAGCTGGCTCTGTGTTTTTTTGCCGATTCACACTTCTTGCCATTATTTCTCGGAATTTAGGACAACCTCGATAATTAGCGGGATGTCCCTCATTCCGACACACTGCGCACTTTAGAAGGGCTTTGTCTTCTACCCTTTCTTTTCCCAGAGGGCATTCTTCTGCCTAATGGTCCTTTCCGCATTTACGCAACGGCCCTGAATTTCACAGTTAGCCGCCGCGTGACCAAACCTTTGGCAACGTACACATTGCACGATGTCTCTGCCTTTTTTTAATTTGTCCCATGTGACCATTTGATGATCCAAGACTGTAATTTTTCTGAGACTACCGATTCCCTTCTTGCCTTGGGTGTGGTGAATGGTTTTACCGCGGTAAACTCGAGATCTTCGTGCTTCTGGTTTTGAAGCATTTCGAGCAGAGCCTCCGGTTCCATTTCAGGGTCGACACCCTTTAATAGAACCGTTACGCTCTTCGTTAGTTTCGGCGTGAACGAGTAAAATTCAGCGGTGGCTCTTTTTAAGACCTCTTTAATTTTGTCGTGGTCTGCCACCGTATATGTTTGAATGGCATGCCTGTTACCCGTCAGTCGTTTAACTGCAAAATTGTTTCCTATGGCTAGCTTACAAAGACTTACCAATTCCTTACAGTCAACATCTATGGTGTTGATTGGTGGCATCTTTATTTTTCCGCTGTTATTGTTGCTTTGCTGCTGCTGTGTTGCTTGCTGTTTCGTTGACCGCTTTTGTGTTGGTGGTTGCTGTTGATGTTGCTATTGATGCTGCTGATGTTGAAGTTGATGTTGCTGTTGATGGTGAGATTGTTGCTGTTGGCTGACTTTTGGCTTTAGCTTTTGTAGTTGTTGCAAGTTTTGTTCTTGTTCGAGCGCCGCTATTTTTTTCTTTCGGCGTCTCTCTTGTAATCGGGCTCTTGCCATCGCAAGTTTCGCCTCCAATTCACTCATCTCTTCCTCTTCATCCTCAGTCTCTGAGGATGCAAGAGAAGCGAATGAATTATTTGCCCCATATATGTTAAAGTTGGAGGGGTAGGGGAGCTCACTGTCGTCCACCAATTGTTGATCTCCTTTATCCATTGTCAATTTCGTTTTGCTTCGCGTCCCACAGTGGAGTTTTTCGGAACACCTTTTCGTTTGTGTGTTGTCGCGTTTTTATCGTCCTCGATGTTCATTCTGGTTCTTTCCAGTTTGTTTTCATTACAAAAAAAAACAAAGGCGACCTGTTGAACCACGGCAACTCGACTTCTACCGCAAGCTGAGTTGAACTCGCCTACCGTCGGCTAAGACTCGGTAAGCTTGCACTCGCGCCAAACGATGATTCAAAAATTGCTTTCTTAACAAGCAATATGTTATTTGTTTTAATTTTCGCGTTTGCGACCGAAGTATTATCTTTTTATTGTTTTTGTTTTTATTGTCTCGAACACTTTTTGCGCCTCTGTGGTGTTTTTCTTGCCACACAAAATTTATATAAATACAAAAATTTACCTGTTGTTAAGTTGACTTCTTCATCAACTTTCCTAGCTCGGCTCCGGTCTGAGTTGCAGTCTTCCTTCCGGCTGTGGTCTCCAACGCCTTCGCAACTAACAATTTTGCACTGGTCCCCGGCGAGAATTATGAGCCGGAAGCTTCCTTTGTCTTTTCCATTATATGGTCTTCCCGCACTGGAGTAACATGCTCGAGCAAAACACTGAATACTTGCCCTTCAAAACTGGTCGATCGAATATGTTATTTTGGTCTCTTTATTCCAAGCAACAGAAAACGTATTAGTCTTCGATTAATTACACATCAATCCTTTTCATTTATTTTTCCTTTTTCTTTTCATTTTAATTTTCAAACTTAACTTTTAATTTTAAACAATAAGGAACGGGGCTTTTCTTTCTTATCTGTTTTGCTGCAACACGGTTCTCAGAAAAAATTCCATCTCTCAACGGGATGCAAAAACAGTGTCTGGAACGGAATCGCAATCCCCGTACGTCAACAAAAAACATTAACCCTTTTGTTTCTCTCGCTCTCCATTCACGTCCACTTCGAAAACCGAATTCGAACTCGAAGAACTGCACGATCCACATCCGAATCGGGGCGTATTCGAAAACTCACTTCTGGATCGTGCAACTTCCTTACCATCATACCACCTTAAAACAAATTATGTTAAAATTACAAAATGATTAATCGATGGGGTGGCGGACGCACGTAACATACCCCCCCCCCCCCCCCCCCCCCCACAATACTGCGTGGCATTCTTAGGAGAGGAATGTCACGCCGGAGAGTGGACGGCGGAGAGCAAACAAACAAACAATCAACAATCCAACAAATAAATAAATAAATATGCTTAGGTGTTAAGGTTAGTAAGGATTTTCTATATATTTAGCACTACTTATATATTAGGGTTAGTGAAACAAAATAAATAATGCTTAAGTGCTAATGTTAGTACGTTTTAGGCTATCTATATACTAGGGTTAGTAAAAATAAGTAAATAAATAACACTGATGTATTAACCTAAGATCTCACCTAAATATTAATGTTAGTGTGTACTTTCTAATGCTTACATATTAGGGTTAGTAAAAATAAATAAATAAATAAATAACACTTATGTGTTAACTTAAGAGGGGAACAACAGACAAGCACTCCACAAAACCAAGGACAACACAAACGCCCGCGGCGGGTCCGACACTTAAACCGATGGTCCGACCGAAAGCTCGACCGCCCACACGATCCGGTTAGGACCCCCTCGCTAAGGCGAGGCGAACCCCTCTCGTCCAACCTCTGAAATGCCACCCGGCCGGCGAAAACGTCCCGCTCCTATATATTTTCCCTGATTTAAATCTCGAACTCATGACTCCCCTACTCCCAGTAGGGCTTCAGACGGTTGTTGTGTACAACCACCGTCCTCTTGCCTAGCTTCACCGCGCTGTTGACCGCGCTTTTCACCTCCACCACGTCATACGGACCTCTCCATACGGGCGCCAATTTTCCTTTCTTGTTTTCTTCCCGCATCAAGACTTTATCGCCCACATGGAACGTGACGGGCGTAACTGGCGGCCATGATACCCTTTGGACCTCTTTTTCGAGATCAACAGATTGCGCCTAGCTATTTCATACGTTTTCTGAAGCTTGTACTTCAATAGATTATGGAAGCTCTCGTGGTTGTAAACCGGGTCCGGAGGTAATTTGATGTTCGAGGGAACATCCGGAGTAAAACCAAAGAGACAGTCCATCGGCGTCAATCGGGTACTCTCGTGCACGCTGGCGTTGTACACGAAAGTGGCCGCCCTCAGGTATTGATCCCAGGTTTGGGGATTCGTGTCCACAATGCTGCGTAGGTATTCTACCAGCGGTCGATGGGCTCGTTCCAAGGCACCATTCGATTGTGGGTGGTACGCTGAGGTTTGCAGTTTTTTGATGCGGAGCAGCCTGCACACGCTTCTAAACAGGCTGCTCAGGAAATTCCCGGTCCTACATCTAATGACTCCGACCCTCGCTCGGCGATTCCGTGCCGCGCATCCACAAACAGGTCGACCTGCCTCAGCACTTCCCTACGAGCTCGTTCAAATCCAGTTAGGTGGTCCACCAGGCTTCGAAAAGGGACATTACCCAACGTGAGGAGGAAGTGCTTTAGTCCTTCCTCCCTCAGACCCCTTACCAACACCGGTTTGGCCATGCCCTCAAGCTGGCTTGCAAAGACGGACCTACCCTGGCGACCATAAAAGCGCTCAGCTGCCCCCTCGCACCGTACCACGGCCCGCTTCACTCGGGAAACGAAACTTGTGGCATCCTCGGAAGGAAGTTGTCGCATTTTGGAGAGTTGTGCACACAACTCCTCATACGACACTCGGGGTTCGTAGGCCTCTCTGAGACGCTGTTCCGCTTCGAGGAAGGTCGTGGGTGGTCTCTCCTCGAACATTCGATAGGCCTCGCCGCTCAGCCTAGAGGGCAGCCACCGGAGGAAGGTATGTTCCTCTTCCACCGCCAGCCCATCCAAGGTCCTTCTACAGCCTTTGAGAAACGAAGAGAGTCTCTCGGCTGTATCCGGGCCTTCCTGTCCCGAAAACATGGGGACCGCCTTCGACACAAGGTCTAAAACCCTATCTGTGCCCAACATGGTCCGTACAGGACATGGCTTCGGGCCCAGCTTAAAATACGAAGGCATCGGTGTGTTTCCCATGCTTTCAACAGCTTGTTTACTGACGGTGGGAGGGGGGCGCGTTGGCGATCGTTCGTCCACAAATTCGTCCCGCGAATCGTGGAATGCCTCCGGATCCACCTCGTCAACCGGCGGCTCGGGAAATGCCTCGGGCCGTACCCGGGCAGGGGTGCCCTCTCGGACATCTCTTTGCCGCTGCCTAGTCTGCATTTATAGGACCTTTTTCCAAACCTAAGATTCACGATACCAAGACCAAAATCGGAAACCCAACAAACCCTATGGCCAACAGTGAAACCGGAGAAAAACTACAAAATTAGTGGTAGGAAACACAGTCCATCTCCGAGATCCAACAAGAGAACCACCCCGAACGCGACAGAACCAATCCGCACACGAGCCGGCTGTATATCTGATACAAACCCACAACGTCTGAGCCGATCAGTGTTTTACTTCGAAATCTCCGATTGCCAAAAGGCCGCACACGAATCGAGGGGGGCGCGAAAAACAACCAGGAATACAATTCCCACAACAACAAACAAAAACTCCTAAAGGGGACAACCACTATTCCCGCAGCCACAAAGCTGCAGACCGCGCGGGAGACGCCACAGAACAAACAACAATGAGAAGAGAGGGAGAGAGAGAAAAAGGAAAAAAAAAAAAAAAAACCGCAACGCGCCACTCGTCGCGCTGAAAAACACTAAGTAACTTATGGTAAATTTTGTACCACAGCAAAAAGAAAACAAACAAAACCTACCGCGCAGCTGAAAAGGAAGAAAAGCAGAATCCCCTCCAACAATGTCTGTTACACAAAATGAATAAAGAAATGTTGTTATACAAAATGAATAAAGAATTGAGTCATACAAAATGATAACCTAAACGCAAAAAATCAATCAAAGCAACAACAAAAAAATTAACAAGATATAAATGCGAATAACAAATTGCAATAATAATAAAATAAACAATGAGTTCGCATGTATGAATAATCAAATAAAGTTATCTAAAATGATCGACACTGATCAATCAAAAAAAAACAACAAAAAAAGATCAGTAATATTACTTAAACCTAGACCCAAAACAATGCTACTAGATTTTTCAATTATCCACAGTGATCTTTCATTTTATACATAAAAAGGAGAAGAAAAAAAAATAATAATAACCACAACAACAACAAATATATTTTCCCGCAGCTCCGCCGTTATGTTGGGCCCTCGCCAAAAATTATTGACGAAATCACTTTGTAAGTTGATTCGGAATGATTTCCATAGTTGATCTGGACACGCTCATTATATATTATATTGCGGAAACCAATAGAAATAATGTGCTTATTTATATAGTAATAACACCAATGATCGTGCAAATATTGTGTATCTTTCTGCACCTAAACCGCACAGCGCAAATTCATCCTGCTCTATTGGTGTCTTTAGCCAATTGTTGCCAAAAGAAAAGACTTCTATCCCGGCAGTCGTTCCTCCAGAAGTATAGGGACGTATGGAGCCTCTAGGCTCCACCCACCAATGGTCGTGCACCTCCGAGCTAAGCGTGCTCGAGGATTTAAGGCAAAATGCCAGTGCAGAGCCAACTAATGGGCACCGGCTGCGCCACTGTGGTGTTTTTCTTGCCACACAAAATTTATATAAATACAAAAATTTACCTGTTGTTAAGTTGACTTCTTCATCAATTTTCCTAGCTCGGCTCCGGTCTGAGTTGCAGTCTTCCTTCCGGCTGTGGTCTCCAACGCCTTCGCAACTAACAATTTTGCACTGGTCCCCGGCGAGAATTATGAGCCGGAAGCTTCCTTTGTCTTTTCCATTATATGGTCTTCCCGCACTGGAGTAACATGCTCGAGCAAAACACTGAATACTTGCCCTTCAAAACTGGTCGATCGAATATGTTATTTTGGTCTCTTTATTCCAAGCAACAGAAAACGTATTAGTCTTCGATTAATTACACATCAATCCTTTTAATTTATTTTTCCTTTTTCTTTTCATTTTAATTTTCAAACTTAACTTTTAATTTTAAACAATAAGGAACGGGGCTTTTATTTCTTATCTGTTTTGCTGCAACACGGTTCTCAGAAAAAATTCCAACTCTCAACGGGATGCAAAAACAGTGTCTGGAACGGAATCGCAATCCCCGTACGTCAACAAAAAACATTAACCCTTTTGTTTCTCTCGCTCTCCATTCACGTCCACTTCGAAAACCGAATTCGAACTCGAAGAACTGCACGATCCACACCCGAATCAGGGCGTGTTCGAAAACTCACTTCTGGATCGTGCAACTCCTCCACCACCTTACCATCATACCACCTTAAAACAAATTATGTTAAAATTACAAAATGATTAATTGATGGGGTGGCGGACGCACGTAACACCTCACTCAACTGTTTTTATATGCACTTCTTTTTGATTTTATTTAATGCACTGAGAGATACTGATTTGTCACTTTTAACTTTCGTTTTTGTTGTTTTATTGATTTATTGTACTCTATGTTTATTGTAATTTGTGTTTATATTAATCTTTAAAACTCAGTACAGACATTCACTGAATACATAATTGTGCACGAAACTGTTTCTTGATTTATTAAAATAACTTTTATTTAATGTGTTCTATTTGTTAACTGGGTTGTCCGTTTGACGGCATTTCTAAACTTGGCAAAGGGTACTTAATTCATTTATTATATCGGAATACACGACAAGTGTAGCTTATTCGAGAATTCACGAGGTTGTCTGCTTTCAATGGCTGTCAAACACAAACTGGGTTACGTACGTTACGGGGGTTTGTATGCAATGTTAAAGTGGAGAGCAAGCTTGGGCAATTGATTGAGCCAGACAGAAGGCGAAGGACAAAGATGATGTCGGAACGGACTCTGCGCTCTTCAAGTGTGTTTAGATTGATTAGAGGGAGCCGGCTTGTGTATGGTGGTAGAATCAGCGGATTTTCCCAGTTTAGTCCGTGGAGGGCAAAGCACAAGAAACGACGTTGAACACCCTCAATCCTGCGAATGTGAATCACTTGATACGGGGACCAGACCTGACTACCGTATTCGAGTAGTGGCCGGACAAAAGTTGTGTAGAGTGATCGGGTGACATAGGGGTTAAGGAATTTCTTCGACCAGCGTTTGACAAACCCAAGGGCGGCGTTGGCCTTGAGGATTATGTAATCAATATGTGCGGTCAATTTGAGCTCCTTGTCACATAGGAGGGCCAGATGGCGAATCAATTCAACCGATGTTATCGATTGGTTCAGTAAGAGATAGGAGCGTGGGTGAGTGGGGGAACTCTTCCGAGAGGAGGTGATTGTGTGACATTTGGCGATATTCATTTCTAGGCAGTTATTTTGGCACCAAGTCGAGAAGCTGTCAAGATCCGATTGGAGAAGTGAGAAGTCCAGGGGAGAGCGGATTGTTTTGAAAATTTTGGAATCATCCGCGTAAAGCGAGATGAAGGAGTGATGAATGCCAGAGCCTTTGTCGTTTATGGTTAGGATAAATAGGAGAGGGCTGAGATGACTGCCCTGGGGGACACCTGAGGTTGAGAAAAAAGGATCGGAGAGGGTGGATCTAAATCGCACGCGGCAGGTTCGATAACTGAGATAGGATGAGACCCACTTAATCAGCAGGGGTTCGAAACCGAGGGAAGATAGCTTGAAGAGAATGAGGTTATGGGAGATTTTGTCGAAGGCCTTGCTAAAGTCTGTAGCGACTACATCGACCTAATTGTGGTAGAGGTTAAAAGTAACCCAGATAGTTGGAGTAGTCAAGGGGAGAACGCGTGGTTAGGAAAGTGTTCCACAACTTATTCCTCTTGTTACGAAGGGTGCTAGGTTTGTGATTATACAATGGGGGCGATGAGAATGATAACCTGTGTCGGGAGTATGGGACATATAGGGATATGGCGTTGTGGATTTCTGTGTAGAGCGAGGCTGTAGCGTCCTCTACACTTATATCATTTACGCGGAGTGTGACATTGCTGAGGTACTCATTTATGAGGCGGAAATTGGCTTTTCGGAAGTTGAAAGAAAATGGATTGGGGGGGGGGGGGGGGGGGGGTGTTGTGGGCTCAGTAGTCGTGGTATAAGGATACGAGAAGCGGGGGGTGGTGGTTATCAATAGTTGAAAGGGTGTGGGGACTAAGGACGACTGAGGAATTAAAGGGGTCTGTCGTGAACACAAGGTCAAGTTGTGTGCCCAGATGGTTTTGGACATTGCTTACTTAGCAAAGGCTAGAGTCAGTGAGGCTGTCTATAAAAAGATATTCTTTAGTAGTAGTGGGGTTTGAAATGCAGTGGGAGTAGTCGCCAGACAGCGTCCATTGGAGATGGGGGAGATTAAAATCGCCAAGATCTACAATATCGTCTTGGGAAGAACTAGCCTCAGTTATGCGGTCGAGTTCGTATGACTCGATAGCTTGCGATGGCGGTATGTAAAAGCAAATGATGTACACGGACTTTGAGCAATGTTCAATTTTTACTGCGACATAGTCGAGGTTGGGAGAAGAAGAGATGGTGATAAGAGAAGATGTAAGTCTGTTTTGGGTGGCAAGCAGCACGCCTCCTCAGGGGATGTCAGGACCGGAATGATGGACCTCGTCGTCCCGAAAAACTGTGAAGGAGGGGGGAACAGTTCCAGGCTATTGATACTGGGGGTGAGGTTACTTTCGGTCAGTGCGTATATATCAAAGGGAAAGGAGTGAGTATTTTGTAAGATCGAATGGGTTTTGGACCGTATTCCTCCGACATTTTGGTAGTAAATGGTTAGGGGAAGAGTATTGGGAGACCCCATAGAAAGTGGGTTGGGCAGCCGTTTAGGGCCGAAAAAACTTCTTTTTTGTGGGTTCGCTGCGTAGGGGACCAGATGCTACTATCATGCAAATGTATTGTCGAAAAGCCGAGAGGTTTCTTGTTACTTTTTGGGGGGGAATATGGAAGTTTTCATGGAATTTTATGTACAAATGATGAAGGCTGGGGAAATCAGTGGGGAGACCTTCCTGCTGAATGAAAATCTTAACACTCGTTTTCGTTTTGCCTTCGTAGCAGACTGCATCAGATTTGCCATGAAGGTAAACTAGATAGATGCAGACGTTATTGTAGGTCCGTCTGTTTCGAAGCTTCGAGAGGGCATAGCGGCATTCAGATGATTTAAGGGATTGCTGTGTGATCTTGGCGGGGGGCGGTAGGGGGGAGTCAAAAATTGGAGGGCGTGGATGCGGGGCTGTGGCGTGAAGGGGAAATGGGGCGAGGGGGTGAGAGATTCGATCTTGAGCTCTGTTCGCAGCACAAATGAGCATACTTCAATAAATGGAAAATTCGCTTAAATCCTGATAAAACCAAACTTATAGTGTTTAAGGGTAAAAAAGAGCTCTGCACAAACAACACCAGGCGCACCCACAACAAAATTAGCCTCAAACTAAACAACTTCCAGATAAAACGTTCCAAAACGTTTTACTTTATCTGGGAATAACCTTTTCCAATAACCTTTCATTCTCCACTCATATTAAAAATACTTTACGTAAAGCTACAATAGAACAGAATCTTTGTAAAAGAGTGATGTGGCAACCTAACGGCTTCTCCCACAGAGTCAAACTGCTCATCCATAAACAAATAATCAGACCCACTTGTGTATTTTGGCGGATGTAGTATTTTCACTTTGTATATTCCTTGGGAAGTGTTCAGCCGAACACTTTGCACGCGACTCTAATAAAAACCGACACAAGTCGCCAAAAAGAAAAACACAACTTGTCTACCTTGATTCTTAATTTTATTAGTTCAAAAATTACTTGATTAGGACGGTCGTTACTTCATAAAAAACGGACACTCGCTCGACACACTCCAGATTATCCTCCTTTCGAACAAGAACTGAATACATTTTTTATAGGGGATGTCACGACTCACCCGATTGTTCTCTTGCCTTTTTTGTTTCCCTTCTTGGGGATTCTCTCTTAATCGAGAATCTCTCGCCTAAAGGAGATCGCACCCTTTGTCTGGTGTCCTGCGTTTTCCTGTTTGGTCGCAGGCCAAATGTGCGGTTTCACCCACACACAAACGCGGATGTTGCTGCCTGTGTGACCGGAGATCTGCCTAGGATCGCCAGAATTTTCACACCTTCTGCGGACTCGATTTTGTGTATATTCCGGTGTGTGGTTTATTATTCTTGGTGATCTCTGGGCTCGTGGTAATTATCGTCGGTTACGATAACGGTATTTATTTTGCCATATGGGAACAGTGTTAGCTAGTTTATTGCTGTTCGTCTGCAAGGCCCTTTGTTTAGGCGAAGTGTATTTCGGTAGGGTAAACAGTTTAGCCAATGGATTGCTTTACGGCAATTTCCTTATCGCCTGGGATTTGATTATTGTCGACATCTGGCACAGTTATGCCAACCACTCGTGTGCAGCTAATGGATCGATACACAATTTCTATACTGGGTCGTCTCCTTCGATCGCCGTGCAGGCGTTATGAAATGTTCGAGGCTTGGGGCCACTTTATGGCGGTTGGACAACGACTGACTGATGAAATGAAAAAAAATCCATTCATCGCATCGTGGCGGCTGAATCATAGCAGAAATAAACTTGCTGCCACTTCCGAGGAATTTCGAGTAGAATTGCTATGCTTGCATAGGAATTCAGTTCCAGCAAATCCTCGTGGTATAAGCTGAGTTGGATTCGTTGGTTGTGTATACCGGGAAATTGGCATAGCCGAATATGATCAAGGGTCTTGATCGTTGTGGTTGATTCGTGGAAAATTAGCTGTCGCTTGGTTGCGGACGAGAAGTATGATTTAAGGAAGAAATGAACCGAAATGGGGAAATTGAAATTGCTTGGGTGCAAGCAAGGAATACCATTTAGATAAGATATTAACCGAAGTATTTTCGGGGAAATGTATGCGGCTCGGTGTTGGTGGTGGTGGTTAATGTTCGTTGTCGGTTTGAATATGCGTTTTATTACAGCATATGAATTTCGGGGGATTTAAGATTGCTTGGTCACCAGGAAGGAATACGGTTTAGATAAAGATGAAAATGAAATGATTTAGATAAATGGGAAAATGTATGCGGGGATAATTTAGAATATATTCTGTTGAATTATATTCTGTTGCGGGTTTTGGGAAATGCCTTTCATTGTAGATCGGGAGATGGATTCTTGCAAATTCGGGATGGATGCGCTTGCAGATTGGGATTTGTTTTGCATGTTTTGAAATGGGTTACAGGTTAGGGTAAGGTGACGTGCTGTTAGCGGTCAAGATTGGTTGGCATTGTGGGTTGGTTCTCCATGTGGTATAGAGAACCCCCACAGGGGCACGTGTCTGTTGGCACGTGAGGTTTAGGCTAAGGTGAGTATGTTTCTTGGTGGAATGACAGATGTTTCAGCCTACTGTAGTTTGTGCGGTTCGTGGAACGCTACGGTAACATATAACACCAGCCCAAATGGAGAAGCTACGCACTTTCGAAAGGAAGTGCTTCAGGCTGATCATTACTTATTACAATAACAGCTTGCTATACAATTCCGCTGATACTGACCGTCTCGATAGGCGCTTCCTAGAGATGTCTATCAAATTTATTGAAAACCTCCCAAATAGTCCCAATCCCATAATAAATTCACTACTACCAACTTCTCTAGATAACTGTCTCCACACAACTCTCTTCACCTCGGGAAGATTGGTTAATGATTCCAACGACGTAGCAATCAATTCAAATACTGTAATATACAACCATTCTTCTACATTCTGCGTTCTAACGAACAACCGGAAAGTGTTACCCCGCCCGAGACCACTAACTGACCATATCCCACGCCAACCTACCTCCTTAACCATCAATCCCTACATTCCCCAATTCACATTACATAATTAATTTAATATAATATTAACTAGGTTAAGCTAGATTAAATTAGATTAAGTTAAGTATTAGATTAGATTAAATTAAATAATCCTGGTTTTCTGAACTTTTCCAGGAAGACTATCGATATTGAAATCCATAATACTCAAATAGTTACTCACACATGCAATTATGTATGAAAAATGTGTAATGTATACATATAAACAATTATTTCAGCAGAATTATAGGTTAGCTGTAGTACTTAATGTAAAAATTGGTTACCGGTCAAATAAACACAATATGTTTAGAAAAAAAACTGTTCCTTCCTATCTTTACTGCCCACGTTGTATGTTTTTACACCATAATAGTATTAATACTCCTTTTAATGCCTACGTGCTTAAAAAATCCTTATTGGAAATACAATTTTGCAAAACTGGTATAGATTTCCGAAGCGAATAACCATCAATTCATATATGTAGAATAAACCAGGAGAGTAGACGTTAAACGTTCATAAATATCAACTGTAGAACTCTCATTTGAAGGTAACGTTGGCTGCCATTAAATTCAACTCGTTTGCGAACACAAGTAAACGTAGTCAACCATACAAACATGTCAATTTAGCCGAACCAAAAATTAGAAAAAGGAAGACGGTACGATTATCCTAGGGGAAATTCTTCTACTATGTATAGATGAACCTTGTATGCAAATCTGTGCCAGTTATTAAAAACATGTCTAGGACGAAATATGGTCACATTACTATCAAACCTTATTAGCTGCCTCTTGATATAGATTGTGTACACATATTCATTTTACTACACTCCGGTACTTAACTCGGTGGTAAAATCTCTTAATTAAAGAAGTCCCTATTAAGAAAGTTCTTCCCAATCAAGTTTTATAGCAGTACAAATTACCTGCTGTTCAAGCAATGGGTATTACAGAACGGATGGTATACGTGATAATATTGTGAACCAAATAATGTTGCGAATGCAATTTTTTTATATCGCGTGGTTAATTAGTCATATCGAGCAAATACATGCGGACCAAAATGCCTACCCTAATGGACCCCGGTTTTTCTTAGACCTTCTCTCGACGATACGCCTTCCACATCAATTGCATGACTGACTCTGTCGCCAACTTGAAGTATTTATCACTGTTGCACTAATTAAAGGTGAATTTACCGGACTACGATCGGTGCGCAAACGACATGCTAAATAATTTCGAAAGATCATGCAAGCCACCGCAATCGACCAACTCGTAGCACAACGTCAGGACGTAGATTCGCCACTCCTGAAACTAACCAGCAGGGAGAACGACTGAAGATTTAATTTATTTTAAATATCTGTTGACATGCGATTATTCTCCTCGACTTCCAGAGGCTTCAGAGTCGTTTACTTGATGCAATTTTTCTCTGTCACTTCAACGAAACCAGAGATCAGTCAGGGCCTTGATGAGCACCTTAACTGTCGGCGTAGTTGAGAGGAAACCTCTTTTCTGCTTTGTTTACTGGGAGACTCAATGGGCTCTGTTAGTACTACATCATGCTAAATGGAAATGTGGGTTGTAGTGTAGGTACCAATCATCATGCAACAGTAGCAACAACAGTCGACGGTTGATGGAATTACCTGTGGAGTGCCATAATTGGTAAATAAAAAAAAATTTAACGATATACTAGTAGATAAGCAATGAAATCGCTGGAGGGCCAGTGGTTGCGAGTGACAGAAATGTTTACTTGCTTACCATTCAGATTGATAGTTGGTAAATTCAATAAGTCACAGGTCTTTTCAAATTCTGGAGCTCGTGATCTAACTCTGTCGCGAAATGTTTTGGTCATCCTTCTGTAATACCAAAGGATGGTTCCAACATAAATTATTTTTGGCCACTGGCAGTATCCTACCGGCTGCGTCAATGTAATACCAAAGGATAGTATCAACATCGCTTTTTTATTGGGCACCGACAGCATCCTACCGGTTGCGCGTATGTAATAGTTATATTGGATTGTAGCACAATAAATGTCCGATTTTCGCTCAGGCGGAAATAAGAAGTTCTCGAGTGAACATCTTTGCCAGAACGTTAAATTTTTTATTTATACAGTAAAGTAGTACATGTGCTTGAGGTGTGAGAATTTTAGGCTTCGTTACACGTACAGAATTGTTTACCATGCTGTCGGCAGTTCAAATTCGAACCCTCTTCCTTTATGAATTTAAAATGGGACATAATGCGTCATAGGCAATGAAAAACATTAAGATGCATTTGACGATATAGCAGTAAACGAACGCACTATACGACGTTGGTTAGGAAAGTCCCATTCGGGAGATTTCAGCCTCGAAAATGAACCACGAGGGAAGCCGGAAACGTTAATTGACGACGGTGTTTTAAGAGCAACGGTGGATGCGGACCCAACGAAATCAGCGCGGTAGATTGCACAAAGCATGGAAGTAGACTGTTAATTTAAGTATTTTCAGCATATTTTTATTCAATTATAGGATAAGTTCGTTTCATGCATCAATAAAAACAGCACACATCATTACGCGATCATAAAATTGTATTCAAGAGTTATTGAGTAGTACTTCATGAGATACTATTTTCATGACAGTCCTCTTGTCTACGGCAATTCTCTTAGCAGATAATTCCCGTTCTCATGACACGACCTCGGTACACACATTTTATGATGCATGCAAAAGAATACTCCATTAAGGGTTTTTCCTGGATGCAGCGTCGGCGGTATCGGTTTTTATTGATGCATGAAATAGACAAAGGATTTAAGTAATTAAGAAAATGTTATGTCTGTTGTAAGGATGATGCCCATCACTATATGGTCGTCTGAATAGTTTTATAGTTTTATTGTAGGAAAGAATTTTTGTACAAAAAATAACGAGAATTTCTTTGTGTACAAAAAATAACGAGAATTTGTTAGATTAAGATTTGGTATATAAGGCAAAACAATTTTGAAATAGACATGCCATTATGGTACCACATCTCACCCTCCCAAATGGAGAAATTACGAGTGTTTGAACGAAAATGTTTCCGGTTTATCACTGGCTTACACCGCAAAACCAACTCATATAGATACTATTGTAACAACGACCTTTACAACACCACAGGCATCGAACGACTGGATAGACGGATCCTAGAACTATCGAAAAATTTCCTAGAAAACCTTCCTAACAATCCCAACCCGATAATAACGGACCTACCACCACCCGCCTCAAATACGGGAGCTCACTACCGTAATTGTCTCCAAATCAGGACCCTCTTCGCCGCAGGCAGACTGGTTAACGATCTAATCGAGATCGTGTACCACAACACCGAACTGGCACCCAATCATTTCAAATACAGCAACTTCCAACCATTCTCCAAGATCCTTACCTTTAACACAGAACCGAATGGCTCTCCCCTCCTTCAAGAACTTACCTGATCCTATCCCTTACTATCCTCACTCCCAACGAGAAATCCCACATCCATAACCAAAAATTGTAAATATTATTTTTAAGTCAAATTCGAATTGTCACTATCATTGTAATATCAAATATTGTAAATTGTATATAAGATTAGATTAAGTTAGATTAAGTTATGTTAAGTAATTTTAAGTAGGCTAAGTTAAAATAAACAGAGTTCCTGGTTTTTTCTGACCTTTTCCAGGAAAAACAAAATTACCAATACATATAATTCCCAGTAAATCTTAAGCACATATAAAAAGAATTGTTTGAAAAATGTTAACAAATAACATGCAAGCACTTAATATGTAACAAATCTATTATAAGTTAGCTGTATTACTTATTGTTTTGCAAAAAAAAATAAAATAAACATGATTCTATCTTCACTGCTCGACAAGTGAACATCAACACAATTGTTTGTCGTTGGATCATCAATATATCTTTTTCAGCATCAACTACAACTTTTGTATATTGATTGTTGTTGGATCACCAACTGATCTTTTTCAGGGCGCATAGGTTAAAGATAGTATAGTGGTTAGTATAGCCGCCTGTCACGCGGGAGACCGGGGTTCGATTCCCCGTCGGGGGCCCCTGGCGCAAGACTAATGACCTTGCCCGGAAAAAACTAATCATTATGGAAAATTTAACAAGCCTCAGGACTTGCTAAACAAGGCCAAGACCGGTTCCCGGTTGTAGTGCCGATGATGATGATGATGATAGGTTAAAGAGCCTAGGCGCCAAATAAAAACTCACGCCACGGGCTTATGTGCCCTGGCGAATTCTCAAAAAATCACATCACTGGTTTATGTGCCCTGACGAATTCTCAACTTTAGATATCAACATTCATCAGAGGAAGGTCATGGAGGCTTTTCCTCTATAAATCATAAACAAGGACAATAAGTCGATACCTGTCTCTCATAGCAAAAGTAAAGAAACTCGATAAGTGGATACCCCATGAACTGAACGAGCTCCAAAAACGATGGTGCCTGGTGATGTGCGCATCGCGTAGATTAAGAAACCAAACTGGACCATTTTTGCACCGGATAATCACCTGTCAGGAAAAGTGGATTCTGTATGATAACCGTAAAATACCTGGGCAGTGGTTGGATGCAGGTGGAAAACCAAAGCACACGCCCAAGCCCGATCTTCACCAACCGACTTTCCATTTCTTCAATCAGGAGAAACGATATACGCTATCAAATTGTGAGGAAATCGAAATAATGAATGCCAAATTGGTTGAAAAGCAACCTGCATTGGTCAATAGGCACGGCCTGATCCTTTTGCATGACTATGCTAGACCCCATACCTCACAAGTAACGGTGTGTGAACTGTTGCAGTTGGGATTTGATATTCGTCCGCATCCATCGTACTCTCCTGACATTTCCCCAACTGACTACCATCTTTTCCGTAATCTGGATTCGTTCTGCCGGCAGAAAGTCTTTCGTAACCGAGCAGAGGTCATAAAAGCCTTTGAAGCTTTCATTGCCTTAAAAAGTCAGCACTTCTACGAAAAAGGAATATTTGACCTTGTATCACGTTGGAAGAATGTCATAGATGCCAACGAATCCGATTTTGATTGAATAAACATTTACGGAAAAATATATATAATATATATGGACAAATCAGATTCGCATCACTTTGAATCGAAATTTTGCACATGCATGCTATTTGCTATAAGCAAACAAAAAATTCTCATCACCTTGATGATCGCCCAACACCTCATCATCACCATCATCATCGGCACTACAACCGGGATCTGGTCTTGGCCTTATTTAGCAAGTCCCGAGGCTTCTTAAATTGTCCATAATAATTTGTTTTTCCGGGCAAGGTCATTAGCCCTACGCCACCCAACACCTCATCACCTTCAGGGAAAATCCACCTATGCCCATGCACCAGCATGCTATTTGCTATGGGCAAATCAGATTCGCATCACATTGAATCGAAATTTTCCCATGGCCTTGGGGTGGAGCTGCAGCCAGAGTAGGCGTAAGGTTGTCACCTCAGGGTGAGTGGCGGCAAAAGTGCAACATTGCAGTTCCCATCGTCGGTGGCATGGCTTTCGACTGGGGCTGACACTAGGTGGCTGTCTCAAGGTGAGAAATGAATTGTGGGAAGGGATGTGAAATTCTGCTTTGATTTTGGGTATAAATAGGGAGTTCCGTTGTAGGCAAGAAATGAAGTAGTATGCAGAAGCACCAGTGGCGCATTCGACATGTTTAAATCAATAAACCCCAAAGGAAATTAGCCGTCTTTTTTTGTTTAAAAAAGTAAACTTATCTTAACATCAGCTGCGAAGGGAACCGAAAGGTGCCGGTTGGCCTGAAGTGACACAAGAAGGTAAGCGAATAACAAATTGGTTAAAATTGGCACAGGGGCGACCCCTCAAGAAGTCTGTGGGGTTTCTTAAAGGCGGTGAAGAACCACCCATCGCTTTAACCCTACCTAACCTGCAATTACCATAGCCAACTTACCTCAAATCGAGCAGCGTTAATCTACCCTTTCAAATCCTACACCTGAAAATTAAACCCTCAGCAACAGCATGTATTTTAACCAAACCATTGTGGTTCATTTTATACGGATCAATTAGGAATCTGAGCGGTTCCTCTGGGCGGCAACATGTCCAACAACATACTCCTATCATCCTGCGTCTTCTTGTTCCAACAACCCGTTGGTCCAAAAAGACAAGTCGGCTACTTGCTTGCTTGCACATCTGCAAGCCAGATTTCTAATAAGAATACCCTACGATCTATTTTCCAATTAAAGAATAAACAAACCTTTATCCTAGCCACAACATCTCTTGTATTAATGTATCCTAAAATAACTATGCATCCATGCATCGTAACGTCGATCATCTCATCGAAGTCTGTTGATATAATACCAACAGAATAGGAAACCAATTCCTATGATTTATGACGGCATGTTCCGCAAGCCCCACTACCCGACCTTTTATTTAATCAGCTGGGCATCCGAATTTTCTTTGTGCACCCTTTGCAACCGCGTTGTCGTTGCTTCCAACGAATGGGTGTGCCATCCTGTCTTGTACGGTCCCGGAGGGGTTTCCACGATTGGAATTTCCAATTCGATCGCCATTGGTCATCACGAAGGAGAGGATCGAATTGGCTCCTCCCAGATGGATAGAAATCCATCTTCATCACGATGCGTGGATGTTGACGACGAATTCGTCGTAGAGTCAGATTTTATTCGCCCAAGGAGTCAGACGTCAAATTTTACCGGCCAAGCTTGAGAGGTCGAGGTCGTTGCGTGTCAGAGTCGGGAAAATACGATAACTTATGAGTCCGGTTGGGCTCCTCGATAGTATAGTGGTTAGTATACCCGCCTGTCACCCGGGAGACCGGGGTTCGATTCCCCGTCGGGGAGCCCCTGGCGCAAGACTAATGACCTTGCCCAGAAAAAATAAATCATTATGGAAAATTTAACAAGCCTCAGGACTTGCCAAATAAGGCCAAGACCGGTTCCCGGTTGTAGTGCCGATGATGATGATGATGAGTTCGGTTGATGTGTAAATACACCTCTGGTGAGAAGTCCGTGTAGTGTTTCCGTTGTTATTGTTCGCCGCATCATTTCGCGCTGAATTTTCCAGTTGCTTTATGTTGCGGATTCGCCTTTAACCATCCGCAATTAAATTAATTGTGGCACCACCTGAACTGAATCAGATATGTGGCATCACCGAAGCAATGTCAGCCATCAGCTGACATTTATGAATTCTGTTGGTTGTCACTTGACAACCAGCTTTTATGTTTACTTTCTATTCTTCGTTAGCTGTTTGGCAAACACACATTCTCTAATCTGTACAAACCAAAGTAATCATTTGAAATAAACTTAATATTTCACAACAGTAAATCTAATATTGAATTGTCTGTATTTTCTGGAGGATGATTTTTGGGATTAGCACCGTCAACGAATCGAGGTAACCATTTCACATTCAAAGACATTTACAGCAATTGTTCCAGCCAACGGCACACATCGCGGCACGCCAGGATCAACTCACTGGTCTTGACGTCATTCCCCCGGCCCATCAACAAGATACATTTGTTGGTGGACGATTGCAGAACGACATTCAACATAGTCGGCGAAGCCCAACAACGCCGAACCAACGTGCACGTCAGGAGACCGCCTTGTTCCTGACGCCAGCCCACAACACAGTAAGAACCCGGTGTTCGTGGAAGGTGTGTTCAACGCTTGTTGAACACACACTTTAATATGAATAAAACGCAAATCGGTTGTGACATTAATAAAAATTGTAACAAAATATCTAGCAGAAAAACGAATCTCGCTTTGCTGACAGAACTAACCACCCATAAAACGAGGGAGAGGAGTTACCAAACAGGAAATTAATCGATAAAAAAATACACCAGTGAATGAAAAGAAAATCAGAGTGTTTTATTCTTCCTTTCCGTTGAAGAACAGTTTCAGTGACACGCAGTGGTGTTTTACTTTGGATACGTCGATAATCTCCTGTGAACAATCCGTGGTGTTTTCGCTCAACCTGCGTCCGTGCTGACGCCTCTAGCGAAAAATAGCCACAAGTCGGGGTCCACGCCATCAACCGGCCGAGAACCAAAGCTGGGGCAGGGAAGCAATCTCCGCCCCAGACCTAGGAGCACGGAAGGTGGCGGTAGGCACCCCCGCCTAACCTCCGCCACACCTCCAACTTGGACAGCCAACTAACCGCAGGTTTAACTCATCGACAGTCCCCCAAGTTAACCTTAGGTTGCAGCCAAGCACGTTTCACTTATTTGTGCTAAATATAAGAGATGTTTATCGGCGCAAGGCTAATAACCTTGCCCGTAAAAATAAATTATTATGGAAAATTTAACAAGCCTCGACACTTGCTAAATAAGGCCAAGACCGGATCCCGGTTGTAGTGCCGATGATGATGATAAGAGATGTTTGCTCAGTGTTGGGTTTATTCTCTTGTATACCATACGTAATCCCCTATGAACATATGCTTAAGTGACACTGACGTATGGCCACTCTGTGATCTCGTATGTGCTGTGATGAATCGTGTAGCAGCGCTCCTAATGCATTGATGCCTTCGTTTTCGACTCTATTCTCTCCTTCTGCACTTCTTTGGTTGAGTGGGTATCTCAAAATGGTTTTTGTATAAAATAATGCTCTCTCTCTCCTAATCTGTCTTTCCTTTTCCAGAAGATCGTTTTTCAACCGAGCCATATACTGTTTATTAGACATTTCTTCGTCAATGTAATCTCTTCGCATTTCAAACAGATTTTTATCGATGCATTTACGTTCGTTGGATATCTATCTATATCCGTTTTTGTATAAAATATGAACAACAGGTTTCTTGATTCTATTCCCTGTATTCTCTTCCAAATGATCTTTCTTCAGCCGAACTACACACTCTGCCTAATCATATTTTTCTCTGGCATTGTATTTTGAACCGATATTGATTGGGGTATTCTTTCCGGACTCTATTCCCTCCCACATTTTACAGTGTGGTTTGGCATTTCAGGATATCTTATAATTATTTTAGTAAAGCACTTTTTTTCAAGGCAAGCAATTAATTTATAATTTAGTCCGACAATTACTTACTAGAGAGTGCTTTAAAGCTCTAGAGTACTATGTGAAAACCTCTGTTATGCTGCTACTGTCTGTAACGCAAAAAATTGGTAATTTAGATCCTAGGTAGTCCAATTAGATAACAAAAAATCAACTTGTACTTCTAATTGCAAGTTTTAGTGATTGGTGGCACAGGATTAAAAAAAGGAAGAAAATATATAATCTACATTGTTAACATCCCAATATCTGTATTGACTTATATTAGTACTGTTATTTGTCATCAAAAAATCGTCATGGTGTCATTTTTTATAATCCACATGAGCCTTACGAGATCTCCTTGTGTTCAGGCTGTGCCTTGTTAAGGCAAACAAATAAAATAATCACTAACGCACGTTTTCTGGAAGCAGCCAAGCCTCAGCCACGCGGCCTGAAGCTGAAACCGACGCAACTGAGTAAGAATCAGCTTTTAGGGTTTGGTTAAATTAAATTCAAGAACAAGCGAAATATCACTTCGTTTAATTCAATCGATCCCATTAAGGAATCACAGAGCACGGCCAAGAACAATCGCGCCGACTTGTGCACTCATTGCCATCCTCCTTATACCACTACAGCTGCTACAATTGCCGTTCAGCAAATGAAGTTCGCATAACTTCTAAACTTCAGAAAAGAAACGCCGGCCAACGGGCAGGCGAATGTAGCTGCGTCTTAAAGTTCTCTCCTTTGTTTTTGCTCCGGCGACTGCATGACGCGGCATACATAAACGATCGATTACCTTCTCCACAAAGCCAAGTATAAAGTATCGGGATAGAAGGAGTGGACTTTGTGTGGAACTGCAGTCTCTTCCCTATTGAAACTTCTGAAGTATCACAAACAAGCAGAAGATAAACTTAAGTACAAGGACCAAATTTATGGATTGCGTTTGGTTTCCTGCAGTCTCCGCTGGATACCTATTGTAGATGGGTGTATGCTGTGTGCCCCTCAATTTCTGTGGCAGATGTCGACGGTTTCCCTTTTAGGTTGCAAAATTTATTTCCTTTCATTTCAGACCAAAAAGGATCATACATTCAATGGTACCGCTTTGAAACTAAAAACGAGCGTCTAGGTTACAAGTGAAAACAAAATAAAGACCGCAGTCGAAGTGAAAGGCATAGATAGTTTTAAAATACATGTTGCTATAGTAATTGAAATAAATTTTAAATCTCCACTGGTTTGCGGGCCAAGCCAAGGAGCGAGCAATGAATTTGTTTAACCGAATAGAGTAAGGACAGAATAAATCATCAGTTATTATATATTATGCAAAACTTAAGCCTGGTAGCTACCCCTAATTCAATTAGGAAACCATTAAGTTTTTGTATATACAATATATTTTTTCATAAACTTAACTGTTACACAGGTTAACAAATACGTTGATCCAAGAATAATATAATTTATAATAATTATTATTTAATTACAATGAATGAATATTATTTTTCACTTATTAACTTAGTGGTAGGATAGTTCCTGAGTACGCTTCAGCTTAACCAACCATTCTTTCGATTACACTCAAATCGAGGTTATTCTTTATTTCTGCGCGACACCAAAGTCTTTGAGTATATCAGGATTCATCATCATCATCATCGGCACTACAACAAGGGATCCGGTCTTGGTCTTATTTAGCAAGTATCTCCACCAGTATCCGGTCCTTATGCGAGACTTGTTAAATTGTCCATAATAATTGTTTTTCCGACCTTTCTCAGGATGCCATCAGGATTCGTTTGGGTTATATTCGAAGAGTGTTCGAAATGTAGTATTTGTCAGCAATCACTGTACGTGATCTATCCAGAACATTGTGGCGGTTCCACCAACCCCCCCTGTCTACTTACCGTAAAACCACCAATTTCCTAACTTCACTAATGCAATCGCATTAGTACCTGCAAATGCTTCACGCATTATATAGATCAAATCTATAATCTTAAAGTCCCTGTAAAGAAAACTTACCTTTTCATGCATCTCTTCGCATACAAATTTCCGTAAGATTTCTTGGTTTACTTATCTGGAATTCCAAACCAATTCGGCACCTTCGGTACCAGACAAATTCCTGTAAACAAAATGATTCGGTTTGCATACAATGTAACCGTCCTGACTGGGACCATAAATATTGCGCCGTCTATTTCCCCAGCCGCGCCATGTGTACAACAATGTTCCCTACATACACATTGGCTGGCGACTTACACCCAAGGCACCAAAGCAAATACGCATTTCGCGTCTCTTGGCATCAATTAAATCCTACAGCATAAACAAATGCAAATAGGAACTCAATACCTACCCTTACTAGCGATGCAATAAACACAATTTCCCAGTAACTTAGCTAAAACCCATTAGCACATTTTCACATCACATCGTCGTCTCTTTGTTTAACCGCGACGCACATTTCCAACAAAGATCCCATTAGCATCCGACGAGTTCGGTTTTATTTGCTTTACCGAAATCGTATCCCATGAATGCACTTTATGCCGTTTCTTTGTTCTAGGTTCGTTCTCATCCATGAAAGAACCACGCACACACAACACTGCACTGAAAGAGTGCATTTCTGTGGCGGCCACACCCTTAAGAGAAAAGTTTTTCTCTCTCTTCCCTTTGCTTAAGCCTAACCTAGGATGGAATTCATGTCAGAGTTCTGTCCTCGGGGAGGCAAATTCCATCCGCTGACCAACACGGTCACGCGATCTCCCGCTCCCCGTTTCGCGCCCGGGGACGTAAATATGCCAAGTCGAGTGGAGTAAGCGTGCTTTCAATTAAAGTGAGTTTAACCCCTTATATAATATGTTGTTTCTGTGCGTCCTTTTAATCGTGTGTGAAGTAAAGTCGAGTCGCATCGCGTGAGTCTGTTGCGCGAGTTCTAATTGTTAAGTGGAATTATCAATCGCGCAAACGCGAAATAGAAAACATTAATAATAACAAACCTGTGCGTCAGTGTTTTATTTGTTCGGGTGATGACTTTCCGGGTGAACAGTTTTCTGACAGTGTTTGGCGGAACATTGTCGAAACTTTTAGTAACGGTGGGACGAAGTAGGACCCCGTGTCGTACGCCGGCACAACGACTTCTAATCCTCACAACATCCCTGGTGAGTTTCATGTCTCTAAACTTGTGGATTTCAGTGTTATAGCTACAATAGATACAAATGGGACCAGATGTAGCACGAATAATTTTACATTCGAATCGACTATGGATATCTAACATTTACAACCAAATTGATTTTGTGACTTTTTGTACATTACTTATAAATGTACAAATCTTTTTATAATGTTAACACGCGAACGACACAATAAGTACCTTAATAGGAGAAAGATATAGAGATAGGACATATAGAGTATAGAAACAGGTGGAAATGCAAAAAGAAAAATGTGTGTTCAGTATTCACGGCTTGTTTAAAAAATTGTGCAATTTAAAAAAAAAGTAGATTTATTTAACATATTGTTACAATCATTTAAAATTCTTCAAAGCAGTCCCCTTGGGCCTCTACACACTTTTTCCCCCGACTCTGCCACTCACTGTACGCCCTTTAGAAGACGCCAAGGGAACCTTTGCAAGAACCCTCGTCACAATCGCTTGAATTTCTCCTATTTTTTTTTATTTTTTTTTTTTATTAGACTTCTCTCGGGAGAGGCGAACCTATAGCGTCGAGTGGGCGCCCCGAGATGCCATCAAATAACTGTTGCAGTTTTTTTTGAACAGTTGCAGGTTGTAACGCTCCGGGAACACTCGCGTGGGAAGGGAGTTCCACAGCCTCCCCGCTCTGTAACGGAACGAGTTCTGATACAGGAATGTTCGCGCTGTCGGGAGATGAACCACAAACGGGTGCGATCCGTCGGATTGTCTTGTGGAGCGCATATAGACCGAATTGCGTGGAACAATGCCAAGAATCTCCGAAGAACAGCAGCCGTGATAATATCTGTAGAACAGACAGAGGTCGGCCACGCGCCTTCGATGTGATAGCGACTGTAGTCCCGACGTCAGCGCCGAGTCCCCGATCGGGCGGATCGCTCGTCTTTGTACGCTCTCAAGTAGGTCGAGAGTATGTTTAGGAGCCGAGCTCCAAACATGAGAGCAATATTCGAGCGCGGGTCTAATTTGAGATTTATATAGGAGAAGAAGTTGGGCCGGAGTAAAATATTTCTTGGCTCTAAAAAGATAACTCAGTTTTCCTGAGGCTGATCTGGCCATACCCGATACGTGTTTATGCCATGATACATTCCCACAGACCGTGACGCCGAGCAATCTCAAACTTTCCCCAGCCTCGAGGGCCCGGCCATTCATCATCAGCTGTGGAACCGATGATCCGGTTTTCTTTGTGAATGTTGTATACTGGGTCTTCGTTGCGTTGAAGTCGACAAGATTGGCCATTCCCCACTGCAGGACTTTATCTAGATCCTGATTCAGAGAGTCAATCTGTCTACATCTCAGCTGGTGCGACGTTGATGCACCAATCGGCCGATCACTCGAAAAGGAGGAAACAAGCGTACTATCATCCGCAAAACTGAACACTTTGTTATCCGTTGCCTCCAACAAATCATTTATGTGAAGCAAGAACAAGGTTGGAGCCAAAATAGAACCTTGGGGCACCCCCGAATTAACAGGATACAGATCCGAACACTCGCCGTCCACAACAACCCGGATCGATCGATTCTCGAGGAAGCTCCTCGTCCAGTCGCAAAGCTGTTGGGAAAGTCCATATGAACGAAGTTTGCTCAGCAATGCCCCGTGCCAGACGCGGTCAAAAGCCTTGGAGATATCTAATGCGACCGCCCTTGACTCACCATGCCGTTCAATCGCAGATGTCCATATATCGGTTATAAGTGTCAAAAGGTCTCCTGTGGACCGCCTGCCACGGAATCCGTATTGACGATCATTCAGAAGACCGTTGCACTCCAAATACTTAACCAACTCTGTATTGATGACTTTTTCCATTACCTTAGATAAAATAGACAGTAATGCTATCGGACGGTAATTTTGTGGGAGACACTTTTTTCCCGTCTTTGGGATTGGCTGAACTCGAGCGATTTTCCAGCAGGCAGGAAAGGTCCTCCGTGCATAAGATAAGCGGAAGAGTCGGCCAAGAACCGGCGATAGTTCTGGAGCACAGTTCTTAAGGACTGTTGCTGGTATTCCGTCCGGGCCGGTTGCCTTCCTACAATCCAGTTCACGTAGAATGCGCTGAATAGTGCGCGGACGAAATCTCACATCCCGCATGGAAGACTGTACCGGCGAGATCACGGGTGGCTGCAAAAGGCCGGGATCGAGGTTTGAATTCGCGGAAAATAAATTCGCGAACACATTAGCTTTATCCTTTGGATTCGTGACTAACGTCCCGCTGTCTGTCACCAACGGAGGGAAAGAGAAGGAAGCAAAGTTACTGCTGACAGCCTTTGCCATTGACCAGAAGGAGCGCGAACCAGTTGGGCACCGAAGGAGCTTATTGATCACCCTGTCGTTGTGAGCCTTCTTCGCGGTATCAATCGCCTGGTTGCACACGTTTCTGATTCTAACAAAATTCGTTCTGTTAACATCGGTGGGATTGGAGCGCCATTGCTTAAAAGCTCTATTTTTTGCCGCTGTAATCTGCTCGCATTTTTTGTCAAACCAAGGTTTATCAGACGAACTTCGTTTGATGGAATGTGGAATATACATCTCCATCCCCAGAAGAATAATCTCTGACACCGACTCCGCGCAAGCGTTAACATCGGAGTTTCCGAAGCACATCTCGGACCATGGAAAGGATGCGAAGAAATCTCGCATATCGTCCCAGTTAGCGGCCCCATACTTCCATACATGGCGAAGCTGCCTAGGCCGGTTATTCGCTTGGTATGCAAGTGCTTGCGCGACAGATACCAAGCAGTGATCTGAGTTTCCCAGTGGCGCAGAAACCTCTACGGTATAAATACTCTGTTCGGATGTCAAAAACAGATCCAGGGTGTTCGCATAATCGCCTCGGGCATCCGGTATTCGCGTTGGCTCCCCCACGAGTTGAGTCAAGTTGTGGCTTACAGCAAACATCTCCGCCAGCCTGCCAGCCTCGTCGGTTCTGTTAGAATGTAACAACCAGTCGGAATTGTGCACATTAAAATCGCCAAGGACAATAATTTCAGAAGCTGGGTGGTTGATCTGTATCCAGTCGACGGTATATGAAAGATGTTCGAAAAATGTCGCCGGTCGATCGTCATTCGGGGAGCGGTAAAGACAACAAAGAAATTTAACGGAATTCCTCAGTACCTAGGGACCCTTTCAAGGATGTTTTGATTTTGGGGCAGAGAGAAAGTCTGCCGGAGCCTGTTCCAGACTGTACTACTGGCGTCAAAAGGACAACAAAAACTAAGGACCTTGGCAGTCCTTTGGGTCAGCGACAGGAAAAAGAACACCCCACGAAAAGAAAAGCGAGCACGAACAGAATAAAAACTCTGGTGAACCTCGTCGGTTCCCAGACTGAATAAAGAAAAAGGAAAAAGAAAAACAAAATTTAATAAATGGAGACTTTGTCAGTCCCAGTGCAAAAAAAAAGAAGCGACCCAACCAAAAAAGAAAAGGAAGTCAGTCCCCAAATCGTATGAGAAAGACGCGAATGGGAGACCCCATCGGTTCCCAAACCGCGACGAAGAGAACAAAGAGAAACCAATACCCAGAACAACACAAAGGTGGGAAATAGAATATTTCAAATGCTTTTTGGACAGGATAACACAAGAAGCTACAGATAAGTGCCCTCTTATAGTTGCTGGAGATTTCAACGCTTGGGCGGTATAATGGGGAAGCTTAAGGCCAGCCACTACTCGAAGCCGTCGTAGTCCTACATGTGGTGTTACTTAATGATGGTGTTGATGACGCCTTCATAAATGAAAGGGATCGGTCCAAAATCGACATCACATTTACCAGCTCCATGTTAGCAAGAAGTATGGAGTGGCGAGTTTTGGATACCTACACCCATAGTCACCACCAAGCCATGATGTACCATGTTTTTCAAGTTGTGCTTGATTGGTTGTCGTTCCCTTGGATGGGACACGTTGTTGGGTTGGCTGTAATTCCTGTAACTTTCGATGGGTACTAGGTGATGCTTCTTTACGACCGGAGTGTATATTAAGGAAATTAATCAAAAGGCGTGTCTTATTTTGTTTATGGGTTTATTTTGATTAACTTTCGCGCATGAGACTGTGTGACTATAAGCAATCTGTGTCGTACCTTGGCTCGCGAGATTGATGATTGGTTCGCATCGGATATGTACCGACGAAGTGGTGATAAGGGTTGGCCGCAGACTGCCCAAAGAACGCTAGTCACATTTGAATTTGGGTGACAGTTCGATGGCGTCCCCAGGTGTGACGTATTGTAGATGGCGGCTAACAGACGTGGTGAGGTTGCTGGTTGGGAGTGTACTAGATTCTCTCCGCTGCATTTAGTTGCGAATCCGCAACATTCCGCCCGTCTTTGCCAGTCATTGGCAAACCATTTTGTTCCAGGGGGCGGAGGCCCTGGGCCGGGGGTGTGCGGTCTGCGGGTGGTGTGGGGAATGCTGGTGGTCGTTGGTATGGGTGGTTGATTCTCTGGTGGTCGGATGTTGCTGTTTACTTTCATGTGGATGGGAAGTTGAGAGGAGGCCGCCCGCCCCGAGGAGCGCTGAAGGCTTGGGGGCTGGGGTGGCCCATAGGATCGATGACGACGGGAACTTCCTTCCCATCGCGGGGATCCGTTGCCCTTTGTGGTCGCGGAACCGGCCAACTGATCAGAGTTGGAGTTGTAAGGTCGCAACACACGGTCAGTGACCACGTGGTAGGTGGTGATGGATCTCGCTACATCGGGATCGGTGGTGGTTAAAGGTGCTGCGCCCGTTACCGCCCGTCCGAAATAAGTGGCCGGGGGATCCGGCCGTTGGTGTGCGGGACTGTACCAGCGTGGAGTGGGGTGCGGTGTCGTCCCTGCCACTGTCCGCGTGTCATGGCGAGATGGCAGTCGGGGACCAAGTGCCTCTCGGGGTCGTTGGAATACAGCCTCTGTTGTCCGAAGTAAGTGGCCGGCGGGATGCGGCCGTTGGTGTGTCAGGCTGTACCAGCATGGAGTCGGGTGCGGTGTCGTCCCAGCACTGTCCGCGTGTCCTGGGTGGATGGTAGTCGCGAATCAAGTGTCTCCCGGGGTCGTTGAAGTGCAGCCTCTATTGATGCACTGAAAGGCGTGTTTTCTGGTTGGGGTTCGAGCGATCGCTGTTTACTGGGAGCGCCGCCCACCAAGTGGGGCATTCCGCACTCCTACCCCAGTTGAGGTGGCTGCATGCGATAGCGGTCGGCCTCGGCGGTGGTAGTCTTGGGCAGGAGCTTGACCACGTGGTATCCTGGGTGTGGTCGGGTGCCTTTGTTACGGCCACAACCACCCATTCCATAAAAATTACCTCTTTGGAGCCAGTCTCCACCGCTAGCGGCGATACACGCCAAAAAAACATCCGCATAAAGGAAAAAGAAAGTGACAAAAGATTACCCCATACACTCAATGGCCCCACATATATTGATAGCAAGCAAATCAAACTAAACGTGCAATTTGCGCTAATCAATTAAATGCCAAGTAAATTGAGCTGAACGCTAAATTTACTCACATAAAAGCCGAAAATGTAATCATTCAACCAAAAAAACCACTAAAAGGCAAATGTGCGAGCCAGATGACGTCGTCCGAACCAAAATCGATGGGAATCATAAAAATGCGCGCCAGCAATTTTATGACCCATTCAGAAAAATTGTTACCTAAAACCATAAAGACAACCAGCGCCAGTTTTCGTTGTAACCAAATTAAGTTAGAACAAACGAAAAGACAATAAAGCAAAATAAATATTCGCCTTGGCGCGATTGATCCTCCTTCCATGAGTTTCCCACGGAAAAATCCATTCGGCTAAAGAAAAACAATAGGCGAAATAAATAAGCGCTATTGATTTTTCTTTAAGTTTAACACCGAAAAAAAGACCAGACAATAAAAGAAATATCCTTTGATCTGGTGAAAACAAACCAGGTTTCACACCTAGGAAAAAGTACAATGGGAAATGAACAACGATAGTGGGATGAGAGTTGTTGTTCGGGCAAAAACAATGAGACGGGGATCGAGTGGATTCGAGGCCATTGTTGAAGGGAAGACTCTTTAGGATCGAGTCCGAAAAAGGACAATGTAGAGGTGTTTCGTGTCAAGTCCAGAGCGGACGTAAGTTGTTTTTTCGGAGTGGATACTTAATAGTATATAATAGTAGTTAATATCGGAACCCTAAAGTGAAAGATAAAATATACAATATCGAGTAGCTAATAGCGGAACACTAAAGTGAAGGATAAAAGATAAAATAGCGAATGGTTAATAGCGAAACACTCAAGTGAAAGTTTAAAGATAAAACTATGATAGAACATCTATAGTGTAATACTAAAGTGAAAGATGAACGATTAAGTTATGATCGAATCTCTATAATAAATAAAGTAATACTAAAACGAATAATCAAAGTCTATCAACAAACATTGTACAATAAGAAATTATAAGTAAGTGACTTAATATAAATACAACGTTAAATATATGCAGTTAAGTAAAAAGGAATTAAGAGTGTTCCAGTTAAAGTGTGTGTTTAATTCAAAGATGGATTCCAGGTGTTGTGTAGAAGAGTATTAACATCTACGTTAGTGGAAAAGAAATACATCATTACACCTTGCAGCCTTTGGGTGGATAACCTCCTCGATTGCCTCTTGCCCCTGCGGTAGTTCAGCGGGCGTGAGTTATGTCTGATAGTTGGGTCGCGCAGGTGGTCGGTGGTGGGTGGTTGCATGGGCCCCGTGTGGGGCCCCCGGAGTCGATGCCGACGAAACCTTCCTTTGCTCTGCTTAGGGGAGCTGCGATCTGCAGTCGCACGCCGGTCAATACCTCTGGGTTCGAGTTGTAAATTCGCAACGCATGATTAATGGCCATGACGTGGCTGGTGACAGCTCTTGTCACAACGAAGCTGGATGACGTGGTGGGTGCTGCGCTTGTTAGCACCCACCCCAATTCAGTAGCCTGCGCGACAAGGCCGGAGCGTTGGTCCTTCCTTAAACCTTCGAGGATGAGGGTGGGGTATAGGTCTGTGGCGGTTCTTTAATATTGTAGCGAGCTTAGGGTTCGTTGGATTAATTATTTTGAATAAATAAGAGCCGTTAAATCGATTCTGAATTAATGTGACACTTTATTAGTCCGTTAAAAATAACCGTTACTTTTTACCGTACACATAACGATTTCTTCGCTTATCGCTTCCGTAATTATCGCGTATTTTACTGCCTTACTTATGACTCGAGACTTATCGCTTGTTTCACGTTCTACTTCTTACTCCTCACTATGCTCTGTGGGCGGCGTATTTATACTGTTTCAGCGTTTCGTTTCCGTCCGTTCCATTGCCTTGAATGTTCTACTGTTCCTAGTCTCCAGTTTTCCATTAATTTATAGAATATTCTAGTACTCTGTTTCGGACTCTCTAGAATATTCTAGAACTGATTGTCATATGCGTCACAATATATTCCCAAAAAACCGCCCATCTTCTTAAATTAACCACCTCCCAAAACCATAACACTTACCTGCGATTAGGGGAAGCGTCGGCTCCCCTGCAGCAGCACACCTGAAAGTTAAACCTCATCAAGGCATGCATCACATTGAATTATTATATGAACCGTACCATATCTCCATCGGCTCGGCTTGCCAGCAATTATAATAGATAAATACTTGCTGGCCAGCGTAATTGTTAACCCAGTCGTAGCCGATGGGTTTTGCTACGGTTCATACCCATTGATAGTCCCAGTCCCGAGGTTCGCAACACTTGCGACCAATTTCCTTTATCGGTTGTCTACCGATCATGGGATTTGGGCACTAATATGATTCACCATAAACAATCATACCCCAGCCATGCCTACGATGACCCGCCTGAAATCTAAAGTAAACATACAGTATCTCACTGTGCGTTTTACTTACCCGCATATTAATCAAACATATAGCCATCCAGCCTGACCCTTTGCCGCCGTCGACGAGGTTTCTGCTGACTTATGTCAACAAAATAATAAGCCTCCTTGTGCACCGGAGCCATACGGCTAGATTGGATATTACCTACATCGGTGTTTCTAAGGAATTTTAGGCAAATACCATGGCGACCCCTTGTATCATAGGCACATCATTTACATCATGTGTGCCACCATTTGATCTGTGAAATAGAGTTTTTGTTTACTTTGAAACAAAAATGTATTTCGATCCCTGGCATACATCATCAACGATGTATGGGTACATCGCCACCGATTATCGTTCGTCTGTTTAATCAGGTGTCCACCGATCATCGTTTTCATCGCAGGGCATCGTACTTGTCCTATACGGACACATATACAATCCTCCCCTATCGATGCAATTCGCGGCCATCGAACTGATGGATGTGAATAGCATCGTCGAGTCAGATTTTTCCCGTCCAGCCTGACACACGTCCCAAGGTCTCGTGACCAGAGTCAACATTCAACCTTCAAACGGATCAGATTTCAACACGCGGAGAGTGCGCGCGAGTCTTGTAATGTGTCGAGTAATTTAAACCATTTGCTCCCGTAATCAACGTTAGAACTTTTAGATGTGTAAACGCAGAATTTAAAGCATTTGTTCCGGTAATTAGTGTTAGTGCTTCTTAATGTGAAAACTCAGAATTAAAGCTTTTGTTCCCGTAATCAACGTTAGAACTTTTAAATATGAAAACACAGCATGTAAAGCAGTTGTTCCTGTAATCGATGTTAGTACCTTTAAATGTAAAAAAAAAACACAAATTCAGATCATGGTTCCTGCAATAATAAATATCAGAGCTTTTAAATGTTTCAAGCCACAACTCTATCGTTTTATTTATTCCGCTCATCGTTGGCGACCAGTTTCGGGGAACAGTCAGTGGGTCTTAGCTGAATGTGCACCCGTGCTTGGTGCATAGTTAAACGCTACCACAGGTCTGTCCCAATGACAATGTTCACCTTGTCGGCGGAGGCGATGTTCGGATGGGCAAGGTCCAGATCCGCCACGAACGACAGGTTCCTGGTCGTTGGTTGTGGTTGTGGAACGTACACCGAGAGGCGGAACAGGATAAAGGGCCTAAGTGTCCACTGTTGCGAGCTGTGGAGGCGAGAATCGATGGTGATTGCGGCCTGCGTCCTTGCGGTAAGGCTGCGAGTGCCCTCGACACCATAGGTGGGGACGAATGGTGCTTGGCGTCGGAGGTGCAACCTTTGGGCGAGTGAATTCGAGATGAATGTGGCGCTGGAGCACGGGTCCAGCAGAGCACGGACCTCAATCCTCCGTTGGCGCTCCAACGTCAGGATAACTCGAGCGTTTGCAAGCAGCGCAGATTGCTGTGGAGGGGTACTGATTGTGTGTGCGAAGGCCCTTCCATGGTGTTCGGTCCGGGGGGCGGGTCCTGCGCTTACTCCTGGCGGTGGTGAGGTTGTCCCGTTGATGGCGGTTGTCCGGCCATGCAGCAGGGTGTGATGTCTCTGCTGGCATTGCCGGCACACCTTGCTGGAGTGGGAGTCGCATAGCCGGTGGCGACCCAAACAGTTGTAGCACAGGTATCTTTTGTGTGCGAAGGACTTCCGACGGCCAGGTGTGAGTGATCGGAAGCCCTCGCAAGCGTAGATATAGTGTGGGGACCTGCAGAACGTGCATGCTGCCTGTTGCCTTAGGGGTTCCGGCGATGTTCTGTGCACCGGGAGACGGGGCTGGTTGGTCATTGGACCGGCGGCATTCTGGCGGGTTGCGTGGTCGCGTTTCACTGGTCTGGTGTGCGGTTCCTTTTCCACTGGTTTGGTGGCAGGTGCACTTAGGATGGGCGCGATTGGCGTCGTTCGCCATTGTTGGGGAAGCTGATGCGAGCGCGCACTGAGACTCGAGTAGCCTCGTCAGTTCACCGAGATATACTTCTTCGGCCTCGCCGATAAAATCCTCCGCGAAGTCCTGGTGTTGTTGATACTCAGGGGCTGCCATGTAGATGATTTGGTTGTGCCGCCTGAGGATGGGTTCCCATTCGGAGTGGAGATCGCCATTGAGCGACTCTGTCTGGGTTGGGGTTAGTTGCCCCTTGTCCTGGAGGTTGAGGAAACTGCGAGAGATGGTGTGCTGTGCCGCAAACTGAGCGGCGATGAGTTCCTCAACTATGGTCATTTATTCACTGGTAGGTTGTTTGTTGGGTGAAGTTGCCCCGAGTCCTTGTTGACGGCGCGGCCGAGCGCGTGACATCTGAACTGCGCTGACTACATTGTTATGTATCTGTGATCGATTCCCTGCATTTGTCGAGGTTACAACTTCTTCAGAGTTCGTGTCCGCAATTATTAGCACATTTAGCCTGTTTGAATTTATTGCCCTCGTGTGTCTCTTGCTTTGGTGGAGATTTTTCGCTTGTCGGCACCCCCGAATCACAAGCAGCACTTTTGTTATTTTCCTCAATGTTTAAATTTGTCTTGGCCGATGAAGACCCTTTTTCGGATAATTTGGGCCCAATTCCAGCGTTGACTAATTGATCACTAGCCCATGTTTTCACCCACTGTTCAGCTTCTTCCTTTGCTTTCTTCTCAGCTTCTTTGCGTTTAGGCCTTTCCTCTTCTTTTCGCCCGTTTGTTTCCTCAATGGCTTGTGCAAACGTTCTTCTTCAGCTTCTAACTATTTGCACTGAACTATCTTCACTAGGCTCCTCGATAGTACAGTGGTTAGTATCCCCGCCTGTCACGTGGGAGACCGGGGTTCGATTCTCCGTCGGGGAGCCTCTGGCGCAAGACTAATGCCCTTGTCCCGAAAATCAAATTATCATGGAAAATTTAACATGCCTCAGGACTTGCTAAATAAGACCAAGACCGGTTCCCGGTTGTAGTACCGATGATGGTGATGATGATGATGATGATCTTCTCTGTTCTCGTATTGTTCTTCAGCGGTGTGTTGTGCCGCGAGCTGGCGGCGACGGGTCTTTAGAGTTGAGTTAGTGTTGGTTTTCACAAGTATATTGTGCCCCGAACTGGGGGGCGATGGAGGATCCACACGTTGCTGTATCCGACTCGAAGGACCAGAAAATGTGCTTGATTGGTTGCCGTTCCCTTGGCCAACAGCGAGGCTTGGCTGCAATTCCTGTAACTTTCAATGGGTACTAGGTGATGCTGCTTTACGACCGGAGTGTATATTAAGGAAATGAATCGAAAGGGGTGTCTTATTTTGTTTATGAGTTTACTTTCATTAAATTTTGCGCATTCGACTGTGTGACTATAAATAATGTGTGCCGTACCTTGGCCCGCGAGATTGACTGATTGGTGCGCATCGGATATGTACTGACGAAGTGGTGATAAGGGTTGGCCGCAGACTACCCAAAGAACGTTAGTCATATTTGAATTTGGGTGACAGTTCGATAGCGGCCCGAAGTGATGACGCATTGTCAGCTGGCGGCTGACAGGCGTGATGAGTATGCTGGCTGGGGAGTGTACTAGACGGTGAACGTACTAGATTCTCCCAGTTGCATTTAGTTGCGAATCCGCAACACAAGTTGATGTGCAACATAATTCAGGCAATTTTTATTCGATCGACTTGATATTTTAACTTTAGCTTCTTGGATAACTAGCCGTTCCACACGGATTCGTTAATTAATTAACGATTAATTTTTTTATAAACAATTTAAGGTCGATTTTTTTTCGGAAACTCAATTTTTTTGTTAAGCTGGTGGCATTTTGTGAAACATTAATATTTTCTAATAATCATATGTACCACTTTGGCGGATTTTGCCTATTAGGTCGTACTTAGGTGTTTCCCCGAACACTGTTCACACAAAAGAGAAGAATAGAACGGAACACGAAGAACACTGCCACAAATAAAACACTGAACTTTACTTTATTTCTATTTGCGGTTTATTTAGGTTTGTTCTTAATTTTACACTGATTTATTTCGTTTCTTTATTAACTTCGAACTTGCTTTATTAGTAATTGTTTCATGATAACCCGGACTGACACACTCTGGACTACCTTCCTCGTTTTACACTCCGATACCGCCACCGCTAATGTTAAGTCTGCCCTCGTTAGCGGATTTTCTTTGACCCCTCGATTAGGTTCTCAATGACTGTCTTGGACGGATGCTCGAAGTAGATTAAATTCCAGTCCCCCATCGGCAAGGGAAATCTTCCCAGCGCATCTCTGCACAGAACTTCCCATCATATCTGCTAACAGACTTTTCCATAGTATATGTTAACAGCATAAATTTCCCATTGCATCTCAAAAGGAGAATATCCCATAGTATCTGAAAAGGAGAAATCTTTCCTCATAATCATCCATCATCATTAGCTGTTGGTTATCGGAATTTTGTTCCTTTGTCTTACGATCGGATGCCGCCGCTTATTCCCCGATCTTTTCCTTAGGATATGTTTAGGTTAGCCATCTGGCTTAAGCTAACAATGTTCTTGTGCGTTTCAGATGGGTAATAAAAGGAACGGTGGGATTGGTATAGTTCCTTTGTTAGGATTTTCGAACCATAAACATCTAGCGAGCGATCTACGTTAAGATGTTTATGATTGCATGACTATTGGACGGCATAAGTGTGAGTTTTACGGTAGGGTCATGCAAGGGATTTAGGCGCTAATTGCTATTAGCTACCAGAGTATGCATCCGTTGTTCGGTTTATTTACCGACAATGGTATTTCAAGGGAAGCATCGCGTTGATGCTTAGGATAGGTGAGTGATTTTCATGCGACGCTTTCCCGCATGGCGAATTTGCTTAGATGCGATGCTTTCCTGCCTTTTGGAATCGGGGTAGAATACAATGTATGGATGCGTTGAAATCGATATTGGGAGCTTTTGAACGTTTAGTTCCTTGCTTTCTGATAATGGATTCAACGTCGTTGCATATCCTATAACCTTTTGTTTCAGGTATGGTTACTGAGTATTGGGACACGTGTATGTGGGCACGTGTGCTGAAAAAGGTGAGTAAAGTTCCTTGGCGGAAAGGATACTTCAACCTGTAGTGAGTTGTATGGTTCGTAGAACCGCTACACCACCATAGAAAAACTTGTAAAGACTATAACATTTTTTTCGTTATTCTAGGTGCTGTTGGCGGCTCCTTATGCTGCACACCGTTTGAACTTTAAAAAAAAAGTTTAGACTTGACTAGTGGCCGCACCGCCATTTTGTACTTAATTTAAAAATAAAAATGATTTTTTATACCTAATTATGTGTAGAATAAGCCCTTCAAATAATTTTTTTAATGCTTAATAAATAATGGAGGAAAAAATTCGTCGTGTTGTTTTTCGGTAATCTCAATAGATATAACACCTTAAGCATATTGCACAACCAATGTTAGTAAGCTGTAATATATATACACATTAAAGAAATGCCATTCTCCTTTGATCTTTAGCCAGGTGTGCTTCGTTTTACCAGATGGGTAACTTCATACGACAAATGCATCGTAGGCAAAATGACGAATAAATTTACTGAAGACGATTTATTAAGTACCTGCATTTTAATTGAGATTACCTAAAAGTCGTCAAGGCAGCTCAATATATATATATATATATATTATCAAGCCTTAACTTCTGTCTCCATAGTTACAGAAATCATATAGTACTGTTTGAGACAAACATCCCACAAAGTAAGGCACTTAAATTACATGGTGTCGTAATGACTCATTTATAGTCATTACCCAATTATTGGAATCTACTGGACATTAGCTCGTCTTATTTCACTTAACACCAAAGTTCATTCATTTACCTAAGAATGCTTCGTTATCAAATTAAGCTGTTCCCCAACCTTGTGTACCTGCTTCATTATGGTCGGCACTCCCAAACAATTATTGTTGTTATTTACCATTCAACAACTTTACAGCCAACTACAGTCTACCTTCACCTGCTTCCGAGTGCTAAGCACATGTTTTTATATCATTTTATTTTTTTTTTCTTTTGTTTTTATTTTTTTTGTTTTTGCTTCTTACGACAATTTCAAAACCATAAAGAATCCTTAACCGTTTCCCGCGCATGTTTTCAACACCATAATGCTGTTTATTTCACGGATAAACCTACAAACCATAAAATACAAGATACTGACATTTCCCCACGAGGAAAATGTGTGTGCGCTTAAAAACCCTGGGACCCTTGTCGAGGATTTCGACAGGAAAGGTATAGGCAGTGCTACTCTTAGACTGGGACTCCTTGTGGACGAGGTCGACGAATCATCGAAGTCGTCGTCTTGTTTCGTTCGGCATGTCCATAAATTGTCACTGGTGCGCATTTGTTCTAGAACATTAACTGCACCAAATGGAGAAGACCAGTTATTAATTTTGTAATAAAATCGAATTTACAGAGACAGTGGATATTCACGCAATGCATTAGTATGGTGGAATAGGACTCGTGAATAAGCAGATTCTATCCGATAAAAAGCAGAAAGCATTCACGTATTTCAAGGCGAATTGGTAGCCCACAAGTTTTTACGGGGTGTGATGGTTGACAAGGTATTCGCTAGAAACGCAGGGCAGTCTCATAATAAGAAGGAAGACCTTAATGATTAGCCTTGCATAAATAATTGCACTTTAGGATTCTTTTTTACATTTACTCAGTAAACACACTGTGGCTATGTTATCAAGGTATCACGTAGTATTTCAGAAAGGCCAACAAATCAAATATATACAAGGATTTTTTTTATTAAAGAAGGATCCATTGTGTATTTAATTATAAATCATAGCGTTCATCATTGTGATTAAAAACTTGTTAAATAAAAAGAAATGCGCTACGAATGTCGATGTATATATTTATGTAGTACCTTGGTGTGCCTGTTATGAACAGCTGACGGAATTAATCGACCATTGCGGAGTACGAGGGTTGCCTCTTATGTTTCGGGATTTGGCAACCCTAGTGTTGCAATCCGGCAATTGACAGCTCTGTCGTAAAGTTGGACATTTTTGAGGTTATACGCACTCAGAACGTTTTGACATACGAGCGCTATTTGTGTTGTTTACAGTAACTTAAAAGATTCATCTCGGCCCAAAAATGGAATTAAATCGTCAACATTTTCGTGCGATTATTTTTTACAACTTTCGGCGTGGATTAACTCAGCAACAGTGCATGGATGAACTTAATTCAATTTTTGGCGATGAAGCTCCATCAAGGACCAGTGTTTATCGATGGTATGGTGAATTCAATCGTGGTCGTAGTTCACTCCAAGATGAATTTCGTGAAGGTCGTCCAAAATCAGTTGTTGTTCCGAAAACCATTGATGCTGTGCGCGAACTGATATTGGAAGATCGTCATGTGACCTATCGTGAGATTGAGATAGCCTTAGGCGTTAGTGGGACCAGCATACATTCAATATTGCATAAACATTTGACTGTCAAAAAAATTTGTTCGCGTTGGATCGCACACAATTTGTCAATCGCCCAAAAAAAGGCTCGTGTCAATTGGTCGAAAGAAATGCTCAAAAAATACGGTCACGGTGCTTCGAAACACGTCTATGACATCGTGACAGGTGATGAATCGTGGATTTACGCGTATGAGCCCCAAAGTAAACAGCAGTCGACTGTCTGGGTGTTTCAAGATGAGCCAAATCCAACAAAAGTTGTTCGCGCACGAAGCACTTCCAAGCAAACGGTCGCCTGTTTTTTCGGAAAAACTGGACATGTCGCAACCGTACCACTAGAACAACGCAGAACAGTCAATTCTGAATGGTACACAACCATTTGTTTGCCAGTTGTCTTCCAAGAAATCAGGAAAACCAACCGCCGGAAACGGATCACTCTTCACCACGACAATGCGAGCTCTCACACATCGGCTGCGACAATTGCATTTTTGAGCACCCAAAACATCGATTTGATGGATCATCCGCCGTATAGTCTTGACTTGGCACCGAATGACTTCTTTTTATTCCCGTACGTAAAAAACAAACTGAGAGGTCAACGTTTTTCGACACCTGAAGAAGCGGTTGCTGCATTCAGAATGCATGTGTTGGAGATACCACAATCAGAGTGGCAAAAGTGCTTCGACAATTGGTTCAAACGCAAGCAAAAGTGTATAGATCTTCATGGGGAATATTTTGAAAAACAATAAAGTGATTTTCGATGATCAATATTTGTTTTTGTTCTCTAATCCCGAAATATAAAAGGCAACCCTCGTACAAGCTTCTTCATTCATTTGATGTTTCCATCAGTTGTTCGGCCTGATGGTTGTCCTGAACAAAGTTCACCTTCGATTGCTTCACGATCCTCGCGAAATTATTTGCAATTTTGACTTTTGACATTTATCATCGTAAAACGTATGTAAAATTTTCTAAGCGTTAAAACAAAATGTCATGCGACTGAAATTTTTTCAAAAAATCATTTTTTTATTGACTTAATTGATCTCTTCTCTGTTTTTTATACACTTACCTCAGGAGAGGCGAACCCCAAGTAACCGGTGCAATTGTTTTTGAACAGTTGCAAGTTGTAACGATTCGGGAACACTCACGTAGGGAGGGAGGTTCACAGCTTTGATGCTCTGTAACGAAATGAGTTCTGATGGAGGAATATTCGTGCCGTTGGGAGATGAACTGCAAATTGGTGCGATCAGTCGGATTGTCTTCTTGAGCCCGTATGAACCGAATCGCGCGGAAAAATACCACGAATCTCCGAAGAACAGGCCCCGTGATAATGTCTGTAAAACAGACAGAGGACTACCACGCGCTTTCGATGTGTTAGCGACCGTACTCCCAATATCAGCGCCGTGCCCCGACCAGACGGAACTCTCGTGTCTGTATGCTCTCAAGCAGGTTGAGAGTATGTTTAGGAGCTGAGCTCCAAACATGAGAACAATATTCGAGCGCGAGTCTAATTTGAAATTTATACGGGATAAGAAGTTGAGCCGGAGTAAAATATTTCTTGGCTCTAGAATTATAGCTCAGTTTTCCTGAGGCGGACCTGGCGATGTTCGACACGTGTTTATGCCACGATACATTCCCACAGACTGTGAGTATACTATTGCTACTATTTATTGGCCTGCAGAAATCCGGAAGTTCATGACCTCACCGACTCGACTCCGCCATCGTTCCCTGTCCTGTGCTCTCTCCTTCCACGCTAGACCATTCGATCCGATCTCCACAATGTCAAACCTAAGATTGTCCTCCCATCTACGTCGCGGCCGTACTGTTGGCCTCTTTACCCTCGGTCTATCGTCAAGAATTCTATGCACGGTCCTATCGTTGCCCATTCTCGCTACATGTCCGGCCCATTCTAATCTTCGCGACCTGATTACTCTCATTATTTATGTTTGGGGTATAGCTCTTCCAATCCGTGGTTGTAGAGTTTCCTCCACTGTCCTGCCTCCTCGTCATATTTACCGCCAAAGAAACCCCTTAAAACTTTATTCTCGAATGCGCGGAATTTGTTTTCTTACCATTTTGTAAGGGCCCATGTCTCGCATCCATATAGGGCAATAGGTATGATTATGTTTCTATAGGCACGGAGCTTTATATTACGTGGTGGCGGTTTGGATTTCAGCAGTTTACTGACTGTGTGCCAACTAGCGTTGCCGGAATATAGTCTTTTGTTAATTTCCTTCGACATTTCGTTACTAGCCATCAGTATTGTTCCCAGATTTAAATTCTTTTACTTTTTCAAATACAGATATGATGAAGTCAACGCAGAAAGATACGCGACAATTCGGAGAGAGACAATGAGGCTCTTCAAACGCAAAAAACGCGAATGGGAGAAGACTCGGATCGAAAAAATCCTAGAAAATTCTAGGGCAAAGAACATCAGGGGTATGTATGTCGGCATAAATTCAATTAGAAATGGCTACCGAGGAAGAGCCAAAATAATTCTAGACGCAAACGGCTGTCTGGTCACAGAAACAAACAATGTCGTGACAAGATGGAAGCAGTACTTTCAAAACCTGCTCAATGTACGCACCCATCAACCACAGATAAATGCACCAAGCGTACATACAGCCGAGCCTCAGATCCCAGAGCCATCTCTCAACGAAGTTGTAGACGCAATAAATCGATTGAAAAACAACAAGGCTCCCGGAGTCGACTGCATACCGGCAGAGCTTGTGAAGCATGGAGGAGAGGCAACCGCTCGAAAGATCCACCAGCTCATCCAAACAATATGGGATAAGGAAGTCACTCCGGAAGAATGGAAAACCTCAATACTCATCCCCATTTTCAAAAAAGGCGACAGATCTGACTGCGAAAACTACAGAGGAATATCATTGCTCCCAACCGCATACAAAATATTAACAAATGCCATTCTGGCTAGAATCACACCGTACGCAGAAGAGATACTGGGAGACTACCAATGTGGATTCCGTAGGAACCGGTCAACAAGCGACCAAATGTTCACAATAAGACAACTGCTGGAAAAGAAGTGGGAATACGGAGAGACGGTTCACCAACTGTTCGTTGACTTCAAAAAACCCTACGACTCAGTCGCAAGGCAGAGACTCGACCATAGTCTAGTTGAGCTGGGAGTCCCAAAAAAATATGCCGCCCTCATTCAAATTTACATGAACGAAAACAAAGGGCGAGTCAGAATAGAAAACCACCTCTCAGAACCATTTGAAATCCGGGACGGACTAAAGCAGGAAGATGGTCTATCACCGTGTCTCTTTAACCTTGTGCTCGAGTATGTCATCAGAAAGGTACAAGACGACAACATGGCCGGATCATCCCTGAACGGGGTAACACAAGTGCTCGCATATGCGGATGACATCGCCGTTCTGGGCGATAATCTAGAGACTGTTAGTAAAAACTGTGAAATCATCATGCAAGCGGCAGAAGAGGTGAGCCTAGAAATAAATGAAGACAAAACAAAATACATGATTACGGCGAGAGCAGGTGGATCTCAGATAACACATATAAACGTCAGAGGTAAGATATTTGAAAAAGGTAAAGAATTTAAATATCTGGGAACGATACTGACGGCCAGTAACGAAATGTCGAAGGAAATTAACAAGAGACTGCATTCCGGCAACGCGAGTTGGCACGCAGTTAGTAAACTGCTGAAATCCAGACTGTTATCACGTAACATAAAGCTCCGTATCTATAGAACCATAATCATGCCGATTGTTCTATATGGATGCGAAACATGGGCTCTCACAAAACGGGAAGAAAACAAATTCCGCGTATTCGAGAATAAAGTTTTGAGGGGCATCTTTGGAGGTAAATATGACGAGGAGGCAGAACAATGGAGGAGACTCCATAACCACGAATTGGAAGAGCTATATCGCAAACCTACAATAGTGAGAGTAATCAAGTCGCGAAGATTAAGATGGGCCGGACACGTGGCGCGAATGGGGAACGATAGGACCGTGCATAGAATTCTTGACGGTAGACCAACGGGAAAGAGACCGGTAGGACGGCCGCGACGTAGATGGGAGGACAATGTTAGGTTTGACTTTGAGGAAATCGGATCGAATGGTCAAGCGTGGAAGGAGAGTGCCCAGGACAGGAAACGATGGCGAAGCCGAGTCGGTGAGGTCATGTACTTCCGGGTACCTACAGGCCAATAAATAATAATAATAATAATAATAATAACTTTTTCAAATATCTTGTCTCTGATGTTTATATGTGTTCTCTGAGGTCCTCCTGCTCTCGCCGTAATCACGTATTTTGTTTTGTCTTCATTTATTTCTAGCCCCACCTTTTCTGCCGCTTGCATGATGATTTCACAATTTTTACTTACAGTTTCTAGATTATGGCCCAAAACGTTGAATTCATACGCATTTGCGAACACTTGTGTGACCTCGTTCAGGGATGATCCGGCCATGTTGTCATCTTGTACCTTTCTGATGACATACTCCAGCACAAGGTTAAAAAGATATGGTGAGAGGCCATCGCCTTGTTTTAGTCCGTCCCGGATTTCAAATTGTTCTGAGAGGTGGTTTTCTACCCTAATTCGTCCTTTATTTTCGTTCATGCAGATTTCAATGAGCGTGGCATATTTTTTCGGGATTCCCAGCTCAACTACAATATGATGGAGTTTTGCCTTGCGACTGAGTCGTAGGCTTTTTTGAAGTCAACGAACAATTGGTGAATCGTCTCTCCGTATTCCCACTTCTTTTCCAGTAGTTACCTTATTGTGAACATTTTGTCGCTTGTTGACCGGTTCCGACGGAATCCGCATTCATGCATCCGTCTCCCAGTATTTCTTCTGCGTACGGTGTGATTGTCGCCAGTATAACATTTGTTAGTATTTTGTATGTGGTTGGGAGCAATGATATTCCTCTGTAGTTCTCACATTCAAATCTGTCTCCTTTTTTGAAAATGGGGCCGAGTATTGAGGTTTTCCATTCTTCCGAAGTGACTTTCTTAACCCATATTAGCTTGATAAGTTGATGGATCTTTCGAACGGTTGCCTCTCCTCCATGCCTTTTAAGCTGTGTCGGTATGCAGTCAACTCCGGGAGCCTTGTTGTTTTTCAATCGATTTATTGCGTCTACAACATCGTCGAACGAGGGCTCTGGGATATCAGGCTCGGCTGTATGTGTACGTCTGGTGCATTTATTTATGGTTGATGGGTGTACACATTGCGCAGGTTTCAAAATACTGCTTCCATCTTGTCACGATATTGTTTGTTTCTGTGAGCAGACAACCGTTTGCGTCTCGAATTATGTTGGCTCTCCCTCGGTAGCCATTTCTAATTGAATTTATGCCGTCATACATACCTCTGATGTTCTTTGCCCTGGCATTTCCTAGGATTTTCTCGATCCGAGTCTTCTCCCATTCGCCTTTTTTGCGTTGGAAAATTATCGTTGTGTCTTTCCGAGTTGTCGCGTAACTATCTGCGATGACTTAATCATATCTTTGTAAGTGGATTAGTCTGAGGCTTTTACGTTCTTCGATCTTCGTCCTGGACTCATCGTCAAACCAAGGTTTGGACTTAATTGTTTCTTAAATCCTAATACCTTTTGGGATGTTTGTTTGATTGTGTCTCTGATCGATGTCCATTTAATGTCCACACTATTGGGTTCCTCTTCCTCATTGCTCCCGTTCTGTATGATGCTAAATCAATTCGCTAGTTCGTCTTAATATTCAGCCCTTTTACGCAGGTCTTTTAGTTTATCAATGTCGAACTTTTTGCTCGTGTCCCGTGACTGTCCATGTGGGTTTGCTGCGAGCCGAATCCTAATTTTGCCCATTACTAGGAGATGATCGTAGGAAGTACTCTATTTGGTTACGCGTTACGCCGTTGGATGATATCCATATGGGTTTATGGATTTGCTTCTGCTTGAACATCGTGCTTTTCACTACCAGATCTTTTAACGCTGCGAACTGATAATTCAAATTCCTTTAACATTTAAAACGTCGTGTAGGCTTCCTTTACCTATAGTTCGTTGGAAGATATCTTCCTTTCCAATTTTTGCATTGAGGTCCCCGAGGAGGATTTTAACATCGAATGATGAGATCCCATCAAATACCTCCTCTAGGGTCTCGTAGACGTGTCCTTCGTTTCTTCGTCCGTAGATTCTGTTGGGGCGTGTACGTTTATAAATATATAATTGTACCATGTGCCCTGTATTTTTAGCACCGCCATTCCATCATTAATAAATTTCACAACTTTTACATGGGGCGTAATCTTCTTGCTTATGATGAAGCCGGTTGCGAGGTTATGTGTATCGGTACCTCCACACGCCATTGTAAACCCCTTGGTTTCGATTACTTGATGTGGGAGTCGGACTTCCTGAAGCGCGACGATGTCCATTTTATATTATTTCGCGTTCTCTATGACCGTCTGTATCGCGCCTGCTTTATATAACGTTCGAACATTCCACGTGCCAACGCGTATATCCCACGTTTTCCGTCTTCTTTTTGTCGAGTCGGTGTTTTCTTAATGATTTGTTCCCTTGTAGTAGTGTCGGTTTATACCTACGCCTCCCGGGTTTTTCGTGGAATTGTTTTTTGTGTATTGATTATTCATTTTTGTTCCCACGACTCTTAGGGTTTCAAACAGTCCTCCTTATTAGAGCGCCGTTTTGATATGGTAAGGTCTGCTTACTGCTCTGATTCGACTCGGTGTCAGAGAGGCTCCGTTATAATACAGCCGGTATACCCCTGGCTGCAAACCATCCAATGGGCACGGTGACGCGTAACACCCTGGATTAGGGGTGGTAGATCTTTGTATGTTACTCCTCCCTAGCCTGTCTGACATGGGTGGCCTTACTGGAAACGTATGCTTCCGTCAGCATAGCCTGAGTGATTCATTGTAGTTTAAGGACCCACACCACGTCAAGGTTTCTACCACGCGAGGGTATTATTATATTCGCGTGTCTGCTGCTGCTACAGACAGCGGGAGCGGCAACGACCATGGCGGCCGGTTGGTGGTAAAGGACTCAGCGATAATTATCTCGTGCAGAGATGATTCGCTTATGGGGTGAGTTTGTGGTGTCGTGGTAGATATCCTCTCCATTAAAGATATCGTTTTTACTTACCACCAGAGAAACGTAAAGTCTTGGTGGAATAGGAAACCAGATCTTGTAATGAAGATCATGGTGGTATGTGTGCGATCGTTAAAATCTGATGTTGTTTACACGTGCTCGAAGGCAATGTAACAACGACGCAGACAGGCGGCAAAGACAAAGGAAGAAGCGACCAAATGCTTCGTCCGGTAATGAGGGTCATGTTTACGCTGTGTATCGTCGCTATAATAGACGTTGGGAAAAAAAAAAGGTGCTAATGGTATTGGTGGCAGAAACGAATCCCTTGCCTGCATTTGTATATGCAGGGAAATTAGTTTGTGGCGACGTACGAAATTGATGAATGTTTGTCTAATGAACAACGAATCGCTGGTCGGCTTGCTGCAGCTGTAAAAACAAGCCGTCCGTCGTTGCATTTCAATTGATAACAATGGGTGCCGAATGTTTTGTATTTATGGTGCATATTCACATTAAGTAACTATTTTTAGGAATTTTATCTAGCGCGTTGAAAGCATTAAATGTCCTTGTAAAAGGAAATGTTTCAGGTATGCGGTGGAGATTGCGGTGCAGGTGTGGGAAATTGAAATTTGCCTGGGAACCGAAGGTACCGAAAAGGTTTTGGGTTTCCTGAAAAGGTAGAAAAGAATTCTTACAGGAAATTATATGCGAAGAGATGCATGAAGGTAAGTTTTCTTTTACAGGGACTTTTTAGATTATACCTTAGATAATTCTAGATGCGTAAAGCATTTAAGGTGCTAATGCGATTGCATTAGCGAAATTATATGATTGGATGGGAGTTATAGGTTATTTTTTTTTAGGTAAGTAAACCGTGGGGTTTGGCGGAACCGCCACATGCCCCTTTGTAGTCCACTGTTGTGACGGTATTTTTGTTTCGGGCGTATAATGGCATATTCAGATTTCATCGACAGTAATTACTCGGCGCCAGAACTCGGATTTATTGCGCCTAAACTGCTCCAACAGAGCGTTGGAAATGTTCATTCGAACACATTTTTGGTCTATCCTGAGCAAACGTGGCACCCAACGCGCGGACAGCTTTCTCATGTCTAACTATTGATTTAATATGTGACAAACACGTTCTTTGGACTTTTTCATAGTCTCTGCTATCTCTTTCAGTTTAATTCAACGGTCGTTTAGCAGCATTTCGTGAACTTTAGCGATGTTATCGTCAGTTGTTGCAGTTTTTGGTCGTCCCGAACGTTCATTGTGTCCCAAGCTCTCACGGCCACGTTTAAATTCAGCTAATCAAAATTTCACGGTGGTAAATGATGGTGCAGAGTCCCCATACACAGAGTCCAACTCATCTTTGATTTGCGTAGGCGAATTGCCTTTCAAAAACAAAAATTTAATGATAGCTCGATACTCAATTTTGTCCATTTTCACAGTAACACTCACATCGACTCACTCAAACGCCTGTCAAATAAAAACTACGCTTCCAAAACGGCTGACATTTTGGTGAGTAACTATCAAAAGATGCACAACTACGTGCACTTGGTTTTATTGACGAGTGCTGCTATCTTTACGTTGAGGTCGTAAACTTTTCAGCCCACCCATGTATATTACGTCTTACTGACATTGGTGGTGCACTACGCTTAATGTGGCTCATGATGAGCTGTATTTTGATATCATTGTAATGTCAAAATACTTGTGTTTTAATCTCTAATTAAATAACTATTTTTAATGTTTACTTAAAGTTCTCTTGACCGGTGATCGATTCCGCGATCCATCCTCACCGAAACAGTATAGGTTTCTTGTGTCGGCCGTTATAATCACGTGACCGCTTTACACTGGCTATTGTAACATTCGGCGTACATTTTTTCTCTGCGCACATAATTATCCTAGAATGTAGTGCTAAATTAATTTAATGGTAGCGACTTAATTTCATGTTCACATCGGGCAAAGTGGCAAAGCAAGTACTCCATCAGTGGTGCACCTAAAGACGGTACACTGACCTAACTAATTATTCTAGTAAAACCAGGAATTATTCTTGTAAGTTCAGAAATTTGTTTATATGGAATTTAATGTTAATATTAGGGCTTCACCCCAGGCGATTATCCCCACAATAATCTTGACTTAAGTTGTAAAACTTCTAAACTAAATTCAAGTTAATTAATAGAGATTACAATGGAATTGCACGTCCTATTTAATTCCTACATATGGCAACAGTTTCTATTGCTGTCGTACTCTCGCAAGATGTCGCCGCAATATTTTTCTTAATTCATAGTTACTTGGTACAAAATGTGGGACAGATGCCGCAATGATGGCTTGTTCAAAGTATATCATAGCGTATTGAGCTTTTGGACGCCCGGAGAAAATTTTTTAGAAGACAGATCAAATTATGCATCATCATCATCGGCACTACAACCGGGAACCGGTCTTGGCCTTATTTAGCAAGAACTGAGGCTTGTTAAATTTTCCATAATGATTTGTTTTTTCCGGGCAAGGTCATTAGTCTTGCGCCGGAGTCTCCCCGACGGGGAATCGAACCCCGGTCTCCCGGGTGACAGGCGGGTATACTAACCACTATACTATCGAGGAGCAAATTAAAGTTATTGAAAAAACTATTAGTTATTGAAAAAATTTGCTATGGATTATTGACAATTGTTAATACCAATTTTGTTGATATGAAATATTTTCAAGGAAAATTAAAATTAAAATCATCCACATTCCCCCTTCACAGGTGCTTTTTTCATACCTTGTTTACTACGCAAGAAAGTCGCTTGATTTCGCTTGATATCACAGCTTGAACGAAATGCTTGTGCCCATCGAATATTAAATCAACCAACAGTATTTTCCCATATAAAGAAAACACAATTGGCACGTAAGACTCCGTCAGTCTCTGTTAACTTTATTCGAATTTTTCCTGACACATGTGGCCCAAAAAAGTCACAAACTCTTTCCTGAAATCACATTGTTCTCCTTTGTTATTGAATCCACACAAAAACTTCAAAGGCGGCAATTTTTTGCTCCTTTTGAACCGATATCTTCCGAATGGAAGGATTCATCAATCAATACGTCGGAATAATGATCAATGTTCGGAGTGGTGCGGTTTTTCTACTCCTTGTCCTGGTTTGGTGACAAAGTTTGCAGGTTTTAGTATTTGAAATGGAATACCACAGTTCCGTGGTATGAGGCCAATTATGAGTTGAATCGGAGTCTCCATTGAGAGGCCGGCATCTTTGGCTTTTAACCATGTACAAGCACCGTAGATCTCAATTTCAGTAACTTTAGACAGTTGGTATCGAAGTTATAACCGAATTAAAGGGATAGGCTGAGAGGTAATGGTGAGAAATCACATGAGCAAACAGAGGTGCTAAGAGGTATTTTGTCTTAAATACCCATTTTGAACCATTACGTGCCTGAAAAATCAAAGGAATATACGTGTCTCGAGACTTTCTGATAATTTGTTTATATTAGTAATCTAGTTTAAAACCTAAAACAATTGCAGTACTACCAACATTAACATACTGCAAACCAAACAAAAAAAAAAAACATTAATTGCCATGGCAACCCATTTTTGAGGCAAGAGTCAGGTTCCCGATTTAAATACTATTTTGGGGAAAAAAGAATTTATTATTTTTTCGATAGGTGACCGTAGTGATATTTATCTTGGAAAGTATTTGTGGCGGTTCCGCCAAACCCCACTGTCTACTTACCCGAAGAACCCCCATAACTACAACCCAAACTTCATAGTTTTCTGCCTATGCAATCGCGATAAATTTATCAAATGTATTTAGCTAAAAGCTCCTGGAAGAGAATTCTTGCCTTCATTCATTTATTTGAATCCAAAATTCCCTATAAGAATTCTGTTCCAAACATCATAAATCTCAATCACCAGCATACCTGAAACATTTCCCTTCTCAAGGGTAATTAATGCTTTCAACGCATTATCTAGGAATTCCTGTAAAGAAATTCTCAAAAAAGGGTATACATGCATGCATCAATACATCTCATTAGCGACCAAGAACCGAATTCTCGTTTAGTGTAGATACTCACACTAGAATTCGACCCTGAGTTGCCATAGATGCCATATACAATTGGCATATATGTTATACAAACCGTCATTGTGTAACCATCTAATTCGCTTCGCAATGACCTGCAGCTATTGATACAGCTGCAAGCACTGTACCCCGAAATGCTCCTTTGTTGGAATCTCCAAACATTCATCAACTCCGCGCATAGCCGCCGGATTGAATTCAATGGCATCAACAAATGCAAATAAAGATTCCGTTCCCTTACAACGACCAAAGATACAATATATAAAGTGTATGATGTATCCCAAATGCATTTCACACCTAATGAGTTGCAGCTTGTTTATTTAGCCGACCCTCATTACAGGCCGATGCCTTAGGTCACTTCTCCCTTTGTTTTTGCCCCTCGTCCCAGGTTTCGTTTATCCTTTGCTCAAATGCATCGATAAACACTGTGATCTGTACGATCACCCATACATGCATACACCATGATCTTCATTACGAGATCTGGTTTTTCATTCCACAAAGAGAGACTTTACGTTTCTCTTGTGGTAAGTAAAAACATATCTTTAGCGGAGAGGATATCCACCACCACCGAATCGAGAGTGAATCAAGACCCAGATTCCAACCCTCGAGTGAGTCGTTTTTCATCACCCGACCGAGTCCGGACGGACGGTCAGACTCCCGCTCCCCGTTTCGCGCACGAGGACGTAGTTATCCCAAGTCGAGTGGAGTAAGCGCGCGCATTTAATTAAAAGTAGTTTTTCTAGTGCGTTAGTTGCATCTAATACTTTGTGCGTCTGTTGCAGCGTCCGGGAAACCAGAATCTATTTTATGTAACTCAATGGAATAAATTCAGTGTTAAATAAATATAAACATTTTCGCATAAAGACAAAATTAAATTAAAAACTGTCATCACCAGCAATAAACCCAATTTTTTTCAAAAATATAACAGTGCGTTTCATTTACTTTCCTCGTCGTGGGCGATTTGTCGTGAATTTCGGTTTCCTCGGTGGACAGTGTTCGGCCTAACAATCGGTGGAACATTTAGTGCAAGTTGTGGGGTCGAAGTAGAACTCTGCGCCCATGTCGGTGCTGCGACTTCGCCCCCCACATATTCATTAAACAAATTCAGATTTGAACTTGTAAGAAAAGTGATTTTTTTTTAATTTGACGTCCGCATTTATTTTATTTCAAAATCAAATTGTGTATTTTTCTTTATGTAGGACTAAATGCATGTTGTAGGCCACGTAACATACAAGGCCGAGGACAGCACGTACTCGGCGAAGAGCCCGAGTCAGCTGTTTGTTTAAATATCAGACTCGGGCACGAACAAACAAACGATGATCTGATAGCCTATATAAAGCGAAGCGCGTCCGGTGTGAATGGGACGCTTGGAGTCATCTATACCCCAAAAATTAATGTCATCACATTAATGTGATCCACATTCTTTTAAGGGGCCTCGCTTGGCCGACTATTTTACCACTATTTATTGGCCTGTATGAACCCGGAAATTAATGACCTCACCGACTCGACTCCGCCATCGTTCCCTGCCCTGTGCACTCTCCTTCAACGCTTGACCATCTGATCCGATCTCCACAAGGTCAAACCTTACATTGTCCTCCCATCTACGTCGCGGCCGTCCTGTCGGTCTCTTTTCTGTTGGTCTTCCGTCAATAAGTCTACGCACGGTCCTATCGTTGCCCATTCGCGCCACATGTCTGGCCCATCTTAATCTTTGCGACTTTATTACTCTCACTATTGTAGGTTGGTGGTATAGCTCTTCTAATCCATGATTGTGGAGTTTCCTCCAATGTCCTGCCTCCTCGTCATATTTGCCGCCAAAGACACCCCTTAGGACTTTATTCCCGAATACGTGGAATTTGTTTTCTTCCCGTTTTGTGAGAGCCCATGTTTCGCATCCGTATAGAACAATCGGCATGATTATGGTTCTATACACACTTAGCTTTATATTTAGTGATATCAGTTTGGATTTCTGCAGTGTACTGACTGCATGCCAACTCGCCTTGCCAGAGTGTAGTCTTTTGTTAATTTCCTTCGACATTTCGTTGCTGACCGTCAGTATCGTTCCCAGATATTTAAATTCTTTACCTTTTCTAAATATCTTACCTCTGACGTTTATATGTGTTCCCCGAGGCCCACCGCTCGCCCCGTAATCATGTAATTTGTTTTGTCTTCATTTATTTCTAGTCCCACCTCTTCTGCCGTCCGCATGACGATTTCACTGTTTTTACTTACAGTTTCTAGAATATCGCCCAAACGGCGATGTCATCTGCATATGCGAGCACTTGAGTAACCCCGTTCAGGGATGAAACGGCCATGTTGTCGTCTTGTACCTTTCTGATAACATAGTCGAGCACAAGGTTAAAAAGAGGCCATCCCCCTGTTTTAGTCCGTCCCGGATTTCAAATTGTTCCGAGAGGTGGTTTTCTACTCCAACTCGCCCATTGTTTTCGTTCATGCAAATTTGAATGAGCGTGGCATATTTTTTCGACAATATGGTAGAGTCTTTGTCTTCGACTTAGTCGTAGGCTTTTTTGACGTTAACGAACAATTGCCTCATTGTGAACATTTGGTCGCCCGTTGACCGGTTCCTACGGAATCCGCATTGGTAGTCTCCCAATATTTCTTCTGCCTACGGTGTGATTGTCGCCAGTATAACATTTGTTAGTATTTTGTATGCGGTTGGGATATTGTTTTATTCACTTTGTGGATCTTTCGAGGGGTTGCCTCTCCTCCGTGCCTTTTGAGCTGTGACGGTATGCAGTCAACTCCGGGAGCCTTGTTGTTTTTCAATCGATTTATTGGGTCTACAACTTCGTTGAAACATGTCTGTGGGATCTGAGGCTCGGCTGTATGTACGTCTGGTGCGTTTATTTGTGGTTGATGGGTGCGCACTTTGTGCAGGTTTTCAAAGTACTCCTTCCATCTTGTCACGATACTGTTTGTTTCTGTGACCAGACAACCGTTTGTGTCTCGAATTATTTTGGCTCCCCCTCGGTAGCCATTTATAATTGAGTTTATGCCGTCATACATACCTCTGATCTGCTTTGCTCTCGCATTTTCTATGATTTTTTCCTCGCTTGGTCTAAACAACTGCAATGCTATCAGTACAACCACACACACACACACACACACACACACACACACCGTGACCACAGAAGAGGTGCTTTTGGCTACAAGGGTTGTCAAAAAGCAAGACCCCGGGACTGGATGCTATCCCTAACGCTGTAGTAAAGAGTGCTTTAACAATAAACCCGGAAGTCTTCAGCAGTCTCTTCACAACCTGCCTTCAAACAGGACAATTTCCCAAACGATGGAAAAAACAGCGGCTTGTGCTTATACCAAAAGGAATCAAGAATCCAGAGGCGCCGTTGTGTTATCGCCCGTTGTGCATGCTGGACACAACAGGAAAAGTTCTTGAGCGAGTAATTGCCACTCGCCTGGAACAACTCACTGAGTATGGATTCCGAAAAGGAAGATCAACCGGTAAGGCAATATCTGTGGTGTGTGACATCGCTCGCAATGCGATAGCTGGAGCACGATGGCTAGATGGTACAAAGAAATATTGCGCGGTGGTGCCGCTAGATGTTAAAAATGCATTTAACTCGGTGAATTGGAATCGGATTCTAGAAGCGTTGCGCGATCTACAAGTCTCACCATACTTGGCGCATATACTAGCAAACTATCTCTCGGATAGAGTACTGCTGTATGATACAAATGGGGGACCACAGGGATAGAAAATAACAGTGGGTGTACCTCATGGATCTGTATTAGGTCCGCTGTTATGGAATATCTTGTATGATGGTGTGCTCAGGGTCAATGTACCAGAAGGGGCTAAAATCATTGGGTACGCAAATGATTCGGCAATAGTGGCCGTAACTAAACATCTGGATGACCTGGAGAATATTTGCTCCCAAGCAATCCAGAGCATTAAATGCTGGCTAGATATGGTCGCACTGAAACTAGCTGGACAAAAGACGGAGGCAGTTTTAATAAGCAGCCACACGAAAGTTGAATACCTTGATTTGGAAATAGAAGGACAAATAATCAGATCCTGTTCCTATATTAAATATCTTGGTGTTATACTCGACATCAGGTTGACCTTCAAAGCATACCTGACGAAAACGAGCGTAAAAATGGCAAGAGTATGAACATCTTGGCGAGGCTGCTATCCAATGTTGGAGGACCCCGGCCTCACATAAGGAAACTCATAACCAGTGTCAACACCTCCATTATAATGTATGCAGCTCACATATGGGCAGGAGCCGCACAGTATAAGTCGTACATGAGGGAAGTGAACTCAGCGCACAGGCTGGCATCACACAAGAGTATGCTGTGCATTCCGAACGGTATCCGAAGATGCTATAAATATTTTGGTCGGGAGGACACCACCTGACATTGCAGCTAAAGAAAACGCTGCATTGCATAAGGTCTCCCAAGAGAATCGTCGGAGAATGCGTTCACAATTAGAGCTCTCAAGTCTAGGAGAATGGCAACGAAGGTGGGATTCTTCCACCAAAGGAAGATGGACCCACACCATGATACCTGATATAGAAACATGGGTGAAAAGAAAACATGGCGAGCTGAATTACTACTTGACTCAGCTAATATCAGCACATGGATGCTTCCGGCAATACTTGCACAAGTATAAGCATGTGGATCACCCATACTGCTTGTATTGTGAAGGCAAAATAGAAAATGCGGAACACGTATTCGAGACCGCACGAACGATTTGGAGAGACACACGAGACGGACAGTTACTCCGGGAGAAGTAATGGAATACATGCTGAGTTCAAAACAGGCATGGTCCGTAGCAAACGATGTGCTATGTGACATGATGCAGCAGTCGCGACGCGACGAGCGGAGTAACAGATAAACTCCGCTCCGCGATAGAATATCTAAAAGAAAGTTCCGCGGGGATCAACGGGGATATGTACCTGGCAGGAGGTGGTTTTGGCCGGTAAAAGTCCGGCTTGCCCTGGATTAGTCTTTTGAAGATTTCCACCTTCCTACCGAAAACAAAACAAAAAAAAAAAAAAACAAAAAAAGATATAGGATAAGGAATGGTATAGGTTAAGGAACGGTACGGGTTAAGGAATGAAGATATACCATATATTACATTGGTCTTGAACGCCTGGATACTAAAGCGATGGGGAAACACATGATCAGATAGACCATTTCAGATTTGTATAGTTCGACTGAAAAATGATTCTTTGCATTTTCTTTCGCTGGTTATCAACTTCCTGACGTGGGGCTGAAGTTCTCTAACATTGGGTATCTGTGCACGTTGCATCATCTTGTTGTTATTTTAACTCGCCTTCGAAGGTGTTCCTTGAACGACAACATACTGTTAAGTGTGAGGGGCTAGATGGTGCGATATTTGTTTGTATAACAAGATGTTAAATTTTCTTCCGGGTGCTTAATAAAACCGTCGGCATTTACTTTACTGGATTGTGTTGGCATAAATACTGTTAAGGTCATCTAAGTATTCAGCTATACAGGGCCCTGACGCATTCGCGCCGGTACTTCATGTTTTTGTAGACCTTCGTCGGTGATATGAAGCGAACTAGGAAAGCTGAAAGTAATAGAGTGACGCTTAAGTTGGTTGAATTAAAGGCATTTTGGACATCTAATGTCACCACAATTCAGAATTTTTGCCTCCTGTTAGCTATTACCTCATGGGTATAACGTTATAGGGGGCTCCTCGATAGTATAGTGGTTAGTATAGCCGCCTGTCACGGGGGAAACCGAGGTTCGATTCCCAGTCGGGGAGCCTCTGGCGCAAGACTAATGACCTTGCCCGGATAAAACAAAATCATTATGAAAAATTTAACAAGCCTCAGGACTTGCTAAATAAGGCCAAGACCGGTCTCCGGTTGTAGTACCCGATGATGATGATAACGTTATAGGAAATGTCATACAGAATAGCAGAACAGATGGAGTTTTATCTGTTAATTTCCTTTCTTGAACCCATGTTCCCAGTCGGTAAGTCCGGTTGTATATGAGGCCGCTCACTTTTAGCAAATACTGATGGAAGTAAGTATTTGTCGTAGAGAGGAACATTGCTTTTTCTGTCACTGAATTAATTATAGAACCTCCACAGTGATTTCGTTTTAGAATTGAAGAAAATCCTAAATTTATGAACAGATGAAACGCTACAGTAGTTAGAGAACTTTGGGTGGAATAATATACTTCTGGATAGTGCATGCCACAAATGCCATTGTGGGTTTTCCTTATCTATCCTGCAATTGAGAAACCTCTAGTTTTCTCTCCATTTACATTGATTCGTGTTGAAAGGGATCTTACACAATTGATAAAAATTCTTTTTAATCCCTGATAACCGCGGGTAATAATCCCTTATCCGCCAGCTTATTGATTAGGTATAATATATTCTGCAAATGCTTTCATTCAACTCCTCATATGATCCTCACATATCCTCCTCCAGGTATCGTGCTATCAGTTTCATCTCATCTTACACGCTCAAATGAACTTCTAAATACACATCGACATCAGAACGAGACGCACAGTCCAATTAACAGATGTTTACCTTCGTATCTAGAATTCGATCGATTGATTGCTACATCCTTTCCCTTCGCCCGATCATCTTTGGTTGTAATGCGTTGGATCTGTAATCTACTTTCCACATCTCTGCATTCGACATATGTTCCACAAGATATTGTACCCGTCGTAGCTGAAGTGAAATGCCAAAACACGGTTCTATTCAAACAAAAAGGACCTTCACTCTATTATTATGCGCATAATTGTTGCTATCATCCGTGTAATCAAGTTTGTTCGGCACAGTAACAACACAAAAGGACAATGCCACAATGTGTGTACGCGCCCCTTCTCTTGTTAAAAATAAAAGAGCACAATAATGGCATCCTGCTGGCATTGTTGTCACAAGAGTCCTTTCAAATCCTTACGAGGGCTGGTGAAGTTGTCGAAATTAAACTGAAGTACATTAACGTTAAGAACTCATCACAGTTCTCCTGCCACTCGACTCCTACTTGGCACTGCGCACCCGGGGTGGTGGGTATGCGAAAAATTTTATTTCATTTGGTTGCACACTTATCAGCCAGAACAAGGACACGTCGACAGGATGGTTGCGGGCACATGGAGTGGCGTCGGATTTCTTCGGATAAACTCAGAATAAAATGCGACATATGATTAGATCAAATTTGACGGGAGTGCATGAGTGATAGGTGGTGTAGTAAGGGTCGTGATAGATGAATGTCGAGGAGTTGTCATTCGATTGCATAGCAATTAGGAAATGTGTTAAAATGTATGTGGTTTAAGTTGCAGGCTGAAAAGGAGAGCACTTATAGCGCTCTCATTATTTGATTACAATTAGCACTACATTACATGATGAGCGAAAGTTTTTATACACACAGTCATTTAAAGAAGTTGAAAAGACGTGAGAGGAAAAGTAGGTTATTCATGCTAGAGGTTAAGAAAGTGATTTTGACATAATGTTTTCATGTTTTTAAAACAATTAGTTACGGACTAATACTGGAAAGCTTGGTTGATATGCGAAGAAGGTCGGAAACTATATAATATTACACTCGCAAAATCGAGTTGAAAGTCTGCAATTCATCCGAAAAGTTGTTTGTTCGTGTACTTCTTCCATATGCTACCGTTTTTTGGCCCTTGTGCGACCGCCTAAGGTGCCTCTGCATTTGATTGAATTTGATTGGGCGAAAGTCTCGATTTACTCGGTTTAATGAGCTAAGCTGAAACCACAACTCAAAATCTAATAGCATAACTAACATCTAGCATGGAAGAATGTTGCGAAGCAGATCTAGCTTGACATGAATAATGCTGCAGTTAAGTCGGAGAGGGACGAGTTTCAGTTAAACTTGCGCAGCGAGTTCGATTTCTTGGAGCCAATAAGAGGAACTGTAGCTGAATAAATGAAAAGCGCAAGGAAATCGGAAATTAGGATAGCTAGTGTTGAAGAAAACGAATGTGCAGAGACTACGTTTGTGTATGAGAAGTGTAGTCTCTCCAAAATGTTTGTGATAAATCTTTTAAAAGTTTAAGGCGAATTGCATAGACCAAATGAAAGCCATAAGGTCAAATAATCCAGAGGAAGTTATGACCGCTGCTTTCACTATATCGTCGGGGTAAAGTGGGAATGAGCTAAATCATTTTCCTAAAATAGTTCGGAGTTTTCGAAGTCGAAGACAATGATGTTGAATGTTAGTTTTGGCAATGGGGCCATGCATGACTGGATTTGGTTACTTATGGTTCGGGTTCAGTGTTTAATAACATCCAGTGATTAGTTGGTTATAAGGCTTATGTCATAAATACAGGGTGCTTTCTATGTTCCGGGTCGAGCCTTTTTGGCCACCGTTTCATTTCGGATCCCATTTGTTGGTTGGCATTTGACAGTCGTAAGGAGTGGTCAATAAGATTTTATTACGGAAGAGCAAATATTGCAACAGCATATTGAATTTATTAAAACAATTATTTTAATAATTGTATGCTACGTTTTTATTCAAATAATTAAGGGTGGGGAAACACATTCCGCCTGGTTTTGATGGTAAACAGAATAGCCTCTATTAGGAAATATTCAAATATTTTCAATCGGTATACCAACAAGTACGACACTCTCTTACTCTTACAGTAACTGCTTTTATTTTACACTAACGCGTGTTAAGTGTATCAGTGACATCGTAGATAAAGATGATGTACATGAGGTCATTGATGTACTTAAAACAAAAAAAAAGCCATCTGATGCTGAACCCGGATAACCCCCAGAGCGATAATGCAATTAATTGTACATTTCATCGCAATCGGTAAACCACAAAAAAGTAATTAAATGCACATTTCGGCACAATCAATAAACCACAGAAAAATAAGTATTTGCACAAAAAATTTATTAGGTCAATTTGCAATCACGGAAGTTGTACTGTGACGCAAACCGATGGAGGTATATCGGCTGATGCCGCATTTCAACGCAATTGCAAATCGAAATTGAAAATCGAAAATTGGGTCATTGAAAATCGAAATTGCATTATCGTCATCGGGCGGTGTTGACCCCAAGGTAACGAGAAGGGGCACAAACAGAATAGGAGGCAGAATGTTTTGAGGAGGTTTGATGAAGAGGTGTTCTATCGTGGTATCGGAGAAGTGAGAAGTTGAGTAGTGACGACGAGTCCGGGAAGTGAGTGATTAGCGAAGAATAAAGAGAAAGGAGTGAAGAATTAATGAAGAAAGGAAGGGGTGCCTAATGACTTTTAACCATAGTAATTGAAGTAAACAAGTAAGGTTGAATCTATGTAATTTATGATCAGAAACACTGAGAGCTCGACATACAACGATACACAGTGGCCGAGTGCGGACGTGTTTTCGGTTCGGCGGTCGAATTAAATGAAAAAAGTTGCTTTTATGTGTCGCAAGTGGCTGAAGTATTATAAAGAGACTATTTGTGGACAAATAAATTACAGTGATAAAAACAGTCAAAACAAAGTAAATATAAATAAATAGAATCAATTAAAAGAGAACGAAGCCACGTGTTGTGACAGTTAAAACGAAGAACACAGTTTAATACAAAAATTGTGTGAGTAACACGTTAACGGTATCTACGTGTGAGTGCGCGAACATTGTGAGTGTGTGCGCGAGGCCACAATCTGTTTGTCAAAAAAAAAAAAAAGTGAATACTTTCTATAATACGGACGTAGATCCAAAAACAAAAAAAAAAAGAATAAAATAAAAAAAAAAGTAAGAACAAGCGGTCCATAATGTGGACGTAAAACAAATGGATGCCAAAATGGTAAATCGGAGAAGGCAAAATACGGACCTAAACCTAAAGACTAAACGCCTTAGAACAAGTGAAAATAAAAATACAGACACGTCGATTGTCACCAGCAATGACGAAGACAACACCCATGGCGCCCAGTACTTAGGGGCTGGGAACCAATTCAAAGAACTAGATGTCAGTGAAACAAATGCAGACGCTAGTAATCAGATCGAGGTCCTCAACAGACTCATCCATGAGATTAGTTGTAAAAAAGAAGAACTGGATAGACAAATGGAGGAAGTTGCTAAACTAAAAAACAACCTGAGCCTCAACGAGCGAAAAACGAAAATGCTAGAACAACAACAGCAAGAACAAAGACAACAGCAACCCACGAAGGCAGAAAAAACACAGCTAGATAAGGAAACTAAACACAAGGAATCACATCAACAACAACAGCAGGAACCAAATCAACAGCACGAATCACACCAACAGCAGGAAACATCTCAGTAGGTGCCAGTCAAAAAAAAAAGGAGAAAGTACCTCCTATTTACATCAGCTACATGGAGACAAAGGATGTCATAAAATTGGGTGAGTTGACATGCAAAACTTTTAAAACAAAACGAATAAATGATTTTAAGATAAGTTTAACATATGAGGATTTAGAAGGGTGTAACAAAATTAAATCGGCATTAGGGAAATCGAAAAGCGAGTACTACACGTACACCCCTAAATCGGAGAAAACTGTCTCCATGCTCCTCAAAGGAGTTGACCCTTCCTTTACTCCCGAAGAGGTGCTCGAAGAACTAAAAAGCTTCGAAAACGATACCTTGAAATTTACAGGTGTGAAACCATTTTCTACAGCAAGTTCTAGAAATTGCAACCGTAGGTTGCCTTTCTTCATTGTGTCGCTAAGCCCCAATAGTAAAATTGATGGACTTAGATATATTAAATACATTAGTCACCAAATAATAAGTTGGGAGAGAATAAAGAAGTGCGACCGCGTATTGCAGTGTATGCGCTGTCAACGCTTCGGGCATGTGGCAGCGAATTGCAATATGCATTTCAGATGCGTCAAATGCCTAAATAAGCATATCATTGGAGAATGTCCATTGGGTAAAGAACAGCTACCGGAACAGCTACTCCGGTCATCCTGCTAACTTTAGAGGTTGCCCTAAGTACCAACAACTAAAATCAAAGAAGCAAGTTGAAGAAGAGAAAAAGATGAAAACTCGCTCTTACAACAACTTCGTGGCACCAAGTGTGTCATACGCTCATATGGCAGGTGGAGTAAAAAATCCACCAATCTTAGAACAATCACGCAATATCATTAAAACGACTGCCCGAGAGGCACAAACTGATATAACAGCAATATTACTGTCCATACAAGGACAGTTTGCTGCGTTTGATAAAAAATTCGAAAAGTTCGAAAAAAAACTGACGGAACAAGTGGCTCGAACGGACATTATCTATTCGACCCTGTTTCCAGACGAACCCACACTCTAATCACAACGTTCACTGCGACTGAATTAACCCTAAAAGTTAGTGTTGTGAGTGTTAATTCACTAATCCGCATGGAAAGAAGGGATAATCTCAGCAATCTGCTGGAAGCTGAACGCCCAGATGTGCTTTTGGCTAGCGAAACTAAGCTAAATCAAAGGCACAATTTGGGCTACCCAAATTATAAAATAATTAGACGAGATCGTCCATATTCCACTCAGGGGGGCGGGGTCGCTGTCTTAGTTAAAAATGATCTACAACACAAAGTCGTTTACAGTAGAGATGTATACAAGTTCCAGGTACTAGAAGCCTGCGTTATAGATATTCCTTTGAAAAGTCAAAAGCATCTATATGTTATCTCTGCTTATGCTCCCGAAGCGCCACAGTGTATACAGTTTATCAATGAACTTGATACCCTCAAGTTAGACTCAGAAAATAATTATTTCTTTATGGTGGGAGATCTCAGTTCCAAGCACAGTGCTTGGGGTAACCTTATCACAAACACAAGAGGCAATGCGTTGTTCGACTGGTGGCAAACAAACGCTATCGAACATAAACTAGAATTATACGCTACAAGTACTCCGTCAATTCCTTCTTGGATTTACTGTTGCTGGACGAGCGAATACAATTATTAGATACGGATCTAACTACTCGAAATTGTCTTCGTACAATCGAGTACGATAGCGATCATTACGGACTTGGTGCTGTAATACATGTCCCAAACGAACATTCACTACTTGAGCAGTACAAACAGATACATTCTTTTAATTTCGGAAAAGCACACTGGTCGCGCTTTGATCGGATAATAAAAAAAATAATTACACTCCAATGGCATAGATCCACCAACTGACAGAAATCTTCATAATGACGAAATTGATCATTATCTTTCGATGATGAACAACATTGTTACTAATACAATGAATCGTTCTATCCCAAAAGTGTCTCACTCCGAGAGCCATACAAACCGGTACAGAAACGCAACGATCGACGAGCTGTATAGGCAAAAGAGTATTCTGCTCTCTAAGTTAAAACTGCTCTACAGACAATGCAGCGATCCAAATAGCCAGGAAATAAAAACAATTAAGTCATTAATTAAAAATCTTCAAAAACTGATCCGTGACAACTATAGATCAGTAATCAATGAAGACTGGAAGAAGAGAATTCAAGCCATTAAAGCGAGTGGACCGAATATGTTCCCATAAATAAATAAAGTCTTTCGAAGGAAAGATTATAATGACATCCCATGTCTGCGAGTTCCGCGGACTCCCGAGAATTGTCAAACGCTGCTGAACGCAGGACTTACCCTGGAACACATCAACTTTAACGAAGAGTTCATAATAGTCGAGGATCCGCAAAAAAAGGCGAACTCAATTGGCGCTTGTTTCGAAGCAGTGTATAGATTGAACGAATCGGCTCATTCTAACCTTGACCTGGAAAATAGGGCTCTCCAAAAACATATTTCGCTACGAAATGAACTTAAGAATTGGCGTCTCTTAAGTCGAAGTTTCACTATCTTTAGTGAAAATAATAGAGCGGATTCCCTGCTTAGAGATCTAAACACTAGTATATTTGTACACAAGGATGAACTGACGGACATTCTTAGGTCGATTAAGAACAAAAAATCTTCTGGAATAGACAGTATTCCAAACATTGTTCTAAAGCATTTACCTCTTGAAGTAGTGAAGGTTTACACTATTTTGTTCAATAACGCTCTAAATAATACATATTATCCAATCCAATGGAAATCTGCAGTAGTCCATCCCATCCCCAAAAAGGGCAAGGACAGGAGCAATCCAGCCAATCTTCGCTCGATTAGTTTGCTTCCGAACATCAGCAAGGTATTCGAGAAAATTATAAATAAAACATTGACTAACTGGTGTGAGGAAAATGGTATTTTATTTTATTTTATTTTATTTATTTATTATCAACTAGTAATGTAAAATTACACATCAATAACTTAACCTAATGAGCCTAGCAGCGGGGACTATTGGCTCTGTATTTCTAATTTACAATTAAATCTTAATGCTATTTACAAATTTATTTACAATTTCTATGTTGTCGGTAGTGGGATCTGCTAGAATTGTATAAATATCTGTATTGCGAAATAGTTTGTCTTTCAAGGGTTTTAGGTGAGGACAGTCTTTCAATATGTGAGTGATTGTAAGTGTTGTGTTGCATTTTGGGCAGATTGGGGCTGTAGCTCGGTGGAGCAGGTGGAGGTGGGTAGCAGCTGTATGGCCTAATCGCAGCCTCACAAAGTTTGTGATTTTGGATTTGGACAAGTTAGTTGGGTAAGAAGGGTGAGTTTTGAAACGGTTTACCATTTTATAGGCATGGTGGTGAGTATCCCAGTTTGTTTGGTTTATTTGTTTTTGTTGATTGCTGATAATTGACAGTAGATCGGCTCTTGTGTAGATGGTGAATTTATGGACTGGACCAGTTTGGTTTTCGATCGCAACATGACACAGTTCATGCTGCGACAAAACTTGTTTTCGACATACAGTGAACAAGGCGAAGAGACAATGCACAGGCGCCTGTTTGGTTGACTTTGAAAAGGCTTTCGACACCGTATGGTTAGAAGGGCTTGTATATAAGTTATCAAACCTAGGTATGCCCAAATATTTATTATACATTATCTACGATATGATAATGGGTAAACAATTTGTAGTGAAATGTGGAGATATAATCTCTAACAAGACCTTCCACATCAAAAACGGCTTACAACAGGGAGCAGTGAATTCTCCCATTTTATTTAACATTTACACTAGTGATCTAGTGGGTTCTCTCAACCATGCAATTGCGTATGCCGACGACATTGTGGTGTATAGATCTGGAGAAAAGATTGATGTCATCAACAGACTTCTGCAAGATGATTTCAACAAAATCAAACGTTTTTGCGACGACTGGAAATTAAAAATAAATTTCCAGAAAACAGGGACTATCCTTTTCAGAACGCCACTGTCCAGTGCATCAAGGGACACAAAACGGAATTGGAAAACATTTTCTATTGCGGGAAGTAATAATCTTCCACTACAAGTAAAAACTGTAGTCAGATAGCTTGGAATCTGGCTTGATCAGTATCTTTAGTTTGATAAGCATACAGCAGCTGCTCTTACAGCAGCAGCTAAAAACGCATATGCGATGACACGAAGACTCTTCCGTAGTAGTCTGCTGGACCCCAAGGTGAAAATAATTTCATACTCAGCATTCATCCGACCAATATTGGTGTATGGCTGCCCGGTATGGTACAACATATCCCCATTTTACATGGAGAAGTTTCGGGTGTTCGAGAGGCAGTGTTTGCGTTCTTGCCTAGGAATGTATAGAACCCCAGAGTCGCAGTATAAGAAATACTATCCCAATAAAGTCCTGTATGACAAATCAGGACTAGACAGGATAGATAACTTCATTATCAAGACTATTCGTGGTCACACAACAAGGGCAATGTGCAGCGAAAACGATCTCATTTCGGGATCATTCTATCCCAATGATATGTATATGGAGAGTACTCTCCAGAATGGGTTCATTCCCCCAGAAGCGTTCCCTTTCTTGGATAAAAAAGGACTTATCCAAGACAAACGTGGAGTCCCTATTATTTACCACGCTTTCCGTGGTGCCAGGGATAAACGAATTCTCCACGATAACGATATCTCTAATTTTCCAGATCGCCTGCGTTTTAGTATGGTGATCGGTGAAAGAGATAAATCAATAAAAGACCGATCCCATCCCAACTGGTGGTGGATCAGTGATGAAGAAAGGACTACACGTCCCCAAACATAGTATGCCACTCAGGCGCACCGCTTTCCTTCCCCCTATCCCCAATTCCCAATGATTTTTATTTTATCTTTTAATTTTGTTTTTAATTTAACTTTAATTATTTATTTTTTTATTTTAATTTTTATTTGTATTCCTTTATTCCTTGTTTATATTTGTCCGTTTTGTTTTATTTTTATTTTGCTTGTCAACCCCCTATATATGTAATTAAAAAAAAAAAGAAAAAAAAAAGAAAAAAAAAGAAAAAAAAAAATTATAAATAATACAGGATGCAGAAAAAAAAGAATAAATTTTAAAAGAGAAAACATATCAATTATTGTGACATGTTGTAAAAACAGTTAATGTACGCCGAAAGGCATATGAAATATGATAATGTGTAATTTAGAGAGCTTGCGAAGAGCCAGTAAGTTAATGTAAGAATGTTATTTGTAAAATAGATGTTAACATTTAGTCTTAAGTGAAATATGTAATTGAATTGTTGAATAAATGTGGATATAAACCAAAAAAAAACCCTGAGAACTCGAAATAAAGAATAGTACCGTTCACATAGAGCTAAGTGAAAGTGCACTGAATAAAGAGAAAGTGGTGAAGAAGTAAATAAAGAAAGGAAGAAATGCCTAACTACTTTTAACAACGATAATCGAAGTGGACAGATAAGTTTGAATATATGTAATTAAAGATAAGAAACATTGCGAGCTCGAAGTAGAGAAAAGTATTGTCGCATAGTGCTAAGTTAAAGTGCACAGAATAAAGAAAGAGTAGCGAAGAATTAATAGAGAAAGGAAGATGTGCCTAATAACTTTGAACATTAATAACAAAAGTGAATAGATAAGGTCGAATATATGTAATTAATAATAAAGAACACTGTGGAATATAAGTAAAGTGAAATTACATTTAATAGAATTTAGAAAATGTGTAAAGATAAAAAAAAAAAGCAAAAAGGAAGTTATAATAAATAAATTAAAAAAAAAAAGAAAACAAAAAAGTTACTATTATAGATTGGTTTCTTTTATTGCTGGGAGTGCTCTAGTGCGGAGAGAAAACTCGCGGACCCATAAGTCGCGCGCACAAAAGAGACTAATCAAGAACCCTTAAATATCAGAGCACAGTGCGGGCGAATTGTGGGGGGGGGGGGGGGGGGGGGGGGGGATTCGATGTATCATATATTGGTCTTGAATGCCTGGACATAGGAGACAGACATAGGTAGAGGAGACACATTAACAGGTAGAGCATTCCACATTCGTGTGTTTCGGCTAAAGTATGACTCTCTATGTATATTTGTGCGCTTGAAGTTTACTTTCAACGCGAATTAATGCGCATTCTCGGGTATCATGGGAAAATGTGAGAAGGGGTGGAACACATTCAACAAGTTCAGTTGAGCAACGACGTGGTAATACTTATAGAAAAGAGATAGGTATGATACGTTGCGTCTATGTTCTAATGACTGAATTAAACGACTTACGGCTGAGTCCCCAATAAATTTCACTGCTCGTTTTTGTATCCTATCAAGCACGTGTAGTTTTGGATGTGCCTGACCAAATATGGGACTTGAACTCCATTTTGGGACGAATATACGCCTTGTAAATAATGGCCAAGTTGGATGGAGTGAAGTATCTTTTACATCATGCCGAGTGGTAGGTGGGGCCCCAACGCCCTGTCGCCCTGTCGCCCTGTGGAACACCACCCCATCAAGCTAGAGGCTCCGCGAAATGGTCGGGAGAAATCCCTGGCCATCTTTCGGGGCTTGGCTAATGGGCCAATTCGACAAAAGAAAGATTGGTAAATGTGGTAGTCGGTCCCAAGGTGAGATACCACCCCGTCACGCTGTACATTCTGCGATATCGTCGAGAGAAATCTTCGACGGTGTTTCGGATGTGCGCCTGGTGGCCCTGACTGACACGGAGATAAGTCGAAAAAATTCCGGAGGTAAACTATTCTCCCATTCGGATTTCCGGGGGTGACTATGTCAGGGGGAACATCATGCAGATATTATGATAAATAACCGAGTTTAAGAAATTCGTCATCGTATAGTCGGTCCCGTTCTTGGGGATCTGCCCACGCTCTACTGGTATCGGCATTTTGTAACATCATGGTCATCGGTTTCACCAATACCAATGTAAATGCCGTCCACCAATATTTGCAAACAACGAAACATTATATCCTTGCCCTAACTGAAACCCAAGTCGATTCGTCAACGGATTCGACGTATCTTCGTTGCTCAGGGTACGACTTACGTTCGAGATTCCGTTTTAAGGGCGGGGTCTGCGTCTTCGCGCGGTCCGATCTGGCTTGCCAGAGGATAGAGGCGTTGGAACCCAATAACATGGACATCATATGGTTGAGGGTCATGCTGAGGAATTCTATTAAATTTCTTTGTTGTCTTTACCGCTCCCCGAATGACGATCGACCGGCGACATTTTTCGAAAATCTTTCACATACCGTTGACTGGATACAGATCACCCACCCAGCATCAGAAATGGTTGTCCTTGGCGATTTTAATGTGCACAATTCCGGCTGGTTGATACATTCTAACAGAGCCGACGCGGTTGGGAGGCTGGCGGACATGTCTGCTGTTAGCCATAATTTGGCTCAACTCCTGGAGGAACCCACGCGAGTGGTGGATGCCCGAAGTGATTATGCGAACATCCTGGATCTGTTTTTGACATCCGAACCGAGTATTTATACCGTAGAGGTTTCTGCGCCACTGGGAAACTCAGATCACTGCTTGGTATCTGTCGCGCAAGCACTTGCATTTCACACGAATAACCGACCTAGGCGGCTTTGCCATGTATGGAAGTATGGGGCTGCTAACTGGGACGATTTGCGAGATTTCTTCGCATCCTTTCCATGATCGGAGGTGTGCTTCAGAGACTCCGATGTTAATGCTTTGATGGAGATCTACATTCCACATTCCATCAAACGAAGTTCATCTCATAAACCGTGGTTTGACAAAAAATGCGAGCAGATTACAGCTGCAAAAATAAAGTTTTTAACCAATCGCGCTCCAATCTCACCGAGGTTAACAGAACGAATTTTAGTGGTATGTTAAAGTCCACAGAATAAAGAAAGTGGCGAATCAGAGTTAGTTAGAATCAGAGACACGTGCAACCAGCCGATTGATACCGCGAAGAAAGCTCACAACGACATGATGATCAATAAGCTCCTTCGGTGCCCAACTGGTTCGCGCTCCTTCTGGTCAATGGCAAAAGCTGTGAGCTGTAACTACGCTTCCTCCTCTTTCCCTCCGTTGGTGACAGACAGCGGGACATTGGTCACAGATTCAAAAGATAAAGCTAATGTGCTCGCGAATTTATTTTCGGCGAATTCAAACCTTGATCCCGGCCTTTTGGAAACACCTGTGATCGCGCCGGTACGGTGTTCCATGCGGGGTGTCAGATTTCGCCCGCGTACTATTCAACGCATTCTACGTAGACTGGACTGTCGGAAGGCAACCGGCCCGGACGGAATACCAGCAATAGTCCTTAAGAACTGTGCACCAGAACCATCGCCAGTTCTCGGCAGACTCTTCCGCTTATCTTATGCACGGAAGACCTTTCTGCCTGCTGGAACATCGCTCGAGTTCAACCAATCTCAAAGACGGGAAAAAAGTGTCTCCCACAAAATTACCGTCCGATAGGATTACTGTCTATGCTGTCTAAGGTGATGGAAAAAGTCGTCAATACTGAGTTAATTAAGTATTTGGAGTGCAACGGACTTCTGAATGATCATCAATACGGATTCCGTGGTAGGCGGCCCACGGGAGACCTTTTGACAATTATAACCGATATATGGACATCTGCGATTGAGCGGCATGGTGAACCAAGGGCGGTCGCATTGGATATCTTCAAGGCTTTCGACCGCGTCTGGCACGGGGTATTGCTGAGCAAACTTCGTTCATATGGACTTTCCCAGCAGCTTTGCGACTGGACGAAAATCGATCGATCCGGGTTGTAGTGAACGGCCAGTGTTCGAATCTGTATCCTGTTAATTAGGGCGGGCCCTTGGTTTTGCTTCACATAAATGATTTGTTGGAGACAAAGGATAACAAGGTGTTCAGTTTTGCGGATGATAGTACGCTTGTTTCCTCCTTTTCGAGTGTTCGTCCAATTGGTGCATCTACGTCGCACCAGCTGAGATGTAGACAGATTGACTCTCTGAATCAGATTCTAGATAAGGTCCTGCAGTGGGGAAGGGCCAATCTCGTCGACTTCAATCCAAGGAAGACATATCATACAACATTCATAAAGAAAAGTGGATCATCGGTTCCACAACTGATGATGAATAGCCGGCCCCTTGAATTTAGGGAAAGCTTGAGATTGCTCGGTCTGTTACGTGCGGCTTCCACCCCCATCATTTTGGGTTGATTTTAATATAATTTGGTTTTTAATATAATCTGATGGTAAGGTGGTGGGAAAGGCACACGATCCACATGTTGAGTGTGCGAACATACTCCTGTTCGAGTGTGGATCGTGTGCAAGTTCGATTTCTGTTTTCGGAGTGGATGTTGATGGAGAGGGAGAGAAAGGAACAACAAGTTTGTTTTGATTCCGTTGTTGACTGTTGTTTTTTAAGATACGGTTTTTTGCGAGTTCGGTTGGTTAACGACAGTTCAAGGAGGAAGAAGCAGAAAAAAAGTTTTCCCGTTTGGGTTGTTCTTGTTTTTTTGGAGAATCGTTGTGAAAAAAAAGGATTACAAATTAAAGGGAGAATGAATAAATTGTAAACGAGAGAAAATTAAAATTAAAAAGTTATTGAAAAAACGAAAGAAAAAGTTTTCCCGTTTTTGGTTGTTCTTGGGTCTTTGAAGAATCATGGTGGGAAAAAAGGATTTACTAATTAAAAGGAGAATGAATAAATTATTTCAATCCAAAAGTTTATAAGCAGAATACAATCCAAGGAAGTGGAGATCGAAGGAGAGAGAGGTATTTTTCCCTGTCCAGAGTGAATAAAATAAATTGAACCAGACGAGGCAGAAAGTGGAAGTACCCGAGAGATTGGTAACCGCAGCCGGAGGGAAGGCTGCTGCTCAGACCTGAGCCGATCACAACAGGCTACCTGAACTAGTCACCAAGAAGGAAGAATCAGGTAACCAATTTATATTTATATCAAATACCCAAATTTTTGTGGCTTTATACACCACAACTGGCGCTGTGGACAGGATCTGTCCGAGAGACCACAGCAGTTGTAGCAGCAACGCGTACGATCTTCGAACAATTGGTTTTTTATTTATAACTAGTGGCGCAGCCACGTATTTTAAATACATTTATATCAAATTTTCTGTGGCAAAAACGTTACAGGTCTGTGGAAATGTAACATGGCATAAACACGTGTCGAACATCGCTAGGTCGGCCTCAGGAAAACGGAGCTATCTTTTTAAAGCTAAGAAGTATTTTACTCCAGTCCAACTTTTTCACCTGTATAAATCTCAAATTAGATTCGCGCTCGAATATTGCTCTCGTATTCAGTGCTCTGCTCCTAAACATACCCCCGACCTACTTGAAAGCATACAGAGACGAGCGATCTACCTGATCGGGGACTCGGCGCTGACATCGGAACTACAGTCGCTATCACATCGAAGGCGCCTAGCTGACCTTTGTCTGTTTTATAGATATTATCACGGGCACTTTTCTTCGCAGATTGGTGGTATTGTTCCACGCGATTCGGTTTATATGCGCTCCACAAGACAATCCGACGGATTACACCAATTTGGGGAGCATCTCCCGACGGCGCAAACATTCCCGCATCACATCAGAACTCGTTCCATTACAGAGCGGGGAAGCTGTGGAATTCCCTATCACCACGAGTGTTTCCGGAGGATTACAACCGGTAGCTGTTCAAGAGAAACTGTAGCAGTTATTTAGCGGCATCTCGAGGCGCCGGGACGGCGCTATAGGTTCGCTTGTTCTGAGAGAAGTTGAATAAGAAAATAATAAAAAATAAAAACAAAGCGATGGTATACCCCAACGAGGAAAACAAGTTTTATTGCATTGCCACGTTGGGAATACCTTAAAAAACAAAACTCTCAGTCTTTAAATTTTAATTTCTTTCACTGAAACGAAGAGCTTTCGAATTTTATAAAAAGACGTTTGCGAACATCGGGAGAGAAATGAATAACACGCCTAACTTATAAAAATATAATTTTGTAACTTAGTTGTATAGGTGTAGAATCACATGGCAATAACATATTGTTGAGTTGAGTAAGGTTTATAGTTATAAATTGAGCTTCTAAGTAATGCATAAAATTGGTTAAACTTCGTTGTGGTTAGACAAATAACAAATGATATTTATTTACGGATCTATGACGAATATTTATATATTTTACATACGTGTGGAATATCTGCTCTGTAATTTACTTCAATTTAATTTTCGTAACTTGCATTTTCCACGTCTTCGATTAGAAACCGTTTCAGTTAACTTGGTTATTAATAGCCTGCTTCTGCACTACCTGCGAATTGTTCAATAAACGTTATCAGAATTTCCTGAAAACAAAAACAACACATCTGATAAGCATTTCTTCCTGAAGTGTTGCTTACACACCGCCTCCATTGAATACGCCCATTTTTTCACTCAATCCCTTCCCCCCGGATCCATCCTGAGTAATTAAACAATTTCCCCAAAACAACAAGCCATAAATCTGTAGGGCAAGTATAACACACTTGAAAAGACAAACATCTCAGCAGGATACCACACCAGGAAACACCAACCCTCATCGGATTAAACAAGGATTTAATGTAATTCGATTCACCCACTGCGTCGCGTGCAATAGCTGCTTCCGTTACGGATGCTGCGCCCACAGTCCATATAACATCGTTTCTCAACCCCCAGCAACCTGCAGAAGGGTGCACAATGCCTGAAGTACTTTTGGCTACACTCGTCTGTGTGGTTCTTTCAAGTGTCGGTTGAGTCCATTAATCATCCTGCAGCCAAGGATGCGAAATGAATTTTTCACATTTGTAATTTCCTAAGTGCATTACTTTTGTCCCACAGTGTCCTGCTGTTAATCATAAAGACGAGAGACGAAGAGAGCAAATCCGAAAAGATCAACCTAACCCCTCTGCCATGGGTCTCGAACCCTTGATGTTCCGATTTGCGTCATGTAATCGGGAAAATATTGTCGATTATGTAGCGACAAGTGAATTTTATTTTGCCACAATGCAACTTAGACGAGGGAGGACCACAATGACTGTAAATCATTTGTAACAGGACCTGTGGAATAATTGAAACATACCCCTCCCCTCGGGCAGTCGAGTAAAAGATCGCACGAACTTGAGTTGAAATATGAAATCTCATAAAATTTAATGGATGAACCAGGATGCCATTAGTTTACAGTTGTCTGATTACATCAACTGAACTTGGCAGAGGATGAGATAGGGTGAGCTTCTATGGGGGATCGGTACTTACGAGTGCTTGGCGCACATACGGTGCTGTTTATGTTTCCTTTGCTTTTATCCGGCTAGCTGAGTAATTGAGTTGTCACTGCGTGTTCATTAGAAACCTGGGAAAATGTCGGTTTGGTTGAGATGGAGGGATGACACATCCTCGCGGAGAGGGTTGATCTAATAACACTCCAAATGAAGTTTACATTTATTTTTGACCAACAAAAACAAATAAAAAGTAAACAAAAATTAATCTTAATTTTTTTCTGTGTTTGTTATAGCAATTTTCAATTAATTGAATTCAACTTTTCTTATTATATGTACACTTCTATGTCGAAGTTTTTAATCACTTACGGTTCGTATAAAGAAGAGGTAACCTAAGTGACTTCCCTGTGGGACACTTGAGGCGTTGAGAAAAGGATTTGGAGGCAACGATCTGAAACATACGCTGTAGAACTGTGGTAAGTCTTGTACCAACACCGAAGAGAAATTCATTCGTCACAAGCTTAATAGAGGATCTTCGTCACTCGCCGTCAATCAAAACAAGAAATTAAACACCGGCTTTCATTCAAAGGATATTCTTTATTGCCAGTAGTAAATAAACCATAACCGGAACTAAGGAACACTTCTTAATAAAAACTTTTAATATAACTTTAGAATATACAGTCTTAGGTAGAATTAACATTAATTACAGACTATCGTCGGTACACTTTTATTTTCATAATAAATAGATTTAAACTTTTGATATAAATTTAGGAAATACCGACACAAAATACCGATGACCGGCACTCTCACTTCAATGGTAGCTGTTTTCTGACTTTTATTATTTAACGTGGAGGCACGACTCGCTTCCACGGAATCCGTAACGCGATTAATTAAACTTTCGAAAATAAAATTTGATCTTTTGCTGTCGACCTAAAAGGGGATGATTTACGTTGCATCAGCACAAAGGGCGCGAAACATATTCGATGTTTGCCTCGGTTGCTCATGGTGTGTGTGTCCACAAGTATGCGGACCGTGGATCGACCAAATCTACAAGGGGAACATTAGCTGGCATGGTTGCAGCTGGTGCTATTATCTCGACATCGAGATTTAGTTGTTCACACGATCAGCGACTGCGTAAAGCATTTATGCTGATCGTGCACATCTTGGCGGAATCTCCACGTAGTCGAATTCTCGATGGTAATTTTCCCTTTATGAGAACTTGAACTCCTTGGGCGGTCAGCCGTATGCCTTAATGTATTTGTCGGTCGGATGAACGACCGATGTGGGCATGTATACAAAAGGAAAAGATGAAACATCTCCTGCACGTGTGCGGCTGACGCGTAAGGGTATATCTCCTTGATGTGGTTCGGGCAATGTTGGTTGCTTGATGATGCAACCAAATTGCTTATACGAAACATGTCTGTTTGACGCCGATGGCCTTTGCATCAGCGAATATTGCGTATTTACAGGGGTTTAGGAATTAATAGTACAACTATGCAAAGGTAAGTATATGCTTTTATGTGGTTTGGTGCTCTAGGGAGCAGTTACCTGGATAGTTAATGGGAAGGTAAGCAGTGGCGTTTAAAGGAATCACCACTTACTCCCCCCCCTTCCGTGACGTAGTCACGATATAAAGGCAAGGTAAGGATCGCTCTGCTGGCGCTGCACGCCGAAAAGGAAAAGGAAACGAAAAATGTACAACGAAAAATTACATTGTACTATGTACAACAAAAAGGATGGACAATGGACCCGTTCTCGCCGCGGTGATGTCGACAGGGGCAAAGATGTGCGGTACGGTCCATTGTGGTGTTTGGGTTCTTACGGGCCGAACAGTGGTGTTTTCCAATGAGTCGGATTCTATGTGGCTCGCTGACATTGGCTCTCTGAGGTGTCAGGAGGTGTGGATAGAGGCTCGCTGGCATTGGCACTCCAAGGTGCCAGGAGGAGGGCGGTGTCGCGCTGGCATTGGTACTCCAAAGTGCCAGGAGGTGGTTTATAGGTCTCGCTGGCATTGGTACTCCAAAGTGCCAGGAGGTGAAGTGGAGGATCGCGGAAATATTTAACGGGTGAAGGACGGTTGTGGCGCAGGTACTAACGGATCCGCCTGGTGAGTCTAAAGGTGCGGTGGAGTCAGTTAAGAATGTCAGGTACTTCGGTGTCGCGAATATCGTCTAAAAGTATCGTACGCTTCGGTGCTCGGAAGGGGCCTACAAGTATGACTGTAAAGTCACGTATTAAGTAAACAATAAGAAAACTGAAGTATAGAGAAACGCGCGGAGAAAAATTATGGAAATATATGTTTCAAACAACGTGCGTATCAATTTCGTGTCACGTGTCGATATATGTAATTTTTACTTCCGTAAATCTATAATATGACTGCTTCCAATCCTAACAGAAATATCATCAGCATCATCATCATCGGCACTACAACCTGGAACCGGTCTTGGCCTTATTTAGCAAGTCCTGAGGCTTGTTAAATTTTCCATAATGATTTGTTTTTTCCGGGCAAGGTCATTAGTCTTGCGCCAGAGGCTCCCCGACGAGGAATCGAACCCCGGTCTCCCGCGTGACAGGCGGGTATATTAACCAGTATACTATTGAGCAGCTGTAACAGAAATATAGGAGTGTATATACCGAATGTGAATTCATTGTTTTTAACTAGACCTGATTTGAAAACTTTAAAAAGTGTTCTGTTTCCTCTTATTTGTTTTCTTTTCGTAATGCAAATTTAAATCTAATTCCACTAGAAAATTAGTATACTTATTTATTACTGGTAACAATTTAAATGTTTGCTCCTGTTGCTATCTTACAACATTAGTCTGGTTTTCTTAGAATAGAGAACAATAGTTGCTGACGTCTTATCGTACGACTACTAATTGTAATTAGTTTTTAATTTAGCAACTTAGATTATTTCAAGTTTGTGATTTGCAAATTAATTATATTTTTTTTTACAAAAACAATATTTATCTTCTATATTTGGCGGCTCGGAAGGAGCTCACCGAGAAGGAAAAGAGAATAGGTATTAAAAAAAATGAAACAAAGAAAGATATTTTAAAAAGAAAACTTGCGATTATTCCTGGTTTACTGGATCTGATATGTCCTGTTGTGGTGTTGTCGATACGGCAGCTCCTGGGCCGTTGAAGTTAGGACGGCTGTGGTGTGGTTAGAGCGGCATTGGGGTACCGAGTACCCTTTAAGTGTCTTTCGGTTCGTATCTTTCACTATTGTCACTTGTTTTTCGCATCGAAGGTTGCGCGTGTGTTGTTCACCGATAAGTCACCAATGTGGTAGAGGTGGTCCTTTGAACGCCACGGAACCAATTACTCAGATAAGGGTATCCACTCTATAATTATGGGTTCGAGCCCAATTTAAAAAGAATAAACTTGTGAGAAGGTTGGTCGAAGGCTTCACCGAAATCGGTTGTAATAACGTCGACTTCGTTGTCTACGTCTAAGGGAAGAGAATTCACTCAATATCTGAGGTGTAGATATTAAATAAGATAGGGCTTAAAGTGCAGCCTTGTGGTACGCCTACAGCGGCGGGGAATGCTCAAGATAGATTTACATTCACCCGAACCTGAAATGTTCTATTACGAACGAATTAGTAGATGATACTACACAATTTAAAAACGAGACCTTCGATCCACTTCGCGTCAAAGGCCTTTTTCAATTTCCAGGCTCACCGCAATGGTTGGTTCCTCATTAAGGAGGCACACGCAGATGTGGTTTTGAAAAACGTTGAGAGTGGTGCTGTGCGCTCTTCTAAATCCAAACTGAAAATCTGGTATTAGGTTTGTAGGGTACGTGGTCGTGGCACCGGCATGGGTGCGAGTGCTACCTCGTCCCACCAACACTCCGCTGTTCGACAAGGTTCCGCCAAACCGAATTGTCACTTCACTAAAAGGAAGAGGAACTGTTCACCACATCCAGCACTTTGAATAAAACACACGGATTTAATGTTCGAATGGTCCTTTCTTTATTGTTCTTTATCTTTAACAAATTTGCAAGAAGCAACCGGAGGAGGCAATTATTATTTAATTGTTCTGTATGGGACACTACACTAACGGAATACATTTTTGTGGCACGCGACTCTTGACTCGACAGTGTAAAGAGTATGAACACGACTCCGGGGCGTGTGCACTCTGATGCACATGCCAAAGGGGGTGGACGACGACCGCTCCGGTTAGTGGTTAGAATAAGACAACGATTTAACCCTCGTTTGGGGTGAGTTTGGTGGTGTGGTGGTAGATATCCTCTCCAGTAAGGATATGTTTTTACTTACCACCAGAGAAAAGTAAAGTCTCTCTTGGTGGAATAGAAAACCAGATCTCGTAATGGAGATCATGGTGGTATGTGTGTGATCGTTTAGATCTGTGTTGTGTACTCATGCGCGAAGGCAATGGAAAAACAAAGCAGGCAGCCGGCAAGGACAAAGGAATCAGGGCGAACATGGTTTATGATGTGCATCGCGGCTAAATATTTAGACGACGATGCATCGAAGAAATGGTGTTAAAAGAAAAGATGGGACGAGGGCATCATAAAAGTCTTAGATGAGTGATGCCCTTATGTAAATAGGCGAATAGACATTGGGAAACCGTGCTAATGGGTTGCGATACTTGATGCAATGAAAACTGTATATCGTATCTTGGGTCGGTGGCCGAAACGAATCTCTTGCCTGCATTTGTATATGCGGGGTAGTTCGTTGTAAGAAACGGATTCTATATTTGCATTGTTTATGCTTTGAATTCAATCCGGCGGCTATGTGCGAAGTCAATGATTGTTTGGAGATTCAAACAACGGAGCATTTCGGAGTAAAGTGCTTGCAGCTGTATCAATAGCTGCAGGTCATTGCGAAGCAAATTAGATGGTTATACAATGACGGTTTGTACAACATCTATGCCAATTGTATATGGGATCTAAGGTGACTCAAGTGTCGAACTCTAGTGTGAGTGTTTACACTAAACGAGAATTCGGTTCTTGGTCGCTAATGCAGAGATGCATTGATGCATGCATGAATGCCCTTGTGGGAGAAATTCTTTACAGGAATTCCTAGGTAATGCGTATGTATGATTGGGATCTGTGATAAATTTGGATAGAATTCTTATGGGGAATTTTTGGATTCGAATGAATCAATGAAGGTAAGAATTCTTTTCCAAAAGCTTTTAAATAAATTTGATAAGCCTGATGCGTAAAGCATTTACAGCTGCTAATGCGATTGCATTGCCAGGAAATTATGAAAGTTGGGTAGCAGTTATGGGGGTTCTTCGAGTAAGTAACAGTGGGGTTGGGCGGAACCGCCACAGGTTCCTATCACTGATAAAGTTGTTTAGCTTCTCGTATATGCATTTTTCATATATTGCTGATGAAAATGATGAGCGAAATGGAGAAAGAGCTGGAGGGGTGGTTGGTATGTTGGTTTCCCAACTTTTGCTATTGGACATGCAATAGCATCCTTCCAAGCTTGAGGAAATTACCCCATGTTTTAGGCATGATTGAACAGAATGGAGAGCTTTATAAAGAATAAGGCAGGAGGCCTTCGCGACGAGTGGTACAACATGTTGTCGATACCGGGTGACTTTTTAGGGTTTCGAAATTTAACTAGGTTCTGTAGGTTATTTGGTGTGACGAAACCATGATCATTATCACGCGTGAGATCCGTGATATCGAAGTATGCATTGTTAACTGAATTGAAGACAACTATTGGCTCGTTGAAGTAGTCCTTTTTTTTTATCACACTTCTCGCGTTGGAACACTCGCGTGGGAAGGGAATCCACAGCTTCCCCGCTCTGTAACGGAACGAGTTCTGATGCAGGGATGTTCGTGCCGTCGGGGGATGAACCACAAACTGGTGCGATCCGATCGTCATTTATTGTGAACCTCTGAACTAATGATTGCATTAGTATCCGAGTCTCTCCATCCTCGAGAGTGAGCCTGTTATTTTTTTCAAAGCTCTCTGCAATGATGTTTGCTTTATTGGTGTCATTATTGACAACACCGTTGTGAATGATTGGGCCAGTGATACGAGAAGTGCCACATATCCTTTTAACGTTTTTGTAAACGTTCTGGTCCATCTAAATATCCTTCACTTTGGCTTCCAATTGTCGGGTACGATTGTTTTGGATTCCCTGTTTTATCAGTGTGCCAATATTGCGAATGATGGATCGCAATAACGGCTCCCTTTGCGTAAAGCGGTGACGATATCCCATTCTGCAGAGCTTTCTATGCCCCCGGATAAGACGAAGAGTGAAAACGTCATGGGGAATTTGAGAAGACTTCCAGTTTCCACTTCGGGACATGTATCTCCGAAGTTTCAACTAGAATCTCGTGAAGTTGAGCTGCAGAGTTATTTATCTCAACCGTCGTTAGGTATCTGTCAGTAGGAAGAGAGAGTTGGTGGAGTTTTTCGTTCAACGTGGCATTGAAGTTGTCTCAATGTGTGTGCCCATAATAGGGTATGTATCTGATATGAGCCCGGGATGCTCAATAGCTGCGAATGAACGTGGTCACAGCTTTGTGGTCAGATACACCCGCCAATACTTGAAGAGGAATGATTTGGGGAAGTAAGTCTTTGGACAAAAAAAAAAATGTTCAGAATTTTGTTACCTGGCGTTCCAACTGTGGGTGCGACTATTTCAAAGTTGAGAGCATGAAAGTTTTCGGTGCACCATTGGTACAACTTAGTGCCATCTGGGCAAGAGGCGGAGTTGTTCCAGTGGGAATGCCTGGAGTTGAAATCGCCGCCTATGGTGAAAGGTGTATGCCCCGAGGATCTTATTAATTTGCCTATATCTTCGGGATTAATGGGGACATTATTGGTTTGCTGTGCTTGGTATACGGAGTATATATTCACTCTACCGTTATTAGCCAGATGCAGTTCAACTCCGGGGATCTCTATAGACTCGAAATGTGGGTGGTCAATACCTTCATGCGGAATTCCGCTATTAACTAGTATAGAGGTGCCACCTCCATAGATGGTGGGACTGTGACGGTTCCGCCAAACCCCACGGTTCGCTTACCTAAAAAACCCCTATAACTTCCACCCAACCGCATTAGCATCTTAAATGCTTCACGCTTTAAATAGATCAAATCTTTAACCAAAAAGTCCCTGTAAAAGAAAACTTACCTTTCATGCATCCCGTCGCATAAAATTTCCCGTAAGTTTTCTTGCTCAACTTATCAGGAATTGCAAACCAATTTGTCACCTTAGGTGCCAGGCAGATTCCCCTAGACGAATTTCTAATAACAAAGGATTTGGATTACATGCTATGTAACCTTCACCAGGGACCATAAACATTGCGCTGTATATTTTTCAGCTTCGCCTGTGTATGATATATCGTTTAACGTACACATTGGCCTGCAAGCTTTTTCTCCCAGCAATAAAATACCCAAGCAGCTGCATTCAATTAGCGCAATCGACGCTGAAGCCAATTTTCCTAACTCGCACCAAGTGCAAACAAAAGAACGCTGTTCCTCCATAGGCTTCCTGGTGATGCCATAAACAATCCATATCGTTTGTGGTATCCTAAACGCATTTTTCATCTATTGAGTGGCTGCTATTTAAACAGCGGACCCTCATTACCGAACGATGCATAGGTCGCCTTACCCTTTGTCTTGTAATTGCCCTGAATCCATTTCTCATGACTTCGATGCATAATCAAACGCAAACCCATTAGCATCCCACGAGATTCGATTTGTTTGTTTCAACGAACACACATCTCCTGGATGCACATTATGTCCCTTCTTGGTGTTTCAGATTCGTTATCATGGCTTTGACCAATGAAGAGAACCAACGTACACATATACATGTGTACCATGACGATCTCCTCTATGAGATCCGGTTATCACCACCGTAAAAGCGAATGCACCCAAATTTCCCTTGGACAACGCATGAATATCGTTGAGGCATCAGCCGACCACTCTGATCGCCCGAGCTCCCGCTCTTCGTCGCGCAGCGAGGACGCGATAATACTGGAGTCGTGTGTGTACTAGTTTTAAATTAATTAAAATCAAATCCAGCTCCTCAATAGTATACTGGTTAGTATACCCGCCTGTCATGCGGGAGACCGGGGTTCGATTCCCCGTCGGGGAGCCTCTGGCGCAAGATAATGACCTTGCCCGGAAAAAACAAATCATTATGGAAAATTTAACAAGCCTCAGGACTTGCTAAATAAGGCCAAGACCGGTTCCAGGTTGTAGTGCCGATGATGACGATGAAAATCAAATCCGTACCGTGTGTGTATTGAAATAAAATAAGTAGAAATTAACTAAATTTCACAAATTCCCTTAAGTAATATATATTTAGAGAATAAAACTGAATAAATAAATTCCGGTGTGTTTTCTTCATTGTTGTTCCCTTGGCGCTCGTGTCTTTTGTATTCAGCGGTATTTGTGATGGGGTTGAGAAGTGAACCGAGTGCCCATGCCAGGCACAATACTTCTCGTACCCCACAGGACCGCCAGTGAAGGTTCGATCTCCTCGAATCATGGGAAAGTTTGGGAATACGGAACGGTCACATGGATGCAACCTAGTTTCGGTTACAAGAACCACGTCCACCCGGTTATCCTTTATGAAGTCAGCAACCATCATACACTTTGAAAGAGAAACAAAGGAGTTGACATTTATAACGATAACTTTAGTTTTGGAATCCATTTTGGAGGATATGTCTTGCATTTGCCGTGAAAAGGAGTGCTGCCCTCTCAACTCAAGCCGATTTTGATGAGCGTAGCTATTTACATTCAGCTGAGGTTTCCTCTGATTATAGAATCGTTATCTGGATGTCCGGTTATCAATCATGAGAGGCTGGGATAGTGTGAGTCATGTAAGAGTGTTATTGGTAGCTTACATACTGTGAGTCATGTATGAATTCCACCCATGCCCATGCACATGCATGCTAGTTGGTATAAGCAAACAAAAAATTCTCATCACCTTGACGATCAACCAACACCTCATCATCATCATCGCACTACAACCGGGATTCGGTCTTGGCAAGTCCCGAGGCTTGTTAAATTTTCCATAATAATTTGTTTTTTCGGGCAAGGTTATTAGCTTTGCGCGACCCAACACCTCATCACCTTCAAGGAAATTCCACCCATGCCCATGCACCTGCATGCTATTTGCTGTGGGCAAATCAGATTCGCACCACCTTGTATCGAAATTTTCCCATGGCCTTGGGGTGGAGCTGCAGCCAGACCAGGCGTAAGATGTGAATGGCGACAAAATTGCAACGTTGCAGTTCCCATCGTCATTGGCATGGCCATCGACTGGGGCTAGCATCAGGTGGCTGTCTGAAGTTGAGAAATGAATAGTGGGGAGGAATGTAAAATTTGGATTTAATTTTGGGTATAAACGGGGAGTTCTGTTGTAGGAATAAATTAATTAGAAGCAGGCAGCCTAAGCATGTGCAATTAATATTGTTAAATAAATCAACACTAAACGAAAGCCAATAAAAGGCCCTTTGGCGGATTTTCAAACTGTCGATTGGGTAATGTGCTCCGCCGAACACTGTCCACAAAAAATGAAACACGGGGAATTTTGTTTTTATTTTAATACTTTATTGTTTTATTTCGGCTGTTAAGGAATGGTTACAAATTTGTAATTTTATAGCAAGTCATTTTAATCGGATTAAAAAGAAAAAAGTAATTATGAAAGGACACTCCAGCATTGCTTTTATATTTTTCTGGAAAATTATTCCCATTTCTATGTGAACTGAATTCGCGATCATTTGATTTGAAATCGATGCGATGTGTCACTGCCGTTTCCTTAGCACATCAAAAATAAAAATCGAATCACCACGATATCCGGCACGCATGCACTTTCGGCCGACACGAAAAGTATTGTAAATTTTTTTTTTTATTATATGTTGTCTTGTATTCGCGATCGTTTATTTATTTTCCGTTTCTAAATTCCAAACCGTAATTTACAGCGTGAACATGCGATCGTGACAACATTTATCAGTATCTAAAATGCATGCGCGTCTGGCTGTTCGCGTCAACTTCCTCCCTCGTTGGGAATCTCTATTTCGACTGCCGTTACTTTTCTCTTGGGACTTTCTCTCCTTTCCCTTTCCCTGGGTGGTGACTTTCTCTCAATCGAGAATCTCTCCACCAAGGAAGATCGCGCTCACCCATACAGACACGGAGGTTGCCGTCCTTGGGTCCATCAGAATTTTCACACTTCTGTTGCATTGATTATGCAAACAATCGAATGTGCGGTTTATATTAGTCGATCCTGGGATCGTGTTTACTTTGCCCTATGGGAACAGCGTTTTCGTTTATTGCTGTTGCTCCGCAATGGCCTTTGTTTAGGCGAAGTGCATTGCGACAGGGACAAAAGATTGGTTTCCCGGCAATTCGCTTATCGCCGAGGATGTGGTGTTTGTGGACATCTGGCGCAGCCAACCGTTTGTGTATATGCAGTTGATGGATCGATACGCAATTTCTGTGCTGGGTCATGTCCTTCGATCGCCATGCAGGCGTAGGAAAATTGTTCGAGACTTGTGGCCCATGTATCTGTGGATACATGGGGTTGTTGACTCCAGGATGAATGTCGTCTTTCGTCAGGTGTGCAGGTGGATTTCGGGAACACGTGTCTGTGGGCACGTGATGTTTGGTCATAGGTGAGTATGTTCCTTGTTGGAACGAAAACATGTCGACCTATAACGGCATGTGCGGTTCGTAGAACCACCACAGACCCTCTTTTAAAAATAAACTCTGCCGAAGGACCAAAGGTGCTTGATCACACACCCCCTGTAATAAGCCCCCTCACACGTCCAGCTGGACCGGGAAGTTGAAAGACGGCCCGAAGTAACACAAGGTGCCGAAGGACAAAAAGGTAAGAGATTAATAAATATTGTTACGAGTTGACCGAACAGGAACAATTTCATTATATATATATATATATATATATATATATATATATATATATATATATATATATGTGTGTATATATGTATGTAAATAAATCCCACAGAAGGAAGCAAATGAACAACTGAAGGTTTTTGACACTTATTTATGGAGTCTATACAAACATTTTTCAATAGAAAATATTGCGTAGATTAGGATACACGGGGTGAATCATCATCATCATCATCGTCACTACAACCGGGATCCGGTCTTGGCCTTATTTAACAAATCTCTCCACCGGTCCCGATTTCGAGCCGATGTCATCCAGTTTAGCACTCCCTGGCTCTGGGCGTCCTGGTCTACGCCATCCCCCCATCGCAGACAAGGTCTGCCCCACTGTCTCCTTCCATACATCCTGCCACAAAGGACTTTCCGGGCAGGGTCCTCTTCGCTCATTCGAGCTAGGTGTCCCGCCCACCGGAGTCTACCGAGCTTGATTTTTCTTACAATATGAGCTTCGAGGTAGATTGCGTACAACTCATGGTTGTAGCGTCTCCGAAATCGTCCTCCCTCACATACGGGGCCAACAATTCTCCTTAAGACCTCCCCCTCGAATGCCGCTAAGAGTTCAGAGTGCCTTTTATTAAGCACCCAGGTCTCGGATCCATACATGAGTACTGGTAAGACCATGGTCTTGTACAGTAGTAGCTTGGATGTTCTGGATAAATTTCGGGATTTAAAGAGCCTTGATTGACCATAGTAGGCTTTGTTGGATTTAATCAGCCGTTCGCGTATTTCTTCTTTCATATTGTTATCGGCTGATACTATTGACCCAAGGTAGTTAAAGGATTGCACTACTTCAAATTCGTGCTCCACTACCCTGATAGTTTGACCAACGTTAGGTCTTCTCTTCGCAGAAGTTGCCACCATGTACTTGGTTTTTCCCTCATTAATGCGCAGTCCCAGTTTTTGTGCCGCCTGCTCGATCTGGGTGAAGGATTCCTGTACCGCCGATTCGGTTCTTCCGATGATGTCGATGTCATCTGCGTAGGCAAGTATCTGGCTGGACTTGTTGACAATTGTCCCTCTTGTTGTAACGCCAGAGTCACGGATTGCTTTCTCCAACGCCAGGTTGAAGAGGAGGCAGGCCAGACCGTCCCCTTGTCGGAGTCCATTATAGATGTTTATTGGTTACATGTTTATTGGTTTGGACATCAATCCCGCTACTTTTACTTGACTAGTTACGTTGGTCATGGTCAACCTACAAAGTCGTATCAATTTATTTGGAATGCCGAACTCTCTCATGGCATTATATAGTTCTACCCTGGCTATGCTGTCGTAGGCGGCCTTGAGGTCTATAAACAGATGATATAGTGGAATCTTAAATTCCAGACATTTTTCCATCGCCTGCCTAAGGGTGAATATCTGATCAATTGCTGATTTGCCTGGGATGAAGCCACACTGATATTGACCAATGATGGCCTTAGCGTATGGGGATATCCGGTCTTGTAGGATAGTGGAGAGTATCTTATAGGCGGTACTCAGCAATGTTATACCCCTATAGTTGCTGCACAGTGTGATATCTCCTTTCTTATGTATGGGACATTTTATACCGCGACGGCAATCTTCCGGCATCTCCTCTTGCTCCCATACGTGCACCACGATCTCGTGAATTGCGTGATGTAACGTTGTCCCTCCTTGTTTGATCAGCTCAGCTGGTATGCCATCAGCTCCAGGGGCTTTATTTGATTTTAGCTGTCTAATGGCTTTTAATGTTTCCTCAATGCTTGGTGGCGGCAGCATTTGGTTCTGGTCTTGCATTGGTGGAGCCTCCAATTCTTCTGTGAGCTGACCATTTAGCAATTCATTAAAGTGCACTTCCCATCGCTCCAGAATGCCTTCAGGATCGGTGATCAGATTACCCTCTTTATCCTTGCAGTAAGTGCAGCGTGGTGTGTACCGCGTCATACTGCGGATTATTTGGTAGAACTTCCGCGCCTGGTGCGGACCTCGCTCTCTACTTTTCTCTATTTCACAGACAAGATTTTTTTCCCAGGCACTTTTCTTTTGTCTGTGAAGTCTTTTTTCAGTTCTTCTGAGCTCTTTGTATTTCTCCTCGCGTACCCGCGTCCTATGAGACTGCTGTATTGCCCGGTATGCAGCATTCTTACGTTCAGTCGCTAGTTTGCACTCATCATCAAACCAGTCGTTCCGATCTCTACGACTACTGCCTAAGATGGAGTTGGCAGTACTAATGACAGTATTCTTAAGGCGTGTCCATTTCTCTTCTACGCCCGGCATTCTGGCCCCAGGACTTACTCTCCCTCCGTCGAGCTCTTCGAGGGCGAGCCTTAACGCATGACCAAAGGTGTTGCTGGTGTTCTCATTGCGTAAGGCAGCCGTGTTGATTCAAACCTGATCCGCGGATGCAATACGTCTCCGTAAGGCAATCCGCGCTCGGAAAACTGTACCAACAAGATAGTGATCCGAGTCGACGTTGGCACCTCGGTACATTCGTACCGTCATCAGGCTCGAAGAGTGGCGGCGATCTATCAACACGTGGTCAATTTGGTTGCGAGTGGCTCCATCAGGTGATACCCAGGTGGCTTTGTGGATATCTTTACGCGGAAACCTGGTACTCGCAACGACCAAGTTTTTCGATGCTGCCAGTTCGATGACTTGTAGTCCATTGTCATTAGTGTTCTCATGCAAACTATGAGAACCTGCGTAGTGCCTGAAAACCGGCTCCCGACCTATTTTCGCATTCAAATCACCAAGAACTATTTTCACATCGTATCTTGGGCAGGCATTGAGGGCCCGTTCGACGTTCTCATAGTATTCTTCTTTTTCGTCGTCAGGGGACTGCTCTGTAGGTCCGTGAACGTTTATGAGGCTTATGTTCTTAAATTTGCCTCGCACGCGAAGAGTGCATAGCCTTTCATTTATTGCATTAAAGCCGATGATGGCAGGCTTCAGTTTTTGGCTGACTAGAAAGCCTAACCCGAGCACATGGTGTTTTGCGTGACAGCTGTAATAAATGTCATAGTCTTTTCTTTGAAAAACACCACTCCCCGTCCATCTTATTTCTTGTAATGCTGTTATGTCAGCCTTATATTCGGAAAGGGCATCGGCTAGTTGCTGTGCAGCTCGAGCTATGTATAGTGAGAGTATGTTCCATGAAAAAATCCTAAAATCATTTAGCCGTTTTCGTTTCCGTGGTCGTCGTCGTCTATCCGGTCCATATCCGAGGCTTGTTAAATTTGCCATAATAATTCATTTTTACGGGCCTGGTTATTAGCCTTGCGCCAACCTTTCTCAGGATGTCGCTGCATGCATTGGTTCACTACTTGGCGGGTGTCAAAGTAGTTATCCAGGGGTGTCACGTGGAGACTGCATGTCAACTTGGATTGAACAGGGACAAGAATCGTCCTGGCCTTCGCCGGGTTGAAGGCAATCAGAGACTTTGCCCTGTATGTTCGCACCCATCCCCCCGGGGTGAATCATCACCGCCCCAGAAAAGATGTTCAATTGGCACTCACTCTAGCACCTGTAAAAGTTATCAGAAATCAAAAATCCAAACATTTTCTGGTAATATATAATGTTTATTGGAGCTTGAATCAGTATTATGAACAAAAAGTCGAAAATTAAAAAAAAAAAGGCTGACATTTGAATTTTAAACCTAGTATTAAATTAAATTGTTAAGATTGCAAAAAAAAAAAAAATTGAATTTTGAGTACCGTTTTTTTTTTACCGTTTTCGCTCCTTAAAGTATTATAAAAAAAAAGGAAAACAGCAAATATCGGTTGTATTTGGGTTCAGCCTTCAATCGATTAAATATATGTTAATACAAAAAAACAGTTTTTTCAATAAACACGCTTAAAGATTTTTGTTATCGATTCCTCCCAGTTCAATGACGGTCGACTTCTTATAACATGAAATTGTTTTCGACCAAACCCCTTTTGGAAATATATTCTACTAATGATAACCATTTAAAAAATGCAATAAAAATTGATTTTCCGGTCAAGCTAGATGAGAACCTATCCTTAAGTTTTATTCTATCGAAGGTCAGGAAAATCGTTAACTCGCGAAATATTTTAAAAATTCAATGTTCTCAGATCTTCGCATACCTGAACGAAAAGTGGACTCACTTCGGTGAAAGCAAGGCATCTTTCTGAGTGCTCAATATAGGTAATACTTGATGTCGTTACATTTGCCGCTTAGAAGATGAATGCTGGTCTTCCTCACCTTTCCGTTCTATTGCTCGCCCTATTTCTTATTTCCATTAGCGATCCGTTGTCCATTACCCAAATCAGCTTTTGTCTGGTGGCAATTGGTTAAACGGCTCTTACTGATTCGATTCTGACCATACCAAGGCCGTCAGGCTCCCGACTTACGAACCAGTAGATTATAAATAGACAAATTTTAGCGCAAGGGTAATAACCTTGCCTGGAAAACAAATTATTTTGGAAAATTTAACAAGCCTCGGGGCATGTTAAATAAGGCCAAGACCGGATCCCGGTTGTAGTGCCGATGATGATGAAGAGATATTTAGTTCGTTAGCTCTGATCTCAACAAACTATACCAATGCGGACTATTTAACTAAATAGAAATCAAATATTTTATTTCTTACTATGATTATATTAAATATTAAATATTATGCATTACATTGTTCAAATGTGAAGTCTGTTATCACTATGTAGTGTGCTATACTTAACTAATGAACGCCAATTTCGGTTCGAAGTCGATGACCCAGCTGTCCGTAAATACTTAGGAAAGATGAAATAGCGACGTTTAACTGATGCACCCATAATAAATGATCCTATTTAGCCAACACTCAGTCTAAACAGCAGAACATCAGTGTAAAATCCAAAAGTTTCACAATACCACCAGCTTCCTGTCATTATGATATTTTTAGTTACAACGCACCTTATGTGTTATTTACTCAAATAAATTTAAATACATTTTCGGTTTTCAGATTTCCGTTGACTGCGACAGAGCAGATGTCAATTCTTCCAGCAAAACCAATCAAATCAAGTGAAAAATGTTACTCACGTGAACAGAAGCATCGCAAGCTACAAATATCACTGTCAACGAACGTCCCCCGGGGAATTCCCTAATTGTTGAATGTCCTTTTAATTGAAGATATATATCCACAGTACGTTCGACTCGTAACGTTTTAAAACAACACAGTCATTCGATTAGATAGAGATACCGAACTTCTGGGCTCTAGAGCACCACTTAAGATAGAGGAAGCACCAGCAACTCATTGGAGGAAAGAGCGCGTGTTACGACGACATAATTTATCGTCTAATTCACTTAACGCTTCGCAGTATCCGATGGATTCGATTAGCCGCTGGTATAGAGACGACGACAAAAATGAAGGGAAAAAATTATTTTCAAAACATCTTAAGTCACCACCAATATATTCGAAGATACATTCCACTTAAGTGGAATCCCAGTAGCTTTCTCTTGGGACATATTTTCGGTATTAATTCCAGATGCCAACAGATGATCAGCTGCTGACGAATATCAACAATCAGATGCGGACAGTATGAAGCGATGTCAGTGTTGGATTCGAACTATAGGAATGTCTAGTATTGGACACTAATTTTATTTGGTAATATTTTATTCGACACATTGAGGACAGATACGACAACTGCCACTGTTAAAGGGTCATGTCGGGTGGCTTGCTGCAACATTTCATCTCGTTACTTTGATGATTTCCCTAAAGGGTAATAACACCCGAAGTATTGGTAAACTCTCAGGGGTGCACGGAACAGCGAACTGAATTCGGGTTGATATCCAGCTTAAATCGAAAGGGATGGTACGGACGATAGAACACAACTTGCCCAACGGTAAGTTTGAGAGAAAGGTCGTATCAGGAATATTACTTTTAAAAGGAATGAGCAATTAATTGTCTTTTAAGCGTAATGTCGGGGTTATTGACCAGCGTGATTAGAAAACATGCCAAAAACGTGCCAGTCATGGTGTTTATAGATATTCATCAACTGACAAGATACGTTAGCCATACAATAAGCTGTTAAGTGTCAATTAACCCGCTAATTTAAACAAAACAGATATTTATATACAGATTATATATATATATACATATATATTCACGCGGGAGACCGGGGTTCGATTCCCCGTCGGGGAGCCTCTGGCGCAAGACTAATGACCTTGCCCGGAAAAAACAAATCATTATGGAAAATTTAACAAGCCTCAGGACTTGCTAAATAAGGCCTAGACCGATTCCCGGTTGTAGTGCCGATGATGATGATATATAAATATATATATATATATATATATATATATATATATATATATATATATATATATATATATATATATATATATATATATATATATATATATCTGTAAAGACGACGCTGTAGGGTTCCCCAAGGCGCTATAATTGTTGGAGTTTTGGACAATATATAGCAAGACAGAGGACAAATTAACTGTCAAAAACACCATCCTTTGTAATCATCCGCTGTATAAATTGGCAGGTGATACTTTGCGAGGCTAATGACTCCCGTTTTGCTCCGAAACTTTTATCCCTATAGACGTGGAAGTATTTATGTGTTTAAATGGTCGATGATATGCCTGAAAACGGACATGAATATGAGAACCCATGCGGTTCTAAAAACCGCCTTAGTTGAATGGATCACATGCCCTGGAATTATCGTGCAGGATCATAGCCTATGGAGGAAGTGGAAAAGGTTCAAGTTAATTCGTTGGGACATTCGTGTTGTGGTCTCTTGTTTATACGAAGGTGAATCAAATATGACGGCTGTCAGGCGGAGACCGGGGTTCGATTCCCCGGCGGGGAGCCTCTGGCGCAAGGCTAATGACCTTGACCAGAAAAAAACAAATCATTATGAAAAATTTAACAAGCCTCAGGACTTGCTAAGTAACGCCAAGACTGGCTCCCGGTTGTAGTGCCGATGATGATGATTAATCGAATATGAACGGTAATTTTACTTTCTTGCTTGGCAACAAGTTGCGCGCTAGATAATCTTGTGCGTGGCTGTTGTTTGGCTTATGAAGAGTAGCGGAACCGGCTTGGCTAGCGGTCGTACTAGACTTAATAGTCAATACAGCCATGAACGAGCAAGAGCTACATACATCGCAACGGAATATTACAAAATGTTTATCAAATAAAGTCATTGAACCCCCGGACATTTTTTCTCCATTAAGGGCACAGTTTGGTGATGATACACTGTCTCAGAATCGTGTGAATATTTGGGCCAGAGAAAGTCGTATCTAAAACGAAAGTCATGATCGATGCCCAAGGGCAAGTCGTACAGATGACAACATCCGTTCCGCTCGAGAGCTTAGTGAAGGTAATCGCCGCTTTACTGTTGGAGAAATCTCATCAGAAGTGGGTATCGGCTTGGTAAAAGCCGCATGTCGAAACAAAAGACGAGGTATGCCCATTCGTGATGTCATCCTGTGGGGGTTCTCTATATTACACGGAGAACCAACCCACAATTCCAATCCAATTTCGCCTGCTAGCAGCGCACCACCTTAACCCCAATCCCAATTGACAACCTATTCACCTTATTATTATTATTATTTATTGGCCTGTAGGAACCCGAAAGTTCATGAATTCTATGCCCGGTCCCATCGTTGCCCATTCGCGCCACGGGTGCGGCCCATCTTAATCTTCGCGACTTGATTATTCTCACTATTGTAGGTTTGCGATATAGCTCTTCCAATTCGTTGTTATGGTGTTTCCTCCATTGTCCTGCCTCCTCGTCATATTTACCTCCAAAGATACCCCTCAAAACTTTATTTTCGAATACGCGAAATATGTTTTCTTCCCGCTTTGTGAGAGCCCATGTTTCGCATCCATATAGAACAATCGGCATGATTATGGTTCTATAGACACGGGGCTTTATGTTACGTGATAGCAGTCTGGATTTCAGCAGTTTACTGACTGCGTGCCAACTAGCGTTGCCGGAGTGTAGTCTTTTGTTAATTTCCTTCGGCATTTCGTTACTGGTCGTCAGTATCGTTCCCAGATATTTAAATTCTTTAACTTTTTCAAATATCTTACCTCTGATGTTTATATGTGTTCTCTGAGGTCCACCTGGTCTCGCCGTAATCATATATTTTGTTTTGTCTTCATTTATTTCTAGGTCCACCTCTTCTGCCGCTTGAATGATGATTTCACAGTTTTTACTAACAGTCTCTAGATTATCGCCCAGAACGGCGATGTCATCCGCATATGCGAGCACTTGTGTGACCCCGTTCAGGGATGATCCGGCCATGTTGTCGTCTTGTACCTTCCTGATGACATACTCGAGCACAAGGTTAAAAAGACACGGTGATAGACCATCTCCCTGCTTTAGTCCGTCCCGGATTTCAAATGGTTCTGAGAGTTCGTTTTCTATTCTAACTCGCCCTTTGTTTTCGTTCATGCAAATTTGAATGATGGCGGCATATTTTTTTGGGACTCCCAGCTCAACTAGAATATGGTAGAGTCTCTGCCTTGCGACTGAGTCGTAGGCTTTTTTGAAGTCAACGAAAACTTGGTGAACCGTCTCTCCGTGTTCCCTATTCACCCGAAAATCACATTTCCCAAAAGGACCCATAGCTGAATTCGTTATTCCATGCAGATAATGCATAACTGAATTCAGCTCCATTTTGCCATACGGCAACTCCATTTCACTAACCCCATGAGATTTCCAACGGAAATCGCAATTCATGTCGGTTAGCAACGGCAAAGTCTGGCCAAGCGATGCTGTTTCATCATCGCACAACCGCTGGGGTAATTATCAAATTCCTCAAGTTTGGTTCCCACGATAATTATTCCCAAGCTATTGCGGTGCCCCTTTGACTTCCCCCAGACACCCTATTCGCTGGGGATCAATGATGTCTTTAGTCAGCTGAATAGCAGCAAACAATTTCCATCCCATTCCATTTCCCCTTTTTAGAGTACATTGCACTCTGAGATCAATCCAACCTCCAAACTAGGTCACTTGGTCACCATAGATTTTGTATTGAGCATACAATAAGTAACATCATCCCCGGTATCATTTCGCTTTTCGTTTCGGTTCTCGCATTCTCTCTAGTCCATCGACACATTGAATTAACTAAAAGGGTTTGTGGGGAGGAGAGTTTTGTGCCAAACACGGACACCGGTTCACTCCTATCCCCATCCGACTGTCACTAATTGTTCCGATATGTATCAAGGAAAAGCACCAACAAGAGAAATAAAACTGTTCGCCAAACGACACGCACCAATAAAGGGAAGTACAATGACACACTGTTTTTATTTTTTCCAATCGGTTTTTATTGTTTTCAAATAAGATTATTTTTCTCACTTATAAATTCTTTTCCTTTCACTATAACAAACGAATTGCGCACAGACTCGACAAACAATTAGAAACCGACAAGTTCGAAATACCTCTCACGGCGAGCGGGAGCGGCAACGATCATGGGGGCCGGCGGATGGAAATGTACTCAACGATATTCAATCGTTTGGGGTGAGTTTTTGGTGGTGTGGTGAAAAGGAAATGAAATTTCCTTTGACCAGTCACCAATGGAAGGCGATCTCTGGGATGCGGTGGTGTATGTGTGTGTTTGTAAACATCACCGTGTTTAGCGATGCGTTTAGCCAAGCATAAACTAAACCCGAAACGAGAAAAAAAAAAAAGAAAAAAGGGAGAAGCGACCTAAGGCATCGAAGAGATGTGCTAACAGCAAATATGGGACGAGGGCATCATAAACGTCTTAGATGAGTGGTGTCCTTGTGTAAATATACGAATAGCCATTCGAAAGAGGTCCTAATGTATTACAATACTTTATACAATGAGAATTGTATATCGTATCTTAGATCGGTGGCCAAAACGAATCCCTTGCTTACATTTGTATATGCCGGGTAATTAGTTGCGGCAGGGAAAAAAATTAAAGCTTGTTTGTTAGTGGGAAAACAAACGATGAGTTGAATTCTATGCATGTTTACATGCGTAGAAATATGGTTTATGGCATCTGTAAAAACAAGTTGAAAGAGGGAGTACGGATGAGAGTATGATCTCGATTGGTTGGCCGTGTGGCTAAAGTCAATTTTTCATCCCTTTTGGAGTTAGTAAAGATTTAATCACCGCTGTGTTCGGTCGCGCTACATTGATTCGCTTTACAATCACCAATACATATTAAAGCTCTCAAATCGGCGGGAAAAGTAAAGCAAAGCTCGAAAATGTAAAAGTAATCAGTCAGGTGGGACTGGAGGTACGGTAAAAGATATAGCAATAAAATCGTTGCATTCCTGCTAAAGATTCCCGCTCCAAGATATGAGATTGCCACGTCCATGGGATGCTTGTGGCCAAATAAACCAAAGCTTCTATCTTTTGCCATATTCTTGTAGGGGCACTTCGGCTTGGCTAAGACAGAAAGTGAATAGTGGTACGCTAGCCCTTGATGCTCCACTGCGTTGGAGCGAATTTACATTTACCATCTAGAAGGGAAGCTGTCGACAAGATTGTTTTTTGCGCGGTGTACGAGAAGATAGTACGGTGCAGGCACGACCAACCTTTTTGGAAGCAAAGGCGCGATTAGAAATTTTGATGAACGTTGCGGGCGCAGCAATATGTAATATTGTTATATATTTATTGTTAACGTTATTTGTTCATGGATTATTCATCGATGGAAATGATCAGTAGTAATAAAATAAAGGCTAGATGGAGGAGATTGCACAGGACAGGGAATGATGGCGGAGTCGAGTCGGTGAGGTCGTGAATTTCTGGGTTCCTACAGACCGATAAATAGTAGTAGTAATAGTAGTAATAAAATAAAAATATATAAGATCGGCGCTAAAATTCTATAGAAGTTTTTGATTATAATTGTTCATAAAGAAACTAAGTGCTTATATTTTGTTACATACAGAATAATTTAATGTCACTAAATAATTACTTGAAGATTTCAATTACTATGATACTTATAATAATACTTATAAGCTGAAATTGATTGGGAAAAAATATAAAAGTTATTTCAATTTATCGGGAATCATGTCGTGGGCGCTTAATAATTCGCTTACGGGGGCACTTGCGCCCACGCACGCAGGATTGGTCACCCCTGATATAATGTGAAGTTACACAGCTCAAATTAAGTTGAAGGCCGTTGTTCGCATAAAAAAGGAGGCGGCACCAAAATATCATACGGGTTGTATATATACTCGTAAAAATAACGTTATTAAAGCACGACAGATGGACCTGGTACGTGAAATTAAGATTGCAGAGAATGGACCACGGCGGAGTTAAGTGGAACAACGGCAACAAAGCGGGAATGCTAGAGCTTTCTTTTAGAATGTGTCTATTAGCGGCTATATGCAAAGAAATGGAGAAAAAGCTCATGTGGGCGAAAAGAAAATAAAGTGAGAAAGCGGTTGATTATGTGGGGGTTCTTTAAGTATTCCCTAAGAACCACCCATTTCCGTAAATTACCTGTCTGTTACTTACCTGCAAATGAGCGCGCGTAAGCTACTCCGCATTACCTCCCGTAGGAAAACATAAGTCCACGGCAATCTTTCACCTCGGGGCAGGCTTGCATCCAACGCATCATGCCCCCGAAACCTAATTTGGTTACCTCATCAGGTAACCAGCATTTATCCATGAACATGTCAATGCGCAATGCTAAAAAGCATTTCCTCACACATGGTCATGACATGTTCATCCTCACCCTGCTGAACCATCGGTCGATCGTCCAAACAACATCCTACAGCGCAGCCCATTGCTGGTCGCCGACAGGAATTTCTAGTGTTGTTTTAATACAAACACACACCCGACACATCGACCGATGAGACGTTGGCAATCTGCGTACAAGCTAAGTGATGCTGTACGCAGTGGCCAATGAGTAAACATGCATTGCTCCTATACCCTTAGGTTCGCAACACTTGCGACCAATTCCCTATTATCGGCTATCAACCGATCATGGGATTTGGGCATGAATATGATCGTGGTTTAGGCAATCATACCCACGTTCTTGCTCTATGATGAACCTCCTAAAACCAAAGTAAACACACAGTATCGCACTGTGTTTGTTTTGCTTACCAACGCTGATCCGTGGTTCCCCTGGGTGGCAAATTTCTCACCACCATATCCATGTACCAGCATATTAATCCAAATAGCTAACCACCCAGTCTGACCCTTTGCCACCGTCGGCGAGATTTCTGTTGACTTAATGTCAACAAAATATCTTCCCTCCTTGTGCACCAGGGCCATACGGCTAAATCAAACAAGCGCACCTGGTGGACGTCCTTCGAAATAGCGTTTCTGTTTACTTGGGATGCAGAAGCCAATTCCGTCTCTCAAGCGATCACCAGTGATGATTGACAGCAACGCTGCCACTGCTTATGCTTGTTCCTTGTTTGAACAGGTGCGGTATCGTTCGTTGTCGATATACAGGCAAAGGGGCATCGTACTTGTACTAAACGGTCATATGGGAAATCCTCCCATTTAACTCCTTTTCGATCGCCCATTGGCCGTCGCCAAGTTGATCCGGTTCGCTCCTCCCACATCGATGTGATCCACCACCGTTGAATTTGACGGATGTGTATTGCATCGATGAGTCAAAATTCATCCCGCGAGGAGAGACGTCGTGCTCTCTGATGTCGTGCTATTCATTTTGTTGTCAGATGCTACACGCGAGGAGAGGAGTCAAGGACCGTAACTTTAAGCTTTATACAATTGTCCCTCTGACAAAAAGGGTTTATTCGTGAAACGTGGTATAACTAATAACTAACGTGTCGTCGTGGAAAGTCATCGTCTCACCAGCAGGAAAAGATAGTTAATTTGTAAGACCAGTGTAAGGGTCAGAACCAAAAAGTAATTGATGTCACAGTTTAATGTTAATGAATAGTATCAATAAAGTGCAACAATAAATATAACTAAATAACACTGTGTTTCCTTACTTATGGAATACGTCGGAATTTTTTTTTTTTTTGCTGGAGGATCTATTTCGTGTGCACAACAGAGTTGTGGGGTATTGTGCTGAACCTGTGTCCATGTCGACGCCATAGACAAGACCCCCACAATTATATGTCCTGTGTTAGTCTGTGGCATTTCTAACAGATAAAGACACACTACTGGCGCAAGGCTAATAACCTTGCCCGGAAAAACAAATTATTATGAAAAATTTAACGAGCCTCGGGCTTGTTAAATAAGGACAGGACCGGATCCCGGTTGTAGTGACGATGATAATGCTGATGAAAGACACACTACACAAGCAAATAGTGAAGAACAACACAGAAGAAAATCGAATACGCAAAAGCATCAGTCGTATACCAAGCAATAGCATAGCAATCCGACATCAGCTGAGCGTACTTGAGTTTAGAAATCGCATTCGTACACGAGGCCTGATGTGTTTAGCATTGGTTCAATGTCTTAGTGAGTCTAATCGTCATAGCGCCGGTTCGAATCACACGTTCTTCTTTTCCGTAATGTTTCGAAAGGACCTAACTTTTGTGATGGTTCAGAAGAGTTCTCTAACAGTAAAATATAATAAACTAAATTAAAATAATTAAAATAATTAAAATAAAAGAACACACAAAATAACAATAGTGAAATGTTGGGCTCCTCGATAGTATAGGGGCTCCTCGATAGTATAGTGGTTAGTATACCCGCCTGTCACCCGGGAGACCGGGGTTCGATTCCCCGTCGGGGAGCCCCTGGCGCAAGACTAATGACCTTGCCCAGAAAATTTAAATCATTATGGAAAATTTAACAAGCCTCAGGACTTGCTAAATAAGGCCAAGACCGGTTCCCGGTTGTAGTGCCGATGATGATGATGAAATGTTGAAGAAGTAATGGATTATTCATGGATGGTGTTTGCTCTCGTTTTTTCTGGAACTAGCTTTCGACTTCCATCGAGGCTTTCGAGAATTGAAAGGTTCCCTTTGGACACTTAACTCGAGAATGTCATTTTTAGTTTGATTGAAGTAATCGGATGGTTGACAAATCAGTTCTTCGTCCACCTGGAATATTTATAACTCTTGGGTTTTGTTCATTGAAGCAAATGTTTTCGATAATCATTTAAGCCGTTTCAGTCGATTTAAGGATATTGTGAAATTTAAAATTGTCTTAGTTGCACTCACCGATTTCGGCTTTGTTTGTAATGTAGTGTGCAAAGGACGGAGTTCCTAGTTGTTTGGAAGTGGAAGCTGACATGTGCGGTACTTTCTCCCCACAAATAACAAAAAAGGCCGCATAATAGCTGTAGTATGCCACTACATATACCCTATTCAACGTAACAATAATATCATGCAACGTTTCCTCTTTAATTATCTGCTTGTGATGCACAATTATTCCTCAAGCTACACGTTATCCAATTACGAGTACATTTTTCGCATCGTATCGTATATTGTCATTCATATCCAATTACCAAGAGCAAGCGTCACACCAGGTGCCATGGGAGTTTCCCTGGCAATTGCTTACGTCTGCAAAAAGGCAACGTACGGATAATGACAAATACCGTACACTAGATATCAAGCAATCGTTTTTGGGGCATTCCCAATAAAAATGGTTATGCCTACGAAAGAAAGGCATACGATAATATCGAATCGCCACCGGTATTTCGAAGTGACGAAATATTATTGAAGCAAGGCCACTGCACTTTAAGTTGATCAATTAAGTGAAATATCAATTAAGCAAAACGAATGGCTCGTGTCGGGCGATTGCACTCAATATGGGTCAAAGCCGACTGAGTGAAACTGCGGCAGCGTAAATGAGTTGTCCGTGAGGTAATGTTGAGTACAGAGGGATGGAATGTGATTCTTCCGCGATAATTTGGATATAAAAGGAATGGTTGCAAAGTGAATATGTTAGAGTTAATTTTCGCCGGTACGAATGATGTCGGAACAAGAAAAACAATTATAATAAATGAATAACACTTAATTACAAAAAACCTCTTTAACTTACAAGTTAATCGAGTTATCAGGGGCCGTGAGAAGAAAGTTTATCTTGGTTTATACGTGGAATATACAGGTATAAATAGCAGAGGCAAAACGTCTTTTTTTAACTCTCCGCAAAGCAACTCTTCCCTTAAGTGATTAACGAAGCACAGTTGCGACCGTAACATAACCACCAATAACAAAATGTATGTGTATTAGAAAAAGGCATATTGAGGACTATCCGCATAGTACACAAAGAACATCTCAGAAAATTGTATCTTCAAATCAATGTCAAGTCCAAGACACATTGTTGACAAGTGGAAAATGACCTGGAATTTCACAGTTTCCCCGTTCTGTAACGGAAAGAGTTTTATGCAGGGAAGTTCACGCCGTCGGGAGATGAACCGCAAACTGGTCCGATCCGTCAGATTGCCTTGTAGACGCATATAAACCGAATCGCGTGGAACAATACCACGAATCTGCGAAGAAAAGTGCCCGTGATAATATCTATAAAACAGACAAAGGTCAGCTAGGCGCCTTCGATGTGATAGCGACTGTAGTCCCGATGTCAGCGGCGAGTCCCCGATCAGGTAGATCGCTCGTCTCTGTATGCTTTCAAGTAGGTCGAGGGTATGTTTAGGAGCAGAGCACTAATATGAGAGCAATGGTCGAGCGCGGGTCTAACTTGCGATTTATAGAGGAGAAGAAGTTGAGCCGGAGTAAAATATTTCTTGACTCTAAAAAGATAGCTTAATTTTCCTGAGGCTAACTTGGTGATGCTCGACACGTGTTTATCCCAGGATACATTCCCACAGACCGTGACGCCGAGCAATTTCAAGCTTTCCCCAGATTCGAAGGCGAGGGCCTGGCCATTCATCATCAGCTGTGGAACCGATGATCCACTTTTCTTTATGAATGTTGTATACTATGTCTCCGTTACATTGAAGTCGACAAGATTGGCCTTTCCTTCGGTACGGTGGGCGGCCGACGACCCGAAACACGACTCTGGTTTAATTAAGACTCCGGGTATGTACGCGTCCCGCACCGCTACGGGAGCGGAGATGGAACCGGCCAACTCGGTGAGTGGATGGAATAAGACTATTCGAGGATAGAACTCTGACTTGAATTTAATCCTCAATTAATGGTGAGTGGTGAATATCCTATCGACTAAGGATATGTTTACTTACAACAAGAGAAACGTGAAGTCTCTCTTTGTGGAATAGAAAACCAGATCTCGTAATGAAGATCATGGTGGTATGGGTGTATGTGTGATCGTGAAGATTTCTGTGCCAGTCCGAAATTACGTTCATCTGTTGCACTGTTATCGGTTTTAAATCGCGTTCAAACCAAAGTCTATCGCAAACAGAGCAAGCATACCCAAAGTCATTGTCAAGAAACATCAATTTAAATCATGATATCGATTTGTTCCATTTTATGTCCCATACCTCTTGCGCCGATATAACTGGTTGTGTTGTAAAATACACGGGTTCTGCTGCTGAAGGCTGTTGTAGGTTTATAACCTGTAGTTCTTAAACGAACAGACAATTTTCTCTTAGCTATATCCGATTTTCTCTTAGCTATATCCGATTTATTTATTGCTGCAAGGCGCTGCCTGTATTCGCGTTGTCTCTGTGTATTTTTTGTCTTTACACTTTCAACCTGTACAGCTGTTCTCGACAGTGCAAGGCGCTGTCTGTATTCCCGTTGTCTCTCTGCATTTGACTTAAGAGCAATTAAGAGAGTCGCGCTCTCGCTCACTGTGGCTCGTGCGTTATCGGTTATCGTTATCGTAACGCTACAAACTTTTTTCCGAATGCCTCCCAAGGTATACCGATTTATAAGACGTTGTCACGTCAAAAACAAATCATTATGGAAAATTTAACAAGCCTCAGGACTTCCTAAATACGGGCAAGACCGGTTCCCGGTTGTAGTGTCGATGATGATGAATGCATCGAGGAAATGGTGGTAAAAGGAAAGATGGGACAAGGGCATCATAAAATTCTTGGATGGGTGATGCCCTTGCGTAAATAGACGCATAGCCATTAGAAAAAGGTTCTAATGGATTGGGATACTTTATACGATGAAAATTTGAGAAAACGAATCCCTTGTCTGAATTTGTATATGCAGGGTAATTCGTTTGTGGTAAAGCACGAAATTGGTGAATGTTTGTATTTAGGGAATGCTGGAGATGCGGAAATTGTTTGTCAATTGAACAAACGAATTGCTGGTCGGTTTGTTGCAGCTGTAAAAACACGCTGTCCGACATTGCATTTTAATGATGACAAAGGGTGCCGAATGGTTTGGGATTTATGATGCATATGCACGTTAAAGAATTCTTTTTTGGAATTTTAGATAAGGCGTTGTATGCATTAAATGTCCTTGGAAAAGGAAATGTTTTTAGGTGCAATTGCGTTGGCGGGAAACAATGGAAGTTGGGTTGTAATAATGGGGGTTCTTCGGGTAAGCTTCAAAGAACCCCCACATTCTTGTCTACGCAGATGACATCGACATTATCTGTAGATCCGATTTGACTGTACAGCACTCCTTCACCCAGATCGAGCAGGCGGCACGAAAACTGGAACTGTACATTAATGAGGGAAAAACTAAGTACAACTTCTTAACTGCTGAACTTCTAAGTACACTGCTTAAGTGGCAACTTCTGTGAAGGGCCTAACGTTGGTCAAACTATCAGAATAGCGGAGCACGAATTTGGAGTAGTGCAATCGTTTAACGATTGTACCTTGGGTCAATAGTATCAGCCGATAACAATATAGAAGAAGAAATGCGCGAACGCCTGATCAAATCCAACAAAGCCTACTATAGTCTATCAAGGCTCTTTAAATCCCGAAATTTATCCAGAACATCCAAGCTACTACTGTACAAGACCATGGTCTTACCAGTACTCATGTATGGATCCGAGACCTGGGTGCTTAATAAAGGGCACTCTGAACTCTTGGCCGTGTTCGAGAGAAAGGTCTTAAGGAGAATTGTTGGCCCCGCATGTGAGGGAGGACGATTCCGGAGACGATACAACCATGAGTTGTACGCAATCTACCTTGAAGCTAATATTGTAAGAAAAATCAAGCTCGGTAGACTCCGGTGGACGGGACACCTAGCTCGAATGAGCGAAGAGGAGCCTGCCCGGAAAGTCCTTTGTGGCAGGATGTATGGAAGGAGACAGTGGGGCAGACCTTGTCTGCGATGGAGGAATGGCGTAGACCAGGATGCCCAGAGCCCGGGAGCGCCAAACTGGATGACATGAGCTTGAATTCGAGACCGGTGGAGGGACTTGTTAAATAAGGCCAAGACCAGATCCGGTTGTAGTGCCGATGATGATGATGATGTTATATGATTTGATACTTACATTATATATTGTACAATAATTTGTAATTTATTAGCATATATATTTCTCAGGTTTTGGTTTTGCTTATTGCTTTGGTTGTTTTAAAATTACCTAGTTTATTATAATTTGTTTGAACATTTGTTTTGAAAAGAACTCAAAGTAAAGAACCTCTTTCTCTTACCCTGCGGAGATCGTATTGGATGTATAAAAATTATTATAATTTATGATTGACTTTTGCTCCTCGATAGTATAGTGGTTAGTATACCCGCCTGTCACACGGGAGACCCGGGTTCGATTCCCCGTTGGGGAGCCTCTGGCGCAAGACTAATGACCTTGCCCGGAAAAAGCAATTCATTATGGAAAATTTAACAAACCTCAGTACTTGTGTTACGTACGTTTTCCGCCACCACCATCATTCGATAATTTGTAATTTTAATATAATTTGTTTTTAAATGGTATGATGGTAAGGTGGTGGAGGAGTTGCGCGATCCACAAGTGAGTTCTTCCTCTCTCGCAAATACAAGAAATAGGAGGGAACGACCTCAGCACCGTGGGCCCAGGTTGGGCCAAGGCCAGTCCAGTCCCGCTGGTTCGGAGTCTATTGAGACTTCCAGGCGGGATAGTCCTGAACGGAGGGACAAGGCACGGTGCGAATCTTGCAGCCGACGCACTTATGCGGCGACGGTGCGTCGGCAGGATACATCTGATCAGAGGTCGGGTCGGGAGACCGCAACCCGACCGCACTGAACACGTTGGTTGGCCAAAACTGTCCTCAGCTTTTGCCAGTAGAGGTCCCTATGGTCCAGCTCCCTTTGGACATTGGCCGTAGAGATGTTTTCATTTTCATTTTTAAAACATTTTTTATTTTTCTTTTTATATTCTTAATTTCTAAATTAAAGGCTAGACAAAAAATGCTTAAATTCTAGCTTAATTATCTTATATAATAACTTACTGGTCCTTCGCAGACGCTCTAAGCTAAACATTACTTAACATTTGTATAATTTGCCTTTCGGCGACAGAACTTTGTGGCAGTACTGATAATTAGTTGAAATACAAGGAAACATTTTAAAAACTTTGTCACCGAAGGGTGTTCGACCGGTTGAGATACCACAACCTCAAACTTCAACCGGAAAAGTGTAGATTCCTGCAAAGGGAAGTGGTCTACCTGGGACATGTTTGTTCAGAAAAAGGGGCTTCGCCAAATCCTGACACGACAGCTAGTGTCAGAGATTTCCCCATTCCTAAGACGGTACGCCACGTCCAATCATTCATAGGGCTAGCGAACTATTACCGGAAATTTGTTCCAAATTTTTCCCGGATAGTGCGCCTCTTAACGAACTTATTAAGGAAGGATGTGAAGTTCACGTGGTCGTCCAAATGTCAACAGGCATTTGAAGAGATAAAGGGGAATTAAATTTCGCCACCACTATTGGTTTACCCAGACTTCACAAAACCCTTTAATCTAACCACGGATGCAAGTAATGGGGCACTTGGAGGTGAGATAGGCAAAGACCAGCCTATCGCCTAGATATAGCACAATCGAGAAGGAGTTGCTGGCCATTGTATGGGCGGCGACAAATTTTCGTTGCTATTTGTTGGGTAGACGCTTCACCGTGTACACGGACCACAAGCCGTTGAAGGGAGTGTTCGGCGTGAAAGAACCCACCTCACGCCTTACCAGATTTCGTCATAAGTTATCGGAGTTTGATTACTCAATCGAGTACAAACCCGGTAAATACAACACCAATGCGGATGCGCTAAGCCGTATTCCCCAATCTGTAGACGAAACCCCTTCACCACCGCGATGCAATGTAGTGACTCGCCCCCAGGCCAAGAACCAACGGGACACCGAGGGATCCCCGGGACGTCCCAGTGACGATGAGTCACCTTCTGAAGAGGACACCATTCCTTCCTGTACGGAAAAAGGAATGGAAATAACTAATCCCGAGGAGATCCAACACTTATTACTGGATTACTATGATCACCCTTTAGGTGGGCACCAAGGGGTGATCAAGACGTATAAGAAGATACGCAGGCACTACTGGTGGAAGAATATGATGCGCGATATCAAGCATTATATTAAAGTATGTAAGATTTGTCAGCGCGTGAAGTTTTCCCCAAATTTACGAATGCCGATGGCAATCACCGACATTGCCAAGAGGCCCTTCGAAAAAGTTTATTTAGATATCGTGGGCCCCTGGACCGTACTCCTGAAGCCAATCTATATATACTTACGTTCCAGGATAATTTATCTAAGTATATAGATTGCTATGCCCTGCCCAATGCAGAGGCAGAGACGGTGGCTTCGGTCTTTTTCGACCAAATAGTTGCAAGGTATGGTGTACCGACGCAACTAGTCACCGATCAGGGCAGCAATTTCCTGAGCAGCCTGTTTAAAAGCGTGTGCAGGCTGCTCCGCATCAAAAAACTGCAAACCTCAGCGTACCATCCACAATCGAATGGTGCCTTGGAACGAGCCCATCGACCGCTGGTAGAATACCTACGCAGCATTGTCGACACGAATCCCCAAACCTGGGATCAGTACCTGAGGGCGGCCACTTTCGTGTACAACACCAGCGTGCATGGGGGTACCCGATTGACGCCGATGGACTGTCTCTTTGGTTTTACTCCGGATGTTCCCTAGAACATCAAATTACCTCCAGAACCGGTTTACAACCATGAGAGCTTCCATAAGCTATTGAAGTACAAGCTTCAGAAAACGTATGAAATAGCTAGGCGCAATCTGTTGATCTCGAAAAAGAGGTCCAAAGGGTATCATGACCGCCAGTTACGCCCGTTCACGTTCCATGTGGGCGATAAAGTCTTGATGCGGTTGTAGTACCGATGATGACGATGATGATTTATGTTTAATCATCTAATAAGGATAGGTATATTCTGATCATCTGGTATTTAAAGAGAGTAAGGAAAAATCCGCTTTGTGGTCGCATCGCTGTAATCATCTTCTTACCACATTGTCCAACCTCAAACGTATGTCACTATTTTTCTTCCGAAAATTTAAAACTAAAGTGAAAACTATTTACTTCGACCGCCTTCATGCCGCTGTAGGAGTTAAAACGTTGTTTCAGAGCATCATACTTAAAATCGGCATAAATTACTCATTCAATATACGAGGGTTGCCTCTTATGTTTCGGGATTTGGCAACCCTAGTGTTGCAATCCGGCAATTGACAGCTCTGTCGTAAAGTTGAACATTTTTGAGGTTATACGCACTCAGAACGTTTTGACATACGAGCGCTATTTGTGTTGTTTACAGTAACTTAAAAGATTCATCTCGGCCCAAAAATGGAATTAAATCGTCAACATTTTCGTGCGATTATTTGTTACAACTTTCGGCGTGGATTAACTCAGCAACAGTGCATGGATGGACTTAATTCAATTTTTGGCGATGAAGCTCCATCAAGGGCCAGTGTTTATCGATGGTATGGTGAATTCAATCGTGGCCGTAGTTCACTCCAAGATGAATTTCGTGAAGGTCGTCCAAAATCAGTTGTTGTTCCGAAAACCATTGATGCTGTGCGCGAACTGATATTGGAAGATCGTCATGTGACCTATCGTGAGATTGAGACAACCTTAGGCGTTAGTGGGACCAACATACATTCAATATTGCATAAACATTTGACTGTCAAAAAAATTTGTTCGCGTTGGATCCCACACAATTTGTCAATCGCCCAAAAAAAGGCTCGTGTCAATTAGTCGAAAGAAATGCTCAAAAAATACGGTTGCGGTGCTTCGAAACACGTCTATGACATCGTGACAGGTGATGAATCGTGGATTTAAACAGCAGTCGACTGTCTGGGTGTTTCAAGATGAGCCAAATCCAACAAAAGTTGTTCGCGCACGAAGCACTTCCAATCAAATGGTCGCCTTTTTTTTCGGAAAAACTGGACATGTCGCAACCGTACCACTAGAACAACGCAGAACAGTCAATTCTGAGTGGTACACAACCATTTGTTTGCAAGTTGTCTTCCAAGAAATCAGGAAAACCAACCGCCGAAGACAGATCACTCTTCACTACGACAATGCGAGCTCTCACACATCGGCTGCGACAACTGCATTTTTGAGCACCCAAAACATCGATTTGATGGGTCATCCGCCGTATAGTCCTTACTTGGCACCGAATGACTTCTTTTTATTCCCGTACGTAAAAAACAAACTGAGAGGTCAACGTTTTTCGACACCTGAAGAAGCGGTTGCTGCATTCAGAATGCATGTGTTGGAGATACCTCAATCAGAGTGGCAAAAGTGCTTCGACAATTGGTTCAAACGCATGCAAAAGCGTGTAGATCTTCATGGGGAATATTTTGAAAAACAGTAAAGTGATTTTCGATGATCAATATTTGTTTTTGTTCTCTAATCCCGAAATATAAAAGGCAACCCTCGTATATTCTGATCATCTGGTGTTTGAAGAGAGTAAGGAAAAATCCGCTTTGTGGTCGCATCGCTGTAATCATCTCCTTACCACATTATCCAACCTCAAACGTATGTGACTATTTTTCCTCCGAAAATTTAAAACTAAAGTGAAAACTATTTACTTCGACCGCCTTCATGCCGCTGTAGGAGTTAAAACGTCGTTTCAGAGCATGATACTTAAAATCGGCATAAATTACTCATTCAATATATTGGTTGACCGAACAAATCGCCGTACTGTTCCAGATAAGGTCTCTTGGGAATAAGTTGAGGTAATATTGAGGAACGATTTTATTGTTAATTAGAGTACAAACTTAGTTCGGGTAGTTTGGAAAGTTGCTGTGTATGCCTTATAGCGACTACTCACAAAGTATCAAAATGTGGATATATAGCGTTTTAAATAATAGTGAAGAAGATCGTGTGATTCGAACTGACGCTATGACAGCTCGAATCACGAAAAAAATTTGACCTAAGCGTTACACACCAGGCTACTAACCGTGTTTAGAATTTGATTTCCAAACTCGACTATATTCCACTGGTATGAATTATTTTTATTTTATCGCTTGGTATACGGTTCTGATGTATTTTTCTTATTCGATTTTTTTTCGTTCGGTGTTCTTCACTATTTTTGCTTGTGAATTGTGTGTATCTGTTAGAATCGCTACAGATACACTATAGTTAAAACATCTTTTCAACGTCGAGTTATGTGCAAATGTGAGTGTCACCACCTAGGCTTACAGTTCTGAAGAAGTAAGTTAAACTTAGATGACTTTTATTGCCCATTCTCAGAACGTTCTGATATTTATGGTTAATCTGGCATTAAAAAAGTAATGGAAACGACAAGCTAATTAAATACTTTACCATTTTTAGATGTGTTCTCTGAGTTCCTTAGCTCTTCCAACTTCTTGGTGGAACAGTGTTTTTAAAAATCTTTCTAAAGTCAGAAATAGATACTTTGACATAGCGAATACCACATTAATGAGTCATTAAGTCTAGGCTTTGTACATTTCTGCGTATCGACTTTCAACAATTTCATTCCTTAATTATAGCAAATTAAATAAAGAAAAATTGTGGCACGACATAGCCATCCTGTCGTCTTGACCCTGACAGCCCGAGCGTTCACCGAGGCGTTCTTTCATATCCCGAAAATAGCTGCAATCCAATACGAAGCGATATCGCTACGCGCGCAACTAACGAATGGCTAAGTCAATTCGGGCGACATTCCTCGTACATCAGCGCTCCTCGGTGCATTTATCACTCCAATTTGTACGCATTGCGTACCACCGGTACAATGTTCAAGGACCGATATTGCCGTTAAAAGTCCAAGATACTGAAAGGCTTCGCCCAGAATTTCATTCATGCATCTCGCAGACGCTCAAAGTCGAAGTGGCAAATGATTATGTTATGCCGCGTGTAATTGCCAACAGTCGCTGTTGAAATGGGCGACGGATTTATGGGCGGCAATTTGTACGGGAAGAGTGCAATAAATTTCCTTGCCCTTTTCGTGCGGATAATCGACCAAAGTTCTCGTAATGAGTTGTAATTGGCTGATGGTAGTTGCGGATGATAATTGCATCAAGTGTCGGAGTATCCAGCAATGAGCTAGCTGAACTTAGAAACACTGCATGTCGCATGTTGTCTTCCGGGTGATTTGTAGTTCCCTCTTAATGGAGAATTAATTTATGCAAGAGCCTGTAAGATGCCAGACCTGCTCCTGTTATCTCCAATAGAAGGGGAATAAAATTTGATCGACAATTTATGAAGAAACACAGTGACGATCGTGTACCCCAACCGCGACCCAATATACCATTCTCCGTATTCTCAAACACGACTCCGTAAAACCCACAGTTGCGTCCACATAATTTCAATGGCACAGCGGGACACCTTTGTTGCCATGTTAACGCTCTCAATTCTTATCCGTTGCGCCCTTTTGTTCCGCCACCATCACGGCCTCAATCAAGCCAAACTACCTTATAGTCGATGGGGTGTAATGGCGTCCTCCATCCTTTTGTTGTGGTCTTTTCATGGTGTCGTATCTCTTTTATTTCACATTTATTTATTGTTTGTTTTCTGTCGATTGTGTTGGGATTCTGGGGAGATGGAGGGACACACAAACGGTCGGGTCTTGGGCCCGAAGGCTTTATTTGTTTTGCGCATGGTTAAACGTTGAATGGGATTAATGTCCGATGCGATTCAATAAATCGAAGTCGGTAGATTAGGAGAGTCCCTTTGATACATTCTCTGCCGGATGGTTTGACTACGGCTAGCAGCCAGAAGGTTCTGCGGAGAGGATCGCGCGAGACTTAACGAGTGCGACTTAGAGAGGTATTGAGCAATGACAGGAATAATGCCAATTTGTGGATTTGATTAGGATTTCAAAGATGAAATTTCGCCCCGGGTGAAGTAGGTGCGAGTCTTATTTTCGTAGAAATTATCTTGCCGATTGGAAAATTCGAAGAATATCGAACCATCGTGTCAGGGGAATTTGAATGTTTTTGAAAACCATATTATTGTTCTTCGGTGACGGTGGCAATGTTGGAATTTCTCTCTGATTTGAGTTCGATTATTCTATTTTTGTGATTCGCTAGTATCTAACTGATCATTTTTTTATAATGTGTATAACAAAGTTGTTGTACGATGTTTCTAAATCTCAAAGAACAGTATTAATGGAAAACAACAAAATGGATGGCGGCAGAAAAGATAAACATTGGCCATGAATATCTGAAGACGATAATGGCAAGAAAACATGTAATCAGATGCAGCGTGACATGTTTGTGTGGTTCGACTGCAAAATGATTCGGGATTTGTATTCATAATATTTTTTAAAATTGATTTTTAATCTAAACACGTACAGATTAACTGGTATCAAGGGAACATTTTTGAAGAAATGCGATGCAAACATCAAGTCGACCTGAGAAACGTGCATGTTGAATTGAAATGAACTAGTTTTACTTAAAGTCACCTATCATCGTCATCATCATCATCGACACTACAACCGGGATCCGGTCTTGGCCTTATTTAACAAGTCTGAGGCTTGTTAAATTTTCCATAATAATTTGATTTTCCGGGCAAGGTTATTAGCCTTGCGCCAACCGTTCTCGGGATGTCGCTGCATGCATTGGTTCACTAGTTGGCGGGTGCCAAAATGGCTATCCAGGGGTGTCACGTGGAGACAGCATCTCATGTTGGATTGAACAGTGTCAAGGAACGTCCTGGCCTTCGCCGGGTTGAAAGCAATCAGAGACTTTGCCCTGTATGTTCGCTCCCATCCCCCCTAAAGTCACCTATGGTTTTTATTAATTGAATTTGGATTCTATCCAGCACATGTGTTGTTTCATACTTCTGATCAAATACACTAATAGGGGTTTAATATCATTTTTCGATGAATATCCACCCTGAAAATTGCGACCAATTCAAAAGTGATCTCGTATTTTTGCTCTACACATCTTGGGACACTTTTCATTGCAAACGGGCATCCTAGTCATGAATTCCAATTCGTTGGCTCCGATGGCGCACATGTCAACAGTAGTCAACATTTCATTTGACTTTCTTCGTGATATGACTTATTAGGATATAATTCAGCGACACTGCTATTTCATTACGAAGTCAAATGCGTTTGGTCGTAGCATTGGATGTGGAAACTCGAAGAAGTGGGCTTTAAAAGCACTATATTCCACCATGTTATATAGTCGTAGATGCGGTATTTGTAAAAAGTCAAAGAAACTCCTCGATAGCATAGTGGTTAGTATAGTATAGTAGGGTTCGATTCCCCGTCGGGGAGCCTCTGGCGCAAGACTAATGACCTTGCCCGTTGTTTGTTTATAACTCTACGTAGTCCGCGTGCAAACCAATAACTTTGTCGTAGGAGACAGAACAACGAAAAGGCAGAAGTGAACTTGAAGGCAGCTTTATTAATAAACGTATTGTTCTTCAGGTGTTGTGCCGCGAGCTGGGCGGCGATGGATTTGATCCACAGGTTGCTGGATCCGATGTGTTTTGCCACGAACTGAGCGGCGATGGATTTGATCCACAGGTTGCTGAATCCGATGTGTTTTGCCACGAACTGATCGGCGATGGATTAGATCCACAGGTAGCTGGATCCGATGTGTTTTTCCACGAACTGAGCGGCGATGGATTTGATCCAAACCGGCACTGGATCCGTTTCGAAGGACCAGAAAATGTTTGTTGATAACTCTACGTAGTCCGCGTGCAAACCAATAACTTTGTCGTAGTAGACAGAACAACAAAAAGGCAGAAGTTAACTTGAAGGCAGCTTTATTAATAGACGTGTTGATGGACAATTATTGACCGATGGTGTTTATTCGGTGAATGTTGATTGTAGACGATTGTAACGAGCCCGTTGAAGGTTGATTGCAGACAGACTCATTGGCATAACTGCCAATTCAAAAAGCGACGCTATGACATCATTGTGGTGACAATGATGGCCAGTTGGTGCCAGCTGCTGCGCAACTGGTATACATGCGAATGTACTAGATTTCTCCAGTACAATCCAGCACATTTAATTGCCAATCCGCAACACCCGTGTTGTATGTGTGTATATATAGTTTGCAGTCGAGGTATACAAGTAGTGTTACAATTTGGTGTCGACAACCGTAATATAATGTTTCCAATATATATGTAAATGCGTCAGTTGTAATGTTTTGACTTTCAAGTTAAGCTGCAAAGATATGTGAGGAGGAATAACAAAGTTACTTGGAGTCCGTGGGCGCGCCGGAGGTCACCAAGATGCCGGTTGACAGATTACACTCTAGCATGATGGATAGACTGAGCCAATCCAAATCAAAAACTTGTGTCTTCAGTTTTAGGTTTAATATTAGAACATTTGCTACTGGAACTTTTACAATTTTTGCTTAACTTTTAATTTTTACATTCACTACTCGAACTTTTTTCTTTTTAGCTCTTAAAACAACTCCACTTTTTACTTTAAAACAATAATGAACGGGGCTTTTCCTCCTACTAGTTTTCGACTGCCACACGGTTCTCAAAAAAAATGCCAACTGTGTCAAAACAACCGTCAACAACGGAATCAATAATACCGAATTTAAATATCCTCCTGTCTCTCTCCCGCTCATCGACATCCACCCCGAAAATCGAACTCGAAACTTGTACACGATCCACATTCGAACTGGGGTGTGACCGCACACTCGCATGTGGATCGTGCACTTCCTCCACCACTTTCCATCACATTATATTAAAACAAAATTATAATGAAAACAATTAAATGATGGGGGCGGTGAAAGCCGCACGTAACACCTGGAAAAAACAAATCATTGTGGAAAATTTAACTAGCCTCAGGACTTGCTAAATAAGGCCAAGACCGGTTCCCGGTTGTAGTGCCGATGATGATGATGATGATGATGATGATGAAAAGAAACTCGACACACTTTTGTCGACTTACATGAGATCATATATAAAAATGAGTAATCAGGATATTGACCTTCTACAGCATTGGGAAGCATCAAAATAAATTTATTGGAATGCACGCCTACCACGTAGACTGAAACGCCGAAACGACACCACCTTATCTCCATTGAATTGATCTATAGTAAAGAGGACAATAGGATTACAAGCTGTTTGTTTGTTTTAGGAATATCAACCCTATAGCGCTGCTTTCATTCATGTAGTGCATCGAGCGACCCTATTTTTCCATAGGGCACGTTTCGCGACGATGCTTTCCATGCGTCTTCCTCGTTTGTTGATGAATTAATACCAGTTTAGAGTGTGGACCGTAACAGGATAATGACTGCTTGTGGAAAATCGGATTGTGCAATTAACGAGTGTAAAGAAAACTTAATCATATGTGGTGGCTTATGAGTTGTCTTTTCACCATCCTTGTATTGGCATCAGCAGAAACATTTTATTATTATTATTATTATTTATTTGTCTATAGGAACCCGGAAGTGCATGACTTCACCGACTCGGCTGTGCCATCGTTCACTGACCTATACACTCTCCTTCCACGCTTGACCATCTGATCCGGTTTCCTCAAGGTCAGACATAACATGGTCTTCCCATCTCCGTCGCGGACGTCCTACCGGTCTCTTTCCATGCGAAACTTTATATTTTATTCCGATAACTATAACCACATATCCTTGTCACACGTGTTCGTTACGATCAAATGCCTCAATGAGTGTTGCAAACAAGTGTCTGGTGTTATCAAGTCGCATCATAGGGTGGAATTGTAGAATCTCACTAGGCTCGACAATCTGATTAAACTTCAAACGGATTGAAATCTAAGCCGCTTCAAACTGCGAATTATTAATTCGATATCTTTCTACCTGGAAGACATGCTTCAGAGTGCGTGTTTCAGATCTGCGATATATAAGCGCTTTCTGTATACTTCTTGGGTCCCTCAAGGAAGTAAACTAGGCTCCCTAATTTTTATACTAACCACAAACCATATTGATAGGGTCATCGAACACTCCTTTGCGTCTGTTTATGCTAACGTCACAATATTCCGTAAGACAATCATGTCAACACTTGATTCTGCATTGCTTCAAACAGATCTTGACAATTTCTTGGGCTCGTGTCGTAAAACCTGCTTGGAGCTTATAGCCGCCAAATGTCAGCGTATACCCTTTTCGCGAAAACGCAAACCGTCTCCTCTCTGCCTTTACGCTCTTTATAGTCAAAACCTCATCATCGTCTAGCGTCCAGTCAATCCGTAACCTTGGCATTTTATGTGGTAGGGAACTTAATTCCCTCATCGCAAATTCATCGGACTCATAACTGTAGTTTGAAACGCCTATAACCAACAGCAAGTATGGCCAAACACAGAACAACCCCCCCCCCCCCCCCGCGCTACCACAACCTTTTTTCTTAAGTTATTCTGTATTCATAGGTGCTTACGAACTTCTTAAAAACAAGCTTAACGGTATTACGGAATGGAGGTGAATTTGAGAAGATAAACTTATAGTTCACAGTCACATGGCGACATTGGAAAAAGCCGAACACTTTCACTTCATTTGATAGGCAGGTGGATGTAAAAATAAAACGAAAGTTTGTGATTAATTGTCAGCTCAAAATAATAGTTACTCTAAGATAAATTAATGAAGTTAATATTTTCAAGTGAATATTTTTGAATTAGTAAAGTGAATATATTTATACCACAGTATTATAAAAAAAAAAATCTCTACTTTAATATCCTTGATGGTTTCATATCATCGATGTTCGCTATTCGGTAGGTCACGTTCTAAAACGGGGTAAATTTTCCGTTTTCAAAAACGATACCAACATCAACACAGACTTTATTCACGAAATTACCCCCACTCGTAAACGCCCCCACGCGTTTACTGTACTTCAATAAGATCCGCACCCAAAACTTCTCATCAACATAACCTTTTACCACGCCACAGCCGATCCTCAAACCCCGATATCACTCCCGACCCCACTCTCCCTCCTAAATCTACCAACCGGTTAAAGCTTCGTACTGCCGCCCCAACCCACACTACTCCCATCCCGACATAATCAAGACAACTCTGATACGCCTAATAAACGGAAAACCGATTACCGCAACCTCTTTCGTAAAAAGAGGTTTTCCTTCAAATTTCGTCCTAATAGAGTCTGTTTTAATCCTGACCTCACCCCTCCCAACGCCTCAAAACTCACAAAGCCATACTCTCCCTGCTCATCACACCCCACCCCTCACCACAATAACATCACACAAATATCCCAATTTTATCAAAGCTCATTCTATTAACCCATCACACCAGTCAATTTCTAAGTACTTTTACTGACACAGCACTACCCAACTATCTACCATGCCAAATAATTTCTACCCACTCATCGTGTTCCCCCTTCATGGAACACCCCCCGCGCCAGCAGTCCCAACCGACTTTTAACCACGTCTTCCTTCCCTCAATAAAAATAACACAGCTCATCCCCAAATCATCTAATTGCCGCTACGCACTGTCCAAATTTATAGACAGAAGACATGAAAATATTCGTCTCTTTTTAGCGTATCTCCACGACAAATCTGATTCTGTCTGCTACGAAGGCAAAACCGAAACCAGTATCAAACTCTCTATTCAACAGGGGGGTTTACCCACTGACGTGCTCAGTCTCCAAAAACTATACGTTAAATTCAACGTAATTTTAAATGTATCCCCTCATAAAGTATCGAATGACCTTAAAGCTTTCCGTTACTTCGTTCGTTCCAAAATGCTATCACATCTTCAACGTAGTAAGGCAGATCTCAACAAGTTTTTTCGTTCCTAAACTCCTACCTGCCCCACCATCTCCTAAAACCGACAGTATAACTCCGCTTACCCTTTATTATCAGAAGGTAAGATCTCTTCGCCCAAACACCCAATCCACTCTGAAAAATATTCATTCCCCTCTTGTTGACATTTTCGCTTTAAGCGAAATGAACTTAATCCCCAGCATTCATAACTCGGAACTGTTTCCTCCCTCGTTCACCATCTTCCACAATGACCTCCACAATCATGCCATTGACTTTTTCCCCAGCCGAAGAGTGCTCATCGCTGTCCATGACGGCCTCGATTCGTCACTTATCGCTTTCCCTACCTCCTCCAAGCTGGATTTTGTGACAGTCAAAATCACTCTTCCTTGAAAATCAATCTTTGTCATGTGCTTCTATATCTTGTCACCCCAGTATATTAAAGTTTACGAGCTTGCTCTTAACACTATCGACCACATAATAGAGCTGAGTAATAGCTAGGACGACATCGTCGTCTTTGAAGGTTTTAATCTTCCACAAGTCGTTTGGACTTTATCTGACGATCAATCACACTTCACCTCCAACCCCACCTCTGCCAAGGAAAGTGTCTTCATTAATCGACTGGATGATTTTCGCCACTGTCAAGTCAGCAACGTTCGAAACCTTTTATGTGGGCAGCTAGACCTCATCTTTACAGCAGACCATTTAGATTTTAAGTTAATCTGTAAGGTATTATATTAATTTATTTTAAACTTGTATTAAGCCAAATAAATGAGTGTTCTGCCATCACTAAATTATAAACTATCAATACATCAATCTCACCCAGCCCCTTCGTCCTTACCTCTATAGACTACCATAGCTCCTCTCTCCGAATGACCTTCTTTCGAGTCCACTCGCCACCGTCTGTCCGCTCTTCCAATCCATACGCATACGATTTCCATAAAGCTAACTTTCACCTCATCAACGACTACCTAGGCCGCCTTTCGTTCAACTACGATCACCTAACCGTCAAAGATGCCATCACCCACTTATATACCGAGATTCTTATTCTATTTCCCTGTTCGTTTCCTACTTTAGACAAAAAACATCAACCTCTTCCCCTCTTCGTTCTCTGCGTAACAAAAAGAAAAAATTATGGGTCACCTTCCCTCGCAATCGAACTATTTCCGACTGATCCAACTTTCTTGGATGTTACCTCCAACTCAAGGAACTTTACAACACCCTTTATCGCAACTACCTTACCAAAACTCAGACTAATCTCAAAAATGACTCCAATACCTTCTTTCAGTTTGTCAATCATAAACGTAAATACGATAGTTGCCCCACATCGCCTGCCTTAAACTGTCACAACTCATTTGATCCCGTTAGTATTGCTAACATCTTCGCCACTCGCATCAATCAGTCATTCACTAATTACTCCTTTTTCCCTGACCCGTCATACTTCAATTACCTACCTAAATTTTCCCAGGGACCCCTTCCTCTCCACTTCTTTGATCTGCCGTTAATTGAATCCAAGCTACTGCAACTCAAAGACGGGTTTACACCGGGCTCTGATGGTATCCTTACAATTCTCCTCAAGAAATTGTCATCCATTCTCTCTGTTCCCCCCTTACTGATCTTCAATCTCTCACTTTCTCAAGCCCTATTCCCCCGCGTTCGGAAAACTTGCTTCATCGTCCCCATCCACAAGAAGGGTCCCAAAAACGATATCGTGAGCTACCGCCACATTGCCAAACTGTCCTATAGCGTTTCCGATGATAGTAAAGAACGTGTGATTCGAACTGACGCTATGACAGTTAGAATCACCAGAAATTGAACCAATGCTTAACACATCAGGATAGTAGCCGTGTGTACGAATTCGATTTCTAAACTCAAGTACACTCAACTGTTGTGGATTCGTTATGCTAACGCTATGGTATACGTCTCCGATGCATTTTCTTATTCGATTTTCGTTCGGTGGTTTTCACTATTTGCTTGTGTATTGTGTGTGCATCTGTTAGAAACGTCACAGTCCCGCTTACCCAAGATTCTCTGAAGCATTCTACACAAATCTCTTAGTCTTCGTTGCAAATCTTTTATTTCACCAAAGCAACATGGTTTTCTCAATCGCCGATCAACCACAACCAGTCCTGTTGACTACACTTCCTGTACACTCTCAGCACTAGAGCACGGCAACGAGGTCGACATGGTGTCAGCCTGTGGGGGTTCTCTATATCACACGGAGAACCAACCCACAATTCTAACCAACCTTAACCGTTAACAGCGCGCCGCCTTAACCCAACTCCCCATGCAAAATCCGCAATAGCATACATTCCAAACTTTGCAATAAAACACACTCCAAAAGTCCCAACAGAATACAATTCAACAGAATACGTTCTAAATCATCCCCGCATACATTTTCCCAAAATTGCTTCGGCCAATTCTCTACTTAAGTTATATTCTTTCCTTGCGACCAAGCAATCTTAATTTCCCCGAAATTCATATGGTGTAATAAAACGCATATTCAAACCTACAACGGAACATTAACTATCACCACCAACTACACCGAGCCGCATACATTTCCCCGAAATTGCTTCGGTTAATATCTTATCTATATGGTTTTCCTTGCTCGCACCCAAGCAATTTCAATTTCCCCCGAAAACTCATGCCCACACTTGCTCGTGTTCCCAAAACCGATTTCTCGGTACACATAGCAACCGAGAAATCTAACTCAGCCTACACGGCAACGATTCTCCGAAACCCAATCCCCTATACAGGCATAGCAACTCCTCTCGAAATTCCTGGTAAGTGGCAGTGAGTTTATTCCAGCTATGACTCAACCGCTACGGCGCGATGAATAGATTCTTTCCATTCATTAGTCAGTCGAGATTCATCCACCGTTGCGGCCGCACACGCACAGTCAGGTTACAACCACCGTAGAGTGCGCACAGTCGCGTGTTATGTTTCTTGCCCCAGTCGAGTCACAACCACCACCCGGTCCACACGCACCGAGTCGCTACAAAGTCGAGATTCATCCACCGTTGCGTCCGCACATACACAGTCGAGTTACAACCACTGTATAGTGCGCACTGTCGCGTTTTATCTTTCTTGCCCAAGTCGAGTCAATGGGGGACCCGCGTTAGGTATTAATCCGCAAATCGTTGCAAGACGGGAAGGGACAGCTTTAAATCCCCGCCGAAACTAAAACGAACAACCGGCCCCCAAAAGAAAACGCGAAAACAAGGTATTCATACCGTTAGACCCAACAAACCCCATTTCATATCGCGCGGCTATTGCGTAGCAGACAAGTAGCCGAAGGAATAGGTAAAGCACTTCGCTCGGCGTTTGGGACAGGAGCAGCGGCAAAGGGAGAACAATCAAATGATCGTGTAAAATGCCACGGAGTGTTTGTCAGATCCCAAAAGGGACCTGAGTCGTTCAGTAATAAAGTGGATGGACGCCAGAACACGTGTTAACCTTTTTCTTATTTTCACAATTCATTGTTAACCGTGGAACAAAAACACCGACGAATAAAAGAACATATTAAAAAAAACGTCAACGAACAAAACAAGTGGTTCCATTTTCCCCTTGGTGCTCGAATTTCGGACGACGGTTTGCGACGAACTCTTTAGTGGGGTGCTAGTGAACTAGTGCCACACGCTGGCACATATACTTCTTCACCCCCACAAGCCGACCCCAATAAAGCATTCGACAAAGTCTTTCACAATCTAATCCTCTTCAAATTATCCGCCCGTGGCTTCGAACCTGGATTGCTGAAATGGATTTCTTCATATCTATGGGATAGAATTACTGCTTGTCCCTATACGCTGATGACACCAAGATATACAAGATCATCGAGTGAACATTTTATTCTGCACTGCTGCAAACAGACCTGGACAAGTTCTCGACTTGGTGTGACAAAAATTACTTTGTAGTTAACATCGCAGAATGCCAATCTATAACCGTTTCCCGTAAGCGTATTCACTCATCCTCGCGTCCCTATTCCCTTCATAGCGAACTCTTAACCATTGTCCAATGTATTCGGGACCAAAGGTTCTCTCTCACATTGACGAGACGATCCGGAAAACGAAGGAATTTTCCGACCTCCACGTAACTCGACCTCTCTCTTACCTTACCTTCGTCCGTCCACTGCTTGAATATGCTAGCCAGGTATGGTCCTCTTATCACAACACCCATATCTGTAGAACCGAAAGTATACGAGGGTTGCCTTTTATATTTCGGGATTAGAGAACAAAAACAAATATTGATCATCGAAATCATCACTGTATTGTTTTTCAAAATCATCACTGTATTGTTTTTCAAAATATTCCCCATGAAGATCTATACGCTTTTGCATGCGTTTGAACCAATTGTCGAAGCACTTTTGCCACTCTGATTGAGGTATCTCCAACACATGCATTCTGAATGCAGTAACCGCTTCTGTAGGTGTCGAAAAACGTTGACCTCTCAGTTTCTTTTTTACGTACGGGAATAAAAAGAAGTCATTCGGTGCCAAGTCAGGACTATACGGCGGATGACCCATCAAATCGATGTTTTGGGTGCTCAAAAATGCAGTTGTCGCAGCCGATGTGTGAGAGCTCGCATTGTCGTGGTGAAGAGTGATCTGTCTTCGGCGATTGGTTTTCCTGATTTCTTGGAAGACAACTGGCAAACAAATGGTTGTGTACCACTCAGAATTGACTGTTCTGCGTTGTTCTAGTGGTACGGTTGCGACATGTCCAGTTTTTCCGAAAAAACAGGCGACCATTTGCTTGGAAGTGCTTCGTGCGCGAACAACTTTTGTTGGATTTGGCTCATCTTGAAACACCCAGACAGTCGACTGCTGTTTAAATCCACGATTCATCACCTGTCACGATGTCATAGACGTGTTTCGAAGCACCGCGACCGTATTTTTTGAGCATTTCTTTCGACTAATTGACACGAGCCTTTTTTTGGGCGATTGACAAATTGTGTGGGATCCAACGCGAACAAATTTTTTTGACAGTCAAATGTTTATGCAATATTGAATGTATGCTGGTCCCACTAACGCCTAAGGCTATCTCAATCTCACGATAGGTCACATGACGATCTTCCAATATCAGTTCGCGCACAGCATCAATGGTTTTCGGAACAACAACTGATTTTGGACGACCTTCACGAAATTCATCTTGGAGTGAACTACGACCACGATTGAATTCACCATACCATCGATAAACACTGGTCCTTGATGGAGCTTCATCGCCAAAAATTGAATTAAGTTCATCCATGCACTGTTGCTGAGTTAATCCACGCCGAAAGTTGTAAAAAATAATCGCACGAAAATGTTGACGATTTAATTCCATTTTCGGGCCGAGATGAATCTTTGATGTTACTGTAAACAACACAAATAGCGCTCGTATGTCAAAACGTTCTGAGTGCGTATAACCTCAAAAATGTCCAACTTTACGACAGAGCTGTCAATTGCCGGATTGCAACACTAGGGTTGCCAAATCCCGAAACATAAGAGGCAACCCTCGTACAATGTCGCTTCCTTCGGTTCGCTCTCTGAGGGCAACGTTGGGAAAACCCTTAAATCCTTCCCCCGTACTTTAACCGCCTCAAATTAATGATCCTCAGAACCCTTGAGGAGGGCAGGGTCTTGGCAGATATAGTATTCCTTCATCAGGTCCTCTCCTGCTCGGTCAACTGCGCCTACCCCCTTAACTTTAAATTCCTCTGAACACAAAACCTCGAAATACGCGTCCCCATTCTCTCTACATTCCGCGTCGCAACACCTCTTATGGTTTTGACGAACCCCTTTTCCGGATGCAGCAAAATATCAACCCTAACGCCACCTTGGTCGCCTTCGACCTCTCTACCCATACTCTCCACCCTAATATGGCCTGTTTATCTTAGGTTAAGCGTAGTTAAGTTAGTTCTTACGTTGTTTAGTATGTAAAGTTATATATACTATAGCTTATAAGTGCTTATATTGCTTGAAATAAGCCAATTAATGGGGTGGTACCCCCACTAAACACTATTCACGTACCAAATTCTGACTAGAGAGTAGTTTAGCAGGTCTAAATCACGCCGACTTTCGAATTTAAAGTGTTATATCATAATTCTATCCCTCATAAAACTACAAAACTCATTGCGTGACAGAAGCAAGTCGTAGTTCCGGACAGTTGGCAAACATTCATGAGTAAAATGCGAGAGCGACAGAAAACAGCAAAGCAAAACTTCGCCTTTTATTTTAACTTCTATAAAAATCTTGAGGGCGTCAGTTTTGTAGTTGTTCGTGGTATAAGAGTCAATTGAATTCGGCCGCTCACCGCGTGCCAACGTATCCGTTCATTTTTCGTTTGTTCTGTTATGTTATAAATGTTAAAATTCTTTTAAGAGTAGGCACAAAAAAAATAATTGTATCAGTTTTTAAATTTTTTTTTGTTTTCGATGGTGATAACTTAAAACTGCCAAAGTAGTGTTAAAACCGTCGCTCCAAAATATGTGTTGAGTGGAATCCTACCAGTCTTGGGACAATTTAAAAAAGTTCTCTCTGGATTAATTGTCATAAATACAGAATTAGAAAAGAAGAGGAATCAAATCCGATTAAATCATTTCAAATCCCACCAGTTAGATTTGAATCAAACCAGCAATTACTACAAAATTTCCCCGAAAACCTTTTTGTTAAATATGCACACAACTTCTGACAAATGTATGTAATATATGGAGTTTAATGTAAAACTCTAAAACCTCCAACTGTTTTTCAACGATAAATAAAATGAAAAAATGATAGCAATTAAACATACCCGCTAGTGATCACATGAGTCTACCACTTTACGCTCCGTACCACTGTAAGTAGTATGTACACACAGTCGTCTCTGGTTTGCAGGGACCTCATACTACGTAGATGACGAACAAAAGTGATTCACATGCGCAGCTTGCTCGCAAATCACACGATCATCAAATCATTGACCAAAGATCTGATAAAGATACAAAAATAAAACGAAAATAATAAAAACAAAAGTTTTAATTTAAACATTTTGATGGAATAAAAAATTTGCAATCCCACCACCCAAGTGTCATGGCACAGCAGCCCGCCAGTACTGTGCGCTGATTGCCAACGAACGTTGGACAAAGGGAAATCACATAAAATCCACCAAGCGACATTAACAAGAAAACAATAAAAACCGCTAAATGACATTAACAAGCATCACAGAGTCTAAATTAATTAATTTACAACGCAAACATTTTATTCGCTCGATTATGGGATGAAGGACGACGATGGTGGGAATGCGGGGTATCCTGCGTTCAGCATCATCATCATCATCATCATTCCCGGACAGGTACACGATGAACCACAACGCGCGGCATGAGGTCCTTGGTTAATTGATAAAAACAGGAAAAACAATTTCTGGAGAGGGCGGATGTGGTCGCGAGAGTCATTAAAATACCTTCGGCAAGTGGACATGACCAAGTCCTCCTGCTGCTTGAGTCCGGCATTCAGCCTCATAAATTGACCGAAAGTAATGGTCCCAGTGCCCCGTGTTGATTTTAATCAGACACCTCGGCCAGTAGTATTCAAACGATCGCATATACTTATAGCTCTTGATCAGGGGTTGTCGAAAATTGCTGTTTCAAAAATGTGTCGACATCGACTAGAATACACCTGTCTAACGATATCGAGGGTTGTAGATCACTAGATGAATGACCTTTCACCTACATATAGAGCGAGGGTAGGTCATCTAATCGTCACTGTCGATCATCTCCGACTACTATTGAATGCCGGTCATGGAAGTTGTGAGTCAAACAGCAGGGGGTTAGAGGACACGTCTATGGCTAGGCGTGTTTTCTAAACGATCCTCTTACTTTTCACTTTATTAATGTCTATGGTGATCGTATACACACTCAGTGGCAACCAGCAAAACAAACGATGGCAGTCAATCACTCCACAGCTATTGTATTCCCGAATTGTGATTTATGACCGGGCCCACCTATTTGGACATAAGGATATTTATGCTTTTGTTAATAACGCCAAAATAAAGGATATTGTGAGAATACAATGAGCGGACAATGTGGCAGGTCTTTGAGGTCTGAGTCAACAGTGCCCATTGAACAGCTACTGGTTGTGAGTTTGACCAGGGGTTGTGGTCTGGCGGTTTGCTGCTGATTATACATCAATTGGGACACTTGAAACACTGTTATTAAGTGATCACTGTCTTGATCTCTACACAGAGTCTCCGCTCTGTCAGATATGCACAGTTCTGACCCATATAGGTGGCCCAATCGACTTTTTAAAACGCTATAATTTTTTTATTTCTTAACAAATTTGGTTGAAGTAAACCAACAAATTTCAGGAAACACACAACTTAAGAACCTATTTTACATTACTAATGTAATGTAATGTAATTGTAGCACTAAGTCAGTCGATATTCTGAGAAATTTTGAAAAAATCCCTCATAACTCAAAAACATTGCGACTTCTACTAGGGTTATATTTTATTCTTCTGTTAGGTTATGAAGTAAGGTTGCCTTCGCTATCGTCGGAAACGCTATATGATCTTTATAGGGCACTCTGTATAAACAAACAAACCAACCGAAAACGTTAGGAGTCACACACCTGGGGAAGAAGATTAGTGGTAAGTAGGGTCCCAAAGTAAGGAGGTTGTATCTTGAGTTTGATTGTGCAAATGAGTTTGCTATTGTGCAGTTTGGCACAATTGCTAAGTGGCAGGTTGGATCCCAAAGTCCAACCGCCCGGCGAAATACCACCCCATTAAGCTATAGGCTTCGTGAAATGGTTGGGAGAAATCCTTGAGCATCTTTCGGAGCTTGGCTGATGGATCCGCTCGAGAAAAAATAGTATCTCAGGACTCTGGTTCAGCACTAAAGGTTTGTGGGGGTTCTTTAAAACATTCCCAAAGAACCATCCATTTCCTTTAAATGAACCTGCCTTCCCCTCACTCTACAAAGCCATTTTACTTGCCCGAAATCGAGCAGCCTTCATTACCTTTCACCTGGAAAGTAAATCACCAGCATGCATATCACCAAATCATTCCGTTCATAATACATGAACCACACCAACCCAATCGGCTCAGCTCGTCAGCAATCATGGTTGATAGACACACGCCAATCTTTTAGCGTGTTCTTGTTCCAACAACGTACTTGTTGACACAGCTGCAGCCGATTTTTCCTACCATTGATCGCCCAAGCGACACCCGATCATCGAATAGGACATGACCGCGATTGTTGTTCAAATAATCAATCCAATGATCATGTCCTATGATACAGTTTTCTGAAAACTAGACATCCATTAAATCGGACACGATCATGATTGCTATTCAAATAATCATACCAATGATCGTGTGCCATGTACCGTTCCATTAACCCAAACAATAGCCACCCTAGCCATTGCCATGGCGAACAAATCTTCTGTTTACCTATCGTCACTGAAAAATCAATAGCCTACAACGGCATGATTGCGAGCGATCATGTAAACACCACGTTGTTCCCATGTCGCATTGGTTAAACCAAACAAATGCGCTTCCCAGCGTAAGAACCCCGAAATAGCGTTTCTGTTTAGTTAAGACACACAAATCTATTTCTTCCTCCGGCGATCGTCACGATCGTTTACAACAACGATGCCTGCAGCCCATAATGCTTGTTCCTTTGTTTGTACAGTTGCAGGATCGATCGTTGCCGCACTTCCAGCGAAAGGGCAATGTAATTGACCTGTACGGTCATATGAGAAATTCTCCCATTAAACTCCAATTCGATCGCCCATTGGTCATCCCCAAAGAAAAGATCGAATTGACATCCCATATCGATGGAATTCCATCACGATTGCCGCTAGCGGATGTTGAGTGCAACGGTCATCTACGAGTCAAATTTCATCCCCAGGCGGATACACTTGTCGGAGTGCGGTCGCTCCCTTGGAGTTCTTGTGCGTTTTGAATTAAAGTATCTAATTGAAGTGTTGTAATAAGAAAACTTACGTTACGAGTCGCATTTGAAAACTGTGTACTGATTGCATCATAGAGTGTTGATATTGTTGAGGTTATATTTTTATTTGATATTGTTTTCTTACCTCCGTCCTTCTAGGGTGGACGTCTGTTCCAGCTGGAGATGTGAGGGCGGCGTAATGGATGTGCCCGTCCTCTTTACTGGGAGCGTCCCCGATGAGTCGATCTCCTAACGCAATTCCTTCCAGGATGATTGTTTCTGGATTTTGATTTTTTCGGCGAACGAAGTAATAAAAAACAATGGGTTCTCGGAGTTTATTTTATTTTATTTAAAATATTTGAGCGCAACTGCGCCCCTCTGGATTCCGACTGATTGATTTATTTTTGTAGTTTGATGACCAGCGGTTCGCCCTTCGGAATCTTGACTGGTTGTGAAATTGAAAATTACTGCCCGTTTATGCTTTTTCTTGTTGAGATTTGTCAACGTTTTTAATGTAAGAATTCCAAGAAGCACACACAAGATTTTGTGTGCTTCAATTGGAATTGTGTTCTGGGAATTGACTAAGGCTTTAGTTGGATAAGGTCCTGGAAGGGAAATCATGAAATGCGTTTTGAATTAAGAATTTCATGATGTCAGGATTTTGGGAATTGAATCAATGTGCGACGAATTAACTTTTGGTTTAATTTATCGCTCATATGATTCAATATGGAATTTGGATTTGGATTATGGGAAGTATTGGGGATTTGGATGGGATTATTGGTGATATTGGGAATTTGGATTGGAGTAGTGATTTAGGATCGCTACAATATGTACATTACCTTCGGTAATTATTAATAAGGAGAACTCATAGAGTGTAGTGATGTACATTACCCTTGGAAATTTTAAATAAAGAACTAATAAACAAAAACACTCCAGCGTCTTTAATTTGCGTCATAATTGTAGAGAAGGATTAACATCTTTATTCGTGGTGTGTTGATGATTTGACTTTTCAGTGTTGGGAAGTTAGTGAAACGAGTGTTGCGTGGCAACCTGGTTATGTTGTAACATGTGTGTGTGTAGGTTTTAAAAATACAGTCCACATTTTAAGGTGACTTCCAATACGAACAGATGCACATACCTGCAGTCGCTAAAATGTGGAGGTTCGAAAGAACAGTTGCGGCGGTTTTTACTTTTGGTAGACGACGAGATAGCGGAGAATGGGGAGAGGGTAGTTGGAAGAAAGTGGTCGACGAGGAAGGTCGAGAAAGAAAAAGAGTCACACATCAGTTCACATCTCCCGTTTGTCCAGTACCTTGAAGTTGTGCCGCAAATATTAAAAACCAATATTAAATTACAGTTGTGTCAAATAAAATGGAATGTTAAGAACAATATTAAACTAAAGCCATCTTAAATAGAATCGTACATTAAAAACAATATTAAATTACAGTTGTGTTAACTAGAATCGTACAATAAGAATAATGTTCAAACAAAGTTGTGTTAAATAGAATCGTACAATAAGAACAATGTTCAATGAGTTGTGATATTCCTGTGTACATTGGATTGAATACATTAAACGATAAATTAAACACATTAAACATTGACTTAAATACATCAGACTTTGGGTTGAATACATGGGACAAAGCGGAACCAGAGGATGCAGTTGGTCGTTAAAATCAGATTATCCTGACCCAAAAGGAAACAACAAAGAATTAAGTACATTGGACATTGAATTGGAGAAGGAACAAAGAACGTGTTATCCGCTATAGCTGCACTTACAGCGGTTGACTGGGGCTGAACCGAGTTACCGGAAGCATCACAACGGCACAAGATTCGATTGATCAAAACGTCCCGAAATACGTTGGAACATTGAATATCATATCTATATCTATCACACGAGTGCCCGTGACTTGCCACAATACTACGACGACCCATAGGTTCTCCTTTCCTGGGAGAAATACAATTAAAAAACAAGTTTTGGGTCGAATCAATCAGGGATAAAATGGACCCCACACTTTAGATATTACAGAAGAATATCTTCTTTCACATTATCTTTAAATCGAGGTCAAGTTTCTCAGGGCTAATGAAAACGGAGATACATTTTCTCATCAACACTTCATAACAAACGGCAGCCATGAAATTATAACTATAATGGATAAATTCTCACTGTGGTTGTAAGTATACAATTAAGTCTCATTATTTATTAACAAGAACTTTAAATAATTGTGCAGCTCTAAATGGTTTTGTCTTCCAGAAGAAACATCTCCCACTGTCTGCGATAACAAGAAAATGTCACTGCAATCTTGTTTACCTCCAGATAAAAATCATTCCACTAAGTTATTTTTTTATGTGGTTTTCTCAGAAAAGGCGAACCCATTGTGTTAGTCAACCCTTGGTCCTCAGGCACTGAGCCTTGACCTTTGAGCCTTGCCCCTTGATCCTTACCACTTGACCCCTGGCCTTCGGTCCTCAGGCATCGGGCCTTGACCCTTGACCCTTTGCCATTGACCCTTTGCCATTGACCCTTGGCATTTGGCCCTTGGCCTTTGGCCCTTAGCCTTTGGCCCCTAGCCTTTGAACCGTGCCCTTTGAACCTTGAGCTTTGACCCTCGACCTTTGACTCTTAACCTTTAACCCTTCACCCTTGGCCACTGAACCTTGATCTTTGACTCTGAACCGTTGGTTTTTCCTCTTTGACCCTTAACCCTTGACCTTTGACCTTTGAACTTTGACCCTAAAGTTTTGAGCCTTGACCGTTGACCCTAGACCTCTGACCCCTGATCTTCGATCCTTGTCCCTTGGCCATTGATCCACGACTGTTGACCATTAACCTTTCAACTTTGGCCTATATCCTTTGACCTTTGCCATCCGACTTTTGACCGCTGACCGCTGCCCCCTGCCATTTGAACTTTGACCTTCGACCTTAGACCCTAGATCTTCGCCCTCAACCCTTGGCCTTTGACCTTTGGCCTTTGGCCTTTGATCCTTGACCTTAACATTCCCTCGGATTACATCTCTTCCGGGCGGAGAACCAGCCAAAATATACTACTAACATAACATGGTATTATACCGTTTTTGCGACGATAGTGAAGAACGTCTGATTCGAACCGACGCCATAACGGGTAGAATCACTAAACATTTAACCAATGCTCAACACATCAGGCCACTTCCGCGTGTACGAATTCCATTTCTAAACTCAAATACCCTCAACTGATGTGTAATTGTTATGTTATCGCTATGGTATACGGCTCTGATGCTTTTTGCTTATTCGAATTTCCTTTCGGTGTTCTTCACTATTTGCTTGCATATGGTGTGTGTATCTGTTAGAAACGCCACAGTATATAAGTTTTAACAACGTACTTGAGTCGTTTAACCTCTTAATGCATTTACAATCGATTTTGCTCCATTCGTTTTAATAATGCCACTGGAATGGATAATGCTAAGGTCTAACAGACTCTCCGCAATAATTAACATTGGGTGCGTAAACGAATGCTACGTTCCATAGAAACGCCAATACCATCCTGGCTACCACCGAGGAAGTACCTCATGGCTCTTTTCTTCACCGAGTCCTTTAAGAGGACGAACTAGATTCTCAATTTACCACACATCGTAGGGTTGTACGCGACACTCTATTGGCTGTGTTCAATGTCCGACAACTTTCATACTATTTCCGATCGCTGGTACATGTTCGCCTCACACACATAACCATACCCACAGGCGCAAGCGTCACTGCTCGAGGATACAATAAGAATCGTGTAACCATTTTAATACCTTTTTTTGTGAATGATTCCCGAACAAAATTCGCATTTGTTGGTCTTATTCTCTGGGTGTCGAAAGGAAAACCGGGCGCTGCGTAAACAATATAGTGATATCTCGAAATATTTTTCGTGACTTTATCTTTTCTTTAGAAGATAAAATACAAATGACGTAGCTCAACATGAATATTGTCCTTTCATTCCTGTCAGTGAAGTTTCAAAGGAAGAAATCTCGGGCGGCGTGGCATCCAATCGAGAATCGCGACATTTGCATTTAATTTATTCAATATTTCCTATTGTCCCATTGATTTTTCGAAAATTGTCGGCATCTGGCGATAATCGTTTGGCTGGCGAGTTGTGATGGCGCTGTTCACCCAGGAGTTGGGGGAGGGAACATTTCCCGCCTGTGCTTCATATGCTACGTACGGCCGTGCAAGCATGGGACACCTGAGGAGTTTCTGGCCGTTTAGTTGGGAAGCACAAATGTGGATTGGAAATGTTATTTTTCCAACCAAGACTTTTAACTACTTGCCTACTAATAGATTTGCCACAACGAATTCAAGTCGAGCAAGTAAAGAAGATTGTAAGTTGCTTATCATCATCATCATCGGCATAACAACCGGGATTCGGTCTTGGCCTTATTTAGCAAGTCTCGACCCTTGTTACATTTTGCATAATAATTTATTTTTACGGGCAAGGTTATTAGCCTTACGCCATAAGTGAGTTGCTTATAGGTGCAATGAAAATTGTATGTGACTTTAGGAGAACTTCCAAAGAAGCAACTTTATTTTTAGCAGCCTTACCTTACCTCCTTTGACTTCGATTTCACCTCTTCTCCTCTCAAACTCCGTTTTGATGCGATTTTCCTGTTTTTCCATTTTTTTATGAAGACGAAAGTGGCGTCTGGCGCAAGACTAATGACCTTGCCCGGAACAAACAAATCATTATGGAAAATTTAACAAGCCTCAGGACTTGCTAAATAAGACCAAGACCGGTTCCCGGTTGTAGTGCCGATGATGATGATGATGAAAGTGGCGTCCCTCAAACCGCTGTAGCTTGTCAACGTATCGACGAAATGGCATGAAACTTCATACATAAACTCATGACAGATGATCCTCTCGAACTGAGTAACGTTTATTTTCTAGTGGCGCCACCTATTGAAACGTCCCAGGACTTTTCAAGCCCTGTAGTAAACTGCCGGTAAAAAGTCTAAAACAACACCACACATTTTACAGAGCATGTACACTACTTGTTTATAATTAAATTAAAGTCACATGTGCATCGGATTTAAATGATTTGTATTTGTTGAAGAATTTTACAGTTCACGCTTAATAATGTCCTTAATAAATGTCACAAAAGTTGAGCATGCATCTTTTTAACACCTAGCATTACCATCGACCCTCACAGAAAACATTCTACATCTTTAACCTTTGTATTTATTCTCTTTATGTTCACATAGGTGGACGGTTTAATTCGGACTGTTTTATTTTCGACCGTGTAAGTCATGGGTAATTTTTTAATAGCTTCTAATGGGAACATTTTCGAGGGTTGCAGTTTTTGCTTGTAACACACCCCATGGCCATCTTAGCGGAGAATATCTTGCGAATATTTTTTTCTTTTTTACACTTACGCGCGCACAAATGGGGATTTTGGAGTACAGTTAAATGTTAGAGCACTGTGCGAGCGGATCTATAAAAGAAGAGTCACATTCATCGTGTACCTCACGATATAACGACTATAAGGTCAGACGAAATAGCACTTGCTGCAGCTATATCCAAGCCAGATGGAACACGAGCTTAAAAGGTTGATGTATCTTTACACACATCCCATCGTCAAAAGTCTGGACAATGTGCATGCAACACACAATCTGCAACCAAAAACTTGTATAGTTTTAGTCGGGCTGCGAAGGGTATTGTAAGTGCTTAAACGGGAGGTACCTCTCTTTCTCCGCAATACAAAGAACGGTAAGAATATAAAACATGTTATTTGTATGCAGCGGAGAAATGTGTCATCAAGGGATTCCTCAGGCGGTTGGAGAAGTTCGCGACCAAGTCGAATGAGGTGAGCAGGGAGGATGTCGCAAGCAGACTGCACAAACTGGAGGACTCATTTAATCCTTTGAGAGCCTCCAGGAATGTATCGAGGAGAACGACCCGGACCTGGACATCGACAAGGAGAAGGAGGAGCGAACAGCCTTCGAGGAGCGATACTTTTCGCTGCAAGGCAAGCTCACCCAGCGGTTGACTATGGCAACAGGCACAGGCAGCACCGCATTGGATACGTCAGGAGACACCCTGGGAACGGAAACTACTCCAACGCTAACAGCGAAGCAATCGGGAATGGAGAGGTTGCTTGACACAATGAATTCCAGCCAGATGCTCATGAACAGCTTGGTGGAATAATTGGTTACGCGGTCAACGGACCTGACAGCAACGGATTCCACGAGTGGGGCGACAACCCGACCGATCAAGTTGAGGCATATCGCCGTGCCTACCTTCGACGGGGACTACCAGCAGTGAGTAACGTTCCGAGACTTGTACCAACCACTCATCCACGACAACCCCCAGTTATCAGCAGTCGAGAAATTCCAATTTCTCCGGACTTCTTTACGATCGGACGCACTTTTAGTGGTTCGCAATGTTCCGGTCACGGCGGCAAACTATCTGGAGGCTTGGACTGCACTGGTCTCGCGCTATAACAAAAGGGAGATCATCGTGGAGGCACATTTACGAGCATTAATGACGATTCCAGCTATGCAAACACCAGATGCTACGGAATTCCGCAGATTCATCAACGGCCTCTTCGAGCAGGTTCGGGCTTTGCGACCATTGGAGCTACCAGCGGAGCACTAGAGTTGTTGGCTGGTTTTCACCACAGTCGAGAAGCTCGATAGTGAGACTACGCAGTCATGGGCTCGAGAAACCAGCAGGAACGAGATGCCGACATTCGAGGAGCTGACCGAATTCCTGGAAGTCCGCCCCACCGAGCTAGAGAGCCTTCAGACAGCGAAGAACAATTCAAGGGTCACTTTGTTCGGGACCGAGGTATAGCAGCCGGCCCACCCAGGAAGACGTACTCGCCAATCACATCAGCGGCGACGGCTAAGTGTCCCAGATGCGTGCAGCCGCACCTATTGTTCCGATGCAGTGCATTCAGGAATCGCTCAACCCTACAGCGAGATCAGTTTGTCCGCCGCCAAGGGCTATGCAGAAATTGCCTCAGCCCAGACCACGCCATTAACAAATGTGAGAGAGGCAACTGTCCATAGTGTAACGGGCGGCACAACACCCTGCTGCATCAGTCGATAGACGTTCCGATGTTATCACCAAAGGCTGGACCATCAGAGGGATCTTGCGCAACAGTACAAGCCCAGGATTCACTACTACCTACGGCAATCGTAACGGTGGTGGGCGACAGAAACCAGATAGTTCTTTGTCGGGTGCTTCTGGATTCCGGTTCGACCACATCCTTAGTCCGAGAATCATTCATTCAGCAGTTGGGCCTGCGACGCACGCAGCCGAAGGTGAAGATAAGTGGCATGGGTGAACCGAATCCACAACTCAGCCGAGGAAAGGTCGAGATGCTACTGAAAAGCCGAACAGGAGAAATAAGTATTCGGGTAACGGCATTGGTGATGGGAGGATTGACTTTGGATCTGCCGTCAAGGTCACTGGAATATGACTGGAGAAGCTTTTCATCGCTGTCGTTGGCCGACCCGCTATTGCACAAATCAAGACCCATTGACTTGTTGCTGGGTTCGGACACTATCTTCCAGGTCCTGTGCGATGGACGACTGGTGGATCTCGAGAGTAAAATGATGTCGCCGAACACCATATTCGGCTGAGTGATCGAAGGGAGTGGACCAGCTCTGCCAGATAAAGAACAACACTCCTGCACTGTCACCCACGGACCAGTTCTGTCCGATCAAGAACAACATTGCTGCACTGTTGTGGAGAAAATAAGATAATTGTGTTACGGAACACTGGTTCGCTTATTCCCCAACACTTGTCCGCAGAATACTGTTCACCAAATTCCACAAATAAAAGAGAAAATGAAAAGCACTGTGTTGTTTAGTGGTAAACTCTTTATTTTTATTTCTGAATCTATTTTCACAATTGATTGTCTGGAACCACAAAGTTCTCGTGCACTCAAACTACTTTTTATTTCTCACTGCGGTATAACTCTTGAATAGGTTTGTATCATACAAGTTAACTTTTATTTATTACTTGTTCACGATCGAACGCTGAAGATTCCCCATTTGACGGTTCAGTACATTCCAAAGATCTTCGGGGTTTTAGAAACACACAGATTGATCTCAAATAGTCAAACTCACAAGACATATTCTTAATTTCACCGACTTTGACAAGGAAGATACTCCGTAGATCACCGAAACAATTCGTATTTGGCCACTCACACTAGTCGCGGAGAAATTGGATCGGAGGAAGCATTTTTACTTTCGACGCGTGCACACTCTTAGCTGTTGAAATTAAACTCTGTTAGACGCCACGTCCCCGGTACGTGTACGCTTCTCGGTGGTTACGATCTGACTCCACTAGAAAGTGACTTGATCGCGAAAAACTTCACTGAAAACCGTGTGTGAGTGTATCCGACGGGTGACGAAATTTGACTCCCTCATCAACGAACTCCAATACGTGCGTTCGCTTACGCGGTTAATATCTGACTCGACGACGCAAATCACATCCATCAGATTCGATGGCCGCGAATTGCATAGATAAAGGAGGATTCTATATGTGTCCGTATAGGACAAGTACAATGCCCTGCGATGAGGACGATGATCGGTGGACACCTGATCAAACAGGAGTACGATCGTCGGGGGCGATGTACCCATACATCGTTGGTGATGTATGCCAGAGATCGAAATAGATTTTTGTTTCAAAATAAACAAAAACGCTATTTCACAGATCAAATGGTGGCATACATAATGTATATGATGTGCCTATGATACAAAAGGAGTCGTCATGGTATTTGTCTAAGATTCCTTGGAAACATCGATGTAGGCAATATCCAATCTAGCCATATGGCTCCGGTGCACAAGGAGGCAAATTATTTTGTTGACATAAGTCAGCAGAAACCTCGTCGACGGCGGCAAAGGGTCAGGCTGGATGGCTATATGTTTGATCAATATGCGGGTAAGTAAAACGCACAGTGAGATACTGTATGTTTACTTTAGATTTTAGGCGGGTCATCGTAGGCATGACTGGGGTATGATTGTTTATGGTGAATCACATTAGTGCCCAAATCCCATGATAGGTAGATAACCGATAAAGGAAATTGGTCGCAAGTGTTGCGAACCTCGGGACTGGGACTATCAATGGGTATGAACCGTAGCAAAACCCACCGGCTACAACTGTGTCAACAATTACGCTGGCCAGCCAGTATTTATATATTATAATTGCTGACAAGCCGAGCCGATGGCGACATGGTACGGCTCAAATAATAATTCAATGTGATGCATGCCTTGATGAGGTTTAACTTTCAGGTGCGATGCTGCAGGGGATCTTACGCTGCCCCTAATTGCGGGTAAGTACTATGGGTTTGGAAGGTGGTTAATTTAAGAGGATGCACGGTTCTTTGGGAATGTATTAAAGAACCGCCACACTGTCACCCACGGACCAGCTCTGTCCGATCAAGAACAACATTGCTGTACTGTCACCCACGGACCAGTTGTGCGTTCCGAACGGTATCCGAAGAAGCTATAAATATTCTGGCCGAGAGGACGCCACCTGACATTGCAGCTAAGGAAAACGCTGCATTGTATAAGGTCTCTCAAGAGAATCGTCGGAGAATGCGGTCACAATTAGAGCTCTCAAGCCTAAGAGAATGGCAACGAAGGTGGGATTCTTCCACCAAAGGGAGACGGACCCACACCATGATACCTGATATAGAAACATGGGTGAAAAGAAAACATGGCGAAGTGAATTACCACCTGACTCAGCTAATATCAGGACATGGATGCTTTCGGCAATACTTGCACAAGTATAAGCATGTGAATCATCCATACTGCTTGTATTGCGAAGGCAAAATAGAAAATGCGGAACACGTACTCACAGAGTGCGTGAGATTCGAGACCACGTGAACGATTTTGGAGAGACATATGAGACGGACAGTTACTCCGGGAGGAGTAATAGAATACATGCTTGGTTCAAAACAGACATGGCCCGTAACAAATGGTATTCTCTGTGAAATGATGCAGCAGTTGCGACGCGACGAGCGGAGTAACAGGTAAACTACGCCCCGCCCCGCGATGGAATATCTAAAAGAAAGTTCCGCGGGGATCAACGGGAATATGAGCCTGGCGGGAGGTGGTTTTAGTCGGAAAAAACCCGACATGCCTCTGCATCGGTCAAGAGGTATCTTTTGAAGATTTCCGCCTTCCTACCGAAACCAAAAAAAAAAAAAAAAAAAACCCACGGACCAGCTCTGTCCGATCAAGAACAACATTGCTGCACTGTCACCCACCAGTTCGACCCATTAGAGGGGCAGCTAAGAGCCTTCTGGGAGATGGAGGAGGTACCTGAAAAAAAAGGCGCGCCTAACAGAAGAAGAGAGGAGGGCAATGACCCATTTTGCGGACACGCACCGGGGTTTAGCACAGGGACGTTTCGAAGTGGAGGTACCGATCAAACACTTCACGCGGCCATTGGGACATTCCAGGGAAGCGGCCATCCAAAGGCTTCTGTCCGGAGCTAGGGCATTAGTATGCGGAATTTATGAAGGAATACCAGGACTTGGGCCACATGCAGCGGGTGATCGAAGAAACCCCAAAATTACCGAACAACCAATGCTGCTATCTATCCCGCCATGCAGTAATCAAGGCCGAGAGTGAAACCACCAAGCTCAGAGTGGTGTTCGATGCTTGTCTGGTCACCAGTAATGGAACATCTCTAAGCGATCACTTGATTGTCGGACTTAGGGAAAAGTTAAAAAAACAGAAGACAACAAGTCACAAAAACGACTAAAGGATCAGGGTAAAGTTCTATCCTGAAAGAAAGCCCAAATTCAGTCCTGCAGGGCCATTGGAAGGAGATTCAAGGATACGCCTTCGTATATGGGCACCGTTTTGTTGTAAACAACCTCGCGAATCGGCTACAGACTCCAATTTAGAACAGGTATCCCCTTATATTTCTGACTTTTGTATTTTATATGACACATTGTCAGTGACAATAATGTTACCTGCTTCGAAAGTAACATATAAATAAAGTGTACATGCCCTTGAACAAGGGTATATGGGGGTTCTGTATACCACATGGAGAACCAACCACAATGCCAACCAATCTTGACCGCTAACCGCGCGTCACCTCAACCAAACTCCCCATTCAAAACCTGCAATACTCACATTCGCAACCATGCAAAATCTGCAAGCGCACCCAGCCCGAACTTGCAAGAATTCATCTCCCAATCTGCAATGAAAGACATTTTCCAAAACTCCCAACAGAATTGCTTCGGTCAATTCTTTACTGAATCCATATTACCTCCTTGCGACCAAGCAATCACAATTTCCCCGGAAATTCATAAGCTGCAATAAAATGCATATTCCAACCTACAATGGAATGCCAATCAGCTCCCTCAATTACATTTTAGCGTATTAGTTCACTTTGGCGGGTTTCGTAGAGTCGACTGTTGGGGTGTTCCGCCGAACACCGTTCACCACAGAGGAAATTGGACAAACCAGAACACGGAGACGGTAGACCACCAATCAAAACACAGTTTCTGCTATTTATTGTTTATGTTCTTTTTATTCCATCGTATGTTTCTTCCGTATCACTTAATCGACTAAGACAGTTTTGATAATTTTGGTTGTGCTCTTTAGCCCTATGGTTGCACCGATTCAATATTTCAATTAATGTTCCTTAACAGTATTTGTATCGTTAAATATTCATATCAATTATGTTCGTTAGCACTCTATTTGTCGTTCAATATTTCGATTAAGTTTGTTATATCGGTATCGTCCGATATCTATATCAATTATGCTCCTTAGCACTATATTCGTATCGTTAACTACTTCACTTATGTTCGCTAGCACTATATTTGTATCGCTCGATATTTACATCCGTTGTGAAGCTAAACTTGCGACTATATTCACGACAATCAGAACAACTTTATCAATCGTAATGCGCGGCGCGGACTGACCTCCTCGTCGAGTTCTCTGTGACAGGACTCTCCTGGACCGATGCTCGATATCAAAAACTCACTGTCTTGCAACCTATCGAATACCTTTTTTTTTTCAGTATCTGTGTGTTTTGTATCTGCAGTTGTGCAGACACAATTTCCTGTAAGGCGAAAATTCTCACGCATACATATGGAAGCTTCACCGTCGTTGTTGACTGTGGATTCTATTCCCACGCTGCTTGGTTAGGTCGACCATCTGGTGTTGACGATCGCCTGGACGTCTAGTCCGCTGGTATCTATTGGATTTGGAATCCAAGAGAGTTTTTCACACGGTGTGAAAAACAAACATTCCGCTGATGCATTTCTGCTTGGCGGACAGTGGCAACGGCGCAATGCTGTGCCGTATTTATTTATTGCAGCTGGCCTTCGTAAAACTCCAAACAAAGTATTGTTTGGAGTTGCGTGGTGCTTGGTTTTTCGCGCCATCTGGGTGTTTACGAGGCTAAGGAATGCGCTCCTTGTTTGCGGTGACTATTTGGGTGATCTAATGTTTAGATCAACCGCACCACGTCCGTTGGTCGGTTAATTGTTTTGATTACAATTCCCTGCATCCCGTGCAGATGTTCAGGGTTGCCGACTTGTGGTGCTGGCACTCACTCAGCTTGCGATTGCACACGTCGAAGGATGCATGGATGTTTCTCCTTGTTTCAGGTCGAAGGTTTTAGGTATGGAGCGTTTAGCTCGGTATTAGAGGCTTTGGGGCCGTTAAGTTCCTTGCCTTCTGGTGTCGACTCAACGTTGGGTTACTGGCGGCCCCCGCTGGGCTTGGGACCGCGTCTGTGGGCGTGATGTTGTCCAGGTAAGTGGGTTACCTCAAGTTGGTCTGGACTTTTCCTGTGGGGAATTTGTACGTTCGCCACAACATCACCCCACATACATTTTCCCAAAATTGCTTCGGTCAATTCTCTACTTAATTCATATTCCCTCTTTGCGACCAAGCAACTTTAATTTCCCCGAAATGTATATGCTGTAACAAAACGCATATTCAAATCCACAACGGAACATTAACCATCGCCACCAACTATACCAAGCCGCATACATTTCCCCGAAATTACTTCGGTTAATATCTTATCTAAGCGATATTCCTTGCTTGCACCCAAGCAATTTCAATTTCCCGGTATACACAACCAACGAATCCAACTCAGCTTGTACGGCGAGGATTCGCTGGAACTGAATTCTTATGCAAGCACAGCAACTCTTCTCGAAATTCCTCGGAAGTGGCAGCACGTTTATTTCTGCTATGACTCAGCCGCCACGACGCGATGAATAATTTTTTTTCCGTTTCATTAGGCAGACATCATTCTACCATCGACGCGCGCACATTGGCTTAAGACTCAGCCCCTCGTAACGTGTACTCGAGGGTTTGCACCCAATACAATCAAGTCTTTCGCGTCTCAGTCGAATGGGGTCGGGCCCCTTGATTCCTAAACGAAAACCACTTAGTGGTGTGTCAGGTTCTTGGTCCCCTTAAACGAAAAGCATTTAGTCGTGTCTCTTAAAGTCCGGCGGACCGGCAATCATTTACTAGAACCTAGCGAACAAACTAAAGAACTTATGGAAAATCCTAATTTTATTCAAAAACCGGTATTCGGTACAATCGTGTCAGTTGAGGGTCACTCAGTGGAATGGATAACTCATGTGATGGTTCAGATCCTTGCCACCGTCAATAGCGAGGAAAACGAAAGAAGGACACAATAAAACGACTGTAATCCTAGATATTAATGAAATTAAAGATTCCCTTGAGCAGCCACTGGTTATTGTAGGCCGTGCAAACAAAGATGTTTTAGTGTAATAAACAAACAAAAGTGACCCCGTATATGGTATGAGTGCATTTTATTTCTCGCCCCGTCACCTGTCCATTTTGCTCGCTTCTTGTGGACGTGCCGTCGGCGGAAAGACTTGATGGGGGTCCAAGTGAAACGGTGTCATACGTAGACACATCTACTTCGTACCCAACAGGTATTTTACTATACGCTAGCAATTCGCTCACCTTCCTCTATTTATTGATCTTCTAAATTGGACTATTTCTCACAACGACTGACGTTGTTATTGCTCCCAGATCTCACCGTTGACAGGGCTCCCGTTTATCACGTCATCAGAAATATCATTTACCCTACTTGTCTACCTACCACGAATGCTCCCAAGATTTCCGAGTCTAATTAACCTTTCAATTTATCTAAATTTTAACCGTGCACCATAGCCATCTTCACGAAAGTATCGTGTCAAATTAATTCTGTCTTTCACGTGGTTGGGCGTTTGCTTAAATTAGGTACGGTGGACCGCGGCCCGTCATCCTAAACGTATACATCCATCAACCTGCCACAGGGAGATGATGCCGTGTGATCTCTCCAATTGAATACCTGTCGGGTTCGCTTGTTTTCCCAGATTGCCACAGATGCGCAACATGCAATTCAAAGGCCTAATTACTGGGCCAAATATGGTGGCTCGTCCCGTTGCATCTTTTTAAAGTTAATCTTGACATGTTGGACCTCAGCTACATTGGTGCTGATGGCCGATGCCAGTTGACGGTTAACAGCGTCTATGACATTCCGTCAGTCTGTTAATTATGTTCACATTGGTGTTGTTGTTCTTGAAATCTCGTAAGGAAATTTTTAATCGCTAGAGGCTGCTCACCTGCGGACCACATTCACCGATGGCATCTTTAGTAAACCAAATACCAGACTTGGTAACCGTCCGGTCGTATGTTCCAGACCCTCTCCGCTGTAGATTATCCTGTAGACATCGCGACCGTGACAGCGCTTGGAATTATGATTGACGTAATGTGTTTTTTGTTTTTAATAATACTCTACTGCTGTCTGGGATTAGAATTCACCAGCCAGTCGTCTGATGGTGTATTTCCGACCACTTGGCCAGCATCTTGTTAGCCATAATGATAATATTTGGCATTTGGATTGTCTATCCTTATGGGGGCCATATATATATATATATATATATATATATTTACATATATATATATATATATATATATATATATATATATATATATATATATATATATATATCGTGAGGAGCACGGCATGTTCCCGGACGCCGCATCTTCTTTGCATCTCGGTTTCCATGGAATTCCTTCGGTACCTTCGTCAATGGGACGCGCACTACACATTTGACATTGCGAATTGGTCTTTTTTGTCGCGCGAACAGAATGATATCAAATTCCCAAATTTGAGTTGTTTCATCGGTCCTTAGAGTTTTCGTTAATCTATTTATCATATATTTGCTCTGAGAGGTATGACTTGGATCCGATACTAAATAGGGTCGCCAAATATTAAACAACCTTTTGTTTCGGTTCAAAGAAGAATCATGTGATCTATGCTTGCAAGGTTCATTGAAATCTTGGACAACACTAGAACAGTCTTTCTCTTTTGTCAAGACTTATACGCCAACATCACATTATTGAGATCCACAGTTTTTTACAACATAACAACTCGAACCTAGTGAACGGATTGTGTTAAAAGGCCAAGCTCGGGCGGACAGCGATAGTTAGACCGGAAAAGATACACCGGACAGAATGACTAACAATTTCAGGAACATCAGAATCGGATAGAATGATTGGTAGAGTAAAAATTGTGCAAGTATTCATTGAACATTTTAAGTCCTTGGTAGATAGAATTAATCGCATATATATAGATAGAATCAGCAACAGAATTTAGAGATGTCAATTTACAGGCAAGTAATTCAAAGGATATTTTTTATATGTGTCAAATGACAAAATTCCTAAAATTTAATACATAGAAAATAATTTTTTTGAACAAGTGGCTTTTAGTTTTAGATCAATTTATGTCTTCCTCAATTGTCACGACTGTTGCTCGATCGCAATTTCGAGGTTTTTCCCACCTTGTAGATATTGTCCCAGTGATTCTTCTAAAAGGGACCTTGAGTACCGTATAGCCAGCACATCACGGCATACCTCATAGTCTTATTCGAAGCATCATCGGCGGTTCGCATTGCGGTGTACACCACTTTTTAATCATCTTTAAACTATCGTTCTCCATAGGTACCGTAGAATATTTATTTTTCGTTGTGGTCTTGCGTGCAAACGCATTCCACAATTATCAGACAATTCACGGCGGGGAGCAGGCGCCACTGCAGCACCAGGTACAACACAACCGAATGCTGCAGTATGTTCTTTCGCGCATCTCTATGTAGATACACGTATTTGAGATGGAGTGCCTGTGTCGTCGTCATCTCCGTATGTAGCGGCGGCACGTTGGTTACTAACCCAACAGGTGATCATCGATCTAAGCGACCCACGGGAATATAATCCGCTCGAGACTGTCACCCTACATAGATGGAGAATTTAACAAAACGAAAACGACCATATCATTGAAGTTGTGTACGGCGATGACGACGGCACAACAAAAACGACAATGACGACGACGACTACGACGCCGACGACAGTGATGATGATCGTAGGACCGTTTTGTGTGTCGCCACACCGATCGCAATGGAAACATTATTCAAAGAACAATCAGGCTGTCAGTGATGATCAGTGATCCATGTCGCGGACTTTTATTATTTTTTTTTTGGCTCTCGTATTTCATTCCGTGCCGCCTCCCTCAATTGCCGATGACACCAGTGGTGCTGCCTTGCTCCCGAAACACGCTGTAATGGATCTGAAATTAATGATCGTGCACTGCTTCTTAAGTGCTCCATCCTCCAAGAAGCTGGAGGTTTTTGTTGGGGGCCCGTGTCGCCATAGCCACAATCAGATAGCCTGATGACGTATGGTGCGGCTGTTACAAATGCAACTGAAACTGCGGTCGCAGTTTCCAATTGTCCATGAACGGATCACAGTAAGATTGTGATCGCACGTGCAAGATCGTTGTTTGGCTCAATTAAAGGGCTCGCACACCGGGCTGTCGGTTATTTGGCCAAAGGACTTGGTTCGATCGCTGCCCAGGGCACTCCTCGTGCGTGATCGATTTTCAACGAACGATATTGTCTCCATCGGAATGAAGATGTCGCCAAGGAGCGATTTAATTAAACAAAAATCGTGCACAAGGCGCGATGCAATATGCCGCCGTCAGGGAAATGGTAAGGGGTTATGTTCTTATAGTGCTCTTAATTAAGTCCACAGATTTAGCTGGTGACACAGGCACAACTCTATGAATCGGCCGCCTAACAAATTAATCTCAAGGCTCATTAAATTGTAATGGATTCTAAATCTAATTTCTAATCCCACCATAAACATTCTGTCTTAGACAGAATCCATAAATCAAAGGCCAAACGGATTTCACCCCAGGTACAGGCGTACACGTATGATGTGAGCGTTTGCCACCCTCATCGAGTCCGTATAAATCTCAATCTCGAACCAATTACATGAGACAAGTTCGGCTATGTGCCGGGCCACCCCACAAGGTGCATCGTAACTTTTGAAATGAACCAACTGTCGGATTGCCGTGGTGGGTCCTTAATCCTTGCGACGAATCGAAAAATAAAATGTAATTTCAAGGGCCAAAGAGCAGGCAGGCATCCCTTCGATGTCGAATCTCAAATCCATAAATAGCTAACTCTAGAGGTATTCCTTGAGGGGATGAGCAGGCGCTTAGTGATGCAGCAGTATTTGTTGTTTTTTATCGTGGGTTGCAAAGGAGCCACTCGACCGGAGGATGCAACTTTATGGAATCTCAATTTGGCTGAACTTGGATGGGAATTGAAATGGGGTTGTGTATGTGTTCGAGGGTTGGGACAGTAAGTCTGCTGGATTAGAGTGGAACTAGACCCAAGATGAATTATTAATATGTGCACACCATAGACACTGGTTGATAACGGCTGTTTGAAGGTGAACAAGTAGATTGTCTTGCTTGTAAAATTGGATAAGCCAATTGGAGTTTGGAGTGCACCTGTCCAGGTGCTCCTAAGAAGCAAAATGTATGGTTTTGGGTTGATCAAATTGGTTAGCATCTGATAAGTAAAAGTACCGACACTCCGAGGCTGGGTGAACTTCATATATGCATGAACCGCAATAATTTTTAGACATCTTCTCAAAACTAATGTTTCTCGATACATAACTGCGGACAACTTTCATCGTCGTAGATTCCTCAATGACCTCTCGCACATAATAGTGAAATCAGGCGGAAGGAACAAGAAGCTACCTGCGACCAGGTCCTAAATGGGAGAGCAGCGCAATGAAAATTCTGTCTTAGTAGTAATGAGGGTCTATTATTCACTAGTTAATAGAGATGCAATAGAAGATGGGCGAAATTGGTAACGTTGGATAAGCTTTTAACTCGGTCAACTGGTTGTTCAATAGAAAAGCCATTAGCTGAATGGTCTTCCCGCTTGTCTTCCGAAAAGACGTTATACTTCACCAACAGAAAGCTAATTTGTAAAGTTATATACAAGGGTTGCCTTTTATATTTCGGGATTAAAGAACAAAAACAAATATTGATCATCGAAAATCACTTTATTGTTTTTCAAAATATTCCCCATGAAGATCTATACACTTTTGCATGCGTTTGAACCAATTGTCGAAGCACTTTTGCCACTCTGATTGAGGTATCTCCAACACATGCATTCTGAATGTAGCAACCGATTCTTCAGGTGTCGAAAAACGTTGACCTCTCAGTTTGTTTTTTACGTACGGGAATAAAAAGAAGTCATTCGGTGCCAAGTCAGGACTATACGGCGGATGACCCATCAAATCGATGTTTTGGGTGCTCAAAAATGCAGTTGTCGCAGCCGATGTGTGAGAGCTCGCATTGTCGTGGTGAAGAGTGATCCGTCTTCGGCGGTTGGTTTTCCTGATTTCTTGGAAGACAATTGGCAAACAAATGGTTGTGTACCATTCAGAATTGACTGTTCTGCGTTGTTCTAGTGGTACGGTTGCGACATGTCCAGTTTTTCCGAAAAAACAGGCGACCATTTGCTTGGAAGTGCTTCGTGCGCGAACAACTTTTGTTGGATTTGGCTCATCTTGAAACACCCAGACAATCGACTGCTGTTTACTTTCGGGCTCATACGCGGAAATCCACGATTCATCACCTGTCACGATGTCATAGACGTGTGTCGAAGCACCGCGACCGTATTTTTTGAGCATTTCTTTCGACCAATTGACACGAGCCTTTTTTGGGCGATTGACAAATTGTGTGGGATCCAACGCGAACAAATTTTTTTGACAGTCAAATGTTTATGCAATATTGAATGTATGCTGGTCCCACTAACGCCTAAGGTTGTCTCTATCTCATGATAGGTCACATGACGATCTTCCAATATCAGTTCGCGCACAGCATCAATGGTTTTCGGAACAACAACTGATTTTGGACGACCTTCACGAAATTTATCTTGGAGTGAACTACGACCACGATTGAATTCACCATACCATCGATAAACACTGGTCCTTGATGGAGCTTCATCGCCAAAAATTGAATTAAGTTCATCCATGCACTGTTGCTGAGTTAATCCACGCGGAAAGTTGTAAAAAATAATCGCACGAAAATGTTGACGATTTAATTCCATTTTTGGGCCGAGATGAATCTTTTAAGTTACTGTAAACAACACAAATAGCGCTCGTATGTCAAAACCTTCTGAGTGCGTATAACCTCAAAAATGTCCAACTTTACGACAGAGCTGTCAATTGCCGGATTGCAACACTAGGGTTGCCAAATCCCGAAACATAAGAGGCAACCCTCGTGTACTCTAGACTATAAGTACTTATATTGCTTGAACTAAGCCAATAAATGGGGTGGTAGCCCCATTAAACTAAAACAAAGCACTGTACGATAAGGACCTGGGCAAACAATTTTTTGACGTTTCGGCAGGAGTTCCTCAAGTATCAGTACTTGGTCCACTTCTATAAAATATTATGTATTATGGAATCATCCGAATGACACTACATAAAGTGAAAATGATTGAATTCGCTGATAACAACGCGATTGTAACAACTTCCAAGCAACCGTTCACAAGGCAACTCAATTAATTAAAGGGTACTTCAAAATCCCCTTTTGTGCGCGCGTTAGTGTAAACAAAATTAAAGACTGTCTACAATCTGCTAGACTAGAACTAGCCCATCACAAAATGGAACCGTTTCAAATAACTAATCAAAAGTGTGTAGAATATGCTGACTTCCAGATCGGAAACGTGATCATATGGTCAAAGGAAACTGTCAAGCATTTGGGAGTTATGCTTGGCGATAGACTAATATTTTTGTCACACGTAGAGTAAAAAATGCGTATAGGCAGCTCTATCCACAATACGATCAAGCATTGGTGGGCCAGGATGTAGTACAGTAGTACCCTGCCAAGAGTAGTCACATCAGTACTGCCCAGTGTGTGTAGGAGTTCAACATAAAAAACGACTGAATAGTATAATGAGAGTTTGGTGGATTTTTCGGTCTGTCTGTGGCGCTGCCGCCAAACCCCACGGTACACTTTCCTAAAAACCCCCATAACCTCCTCCCAAGTCGCATAAGCTTTCGCTAATGCATTCGCATTCGCAATTTAAAAGCTCCACGCATTAAAACAATCAAATTTATATAACCTAAATGGTCCTGGAAAAAAAAACTTACCTTTCATGCATCTCGTCGCATATAATTCCTGTAAGATTTCTTTCTTACCTTATCAGGAATCTCAAACTAATTCAGCACCTTCGGTGTCAAGCAAATCTCCATAGACGGACTCCTGTAAACAAAAGTATTTGAATTACATATAATGTAACCTTCACCAGGGGCCATAAACATTGTGCTGTCTATTTTGCAGCTTCGCCATGTGTATGATAAATCTCTTAACGTACACATTCGCCGGCGACCTTTTTTTCCCAGCAATAACATACCGGCAGCTGCATTCAATTAGCGCAATCGACGCTGAAGCCTATTTCCCGAACGCACACCATGAGTAAACAAAAGACCGCTGTCCTTCATCAGGCATTATGGCGATACGCAAATAATTCAATACCTACCCTTACTACCGATGCCATAAACATCATTTCCCAGTAAGCTAGCTATAACCAATTAGCACATTTCCACATCGAATCGTCGTTTCTTTGTTTAGCCGCGGCGCACATATTCCAACAAAGATCCCATTAGCATCCAACAATGTCGGTTTTATTTGCTTTACCGAAATCGTATCCTATGAATGCACTTTATGCCCTTTCTGTGTTCTAGGTTCGTTCACATCGATGAAAGAACCACGCACACACACCATTGCCCTGAAAGGGTGCATTTTCTACAGCGGCCGCACCCTTAAGAGAAAAGTGTTTCTCTCTCTTCCCTTGTTTCTTAGCCCTAACCTAGGATGGAATTCGTGTCAGAGTTCCATCCTCGGTGAGTCCTTTTACACCCGCCGACCACGCTGGTCGTGCAACTTGCGCAGTCCGTAGCGCTGCGGACGCAATATTCCCCTGATTTGTGTGTGTGTAGTTAATTAAAATTTGTAAAGGTCAAGTAATAGTATAACAAGTTAAGTTAAATATAAAGAACAATAAGATATTCTATAATAGCCAGAGAACGAATTGCCACCAGCGATCGTGATTGTGTGTTCGGCGTTCCTAGATGTGTTGTTCCTAATCGTTCTTTTGGTCCGGAGTTTGTGCTTTTTCCTCGGTTGTACTGGTCGGAACATTGAGAGGAAGTTGTGGGGACGAGCTAGAACTCTCGCCCATGCTGGCGTCGCGACCACGCACCCCCACTTGTCTATAACAATGGAGGTGTTTTTTTTCGTTTAAAATTGTCTTTATTATAATATACACAAATCGTTTCGATGTTTCACAATATAATGTTGTATTATGATGTAACACAAATCGTTTCGATGTTTCACAATATAATGTTGTATTATGATGTAACACAAATCGTTTCGAGGTTTCGCAATACAATGATTTTTTATAATATAACACCGCAGGTCCTTGCTAATTCACATCAAACAAAACACAAGTTACGGTGCTAACGTTTTAGAACACACACGGCGCGACCTTCTCGGATAACTCTTCGTTTAATTCTTTTTGGGAACACTGAGAGTAACCGATACACTTTTCCGAATATCCTAGTGAGGATCAGTGAGGATCACGGGCCTGCGCGCGTTGAAATGGCTGGGCGTTGAACGTCTGATATATGCGTTGCGCGGATCGACCTTGTCGGCGGTGTTCTCTAACTGGACTGTGGTAACTTCCCTGGGGATGATTCCATTCACCCCAAGGTTTTCTTTTCTCTTTCGCTGGTGGTGACTTTCTCTCAATCGAGAATCTCTCCACCGGGGACGATCGTGCTCACGCATGCAGGCGCGGGGGTTATTGCCTGGTTGCTGTGGATCATTCTGTGATCAGAATTTCACACCTCTGATGCATCGGTTATGCACACAATCGAATGTGTGATTTACATTAGACGATCGTGGAATAATGTTTACTTTGCCCTATGGGAACAGCACTTTCGTTTACTGCTGTTGCTCCGCAATGGCCTTTGTTTAGGCGAAGTAGATTGTGGCAGTGACAACGGTTTTGTCGACGGATTGGTTTTCCAGCAATTAGCTTATCGCCGTAGATATGATGTTTGTCGACAACTGACGCAGCTGTGCCAACCGTTTGTGTACATTCAGTTAATGGATCGATACACAATTTCTATGCTGGGTCATGTCCTTCGATTGCCGTGCGGACGTAGGAAAATTGTTCTGGACTTGTGGCCCACGTATCTGTGGATACGTGGGGTTGTTGACTCCAGGGTGAATGTTACCTTTTATTTCAGATGGAAAGAAGGACTTTTGAGGACACGTGTCTGTGAGCACATGTAGTTCGGATGTAGGTGAGTATGTTCCTTGGTGGAACGACGACACCTCGACCTACGGTGGTTTGTGTGGTTCGTAGAACCACCACAAGAGCATCGCACAGGCCTTCCACTTTAAGGACTATATGCGACTTCAAAATGATCTCCAATGAAGCAGTATTTGTTATAGCCGAATTGTTCTTCATATAGGCGCAACAGTTATGTGTTACGTTAAGCGGCTCGATTACACACTGAACAAGGAATTTGTCAGCTTTTTAACAACCCCTGGGCAAGTGCTCTTCATCGGGTTAAGAAGAGCGTGGCGATCACGTGACGACTACTGGATGCTGAATGCAGTCACAATAGCCGATCGTTTCTTAATAGCGCATCTGCATGACTTTTCATATAAATTAGAAAGTTGCTCTATCGTTGTGATGCTTGAGCAATTATCAAATACCAAGACCCAGAGGATAGTCCAAAAACAGCTGTCAGTACATGGTGTGCACCGTTCAATTTTAAATTGTTGACTTTCGGTTTCCAGGGGGGGTGGGGGCGAGCATACAGGGCAAAGTCTCTGCTTCCGACCCGGTGAAGGCCAGGACGATCCTTGTCCCCGTTCAACCCAAGTTGACATGCAGTCTCCACGTGACACCCCTGGATAGCTACTTTGGCATCATCCAAGTAGTGAACCAATGCATGCAGCGATATCCTGAGAGAGGTTGGCCCAATGCTAATAACTTTGCCCCTAAAAACGAATTATTATGGATAATTTAACAAGTATCGGATATGGACCGGATTCTGGTGGAGAGACTTGCTAAATATGGCCAAGACCGGATCCCGCTTGTAGTGCCGATGATGATGGTGATTTCGGTTTCCAGAGTGCAGCATAGATCTTCCAGAGGTATATAGAATCAGTGATTGACGATATTCTCATAGCATCGAGTGCCACAAATGAGTATGAGTTTGACTTTTCAACGCCAGCAAGTGCCATATTGGAAACGAACAGGTCAAATACCTTGGTTTCCTCATTGACGGACCATTGCCAGACAAAGATGCAGGTTTGTACGTAGGCCCAAGGTTGTTACAATTTTTTGAATCGTATTGTTGAAAGATTATATATCTTTTCGCGCAACCACAAGAAAAAGCCAATCTCACCCCAGCGGATATTTAATGAAGACAAGGTTTTATCTAGCCATAGGATATAGAAGGCCTTTTTAAAGTCAACCAAACTAGTCCACTGTATGTCGGAAAAAAAGTTTTGAAGTGACTGGTTGCTTTCAACTCGGCGAAGGCCAGGACGATCCTTGTTCCTGTTCAATCCAAGTTGACATGCAGTCTCCACGTGACACCCCTGGACAGCTACTTTGGCATCCGCCATGTAGTGAAACAATGCATGCAACGACATCCTGAGAAAGGTTGGCGCAAGGCTAGTAACCATGCTCGTAGAAACGAATTATTATGGCAAATTTAACAAGCCTCGGGTATGGACCGGATACACGACGACGACCACGGAAACGAAAATGGCTAAACGATTTAAGAATTTTCTCATGGAACGGCCGCTCACTATACAGAGTTCGAGCTGCACAGCAGCTAGCCGATGCCCTGCCCGAATATAAGGCTGACATAACAGCATTACAAGAAATAAGATGGACGGGGAGTGGTGTTATTCAAAGAAACCAATATGATATTTATTACAGCTGTCATACAAAACACCATGGGTTCGGGGTAGGCTCTCTAGTCAGCCAAAAACTGAAGCCTGCCATCATCGGCTTTAATGCAATGAACGAAAGGCTATGCACTCTGGCGCAAGGCTAATAACCTTGCCCGGAAAACAAATTATTATGGAAAATATAACAAGCCTCATACTTGTTAAATAAGGCCAAGACCGGATCCTGGTTGTAGTGCCGATGATGATGATGATGCACTCTTCGCGTGCGAGGCAAGTTTAAGAACATAAGCCTCATAAACGTTCACGGACCTACAGAGGAGTCCCCTGATGACGAAAAAGTAGAATACTACGAGAACGTCGAACTTGGTGATTTGAATGCCAAAATATGTTGGGAACTGGTTTTCAGACACTACGCAGGTTTGCATGAGAACACTAATGACAATGGACTACGAGTCATCGAACTGGCAGAATCAAAAAACGTGGTCGTTGCAAGTACCAGGTTTCCGCGTAAAGATATCCACAATGCCACATGGGTATCACCTGATAGAGCCACTCGCAACCAAATTGACTACGTGTTGATACATCGACGCCACTCCTCGAGCCTGATGACGGTACGAACGTACCGAGGTGCCAACGTCGACTCGGATCACTATCTTGTTGGCACAACATTCCGAGCGCGGAGTGCCTTACGGAGACGTATTGCATTCGCGGATCAGGTTCGAATCAACACGGCTGCCTTATGCAATGAGAATACTAGTAACACCTTTGGTCATGCGTTAAGACTCGCCCTCGAAGAGCTCGACGGAGGGAGAGTAAGTTCAGGGGCCAGAATGCCGGGCGTAGAAGAGAAATGGACACGCTTTAAGAATACTGTGATTAGTACTGCCCACTCCATCATAGGCAGTAGTCGTAGAGATCGGAACGACTGGTTTGATGATGAGTGCAAACTAGCGAACGTAAGAATGCTACATACCGGGCAATGCAGCAGTTTCATTGGATGTGGGTACGCGAGGAGAAATACAAAGAGCTCAGAACATCTGAAAAAAGGCTTTGCAGACAAAAGAAAAGTCCCTGGGGAAAAAAAACCTTGTCTGTGAAATAGAGAAAAGTAGAGAGCGTGGTCCGCACCAGGCGTGGAAGTTTTACCAAATAATCCGCAGTATGACGCGGTTCACACCACGCTGCACTTACTGCAAGGATAAAGAGGGTAATCTGATCACCGATCCTGAAGGCATTTTGTAGCGATGGGAAGGTCACTTCAATGAATTGCTAAATGGTCAGCTCACAGAAGAATTGGAGGCTCCACCAATGCAAGTTCAAGACCAAATGTTGCCGCCACCAAGCATTGAGAAAACATTAAAAGCCATAAGACCGTTTAAATCAAATAAAGCCCCCGGAGCTGATGTCATACCAGCTGAGCTGATCAAATAACGTTACATCACGCAATTCATGAGATCGTGGTGCTCATATAGGAGCAAGAGTCGATGCCGGAAGATTGGCGTCGTGGTATAATTTGCCCCATACATAAGAAAGGAGATATCACACTGTGCAGCAACTATAGGGGTATAACATTGCTGAGTACCGCCTATAAGATACTCTCCACTATCCTACAAGTTTGGATAGCTCCATGCGCTAAAGCCATCATTGGTCAATATCAGTGTGGCTTCATCTCAGGAAAAACAGCGATTTATCAGATATTCACCCTTAGGCAGGCGATGGAAAAATGTCTGGAATTTAAGATTCCGTTATATCATCTATGTATACACTTTAAGGCCGCCTGCAGCATAGCCAGGGTAGAACTACATAATGTTATGAGAGATTTCGGCATTCCAAACAAATTGATACGACTTTGTAGGTAGGCCATGACCAACGTAACTAGTCAAGTAAAAATAGCGGGATCGCTGTCCAAACCAATACACATCTTTAATGGACTCCGACAAGGGGACGGTCTGGCCTGCCTCCTCTTCAACCTGGCGTTGGAGGAAGCAATCCGTGGCTCTGGCGTTACAACAAGAGGGACTATTGTCACCAAGTTCAACCAGATACTTGCCTACGCAGATGACATCGACATCATCGGTAAAACCGAATCGGCTGTACAGGACTCCTTCAACCAGATCGAGGAGGCGGCACAAAAACTGGGACTGCACATTAATGAGGGAAAAACTAAGTACATGGGGGCAAGTTCTGCGAAGAGAAGACCTAACGTTGGTCAAACTATCAGGGTAGCGGAGCGCGAATTTGAAGTAGTGTAATCCTTTAACTACCTTGGGTCGATAGTATCAGCCGATAACAATATGAAAGAAGAAATACGCGAACGGCTGATCAAATCCATCAAAGCCTACTATGGTCTATCAAGGCTCTTTAAATCCCGAAATTTATCCAGAACATCCAAGCTACTACTGTACAAGACCATGGATCCGAGACCTGGGTGCTTAATAAAAGGCACTCTGAACTCTTAACCGCGTTCGAGAGGAAGGTCTTAAGGAAAATTGTTGGCCCCGTATGTGAGGGACGACGATTCCGGAGACGCTATAACCATGAGTTGTACGCAATCTACCTTGAAGCTAATGTTGTAAAAAAAAATCAAGCTCGGTAGACTCCAGTGCACGGGACACTTAGCTTGAATGAGCGAAGAGGTGCCTGTCCGGAAAGTCCTTTGTGGCAGGATGTATGGAAGGAGACAGCGCGGCAGACCTTGTCTGCGATGGAAGGATGGCGTAGACCAGGACGCCCAGAGCCTGGGAGTGCCAAACTGGATGAGATCGGCTCGAAATCGGGACCGGTGGAGATATTTGTTAAATAAGGCCAAGACCGGATCCCGGTTGAAGTGCCGATGATGATGATGATGATGATGAATAATATGCATGTAAACTTCCACTATTTCAAAACGAAAATGTCTTAAAACAATGTTTGGAATACTATTTAGTGCAGAAGATTTCTTGTTCATAATGGATCTAAGGATATCGGTTCATTTCAATTTACAAAATTTTTTATTTTCGTTTTATATTCTTAGATTCTAAATTATATCTAAATGCCAAAATTCCAGCTTAATTATTTTATATTATAACTTGCCGGTCCCACGCAGACGCTCTTAGCTAAACATAATAAGACTATTGCGCAATGTGCCTTTCGGCGACAGAACTTTATTTCTGTTTTTACTTAAAATTAAACTTAATTCAATTCTTTTTTTTTAATTTTTTTTATTTATTTAGTTACTTAAAAGAACTTAAGTTAAATCTTATACTACCCTAATTTTAGAAAAGCTAAGCCTGTGTCAGATGGCTGATTCTACTGACATTGGTAATCAGGTCTTTAATTGCCATTCAACCACCAGAGCTGTTAAAATTATCATCCCGGTCTCTTCGGGAGATAGCCCTACTGAAGCACAAGATCTATTCTTCGGTGCGCCTGACTTCCCGGCCGTAGCACAATTGCCCGTCTACGGATGATCTACTGACATGATAGATCAGCCGAATTCGGGATCCATCCTGTATAAGCTCATTCATGTCCAAATCAAGGAATGCCTCTGGTGAAAAAAAGCCACTGCGACGCACACTCTCATAGTATTTGGATAATAAGCCCCGAAAATTAGGTCATTGGACGAGCTTATTTCTCTCGCAATGTGTCCTCTGATTAATTTGATCATAAAATTATCTACCCTATTTATGTAGGATTCATTATATAGAGTCTCATTTGAATAATACTTTTTATAGTCCGATTCCGGTGTTAGATATAATCTGAGACAAGTTCTGATGCACTTCCTTTCGAATACCCGAATCTTTTCCATCAAATTTGGATCTATGTAGCATATAACTTTTACCCGTTGCCAAGTTGGCTACTGTGAAATAGTCTCCTTGTCATAGTAAAAGTTTTCCTCATTTTGTCCAAAGGAGCCTCTACATGTCTTTTGAAATTGATCTAGCCAGATACCAAGGTATTTAACTACACTCTTGGTTTCCAGATTACCTCCATACGGTCCTGTAGCGTCTCTAACAGATACACACACACTACCCAGACAAATAAGTGAAGAACACCGAACGAAAATCGAATAAGAAAATACATCAGAGCCGTATACCATAGTGATAACATAACAATTCACATCAGTGGAATATAGTTGAGTTTAAAAATCGAATTTTAAACACGGCCAATAGCCTTATGGGTAACGCATTAGTTTAATTTTTGGTGATTCCAACTGTCATAGCGTCAGTTCGAATCACACGTTCTTCACTATCAATCCCAAACGCTATAGTCCCACAATAACTAACTTTCGCCAGTTTTTTCTTGTGTCGTTCGTGGGTTTATATAATAGGGTTCTAAATAGGAAGGCTTCACATTTGTGGAAGTTGATCTTAAGTTTGCAGTTGCCGCAATAGCGCTGCACGTTGTTGAAGTCTCGCTGTATTAAACAATTTATGATCTCAACTTTCGGAGCTGTTGCGGAAATTATGAGATCGTCTGCGTACGCAATAGCCTGCGGGAGTGGAGCTAATAAGTCGCTAAAGTAAATGTTAAAAAGAATCGGAGAAAGTACCGCTCCCTGTTGCAAGCCATTCTTGATATTATACGTTTTATTAGAGGTCACATTACCATCACTGTCCTCCATTTGCTGTTTACCCGCGGTTTTACTTCGCGTCAGAATGGGATTTTTCGAGGGGCCTTTCCTTTTGTTTGTTGTTGCGTGTTTTTCTTCGTCCATGTTAATGCCGGTACGCTACGTTTTCATAAAAAAAAGCATTCGCGACCGTCCGTTTCTCTGTACGAACCTCGACGGAACTCTGTCCTCATGAGAAGACTTTTTCTCTAATTATGAGATTTGTCTCTTATGCTCGCATAATTCTTACACCATAAATATTAGTGAGCACAAACCGTTCTTGAGTCGAATAATGCAAATACGACACCCACTGTTTGATATTTTAAACTAGATTTCATATTATTGAAGACGACATATAATTCAAACTATTATAAATTTAAGACAAATATCATTTGAGAAGGTTCCAATTAAGCTAAAGAGATAAACGCCGTCTGTGCGCTTGCAATTGGCGTCTGCCTTATGTGTAGCTTTACATCACCCTTCGTCCGTATAGCGACGTCACATTTTAATGATGCTCATAATGCTGGAAATCTAATATACAATTTGACTCTCAACCTCTCAACAGCAATAATCCGTTCGATACGGGGTTTATCTCCAATTTGCACCATCTTCTCCACATCACAAGGTGTATCATCACCTTCTTCAAATTAGTAATCGTTCCCATGAGCAGTCCTCAGGTTCTGTTTCTTTAAAATCAACAACACTCATAAACTCGCAAACTTAAGGTCAGTTTACCTTGATTCACGTATAGGTATCCATATAACGTGCTCATTACCTGTAGCCGTCACCCAGAACGTTCCTCCATCGACGCGTAATTACGATACAAAAACGTGACCGAGGATCAGTTGCCTTGAATCTAGGGTTTTATAATAAAATTCCTTTCAATTACTGTTGGGCTTCCAGTCTGACAAGTATCTAGACCTGGCGCTGCCTACCTCTCTTGGACATTGTTTGTTGACGTTGTCGTCTATGACGCCAACGATGATCATGATCATGCTGATGATCTTTTTATCTCGTCACAAGCATCAGAAGTAGCTTTATGATTCCCCAGGACATGAAACCTGTCACATTGGCTAACGATTCATTTAGTTTTATGGTCAACCAACATGACCACTTTGAACAGACATTTAGATACGAGGAAATACTTAAGGGTGCACAACTTCATATGATCAGTTTTTGGGTGGAGCAGACCGAAGCAATTCAATTGAGTCGTTGTGTATCGGGAGTGAATTGGTATTTATGGACTGTCAGAAGAGCCACCACACAAATATCACAACCGCAGGTACTCTTGGTGTGGTCATCGGGTCCAGTTCTTAATTAGTTAAATGGAGAAGGAAATGATGGGCAATGTGTGACTATACGCAGACGACGATGATGATGAATAATTCATGAGAGGAATCTTAAGATTGGCTTACAGGCGCAAGGAATATATTGTACAAGGGTCGCAATACCTTTTGATTGTGGGAAGTAACAGGTGATAAATAGCTAAAGCTGGATAAGCCTGATCAGAAAATGGGGACTGCTAATTGCAAGATAAAGTTGTTCCATTAAAACCGCCATTTGGTTGTTGTTTGTTATTCAAAAATCGATAAGTATACCGGACGACAAACAATTAAGGAGGCGACTGAGTCCCCAATGTCAGTCGGGAAGAATCAACTATCGCCCGAAAGGTGTTTAATCTTCGTTTTGCTTGCTAATGAGTCTCAGTTTCAAGGGTCATGCTCAGGGGTGGGAACACTGCTCTCTAGGGGACGCACCAAATGGTGTTTCATTTATCTTCTGTAAGCCAGACACCGCCAGTTACATGATAATAAATTATTTCGTTCTGTTTTCGGGCATGTTTCCCATTCAAAAGAGCTGGTGGTCCGGAGTGACTGACAGAAGCCAATCCATGATGGTGATGGATGTTAATCGCAGGAATCAAATGTTTTTATTGCTTCCCACTGTTTGTTATTGAAAGAGAATTGCTGTACGAAAACTCCATTCGCTTCTCATGTTGTCTCTCTAGACGATCTGTCATTGTAACTTGCAGGTGGGAAATGAAGTTTGCAAGTTGCTACTACAGGCTCAGCTAACGTGACTAATATTTACGGTGGGTTTTCGGTAATGCAGTAGAACTCATTTGGATCGGTGGCTTGTGGGCGGTCTAGTTCCTTCTGGTTTTCTGATGAGTACTATGCAGTAACGCTTCATATCCAACTTTGGTCATATATTCGGTTCATCTTAAATAATTTTGTCATTTTAATACAGTGTGCCCCGAAGTTTTTTTTTTTAAACAATAATTGTTAAGATACGCTTAATGAATCAGGATTTACTATACATGAAGTAGCTTTTCATCTTTATGTCAGTGTCAATATTTTTCGAGTTTTAGATTCGTTTCCCTTCAATGTCGGCAGTTTTTATTATTTACATGGCCATTAACATGAAAGTGTGCCTCATCTAAAAACAAAATGTTGATGAAGGAGTTAAATGGAACAATCATCTGATTACCGGATTCGAACAAATGAATTGGCTTCAGTTCTTGTACCAATTGTATCTCATATGCATGAAGGCGCATGTTTTTGTAACTTATTTAGATCAAAGCAATTTGAACACCCTGACATAGATATAAATAGAAGAACACGTCATTAGATATAGTCCTTCTATAAAATATCTCAGCACGCATCTGGGTGAAAGCCGGCCGGTTTATTCCAATCTGGTCCAAGGATGTTATCTTAACTTGCTTTAAGATGAATGCATCGCAATGCATTATGCGATGTAAAGAACTTTCAGAAGCATTGTATACTTGCCCTATTACGCACTGAGAGGTCGGGAGTCTCGTGAACTGTTTGGCGCACGCTCTCCACTTTTCCTCGTTTCTGGGCGACCTACTTCACCTACTCCGTAGGTTGTTCATTGTCGAACAAATTTCCTCAAAGTCCTGTAACCAGGTTTTGATAACTTGGGTACTTGGAGTGTCTCTAATGTGAAGAATTTGGTGGTAAGAGCAGAAGTACTGTTTTTGTAAAACTCACGCACACAGTAGGCATCCTCGACATTTGTTCATGGGGACTGAATTGTAAACAACGAGGATAAGCAATCGATATATGCTGGGGGGTTTATCCAGTGGTTGCATTTGTACAGGAAGTAAAATAAATTGAAAACGACTTTTGGGACATCCTGTATTAGTCGAAGGCGCGTAGCCGACCTCTCTCTGTTTTACAGATATTATCACGGGTACTGTTCTTCGGTATTGTTCCACGCAAGTCGGCTTATGTGTGATCCACAAGACAATCCGACGGATCGCACCAGTTTGCGGTTCATCTCCCGACGCACAGTGGGACGACCCATAGCAATAAATAAAAAAAATCAACAGTTTTAGCGGTATTTTTTAGTGATTGGAAAGGCATCATAAATATATATATTTTATAAATCCAAAGAAATCATTTGGAATTGTGATTTGGTACAATCGTTACAGAGCGGTAAACTTTGACTAAGTAAATTTTTTTCGCAATCTTGAATTAGAAGTGTTTTTTGATATAAATTAAGTTTATTGTCAGTTTTAATTATACGTATAAATAAAAACTGGGCTCCTCGATAGTATAGTCGTTAGTATACCCGCCTGTCACCCGGGAGACCGGGGTTCGATTCCCCGTCGGGGAGCCCCTGGCGCAAGACTAATGACCTTGCCCAGACAAAATAAATCATTATGGAAAATTTAACAAGCCTCAGGACTTGCTAAATAAGGCCAAGACCGGTTCCCAGTTGTAGTGCCGATGATGATGATGATAAATAAAAACTACATCATGATAAATAATAGTGATCAAGGTATGGAAAATCATATTTAATATATAGAAAACTGTGTTTCTTTCGTATTTTTATGTATTGTGACGTTTGAAGTGCAAGTCTAATTGGAAAATTTAAAATTTTGTGATTTTTGTGTTTAGCTAAGATTTTTTAAAAATGTGATGTGAAGTGATGTTCTATGTGTCTATTGATCATATCCGTAAGCGAAATTTTGCGCAAATTTGCGCTTCTGCAATTTTTAGACGTTTTTGTAGGCTTAACTCCATCAATCAAAAACGGTGACCTTTTCCAAAGATGGATTGAGAGTGAGAAGCTAGTGAAGATAATTGCTGTTGCTGAAAAATTAAGTGAATTACTGGGTCTAGAAGGGTCAGATGAAAATATTGAACCCGAAATTCAAAGAGTTTCCAAGTATTTTTGTTTGACATTAAAGAGAAAATGGGAAAATTGTCAAAGAAAGCGAAATAAATTTATGCAAGTTAATGAAAGCTGGCTAAACCTTAATTTGACATTGCCAGCAAATATTTTAACTCATTGGAGAAATAAAAATAGTTTAAATGCACCAGGCACGAGCAGGGGTAGACTGTCAAAAATATTTGAGGAATGCAGTGAACGCACGAAAAAACGTCGGGTTCATGAATTAGCTACGCAGCACAGTTCAGAGGAACTAAGCTATGCTGCTAACATTTCAAATCGGTTTTCAAAGTCTCCTCAAAAATCGAATAAGACGTTAACTCTGCAACAAACGCTAGCATTGTATTTAGATTTGGATTTGTCTAAGAGAAAATACGCTCTTCTACGATCTGTTGTAAATGGCCTTCACAAACACTATTTTCCCAGTTACTATAAATTGAAAAAATATAAATCTGATCTATTACCCGAAATTACTGTTGCGTCGGAAACAATTGCTGAAGTTAACCTCCAATCGCTTTTAAATAAATCACTTATTAATTACTTTGGATCCTCTCATTTCAAATATTAGATTCAAAAGCTCATATATGCCTAAAATAGATCCACATATTGAACATTATCTACTTCGAAATGGTGCAAAAAGTTTTACGCTACCAATAGACTTGGCCGATATAGGTGGAACATCATCATCGGAGAGCGATAGCCATTAATAATTAACATACATATGCACATATTTGTTATTTCAAATTAATTTATTATACCTATACATAATTCCCTAGGGCTCCTCGATAGTATAGTGGTTAGTATACCCGCCTGTCACCCGGGAGACCGGGGTTCGATTCCCCGTCGGGGAGCCTCTGGCGCAAGACTAATGACCTTGCCCAGAAAAAATAAATCATTATGGAAAATTTAACAAGCCTCAGGACTTGCTAAATAAGGCCAAGACCGGTTCCCGGTTGTAGTGCCGATGATGATGATGATGATGATACATAATTCCCTTATATTAATGTTTTGAAATTGATTAAACTATAAAATTGTTAACATACTTAAATTTTTAAATAAAGTTTGAAAAAAACATGCGCAAGCTTAGAAAATAAATTTTGAGCTTAAAAATACAGTTCGCTGCTCAACTCTTTTTTTTTTTTTTAAGAAGCTGGACAGGCCATTTTTGCAGGTTGACACCTTTTTTTTAGGTCGTTGCATAGATATCAAATGTAAAAAGAGATTAAAAGCAAAATATTCATATTTTAGTTACTAAAACCAGAGATACTAATTTTGCCGTTTTTCCCATAGACTCGTCCCACTGTGCGACGGCGCGAACATCCCTGCATCAGAACTCGTTCCGTTATAGAGTGGGGAAGCTGTGCTCCCGGAGCGTTACAACCTGCAACTGTTCAAAAAGACAACAGTTATTTGGTGGCATCTCGGACGCCACTCGGCGCTATAGGTTCACCTCTCCCGAGGGAGTTAAAAAAAAAAAAAAAAACAAACAAAAAATTAACCGGACTTAACAGGGTTTTGTAAAAGTTGACTTGTTAAGTTTTACACGTAATATGATATTACTAGGTTGTCTTTGATCTAAATAAGTGCTGCGGATTCGCAATTATATGCTCGGGGAGAATCTAGTACGTTCATCGTCTAGTACACTCCCCGACAAACATATTCACCACACCTGTTGACAGTGCACCATCAACTGTCGAACATTAATTGGGTTTTTAATTTGCGAACAAAACCATGTGCCTTTTTGCTGGAAAAGTTACTGCGGTGATAGTTGTGATTCAGATGATAGTTTTCATTAAAGTTATATAATTAACTAAAACAAGAAACGTTCTATTTATTATCCTGGTGTACTTCGTTTTGATACAACACATCAACCAAAAGTCAAAGTGATCATCACTGCATACGGAGGGACAAGCAAGTTCATCAAATACATCCATTCATCGCGGGAACTTCAAGCCGGAAGATTGTCAAAAAGGTATTGCTGTTCCTTTCCATTCTAAACCTATTTGGTTTCAGGCATCGTTGTTTCGGACGCCATTGCGTCAACCTATCGACACCGTACTCATCTTTGGCTATTCCCCGACGACATTCTTCGTTCGACGGAAGCTCAACGATCTCGACCGACGACATTCCTCAATCGGTAACGAGATATCGCACATAAGATAAACGCTTTTTTCGTCCAATTTTACCTTTTTATTTTAACATAACCTTCTTCGAGGTCGATATATTTAGTCCAGATTGGATTACTATTGAACGGACGTAACCAATGTAGCTGAGAGTATGATTTATGTGCAACAATATTTGTATGAAAATATTCAATTTTTAACTGTCATCTTTCCCGTAGCCAATAAGCTCCCCCACCGCAGTCGCGATTGTGGCTTTCATAGAGTCTGAAATAAAACAATGTCCGTTAAAGTAGAAGGTTTTTTCTGTACAGTAATGTAGAGTTATGAAAAAAAATTCCAACAAAATGGCGAAACTTGAAAAAAAGGAATTTCATACTACGTTTAACGATCTGGTGGGGTTTTTTGTTTTATATCCACATTTATTTAACAATTGAATTACATGTTTTACTTAAGACTAAATGCTAACTTATACTTTACAAATATCATTTTAACATTAAGTTACTGGCTCTTCGCAAGCACTCTAAATTATACATTATCATTTTTCTTATGCCTTTCGGCGTACAATAACTAATGTTTCTATAACATGCCACAATAACTGGTATGTTTTCTTTTTTAAATTTATTCTATTTTTTCTATATCATGTATTGTTTATTTTTTTTTTTTTTATTTTTTTTTTTTAATTATATATATAGCGGGCTGACAAGCAAAATAAAAGAAAAAACGAAACAAAACGTACAAACATAATCAACGAATACAAATAAACATAAAAAACAAAAAATTTAAATCAAATTAAAAACAAAAAAAATAATTGGGAATTGGGGATAGGGGGAAGGAAAGCGGTGCGCCTGAGAGGCATACTATGTTTGGAGACGTATAGTCCTTTCTTCATCACTGATCCACCACCATTTGGGATGGGATCGACCTTTTATTGACTTATCTCTTTCACAGATCACCAAACGCAGGCGATCTGGAATATTAGAGATATCGTTATCGTGGAAAATTCGTTTAGCCCTGGCACCACGCAAATTGTGGTAAATAATAGTGACTCCATGTTTGTTTTGGATAAGACCTTTTTTATCCAAGAAAGGGAACGCTTCTGGGGGAATGAACCCATTCTGGAGAGTACTCTCTATATACATATCATTGGGATAGAAAGCTTCCGAAATGAGTTCATTTTCGCTACACATTGCCCTTATTGTGTGACCGTGGATAAGCTTAATAATGAAGTTATCTATTCTGTTTAGTCCTGATTTGTCATATAGAACTTAATTGGGATAGTATTTCTTGTATTGTGACTCTGGGGTTCTGTACATTCCGAGGCAGGAACACAAACACTGCCTCTCGAACACCCGAAACTTCTCCACGTAAAATGGTCGGAAACTTCTCCACCAATATTGGTCGGATGAATGCTGAGTATGAAGTTATTTTCAACTTGGGGTCCAGAAGACTACTATGGAGGAGACTTCGTGTCATGGTATATGCGTTTTTAGCTGCTGTAAGGGCAGCTGCTGTATGCTTATCAAACTAAAGATACTGATCAAGCCAGGTTCCAAGGTATCTGACTAGAGTTTTTACTTGTAGTGGAAGATTATTACTTCCCGCAATAGAAAATGTTTTCCAATTCCGTTTTGTATCCCTTGATGCACTGGACAGCGGCGTTCTGAAAAGGGTAGTCGCTGTATTTTTCCAAATTTATTTATAATTTCCAGTAGTCGCAAAAACGTTTGATTTTGTTGAAATCATTTTGCAGAAGTCTGTTGATGACATCAATCTTTTCACCAGATCTATGCACCACAATGTCGTCGGCATAAGCAATTGCATAGTTGAGAGAACCCACTAGATCACTAGTGTAAATGTTAAATAAAATGGGAGAATTCACAGCTCCCTGTTGTTGGCCGTTTTTGATGTAGAAAGTCTTGTTAGAGATTATATATCCACATTTCACTACAAATTGTTTACCCATTATCATATCGTAGATAATGTATAATAAATATTCGGCCATACCTAGATTTGATAACTTATATACAAGCCTTTCTAACCATACGGTGTCGAAAGCCTTTTCAAAGTCAACCAAGCAGGCCCCTGTGCATTGTCGCTTCGCATTCATTTTTTCATTTTTACAACATTTTTTATTTTTCTTTTTATATTCTTAATTTCTAAATTAAAGGCTAGACAAAAAATGCTTAAATTCTAGCTTAATTATCTTATATAATAACTTACTGGTCCTTCGCAGACGCTCTAAGCTAAACATTACTTAACATTTGTATAATTTGCCTTTCGGCGACAGAACTTTGTGGCAGTACTGATATTTAGTTGAAATACAAAGAAAAATTTGAAAAACTTTGTCAATTTTTTGTTTTGTTTTTTTTTCTTAAAATTTAACTTACTTAACTTACCTACTTTTTTTTTTTTTTTTTTTTTTTTTTTTTTTAATGTACAAGCACTTAACCTAACTTAACTTAAATCTTATACTACCCTAATTCTAGAAAAGCTAAGCCTATGTAAGCTAGCTGATGATAGTATGATTTTTTACCGACTTTGGTACCCAGGTCTTTATATGCCATTCAACCACCAGAACTGTTGACGCTGTCTAATACTATCGTCCCGGTCTCTGCGGGAGATAGCCCTACTGAAGCGCAGGAGCTCTTCTTCGGTGCGCGCTACTTCCCGGTCGTAGCACAATCGCCCGTCTACAGATGATCTACTTACATGATAGATCAGCGGAATTCCGGATCTATCCTGTATAAGCCCTTTCATATCCAAGTCAAGGAACGCCTCTGGTGGAACAAAGCCGTTGCGACGCACGTTCTCATAGTACAGGGTATTTGGATAATAAGCCCCGAAAATTAGGTCATTGGACGAGCTTTTTGCTCTCGCAATATGTCCTCTGATTAATTTAATCATAAAATTATCCACCCTATTTATGTACGCTTCATTATATAAAGTCTCATTTGAGTAATACTTTTTATAGTCCGATTCCGGTGTCCGATATAATCTGAGACAACTTCTGAGACACTTTCTTTCGAACACCCGAATCTTTTCTATCAAATTTGGACCTATGTTGAACCATACTGGGCAACCATATATGAGCATTGGCCTGATTAGCGTCATGTAGCATATGACTTTTACCCTGCTGTCAAGTTGGCTACTATGAAATAGCCTCCTTGTCATAGCAAAAGTTTTCCTCGCTTTGAGCAAAGCAGCCTCTACATGTCTGTTGAAATACAGATATTGGTCTAGCCAGATGCCAAGGTATTTAACTAAACTCTTGGTTTCCAGTTTATCTCCATGCGGTCCCACGATAACTAGCTTTCGCCAGTTTTTTCTTGTGTCGTTCGTGGCTTTATATAATGGAGTTCTAAATAGGAAGGCTTCACATTTCTGGAAGTTGATCTTAAGTTTCCAGTCATCGCAATAGCGCTGCACTTTGTTGAAGTCTCGCTGTATTAACCTATTTATGATCGCAACTTTCGGAGCTGTTCTGTAAATTATGAGATCGTCTGCGTACGCAATAGCCTGCGGAAGTGCATCTAATAAGTCGCTAATGTAAATGTTAAAAAGAATCGGAGAGAGTACCGCGCCCTGTTGCAAGCCATTCTTGATATTATACGTTTTATTAGAGGTCACATTACCACTTTTGACCACGAACCTCCTGTCCTTTGACATATCGTAAAGTACATATAGTAAAGGCTTATGTATGCCATATCTGACCAGTTTGTAATACAACCCTTCGATCCAGACGGTATCAAAGGCTTTTTCCAAGTCGATCAGACAGGCACCTGTGCATTGGTTCCTACATTTATTCCATTGTATGTCGGAGACCAGTTTAGCTGCGGCATGTGTGGTTTCATGACCCGCCCTAAAGCCAAACTGGTTATTTGGAATAATGCTATTGTCGTCTACCCATTTTAGCAGAGCTTTGTTAATGATTTTTTCATATACTTTACTGATGCTTGGGAGTAAACTTATCGAACGCATGTTCATTGGGTTTGTACAGTCTTTGCCCTTTTTTGGGATGGGCTGAATGGTAGCCGTTTTCCAACGCGCGGGATAATATGCATTATTCAACGCGTTGTTAAACAGGACCGTGTATATATCTATTGCCTTTGGGGGCAGGTGCTTGAGTACGATGTTAGGTACTCCATCTATTCCCACTGACTTTTTGCTTCTTAATGAGTCGAAGATACTCTGGATTCCTTCCCTTGTTATTAGAAGGCTATTAGCCACTACCCCATTGGCATTAATGTCAATTGACAGATTATCGTCACTGAATTCCGTAAAACCAGTATTCTCCGATTGCCAATGTGAAATTTCATTTCGGAGGTGCAGGTTATTCAGTCGAATTCTGTCCTCGAGGTCATGGTTTCGGTGAATGCTTTCATTCACCTTGTACATTTCCTGAAAGACAGCTCCCACAGCGTTCGCCTTCTCCAAAGGATCTTCGATCACGAAGAGCTCACTATTGAGGATAGCGTTCTCTGTATCTATGCCAATGTTGGTTAGCAGCTGCTTGTTTACCTCGGTACGTGTAATTTGGAGACACTGAATCTCGTTTCGATTATTTCTCCTGAATATTTTATTTATTTGTGGGAACATATTCGGGTTATTAGTTTTTATAGCTCGAATTCTGTTGTTCCAATACAAATTTGTTGCTAATCTATAATTAGCTTTAAGTAATTGTTGGAGGTTTTTTAATTGAGATTTCAGTGATATTATCTCCTGGTCTTGTCTGTCTGTAAACTGTCTGTGTAATTGTTTTAATTTCGTTAGCAGTCTGCTCTTTTTCTTGTGGAGTGCGTTTATTGTTGCGTTTCTGTACATGTTAATGTGATCTGTAACTGTTGTTTTGGGAATTGTTTTGTCCATTGTTCGTTTTACGGTTTCGTCCATTTGTTGAATGTATTTGTCGATTTCGTCATTTGTCAGGTTTCTGTTTACTGGCAGATTCAAGTCATTCGAACAAAGTTCTCTTGTTAATGATCTGGTGAACCGCGGCCATCGCATTGCCCTGTAGTTATAGGGTTGCGGAATCACGAATTCCTCCAGATCTGTGAGCTCGTTCGGAAGCTCTATTACTGCCGGGAATGCACAGTGGTCGCTGTCGTATTCAATTGTCCGTAAACAGTTTGTGTTTCGTCTGTTGGTGTTAAGTAATCTCAGTCGTGAGTCGATTAGCAAGATATCTAAGAACGATCTACCTCTGGGGAACGATGGATATTTCGTAGCTAGCAGGTCAGTTCTATATTCAATATGATACTGATCTAACCAACCAGCCAACTGATTTCCTCTGGCATTAGATATATAATTTCCCCAATTTCTATGCTTGGCGTTCATATCTCCCCCTAGGATAAAGTAATTTTTGTCCAGGTGCAATTGTAAGCATCGAAAGAGTGTCTCGAGCTCAGCTATAAATAGGTTTTGTTGGTGCTCCTCAGGTGCGTAGACCGCAATCGCATACAAACCCCTTCCTTGCTGAAGGGGTATGCGGACGATACAGGCTTCCAGCACCCAGAACCTGCGCACTTCTCCACTATATATAACTTTATGATTGATCCCTTTTCTAATAAAGATTGCGACACCCCCCCCCCCTTGAGAGGAGTTAGGTCGATCTCTTCGTATAATATCGTAGTTTTTATGTCCTATCTTATGTCTCTGGTTTAACTTTGTTTCCCCCGCCAGAAGTACATCAGGTTGTTCCTCTTGCAACAGGTTAAAAAGATTGGCTCTTCTCTCAGTTCTTATTAGTGAATTTACATTCACGACAAGAGCTTTTATTGATGTTGTGGTTAGAGGGTTTATATCGACTTGTTATTTAGACTGGGCAAATGCGAGTAGATCTCGTTTATTTGGCTTTGTAGCTGTGTCATCTGTCTCTGCAGATTGAGCAGGATTGCGAACACGTCCGCTTGCGGTGTTGTTTCAGTCCGTGTGGGAGTATTTGTGGCTACCTGTGATGTAGCCTGATTTGGTGTTCTCCCACCCGAAGCAACTTGTGCGTACGACCGCTGCGATGTTACGGGCATTGTTGTAGTACGAGCTGGCTCTGTGTTTTTTTGCCGGGTCACACTTCTTGCCATTATTTCTCGGAATTTAGGACATCCTCGATAGTTAGCGGGGTGTCCCTCATTCCGACACACTGCGCACTTTAGAAGGGCTTTGTCTTCTACCCTTTCTTTTCACAGAGGGCATTCTTCTGCCTTATGGTCCTTTCCGCATTTTACGCAACGGCGCTGCATTTCACAGTTAGCTGCCGAGTGACCAAACCTTTGGCAACGTACACATTGCAGGATGTCTCTGCCTTTTTTTAATTTGTCCCATGTGACCATTTGATGATCCAAGACTGTAATTTTTCTTAGACCACCAATGCTACTGTTGGGTGTTAATTGCACCAAAAAGAAGGGTAGCTTGCGGTTTTCCCTTCTTGCCTTGGGTGTGGTGAATGGTTTTACCGCGGTAAACTCGAGATCTTCGTGCTTCAGGTTTTGAAGCATTTCGAGCAGAGCCTCCGGTTCCATTTCAGGGTCGACACCCTTTAATAGAACCGTTACGCTCTTCGTTTGTTTCGGCGTGAACGAGTAAAATTCCGCGGTGGCTCTTTTTAAGACCTCTTTAATTTTGTCGTGGTCTGCCACCGTATATGTTTGAATGGCGTGCCTGTTACCCGTCAGTCTTTTAACTGCAAAATTGTTACCTATGGCTAGCTTACAAAGACTTACCAATTCCTTACAGTCAACATCGATGGTGTTGATTGGTGGCATCTTTATTTTTCCGCTGTTATTGTTGCTTTGCTGCTGCTGTGTTGCTTGCTGGTTCGTTGATCGCTTTTGTGTTGATTGTTGCTGTTGCTGTTGCTGTTGATGGTGCTGATGTTGAAGTTGATGTTGCTGTTGATGGTGAAATTGTTGCTGTTGGCCGACTTTTGGCTTTAGCTTTTGTAGTTGTTGCTGGTTTTGTTCTTGTTCGAGCGCCGCCATTTTTTTCTTTCGGCGTCTCTCTTGTAATCGGGCTCTTGCCATCGCCAGTTTCGCCCCCAATTCACTTATCTCTTCCTCTTCATCCTCAGACTCTGAGGATGCAAGAGAAGCGAATGAATTATTTGCCCCATATATGTTAAAATTGGAGGGGAAGGGAAGCTCACTGTCGTCCGCCAATTGTTGATCTCCTTTATCCATCGTCAATTTCGCGGTTTTGCTTCGCGTCACAATGGAGTTTTTCGGGGCGCCTTTTCGTTTGTGCGTTGTCGTGTTTTTATCGTCCTCCGTGTTCATTCTGGTTCTTTCCAGTTTGTTTTCATTAAAAAAAAACAAAGTCGACCTTTTGAACCACGGCGACTTGATTTCTCCTGCAAGCTGAGTTGAACTCGCCTACCGCCTGCTAAGAGTCAGTAAGCTTGCACTCGCGCCAAACGACGATTTAAAGATTGCTTTCTTAACAAGCAATATATTGTTTGTTTTAATTTTCGCGTTTGCGACCGAAGTGTTATCTTTTTATTGTTTTTGTTTTTATTGTCTCGAACACTTTTTGCACCTCACTCAACTGTTTTTATATGCACTTATTTTGATTTTATTTAATGCATTTATACCGGTACACCTGGTAAATACAGATTGCTTAACGAGCAATATATTTTAATTTTTGTTTGTTGCGCTTGCGACCGAGGTGATATATTATGTTTCTTATAGTTGATTATTATTCTATTTTTCGCACTTCACTGCAATATGCACATTTGCTTTTAGGTTTTATTTTAATTTATGTGTTTTTAATTCACTTAGTATTTACAATTAAGTTTTTACGTTTATTATTTGTTTTGTTTGGTTTCTGAATTTCATTGTTTTGACTATCTTCACTGTTTTAATTTGGTCACCACATGTCTATTGAATTTAAACTTTTGGCGTGAACTCGAGTATATTTATTGTTTGTCGCGCTTGTTACATTAATATTTAGTTTACTGGTGTGTCCTTGTTGTCTTTTGTTTGTGAATTCTTAGGAATTGTATTTGTTGTCAAAAATTGCTTTTGACATACTTTTACTTTTTAAATATGTAGTCACTTCACTTTTTAACTGGGGCACTGTTAAACTGGTGTTCTCTGTAAGAGAGTTCGCGGTTGACTCCGCATTGTCGCTTCGCCTTGTTCACTGTATGCCGAAAACAAGTTTTGTCGCAGCATGAACTGTGTCATGTTGCGATCGAAAACCAAACTGCTTGTTCGTGATAATACCACTATCCTCACACCAGTTAGTCAATTTTTTTTTTTTTTAGTTTTTAAACCACATTTATTTTCCTAATTCTTTTTACATGTATAATATTAGCGGTAAATGTTAAACCCTTTTCTACAATCACAATCCTTAAATTAACTTACTGGCTCTATGGGAGCTCTCTAAATTACACATTACAACTTGATTTTTATATATGCCTTTCGGCGTACATATTTTTTTTGTTTCTTATATATATATATATATATATATATATATATATATATATATATATATATATATATATATGAAATAAGTCATATATTAGAGGGACTCCTCGTTTACATCTATATGTATATATTATTATTACAATTTTTTTTTATTATTATTATTATAACAAACAAAAACTTCAAAACGAAACGAATAAAACATAAAATAAAAAATAAAAAATAAAATAGAATCGCTACACAAAAGTAATGGGGAAAGGCGGACAGGGGGGGGGGGGGGGGGGGGGGCAAGAGGAAGGAGAGCGTTGCTCTTGAGAGGCATACTATATCTGAGGAAGTGAAGTCCTCTCCTCGTTGAGAAGCCACCACCATTTGGGAGATGTTCGATCGTTGGCTGATTTATCTCTTTCACTGATCGCCGTGCTAAAACGCATGCGGTCTGGGGCATTGGAGATATCTCTATCATGGAGAATTCGTTTGTCCCTGGCACCACGGAGAGCGTGGTAAATAATCGGGACTCCATGCACGTCTTGGATAACGACTTTTTGATCCAAGAAAGGGAACGCTTCTGGGGGAATGAACCCATTCTGGAGGGTATTCTCCAGATACATATCGTTGGGATAGAATGCTCCTCAGATAAGATTATTGTCACTGCACATTGTCCTTGCTGTGTGACCACGAATAATTTTAATTATGAAATTGTCTATCCTCTTTAACCCTGATTTGTTATACAGGATTTTGTTGGGATAGAATTTTTTGTATTGCGACTCTGGTGTTCTATAAAGTCCGAGGCAGGAACGCAAACACTGCCGTTCGAACACACGAAACTTCTCCATATAAAATGGAGATATATTATACCATACTGGGCAGATATAAACCAAAACTGGTCGGATGAATGCGGAGTACGAAATTGTGTTGACTCTGGGGTCAAGAAGACTACTCCGGAATAGCTGCGGAGAGGGAAGCTGCTACGTGCTTTTCAAAATATAAATACTGGTCTAGCCAGATACCAGGGTATCTAACTACAGTTTTCACTTGCAGTGGAAGGTTATTTTTACCTACAATAGAGAAGTGTTTCCAGTTGCATTTTGTATCCCTAGAGGCCCTGGATAGGGGCGTTCTGAGAAGAATAGTCTCGGTTTTCTGGAAATTAATTTTTAATTTCCAGTCGTCGCAAAATTGTTTTATTTTGTTGAAGTCATCTTGAAGGTGCCTATTGATGTCGTCTATTTTTCCTCCTGTTCTGTACACCACTATGTCATCGGCGTACGCAATGGCGTTTTCGAGAGAACTCACTAGATCACTAGTGTAAATATTGAATAGAATGGGAGAATTCACAGCTCCCTGCTGTAAGCCATTTTTAATTTGGAAGGTCTTTTTGGAGAGTATGTCCCCGCATTTCACCACAAAATGTTTGTCCATTATCATATCATAAAAAATGTATAGCAGATATTGCGGCATACCCAGGTTTGTTAACTTATAGACAAGTCCTTCTAACCATACGGTGTCGAAAGCCTTTTCAAAGTCAACCAAGCAGGCGCCTGTACAATGTCGCTTTGCCTTGTTCCACTGTATATCGGAAACAAGTTTCGTCGCTGCATGAACTGTATCATGTCGGGCTCGAAAGCCAAACTGGTTGTTGGGGATGATATCGTTTTCATCACACCAACCTATCAGTGCTTTGGTTATAATTTTTTCGAATACCTTGCTGATGTTGGGAAGCAGGCTGATCGAGCGCAGATTAGCTGGATTGCTCTTCTCCTTACTCTTTTTGGGGATAGGGTGGACTACTGCAGTCTTCCAATGGGTTGGATAGTGTGCATTGTTTAGAGCGTTGTTAAACAAAGTAGTGTATATGTTCACTGCTTCGCGAGGCAAGTGCCTTAGAACCACATTTCGAATGCTATCTATTCCAGATGATTTCTTATTTTTTATTGAGCTAAGTATGTTTCTAAGTTCATCCTTGCGCACAAACGTATTTGTATTTTCATTTCTGACGGGAGAATCCGCTCTATTATTTTCGCCGAATGTGATGAAACTATGGTTTTCGGATCGCCAGTTGTGAAGTTGATTGCGCAGCGAGCAATGTCTTTGACGGGCATTGCTTTCAATTTCAGTGTTAGCATGAACTGATTCGTTAACTCTGTACACTGCTTCGAAACAGGCTCCAATTGAATTCGCTTTCTTTTGCGGATCTTCGACTACTATTACTTCATCATTGGAGGTGAGTCCTGCGTTCAGCAACATCTGACAATTCTCGGGAGTCCGTGGAATTCGGAGACAGGGGATGTCATTGTGATCTTTTCTTCGACATATTTTCTTGATTTGTGAAAACATGTTCGGTCCGTTTGCTTGAACAGCTCGAATTCTGTTGCTCCACTCCTCATTTATTTCTGCTCGGTAATTATACCGGATCAGTTTTTGAAGATTTTTAATCAAGAACTTGATTGTATTGATTTCATTGCTATTTGGGTCACTGAACTGCCTATAGCACAATTTCAGCTTTGAGAGCAGGGTGCTATTTTGCCTATACAAAGCATCGATAGTTGCATTTCTGTATCGGTGGGTATAGCCATCCATATGAGCTACTTTGGGGATGGAACGATTCATTGTGTTAGTAACAATATCGTTCATAGTTAGGAGGTAATGATCGATTTCATCATTACGGAGGTTTCTATTAGTCGGTGGGTCTATGCCAATGTTGCGTATTTCTCTTTTTAATATGCGATCGAAACGCGACCAATGTGCTTTTCGGAAATCGAAAGAGTGTACCTGGTCGTACTGCTCAAGTAGATGGTACTCGTTTGGCACGTGTATTACGGTTCCAAGTCCGTAATGATCGCTATCGTACTCAATTGTGCGAAGACAATTTCGAGTAGTTACCTCGGTATCTGGTAACTGAATTCGATCATCTGTCATAAGTAAATCCAGGAAGGAGTTACCTCTTGGATAAGACGGTGTACTTGTAGCGTACAATTCTAGTTTATGCTCGATCGCATTTGTTTGCCACCAATCAAACAAGGCATTGCCTCTGGTGTTCGAGGTCAGATTGCCCCAGGCACTGTGCTTGGCGTTAAAATCACCTGCCATTAAAAAGTAACTGTTTTCCGAATCTAACTTGAGACTTCGGAAAAGCGTATCGATTTCACAACATAAATTGGGTACCTTGAACAGATTCAGGAGCGTAAGCAGCGACTATATATAGATGCCTTTGACTTTTTAGCGGAATGTCTATAATGCATGCCTCTAGCACCTGGAATTTGTGTACTTCCGTGCTGTAAACGACCTTATGGTGAAGACCTTTCTTAACTAAGATAGCGACCCCACCCCCTAGAGTAGAGTGTGGTCGATCTCGTCTAATTATGTTATAATTTTTGTAGCCCATTTTGTGCCTTTGGTTTAGCTTAGTTTCGCTAGCCAAAAGCACATCTGAGCATTCGACTTGGAGCAGATTGCCTAAATTATCCCTTCTTTCGATGTGGATTAGTGAATTTACATTCACAGCTATAATTTTGAGCTTAAGTTCAGACGGAGGGTTGAAGATTTTGATGTGGAGAGTTATTTGAGGACAGGGTTGAATAGAGAGTATCTATTCGTGCTCTTTGTTCAGTCAGTGTTCTTTAAAATTCGGCAAATTGTCCTTGCATGGTTAATAACATTGTTATTATTTCTGAATGTGCCTCTGGTGCAGGCATTTTCCCATTACTATATGTATGTTCCATGGATGCTGGTTGCTTAGGAGCACCGGCCATTTGTGCATATGACACACAAGGAGCCACGAAATTGTTGTAAGAACGAGTTTTAATTTTTTTCTCTTCTTCAACTTGTTTCTTTTTGGATTCCAATTTTTATTTCATTTGTTGAAATTTAGGACATCCTCTAAAATTAGCAGTGTGACCTGTATTTTTACAGAGGACACAGGACAGTGTTTTCCTATCTGGAAGCTGTTCCTTGCCCAAGGGGCATTCACCAATGATATGGTCGGAGAGGCACTTTACGCACCTGAATTGCACGTGGCAGTTTGATGCCGCGTGCCCGAAGCGTTGACAACGCATACACTGCAATACGCGATCGATTTTTCTAATTTTTTCCCAACTTATTGTTGGATGGTTGAGGTGTTTTATGTATCGGAGAGCATCAACTTTACTGTTGGGACTCAGTGATACAATAAAGAAAGGCAATTTGCAATTGCGTTTTCTGGAATTGGCGGTAGAGCAATGTACACCTGTAAATTTTAAATTGTCAGTTTCGACATTTTTTAATTCCTCTAATACCTCCTCAGGGGAAAAACATGGATCAACTCCTTTTAGGAGCATGGAGATTATTTTCTCCGATTTCGGGGTGTACGTGTAGTACTCGCTTTTTGTCCTACCCAATGCAGTCATTACTTTGCGATAACCTTCAATATCATCGCACATTAATTTTATTTTAGAATTATTAATTTTGTTTGTTTTGAAATTTTTGCAAGTTAACTCACCTAATTTTATAACGTCCTTTGTTTTCATGGACGTAAGTATTATAGGCGGCGCCTTTTCCTTTTTGTTGGTTACGATGTGCTGGTTTGTTTGTTGCTTCTGCATCTCCTTTGTTTGCTGCCTGATGTTCTTCCTGATTTTTCCGTTGTGCTGTTGTATTTTCTTGGCTTTGTTGTTGCTGCACCAGGTCTTTTAATTTGAGGATTGCTTCTCTTTGTTTATTGAGTTCCTCTTTTTTTGTGTAAATATCCGCAAGGAGTTTTTCTAATTCCGCCGGATCTGTTGAAGTACCTGTGATATTGTTTTCTCATCAGCAGGTAATTCGATTTCACTTGGGTCAAGGTCAACCAATTCGTTGAATTGGTTGCCTGCGCCTGTGTATTCGTTTTTCTTTCCTTTTGCATTTTTTTCGCCGTCCGTATTTGGCTTGTGCCGCTTTGTTATAATACTCGGCTGTCGCTCGAGTCGGCTCCGTGTCATCGTTTTCAGGTCTGCCTGGCCCCTTTTCATGAAAGTGACGAGCTCTTTAGCACTTTGTTTGTTTCTACAATTTTTTTTTTTTTTTAAACAACCGCTCTCAGTGGCGGCCACACTGTGTAATCCACCCTTGCACACACACTCGCGCGACGAAGTTTATTTATTTATTTATTTTTTTTTTTTTCTTTTGTTTTCTCCTGATATACGTCTTATCTCTTTGACGTGCTGGTAACGACTGACCAGTTAGTCAATACTTTATTTATAATTTTCTCGTATACCTTACTGATGTTCGGAAGCAAACTAATTGAGCGAAGATTGGCTGGATTGCTCCTGTCCTTGCCCTTTTTGGGGATGGGATGGACTACTGCAGATTTCCATTGGATTGGATAATATGTATTATTTAGAGCGTTATTGAACAAAATAGTGTGAACCTTCACTACTTCAAGAGGTAAATGCTTTAGTCTAATGTTTGGAATATTATCTATTTCAGAAGATTTTTTATTCTTAATCGATCTAAGAATGTCCGTCAGTTAATCCCTGTGTACAAATATGCTAGTGTTTAGTTTTGTAAGCGGAGAATCCGCTGTATTATTTTCACTAAAGATAGTGAAACTTCGATTTAAGAGACGCCAATAGTTAAGTATAATATAAATTTAGAACGAAGAAGTTAAAATTGCCAAAACAGTATAATTATGTTAAGTATAATATAAATGTTTTTGGAGAGCCCTATTTTCGAGGTCACGATTAGAATGACTCGATTCGTTCAATACATACACTGCGTATCCTCGACTATTATAAACTCTTCGTTAGAGTTAATGTGTTCCAGCGTAAGTCCTGCGTTCAGTAGAGTTTGACAATTCTCGGGAGTCCGCGGAACTCGCAGACATGGAATGCCATTATAATCTTACCTTTGAAAGACTTTATTTATTTGAGGGAACATATTCGGTCCACTAGCTTTAATGGCTTGAATTCTCTTGTTCCCATCTTCATTAATTACTGGTCTATAATTGTCACGGATCAGTTTTTGAAGATTTTTAATTAGTGACTAAATTGTTTTTATTTACTGGCTATTTGGATCGCTGAACTGTCTGTAGAGCAGTTTTAAGTTAGAGAGCAGAATACTCTTTTGCCTATAGAGTTCGTTGATCGTTGAGTTTCTGTATCGGTTTGTATGGCTCTCCATGCGAGACACTTTTGAAATAGAACGATTCATTGTACTAGTAACAATGTTGTTCATCGTCGAAAGATAATGATCAATTTCGTCATTATGAAGATTTCTGTCAGTTGGTGGATCTATGCCATTGGAGCGTAATTATTTTTTTATTATCCGATCAAAGCGGGACCAGTGTGCTTTTTCGAAATTAAAAGAATGTATCTGTTTGTATGGGCTCCTCGATAGTATAGTGGTTAGTATTCCCGCCTGTCACCCGGGAGACCGGGGTTCGATTCCCCGTCGGGGAGCCTCTGGCGCAAGACTAATGACCTTGCCCAGAAAAAATAAATCATTATGGAAAATTTAACAAGTCTCAGGACTTGCTAAATAAGGCCAAGACCGGTTCCCGGTTGTAGTGCCGATGATGATGATGATCTGTTTGTACTGCTCAAGTAGTGAATGTTCGTTTGGGACATGTATTACAGGACCAAGTCAATAATGATCGCTATCGTATTCGATTGTACGAAGACAATTTCGAATAGTGAGATCCGTGTCTAATAATTGTGTTCGCACGTTCAGCAACAGTAAATCCAAGAAGGAATTTCCTCTTGGATATGACGGAGTACTTGTAGCGTACAATTCAAGTTTATGTTCGATAGCGTTTGTTTGCCACCAGTCGAACAACACATTGCCTCTTGTGTTTGTGATAAGGTTACCCCAAGCACTATGCTTGGAATTGAGATCTCCCGCCATAAAGAAATAATTATAGACTTGACTTTTCAAAGGAATGTCTATAACGCAGGCTTCTAGTACATACCTTTTGGGCTGTTTGCTTGATTGTGTCTCTGATCGATGTCCATTTAGTGTCCATACTATTCGCTTCCTCTTTCTCACTGCTCCCATTCTCTTTATTATTATTATTTATTGGCCTGTAGGAACCCGGAAGTTCATGACCTCACCGACTCGGCTTCGCCATCCTTCCCTGTCCTGGGCACTCTCCTTCCACGCTTCACCATTCGATCCGATCTCCTCAAGGTCAAACCTAACATTGTCCTCCCATCTCCGTCGCGGCCGTCCTACCGGTCTCTTTCCCGTTGGTCTACCGTCAAGAATTCTATGCACGGTCCTATCGTTCCCCATTCGCGCCACGTGTCCGGCCCATCTTAATCTTCGCGACTTGATTACTCTCACTATTGTAGGTTTGCGATATAGTTCTTCCAATTCGTGGTTATGAAGTCTCCTCCATTGTCCTGCCTCCTCGTCATATTTACCTCCAAAGATGCCTCTCAAAACTTTATTCTCGAATAGACGGAATTTGTTTTCTTCCCGTTTTGTGAGAGCCCATGTTTCGCATCCATATAGAACAATTGGCATGATTATGGTTCTATAGACACGGAGCTTTATGTTACGTGATAGCAGTCTGGATTTCAGCAGTTTACTGACTGCGTGCCAACTCGCGTTGCCGGAATGCAGTCTCTTGTTAATTTCCTTCGACATTTCGTTACTGGCCGTCAGTATCGTTCCCAGATATTTAAATTCTTTAACTTTTTAAAGATCTTACCTCTCTGAGACCCACCTGCTCTCGCCGTAATCATGTATTTTGTTTTGTCTTCATTTATTTCTAGGCCCACCTCTTCTGCCGCTTGCATGATGATTTCACAGTTTTTACTAACAGTCTCTAGATTATCGCCCAGAACGGCGATGTCATCCGCATATGCGAGCACTTGTGTGACCCCGTTCAGGGATGATCCGGCCATGTTGTCGTCTTGTACCTTTCTGATGACATACTCGAGCACAAGGTTAAAGAGACACGGTGATAGACCATCTCCCTGCTTTAGTCCGTCCCGGATTTCAAATGGTTCTGAGAGGTGGTTTTCTATTCTAACTCGCCCTTTGTTTTCGTTCATGCTCCCATTCTCTAGGATGCTAAATCTTTTCGTTAGTTCGTCTTGATATTCAGCCCTTTTGCGCCGGTCTTTTAGTTTATCAATGTCATACTGTTTGCACGTTTCTCGTCACTGCTCATGTAGGTTTGCTGCGAGGCGACTCCTGATTTTGCCCATCACTAGAAGATGATCGGAGTCGCAATCTGCTCCTCTATATGATCTTACGTCAAGGATATTCGAGTGGTGTCTTTTGTCTATGAGGAAGTGGTCTATTTGGTTACGCGTTACGCCGTCGGGTGATATCCATGTGGCTTTATTATAACGGCTCCTCTCTGACACCGGGTCGAATCAGACCAGTGTTGAGGTACCATCGGTAAAATTGTAGAAAGGAATGGCTTACCTACTTGGGTGACGTTTTGCTGGTTTCTGTGGACATTTCTGGGCAGGGGGGCGTTTACTGCTTGACTGGGCGGCGCAGGAAATGTGTCCTCGTAGCTTCCTCTGGTCCTCTTGTCTCTTATGTGTTCTTTACAATTTGTACTGCGTCTAATAGAAGTTTACCGCCACACAAATTAAATGAACCTGTCTCTCTTTTCTTCTTTAATTTTGGTTTTATTTGTTATGTTTGAATCAAAAGGTTGGGTATAAATTGTTGGACTTGGACTTCTAAGTTTAATTGCTTTGCCCTTCGTAACTTTGACTCATCGCCGAAATTGAAAATTATCACCCTTTTATTCTTTTTCACGTTGAGATTTGTCAACGTTTTTAATGTAAAAATTCCAAGAGGCACACACAAGACTTTGTGTGCTTCAATTGGAATTGTGTTCTGGGAATTGACTAAAGGTTTAGTTGGATAGGCTCCTGGAAGGAGAATCATGAAATGCATTTTGAATTAAGCATTTCATGATGTCAGGATTTTGGGAATTGAATCAAAGTGCGACGAATTACCTTTTGGTTTAATTCGTTGCTCGTATGATTCAATATGGAATTTGGATGTAAGTTAATGGGAGGTCGTGGGGATTTGGATGGGATTATTGGTAATGTTGGGGATTTGGATGAGAGTTGCGTTTTAGGATCGCTACACCAGTAAGCAGACGTTACCATACCAAAGAGGGGCTCTGATATAGCGGACTGTTTGAAACCCCAGACTGTTCCCACGATATGAATAATCTGTATACAAAAGATATGCATTATACTTTTTGAATTGTAAGGAATTGAATTCAATGTTCGAGAATTGAACGTTTGGTTCGATTTGCTTGACATTGAATTCAATGTTAATTTGGGATATGCATGGAATTTTTCGATGGGATTTTTGTATGTATGTGGGAGGAAAATGGTAGGGCTTCTTGGAGCACTATATATATATATATATATATATATATATATATATTGTTACTGGAAACTGCTGACGGTTCTTTCTCCGACGCCGTCTCAACTTCCCTTCGTGGACTGTACTTTCCGGCGTTGGTCGGCCAAAATGATTTATATAACTAGTTGACAGTACTTCAAGAGCCGGACTCTGCTCTGGACGGAGGGCGTTAGTGTCTTGCCCAGTACAAATCCCTACAATATACAAAATAGAAAAACAACGCTGGTACAATTTGTAGATTGATTTTCTATATCTATAACAATTTCCTTATGACTCTTTATAATGATTGTCTCGATAAGACCTCTCGTTCGCCCGTTTCCTGAGCTCTGTCCTTTTCTTTCGTGGTTCAATCGCTGCGCCGCTGATCGTTTGTTTGCCAGGAACTTGTGTGCTGGTGCTTGCCTTGTCTTTCCTGGGAATTCGCATCGCCAACATATATATATATATATATATATATATATATATATATATATATATATATATATATATATATATATTTATATATATTTTAAATTTAAATTAATCACCCAATCGTAAGATGTTATAATTGTTGCAAATGGCATCGTACGTCAATCAGTCAATCAATCATGAACTAAACAGCTACCATAGCTTGCCTGTTTGTATACTTATAGTTAAAAGTCATTGAAAATTAAAAGTTAAATCAATAAAATTAGATTAAAAAGAAAAGTAAATATTGTAATTAGCATAAGCATAATCTTGTAACTTCAAAATTAGAATAAATTAAGTATTCAAATAAAAGTTTAAGTAACTTAAATAGCAAACCCACAAACCGTATTTGGCCTGGGGACTCAGTTGGTGCACTATACAAGGTGTATAGCCCGGTTCAGGCATAACAATATTCTTCTTTAGCCGAAACCCTTCGTTGCTAGCGCCATTAGATTTAAGTTATTATGTAATTTACTTACATTGTAATAAATAAATAAATAAATAAATAAATAAAATATTCTTCTTGTTTTTTTTTTATTCATTTTATATTTAACTGGATGTATTCTTATATACTAATATTAAAATGTTTAACGTATTATACATAATGTACAACTTATGAACTAATTAAATTTCAAAATATTTTTATCAGTCTTGTTTTGTTTTTACTTTATGTTCTTAGTATTACTTCATATTGTTATCATTCATTTTTGGAATAAAGAAGGGAAAAGAAAATCAGTATTTCTTAGGATAAGTGTTAATTTGTTAATATATATTAATCCCCTTACTTTTAAAACTTGAAACCGGTAGTTCCTATCACTCACAATAAAGCTTCCACCAATTTTTATGAACCACCACGTTCCTCCTTCCCATTCTGATGACAGAATTAACAGGGCCCTTACCCTTCATATGGGAGCGAATTTTCCTTGCTTTGTGCGTTCCGTATCAGAGCCTTGTCGTCCACACGGAACGTGAAAGGACGTATTTTCCGGCCATAGGACATTTTGGATCCGTGCTTAGAGTTCAACAAATTACGCTTCGCTATCCCGTACGTCTTTTGAAGCTTGTACTTTAATAGCTTATGGTAGCCCTCCCGGTTGTACATCGGTTCCGGGGTTGTCTTATGTTAGACAGAACTCCCTGGGTAAAACCAAAGATGCAATCCATCGGCGTACGTTTGGTACCTTCATGCACGCTGGTGTTCTACACGATTGTGGCTGTCCTCAGGTACTGATCCCACGATTGGGGATTGTTATCCACGATGATGCATAGATATTCTACGAGCGGCCGATGGGCTCATCACAAAGCTGTGATTGGTCTGCCGAGATTTGTAGTTTCTTGATACGGAACAGCTTGCACATACTTTTAAACAAGCCGCTGAGGAAATAGCTGCCATGGTCGGTGACCAGTTGCAATAGCATACCATACCTAACAACTATCTGGTGGAAGAAGACCGAAGCCACCGTCTCCGCCTCCGCATTGGGCAAGATATAGCGACCTATATACTTAGACAAATTGTCTTGGAAGGTAAGTATACACTGATTGCTTGTTGGAGTGCAGTCAAGAGGGCTTACTATGTCTAAATAGACTTTTTCAAACGGCTTCTTGGCTATGCCCATAATTACAATTGGCCTACGGAAGTTCGGTGAAGATTTCATCCGCTGACATGTTTTGCATACTTTAATGTATTGCTTTATGTCTCGCATCATGTTCCTCCACCGATAGTCCTACGTATTTTGTTGTAAGTTTTCACTGCCCCCTGGTGTCCGCCCAAGGGATGATCGTTGTAATCCCGAAGTAACATCTGGTTTTCCTCAGGGTCTGTTATCTCCATTCCTCTTTCCGTGCAGGAGGGAATGGGATCCCCACACTGAGGTGAATTGACGTCACTAGGACGTCCCTGGGTTCCTTAAATTGCACTTTGTTCCTCAGCCTAGGCGCGTGTTACCACATTGCATCTGTGTAGTGAAGGGGATTCATCACCAATTTGCGCGATGGGGCTAAAAGCATCCGCATTGGCATTGTACTTACCGGGTTTGTACGAGTATTCGAATTGATAATCAAACTTCGATAGTTTATGATGAAATCTGGCTAAGCGTGAGGTGAGGTCTTTCACGTTAAACACTCTCTTCAGTGGTTTATGGAGTAATTTCGTTCCGACCTATTTAGGGTGTGACTGGCGTAGGCTATAGGCTGATCTTTGCCTATTTCGCCCTGGGATAGCAGGGCTCCAAGGGCTTCTTTGCTCGCATCCGGGGTCAGGTTAAAGGGTTTGGTAAAGTCTAGGTAAACCAACAGTTGCGGTGAAGCCAACACCCCCTTTATTGTCCCAATTGCTTTGGCATTTGTCTGACCACGTAAATTTAACGTCTTTCCTTACCAAATTCGTTAAGGAGCGCACAATCCTGGAAAAATTTGATACACGCCGGAACGTAGCCGATGCACTCTTGTGGCCGAAAGGCATAAGTCTGCACTCATAATGCCAGTAGCTGGTGCTAAAAGCTGTCTTATCTTAATCCTTTGGATCTATCAAGACCTGGTGATAGCCAGTGGCTAAATCAAGCGCGAAGAAGTACCGTGAGTGACCAAACTGGTCAAGTATGGCCTCAATACGAGGGAGGGAGTACGCATCCCCGATGGTCTTATCGTTTAGTTTCCTGAATTCGATCACAACTCTCCATCGGGTTTCTCCATCGGGGTCCGCTTTCTTTGGAACTACCGATAAGGATGAGTTCGACGGACTTTTGCTGGGTTAGATGATGCCATTCTCCAACATTTCCAGAAACTGCTCCTGAATCACCTGCTTCTTCCACTCGAGGAGACGGTACATCCTTAGGTTAATGGGCGCTCGGTCCTGCACCAAAGGTATTTCAAGCGAGATTGCACTAGTACACGTCAGGTAGTCGCCTTTGAGATGGAAAATGTCGTCGAACTCCTGATATATTTCTATTATCGATTGGCACTCTTGAGGACTTAGGTTTCTTCCTAAGTGGACTTCCTCATATAATTGTGCCAACCTTGAATTTCGTGTGGTTTCATCTAGCAACTCACCCTCCGAGAAAAAATATTGTATGTATGAGGGGTATTGTATCTTCGAAGGGTTGATATCGGGATTATACGATTTATTATCAGAAGTGAGTCCCGTAGACTGACTCCCGTCCGGGTGTGTTTTCTCTCCCGGTTTTCCAAAGCTATGCAAGAATATTGCCTGGTTGGGTGTAACTCCACCATTATTCGGTCAATGGTTTGGGGGTAATTTATTATATTAAATTCGACTATTTGGACACTTTGCCTTTTTCAGAATACAGGCAGGGAGTAAAATCCCTGGCAGTACCTTCTGCACCAAGATTACCTCCTCCCGAAATTCTATTGGAAGACTTATTATTTTTTGTGAGCACCCTGGTACGGTGAACGGTCTACTCAAAAATATATATACTTACGAAGGGTTTGTTGTGCTCTCTACCAACATGTTCCCTTCTTCCGTGGTTGACGTAGTCGAATTGCAAGTAGCGTTGAAAACGGTGTCGTCTTTCGAGGGTGTTGGAGACTGAGCAGCACACAAATGCCGACTGGCGGACTGAGGATCGGCTATTTATACCAATTGCTCTCTTTGTTCCTGTGACAAACATGCGAACGTGGGAACAGTCAAACGCTGCTAATCCAATAAAGAGATCTAGACAAATTAGAAGGGGCTTGTTCCACCAATATTCAGGAACTGAGAAATAAACTAAGTAAAATAGTAATTCGCCGCCGTTCAATCAAACAGATTTACAGAGGGTATCTGGCACCAGCCGAGTTTCCTATACCAAAGAAGTTACGTTTGCGTAAAATCTCTCTTTGGTTTTTTTTCATTTACGCGACCTTGTGATCGTGTTCTCAAGAACCCCATCCCCGAAGGCTAAGAAGTAATGTCAGAAATGATTCTCTCCGATTCCACCCATTAGTACAGACTTCGTCATGCTTGCTTCTCCGTACGAGCGCGTCGCCGCTTTCCTACAGTGCACTGTGGCCTGTTTTAAACGAGAAACAAACTCTGTGATGTCTTCTGCTGGAAGTTGTTGTATTCTGAAGAGCTGGGAACATAGCCCCCATTCGAGTCCCGCGGCTGATAGGCGCTCAGAAGAAGCTGTTCTAACGCCTGGAAACACTCCGGAGCTGCCTCACTTATCAACCGATAAGCATCACCGCTTAAACGCGTGAGCAACCACCTAAGAAAGACGAATGGCTTAGGGTCGTTTTACAACCATCGATGAATATTTGAGGTTAAATATTTGCATTAGGACTGCTTTGCTCGGAGAAGACCGGCACCATCTTCGGGGCTTCAATATTCTTCAATATTCTGTCTAAACCCAGGGCATGGTGCTCATCTTTCTTGAGGTCTTCCTGCTTTTCAAAGTCATTAGGAATTTCGTTGTAAAAGACATCGTTCTTTACTTGAGCGTTGAACACATATGTTATATTTGACATTGTCTATGAAGGAGTTGATTTATTAGGCTCAACCTTATCAATGTCTCTTACATGATCTAATGTTACCAATGGTGGAACGTCGTTTAACTTCTTTTCGCCGATATCTTCAACTTCCCCGACGCATTTTAAGTTCTGCAATTGTAATTCACCGTCTGTACCTTCTTCGTTTTTACTAATTATTGGTTCGGTACCTATAGCCACTATAGTTGCCGACTTTTGAAGTAAGTCAGAAAGTGGCCACTGCCTAACAATTTGCAATTGTAATCGCAGAAGGTGATTGCGACGGATCTGTAGATCACTGACTTGCAACCGGGTTCCGCCTCGAAGGACCAATAAATCTTAGATTCCGTGAATCGAGAAAAATATCAACAATCGTTAGATAACAAAAATGGCGAGAATTTATCGACCTTCAGCTATGATCGGGTAAAGTGAGTACCCCTAATCGGAAAACTACTGGCGTAGGTGTTTTCGATAGATTCAATGGACTGTATGCTTCCGAATCCAGTAGGTTTCGGGAAGAATCTCTAGTTTGTTGTTGGACAGCAAGGGACGAAATACTGTTGGTGTAGATGAGATCGTGTTGATCAGCTTCAATGTCATTATAGTTTGCCCAAATATACAAGGATCGAAAAGATTTGGATAGAAGCAATTGGAAAAGAGAAACCAATATTAATGTATTAATCATTTAAGCTTATTATTTATGAATCAATTTATCATAAATATATATTGTGACGCATACGACAATCAGTACTAGAATATTCTAGAAAGTCCAAAACAAAATACAAGAATATTCTAGAAAGTACTGGAAAACTGGAGACTATGAACAGTAGAACATTCGAGGCTATGGAACGGACGGAAACAAAACGCCGAATCAGAATGAGGAAACGGTATAAATACGTCGCACGCAGATCAAGAAGAAGTAAGTAAGAAGTAAGCAGTAAAAGACGCGATAAGTACGGAAGCGATAAGTCAAGAAATCGTTAAGTGTACGGTAAAAGTAACGGTTGTTATTAACGGACTAATAAAGTGTTATATTAATTCAAAATCGGTTTAACGGCTCTTATTTATTCAAAATAATTAATCCAGCGAACCCTAAGCTCGCTACAATTGGTGTCAGAAGTGGGATTAATTATTGGTGAAGAAAAGTGACGATGTCAGATCGACATTTGGAGGATCTTCGCGTTCCTGAGTTGAAGAAGGAACTTCAGGACCGGAATCTGGATAGCAGAGGACAGAAGCAAATTCTTCGACAGCGTCTGCAAGCAGCAATGGAGGAAGAGGGTATTGATGTCGACACATATGTTTTTACGATTGGGCCAGACTGTCCGGATGGAGAAGACACAGCGAGTCAAGATGGTGGCAATGTAACGGAGAAGATAATGATGACAAAATTCGATGCGCAAGCAACAGATATTAATTCAAAATTTGACGGACAAGCGGTAGATCTGAATGGAAAATTGTAAGCCCAAACGCAGTGGATGAAATGTAATTTTCAACACTTTAAGGAAGAAATGGATCTAAAAAACGAAGCTGAATTTAAGAAAGCCACCGATGAAATAATTCGAATCTAGAGAAATAAGATATCGCCTAGCAACCAACATGACTACAAAGATACAAGGATGCCACCGCCAACCTTCGATGGAACGGGACCCTTCTCCGTATTTATACGTCAGTTTGACGCTGCGGCCAACTATAATAAGTGGTCGCATGAGCAGAAGTCAACATCACAAATGTTATCTCTCCGCGGGGCGGCTGCAGAATTGCTACAAACCATACCAGGAGAGAAGCAAACAGATTTCCAAGCGGTAAGAGACGGCATTGAAGCTAGGTATGGAGACAACCACATGCAGCAGGTCTACCGCATGTAACCGCGGAGCAGAACGCAGAAACCTGGAGAAAATCTTCAACAGTTGCAGGCAGACATTGAGCGATTGGCATACTTGTCTTATTCAAATATGACTAAGGAATTTCTGAACGAGGTAGCAATGGATGCATTTATAAACGCACTCCAAGATCGAGACTTGCAACAGGCCGTTCGTTTGGCGGGAAAGAAGACGATTAATGAAATACTGGCGTTCGCATTGGCATATGAATCTGCTAAACTGGCTACCAGGAGTACATATAGAGTGCGAGAAATGTCCGTTCAGGAATGTTCCTGCCAAAGAATCGGGCATGTACAACGGAGAACACCGAGACCTGATATGAAGTGTTAGACATGCGGCGAAGTCGGCCACATCTCTGTTGACTGTAGGAATCGTCGACGAATGAATCAAACATCAAATGAGAATTGTTGTTCATGCGCTAATCATAAGAGGAGACTTTCAACGGACCAAACTGAGGTCAATAGCTCGGGAAACTTGTAAGGGCAGACTTTACGGGGCGAAAGTCGCCTGGTGGAATGTGCAGCCTCAGCATCGTAACTGTATCACAACTCCAACGCGATAACCAAAGTTTGGTTATAACTGCGATTGTTAATGCAAGGACAACAACAGTGACAATCGACACTGGAGCAACGAGATCCATAATTCGGCCGGATATCATCGGCAAAATAGCCCTTAATAAAAATAGAAGATACGCTTTGATGACCGCCACAGGAGAACGTTCTACAGTCTACGGAGAAGTCGAGAGCATAATAGTGCTGGGCAATATTTTCATCTCCCACCAATTTTTGGTTGCCGATATTACGGACGAATGCATTCTTGGAATAGATTTCATGAAGGAGCATCAAGATGTTCTAGATATCAGGCAAAGAACACTGCGAATTGGTAACTTGGAGCTTGCTATTATACTGCAGGACGAACAATTGCGAAGGCTGAAGTGTTATGTGCGTGAGGAGGATGAGATCCCAGCTCGTTCAGACTCGGTAATTTGGACCAATCTCGAGAGTGATCCCGGTGACAATCGATTTTACATCACCGAGGCTGTACAAAATCAGCGTAAGGGGAACATCCTTGTTGGGAAAGCCCTTATCGATGCGAAGAAGCACATCGTACCCGTCAGAGTACTAAATGCGTCCAAGGAACCGATCGCAATAAGAAAAGGAGAGGTAATCGCAGAATGTGCACCCGTGTCAATGATAAGCTCAATTCAGACAAGGTGAGAGGACCATTTAATTCAACAGCTCTCTGGTGCATCCTTTGTGGTTAATAGGTTGATGTCGCAGAAAATGGGATTAACATATAGAGAAAAGGCAAGCGTTAAATCACTCCTGAACGATTTTTCTGATATTTTTGTGACAGGAAATGATAAATTCGGACGCACCGTCATAGTTAAACATCGCATTGACACGGGTGAGTCAAGATCTATAAGGCAGCCACCTCGTCGACTACCGTCGGCCAAACAATCAGAAGTAGGCAACATGATTCGAGATATGGAAGAGCAAGGAGTCATCGAAAAATCATCGAGCCCATGGGCTTCGCCGGTAATGCTCGTCAAGAAGAAGGGTGGGACAACTAGATTTTATGTCGACTACCGCCGGTTAAACGACGTTACGAAGAAAGACAGTTACCCACTCCCTCGAATCGACGACACACTAGATACCACTAACCTCAGTGGTTTTCAACATTGGACCTAAAAAGCGGTTACTGGCAAGTGGAAGTGAAGGAGGAGGACAAGGAGAAGACAGCGTTTACTACCGGAAACGGACTTTATCAATTCAACGTGATGCCTTTTGGATTGTGCAATACTCCAGCAACGTTTGAACGATTAATGGCAAGTGTTCGACGGGGACTTACATGGAAGACGTGTCTTGTGTACTTGGACGATATCATCGTTGTTGGAAGGAATTTACCAGAACACATCAATAATCTGCGCTCTGTGTTCGAACGACTAAGACAGGCCAACTTAAAGCTCAATTCGAAGAACTGTGAACTCTTCCAAAGGAGGAGTAAACATCGGGACACATCGTTTCATCTGCAAGAGTTCAAACGGATCCTGATAAGAAAGCAGCTGTCCGAGAGTGGCCTACTCCAGAAGATAAGCAACAGTTAAGAAGCTTTATGGGATTAGCCACATATTACCGACGGTTTGTTAAAGGTTTCGCCAATGTGGCTAAACCCCTTCACGAACTCACGGGTAAAGACGAGAAATTCAATTGGACAGAAAAGTGTGAGGCAGCATTCAACACATTGAAGGCCGAGTTATGTAAGACTCCAACATTGGCATTCCCAAGATTGGATCGCCCATTTATATTGGATACTGATGGAAGTAACACAGGAATCGAAGCAGTGTTGTCACAAGAAGTCGGTGGTGAAGAGAGAGTTGTCGCATATTATAGTCGAGTTCTATCTAAGCCAGAGAGAAACTACTGCGCAACAAGAAAGGAACTGTTGGCTGTCGTAGAAGGCGTTAAGAATTTCCATAAGTACCTTTACGGACGTCGATTCCACCCTCGGACGGAGATTGTTGCGGATTCACTGGATGCAGCCAGTGAAGTCGTAATGGAATGCTGGCCTTGGCAACACTATAACAACTGTCAGCAATTAGCTGACATAATCGAATTAGGTTGTCAAGCAACCAATAACAAAATAACAACTTTCTTCTTCGTTAACTGCTCAGCCCAGTTGGATGTCAACTCAATCATCAGTGTAAATCATAGTAATCAATAGAAATAAATACAATAAATTATAAGAAACCTATCAGCCACGAGTTCTTTTGTCCCGAGAAACGACGATTTCAAGAATTGTTGCAGGTATTCAGTTGACTTTTTCGCTCAATAGCTAAATTTGGTTTCAGGAATCAGACTGCTGACGCCATTGCTGTGTTGCCATATTCGATCGAGAATTCAAATACCAGGAGACAACATAGTGTTCCAAACGCGTGTGTTCAGCGCTTGCCTGACACACAAATCACTTTGGCCCGGAGACACCATCGTGTTTCTGACCGCGTGTATTCAACGCTTGTTGAATACAACAATTTGGTCGCCAGGAGACATCCTTGTTCCTGACGTCATCCCCCGGCCCACCAACAAGATACAGTTGTTGGTGAAAGTTGCGTTCGATGCGAGCGCAAATAGAGATGGTTGCTAAATTTTAAGAATCCGGAAGGACAAATAGCTCGATGGATCGAACGACTTCAAACGTACGATTTCCAAATTTCCCACCCTCAAGGGAGGTGCATAATAACGCTGATACTCTATCAAGAAGACCGTGTAAGCCAGATTGTAAACATTGTCATAGAGCGGAAGAAAAACAAGAGGCGTACGACCTTCGAAATGTGCAAATAGAAGTACTAGATGGGTGGACGAGTGATGCTATACGCGCAGCTCAACTTCAGGATGAAGATATGTCGCTAATCCTGGAATACAAAGAAAAGTACGAGCGACCAACTTGGAACAATATTTCCGACAAGAGTGGAACATTTAAAGCATATCGCGCACAATGGAATTCCTTGCTGGTGGAAGATGGAATTGTAAAGCGTAAATAAGCGCGGACGGAAAATCCCATCGAATGCAGATTCCAGTCCCACCATCAAAAGTGAAGGATTTGTGGGGGTAAAGAATTTTTGCGCCAGGCATGAGCGCTGTTTTCTTCTTCTCCAACGATGTCGCTCCAATGAGAATAGTCTACCCAGGAAGACAGGAACAATAGAAAACACACTGGTGTTGATTTGTTGTATAAATGTTTTTGTGTATTTGATTTTGCATTATCCAATGAGATGGTTTTTAATATTTGTTTTAGTATTCCTTTTCGGCGCAAGGCTAATAACCTTGCCCGTTAAAATAAATTATTATGGAAAATTTAACAAGCCTCGAGATTTGCTAAATAAGGCCAAGACCGGATCCCGGTTGTAGTGCCGATGATGATGATGATGATGTTTAGTATTCCTGGAGATAAATTTGTTAGTCGGTGTTGGTGCGCCATGGCGGCTAAGTTTTTAATTAACATTTTGATAAGTAGAACCTTCTTGGGCACTCGAGGTGCGTTAGCCTGTTACGCGCAAAACAGCTAAAGATACATTTTTATCGCAATATAAATACAATTTCAATCACTATAAACTTTACACTTCTTCTGTTTCATTAGGAAGCATCCGATTTCCGACAGTAAACTTGGTTATATTAGGGACTCTTCGCGGGCGAGCGTGTGCATAACCATGCACACGCTGCGATGGTTAGTGTAACGACTTAGTCCTGTTAATGTTGTTAATCGACTGACTCGAAAAGGGATGAAATTGGATAATTTAATTTTTGCACCCGACAACCAAAAGAGAACATACTTCTGCTCTCTCATTGCCACGCTCGTCGATGTGTTGTGGATTACATCGGTAAATTAATGATCGAAGAAAGCGGGGCAATGAGAGAACAGAAACTCGATGTATGATTAACTTAGTGTGGATTTGGTTGTATGTGCATAAATCAATGTAGTTCTGAGCGAAATCCATTGACCTAATTCGGTAATATGGTGGACTCAGAGTACATTGATCTGTACGAAGACAGAACTGTGAAGGAGGGGAAAATTAAGCTGATGCTATTCACCTGCGAAAAGAGAGCATTGATTCCCAGCGAATGAAGTGTCTGGAGAAAAGCTGAAATGACGCCAAATTGGCTAGGGTAATTTATCATGAAAACTAATTAGATATTTTGATAAATTCCCCAGCGGTTTCGCTATGATGCGACGGCGTCGTTTGCTTCGACTTGTTGTTGCTACCCGACATGATATGATTTCCGATGGAAATCTCATGGGCTAGCAAAAATGGAGTTGCCGTATGGCAAAAGGTAGCTGAGTTCAATTCTGCATTATCTGCATAGTATAATGAATTCAGCTATGCTCTTTTACAGATAAAATAGCCGAACGGTGGGATAAGGGATAATGTGACGCGCTGTTAGCGGTCGAAATTAGGTTAGGATTGTGGGATGGTGCTCCATGTGATATAGAGAAACCCCACAGATGTACTAACAGACATTTTTTTTTTTTTTTTTTTTTGGTTTCGGTAGGAAAGTGGAAATCTTCAAAAGATACCTCTTAACCGATCCAGAGGCATGCCGGGTTTTTACCAAATAAAACCACCTCCCGCCAGGCTCATATTCCCGTTGATCCCCGCGGAACTTTCTTTTAGATATTCAATCGCGGGGCGGGACGTGGTTTACCTGTTACTCCGCTCGTCGCGTCGCAACTGCTGCATCATTTCACAGAGAATACCATTTGTTACGGACCATGCCTGTTGTGAACTAAGTATGTATTCTATTACTGTCCGTCTCATATGTCTCTCCAAAATCGTTCGTGCTGTCTCGAATCTCACGCACTCTGTGAGTACGTGTTCCGTATTTTCTATTTTGCCTTCGCAATACAAGCAGTATGGCTGATTCACATTTGTGCAAGTACTGCCGAAAGCATCCATGTCCTGATATTAGCTGAGTCAGGTGGTAATTCAACTCGCCATGTTTTCTTTTCACCCATGTTTCTATATCAGGTATCATGGTGTGGGTCCATCTTCCTTTGGTGGAAGAATCCCAACTCCGTTGCCATTCTCTTAGGATTGAGAGCTCTAATTGTGACCGCATTCTCCCACCATTCTCTTGGGAGACCGTATGCAATGCAGCGTTTTCTTTAGCTGCAATGTCAGGTGGCGTCCTCCCGACCAGAATATTTATAGCTTCTTCGGATACCGTTCGGAATGCACAACATACTCTTAGTGACGCCAGTCTATGTGCGGAGTTCACTCCCCTCACGTACGACTTATACTGTGCGGCTCCTGCCCATATGTGAGCTGCATACATCATAATGGAGGTGTTGACACTGGTCATGAGTTTCCTTGTGTGGGGCCGGAGTCCTCCAAAATTGGGTAGCAGTCTCGCTAAAACTTTGCATGTTCTTGCCGTTTTTTCACTCGTTTTCCTCAGGTGTTCCTTGAAGTTCAACCTGTTGTCGAGTATCACACCAAGATATTTAATATAAGGACTGGATCTGAAACTAACAGCCCAAAAGGTATTAGGATTTAAGAAAACAATTAAGTCCAAACCTTCGTTTGACGATGAGTGCAGGGCGAAGATCGAAGAACGTAAATGCCTCAGAGTGATCCATTTAGAAAGATATGATGAAGTCAACGCAAAAAGATACGCTACGATTCGGAGAGAGACGATGAAACTCTTCAAACGCACAAAATACGACTCGGATCGAAAAGATCTTAGCAAATTCTAGAGCAAAGAACATCAGAGGTATGTATGCCGGCATAAATTCAATTAGAAATGGCTACCGAGGGAGAGTCAAAATAATTCGAGACGCAAACGGAAGTCTGGTCACAGAAACAAACAATATCGTGACAAGATGGAAGCAGTACTTTGAAAACCTGCTCAATGTACGCACCCATCAAACACAGATAAATGCACCAAGCGCACATACAACCGAGCCTCAGATCCCAGAGCCCGCTCTCAACGAAATTGTAGACGCAATAAATCGATTGAAAAACAACAAAGCTCCCGGAGCCGACTACATAGCGGGCTTGTGAAGCATGGAGGAGAGGCAACCGCCCGAAAGATCCACCAGCTCATCCAAACAATATGGGATAAGGAAGTCACCCCGGAAGAATGGAAAACATCAATAGTCGTTCCCATTTTCAAAAAGGCGACAGATCTGACTGCGAAAACTACAGAGGAAAATCATTGCTCCCAACCGCATACAAAATATCAACAAATGTCATTCTGGCTAGAATCACACCGTACGCAGAAGAGATACTGGGAGACTACCAATGTGGATTCCGTAGGAACCGGTCAACAAGCGACCAAATGTTCACAATAAGACAACTGCTGGAAAAGAAGTGGGAATACGGAGAGACGGTTCACCAACTGTTCGTTGACTTCAAAAAAGCCTACGACTCAGTCGCAAGGCAAAGACTCTACCATATTCTAGTTGAGCTGGGAATCCCGAAAAAATATGCCGTCCTCATTCAAATTTGCATGAACGAAAACAAAGCGCGAGTTAGAATAGAAAATCACCTCTCAGAGCCATTTGAAATCCGGGACGGACTAAAGCAGGGAGATGGCCTATCACCGTGTCTTTTTAACCTTGTGCTCGAGTATGTCATCAGGAAGGTACAAGACGACAACATGGCCGGATCATCCCTGAACGGGGTCACACAAGTGCTCGCATATGCGGATGACATCGCCGTTCTGGGCGATAATCTAGAAACTGTTAGTAAAAACTGTGAAATCATCATGCAAGCGGCAGCAGAGGTGCGCCTTGAAATAAATGAAGACAAAACAAAATACATGATTACGGCGAGAGCGAGGGGACCTCAGGGAACACATATAAACGTCAGAGGCATGATATTTGAAAAAGTTAAAGAATTTAAATATCTAGGAATGACACTGACGGCCAGTAACGAAATGTCGAAGGAAATTAACAAAAGACTGCATTCCGGCAACGCTAGTTGGTACGCAGTCAGTAAACTGCTGAATCACGTAACATAAAACTCCGTGTCTATAGAACCATAATCATCCCGATTGTTCTATATGGATGCCAAACATGGGCTCTCACAAAACGAGAAGAAAACAAACTCCGCGTATTCGAGAATAAAGTACTAAGGGGTATATTTGGTGATAAATATGACGAGGAGGCAGGACAATGGAGAAAACTCCATAACCACGAATTGGAAGAGCTATATCGCAAACCTACAATACTGAGAGTAATCAAGCCGCGAAGATTAAGATGGGCCGGACACGTGGCGCGAATGGGCAACGATAGGACCGTGCATAGAATTCTTGACGGTAGACCAACGGGAAAGAGACCGGCAGGACGCCCGTGGCGGAGATGGGAGGATAATGTTAGGTTTGACCTCGAGGAGGCCGGATCGAATGGTCAAGCGTGGAAGGAGAGTGCACAGGACAGGCAACGATGGCGGAGTAGAGTCGGTGAGGTCATGAACTTTCGGCTTCCTACAGGCCAATAAATAATAATAATAAAAGGACTGCATCTGTTTATTTGTCCTTCTATTTCCAAATCAAGGTGTTCAACTTTCTTGCGGCTGCTTATTAAAACTGCCTCCGTCTTATGTCCAGCTAGTTTCAGTGCGACCATATCTAGCCAGCATTTAATGCTCTGGATTGCTTGGGAGCAAATATTCTCCAGGTCATATAGATGTTTAGCTACGGCCATTATTGCCAAATCACCTGCGTACCCAATGATTCTAACCCTCTCCGTTACATTGACCTTGAGAACACCATTATAGCGTTTGCGACGAGAGTGAAGAACGTGTGATTCGAACTGACGCTATGACAGTTAGAATCTCCAAAAATTGAACCAATGCTTAACACACCAGGCTACTGGCCGCGTGGGCGAATTCGATTTTTAAACTGAAGTACATTCAACTGATGCGGAATTGTTATGTTATCGCTTTGGTATACGGCTCTGGTGCATTTTCCTATTCGATTTTTCGTTCGGTATTCTTCACTATTTGCTTGTGTATTGTGTGTGTATCTGTTAGAAACACCACACTACTCCCTCCTCAGTAACTTTGCTACGATCAACTTCGTGTGCGAACGACGGAGCGAGCGAGAGAACGTCGGAGCAGGCGAGCGTGCCGGTGCTCTATGCGGAAGTCGTGATCTTTGCCGTGAAGTTCTGTTTACTTACGGGAAAGTGTGTGCTGTGTGTACACGGATCACGTCGGGCTCACCAATTATAGCGTTTGCGATGATAGTGAAGAGCGTGTGATTCGTACTGAGGCTGTGACAGTATATTCCATAACAGCGGACCTAATGCAGATCCCCGAGGTACACCCGCTGTTATTTGATATTCCTGTGGTCCCTTATCTGTATCATACAGCAGTCTTCTATCCGAGAGATAGTTTGCTAGTATACGCACCAAGTAGAATGAGACTTGTAGATCGCGCAACGCTTCTAGAATCCGATTCCAATTCACCGAGTTAAACGCATTTTTTTACATCTAGCGTCACCACCGCGCAATATTTCTTTGTACCCCCTAGCCATCGTCCTCCAGCTATCGCATTGTGAGCGATGTCGCACACCACAGATAGTGCCTTACCGGTTGATCTTCCTCTCCGGAATCCATACTGCGATTCAGAGAGCCCCGATGTCCCCTCAGTGAATTGTTCCAGGCGAGTGGCAATTACTCCCTCAAGCAGTTTTCCTGTCGTGTCCAACATGCACAACGGACCATAAGACGACGGCTGTTTTTTACATCGTTTGGGAAATTGTCCTATTTGAAAGCAGGCTGTGAAGAGACTGCTGAAGACTTCCGGGTTTTTTGTTAAACTTTACTACAGCGTTACGGATACCATCCAGTCTCGGGGTCTTGTTTTTTTTTTTTTGACAACCCTTGTAGCCAAGAGCACCTCTTTGGGGGTCACGGGAGGTATCTCTCCTTCAGTGATACTCCACTCTAGGCGGGGGGTAGTGTGACGCATATGACAATCAGTACTAGAATATTCTAGAAAGTCCGAAACAAAGTACTAGAGTATTCTAGAAAGTACTGGAAAACTGGAGACTATGAACAGTAGACAATTCGAGGCTATGGAACGGACGGAAACGAAACGCCGAATCAGAATGAGGAAACGGTATAAATACGTCGCGCGCAGATCAAGAAAAAGCAAGTAAGAAGTAAGAAGTAAGCAGTAAAAGACGCGATAAGTACGGAAGCGATAAGTCAAGAAATCGTTAAGTGTACGGTAAAAGTAACATTGTTATTAACGGACTAATACAGTGTTATATTAGATCAAAATCGATTTAACGGCTCTTATTTATTAAAAATAATTAATCCAGCGAACCCTAAGCTCACTACAATATTATGAGAAAGGTAAGATTAGAAGAGATATAGTTTGGGACTATGGTTCCCATATGACATTTGATTTTGGGGTTTCTTAGTGGGTAACACACTTATGGTTTTAAAAAATGCCGCGTGAGTTAATACGGAAGACAGGCTAAGGAGGTAAAAAGAACTTAAAGAAAGGGGTGAGGCAATTTAAGTTTTTTTTTTTGTTCGTCGTTGGAGAGACCCAATTACAACAGTAAGAAACCGTACGTATGGGAATCCAACGTGACTGAAGAAACCCTCAACTTACATTTTCTCAAGTTTCATCAAACCTTGTTACGGGCCGACCTTGAGTCCAGGTCCCCCCAACATCCTCTAATCCCCTCTCGTTAGGTTCTCCTCTTTACCTTTAAACGGAGAACAACTCGCCAAGTAGTTAATTTGCATAAAAAGGTCGGTCCGTAACAACCTTATAGTACTCTTCGCTGAAATTCAGCCAATCACCTTTTTTTTTAGATTGTATATTACCCGATATGAGTTCATTGCTGCCCATTATTTATAACATATTCAGTTTACACAAGGATTCTGAGCTTTCGTAGCTCGTGCCAGAAGTTGTTGTTTAAATGAGGTGAGTTTCCTGACAAAGATGACATTACCATACCGTTATATCTACCACTTAAATATTTCTATTGGGTCGTATCGTATTTCAGTTTTGCTACTTTTACATTCCGAACATTCCCCGTGTTCCGTTGACATGCCTGTAAAGGTTGTAATGTCTCAATTTTTTTTGGAGCAGACTAAAATACTCATTTATCAACGAGAATAAATCGACTGCTTTAATTCTATGACCTCACCACTCCCAAATGGATGTCGTTCCCTTGTTGGCGTTTTGTAGATTTATTAAAGGTTCTATGTCAAAATATTTCTCCCTGTCCCGCCCGCGCGGCCAAAATTCAAACAAACAACTTGAAACGCGCCCCATAAACATGTTTTTATTCAAATACGTTCTATTAATTCGGTTCTTTCGCATTTACTCCTTAGTTTTTGTTTTGTGTTTTTTTCCCCATTAGTTCATTTACATTTTCGAGGATTTATGGCCTTTAAAAGGTCAGCGCGAAGGAGGCGATGTGACACCCGCACGACGGCGGTCTGGCTAGCGCCAATGGCGGTTTCAGGTCCCAACCTATATTGCCGGACGGCAGTGTTCTTGGCATTAATTCGATTTCATGCCACAAATCCAAAGTTGGCTTGCACTGAGCCTGCCGCAGAAAACGCCATTTGTTTTCGAACTGTGAAATGGAACGAGAAACACACATTATCCGTGTTATTGGCACATTAATCATTTCGCACTTCGCCGTTCACGGCGGACAAAAGGGAGACAAACACCACTCCAAGTTGGACATTCCCTTGCACACACGGGAGCACCCGCTGCACACAAGCACAATAGAGTAGCGCGCACGTCAAGGGGTGTTTCCGACAAGAAGCCCCAGTAGGCGGACACCAATTCAACCAAGTTTGACACTCCAATGTAAATATTGGGATAATAACACGGGACTACTGTTGATTCGACACGCTCGCACACTGGATTGTCCGCACTCACACAACTGCACCAAGCATTCCGGCTACCTGGCCTGCTATTCATAAACTGGATAAGTAGTGGTGCCGGAATCTACGCCATAATTTTGTTGTTCCAAGTCAATTTCATGCTGACTCCGCCCAGTTTCAGCGCCATATCGTTTGTTTTCTAGCCGCACGTAGGCACACAGCCACAACCCAAACAGGCCTGGTTGTTGTGCCTGAACAAAAATCCGGTTGTGGATTGGAGGGTTTGTACGTGTGGCATTCAACGCACAGCAACTGTCGTCGCCGGATGTGTTCGCTGCTGTTGTTGGTTGAGTTTGTGTTCGGGTCAAGGGAGTTTTTCGATAATTGAATTCACGTGCTCACCGGTCGGTCGTCTCGTAACCGGGTTGTCGCGAGTGATGTTTTAACGTCAACACTTTAGATACATTTGTGCGCTACTCGATCTTGTAACGAGTCAGAAAGTTTTTACGGCGAATCTGAGTAAAGCTATGCTCGTTCCGTCGGATATGATTGCGGCACAGTCCAAGATGGTTTACCAAATGAACAAATATTGTGCTGACCGGGTGCAGGCACGTAAGGCACAGATCCACAAGACAATCCTTGAGGTCTGTCGCATAGTGCAGGACGTTCTAAAGGAGGTCGAAGTCCAGGAACCGCGTTTTATTTCTTCACTAAACGACTATAATGGTCGATTCGAAGGTCTCGAAGTCATCTCACCCACCGAATTCGAAATCATCATATATCTCAATCAAATGGGTGTCCTTAATTTTGTAGATGACGGCACTTTGCCGGGATGTGCTGTACTCAAACTAAGTGATGGCCGAAAACGTTCTATGTCACTGTGGGTTGAGTTCATAACCGCGTCCGGGTATTTGTCAGCCCGTAAGATCCGATCTCGTTTCCAGACACTGGTGGCACAAGCCTGTGACAAGTGCGCATACCGAGATATTGTGAAAATGATTGCCGATACCACCGAAGTGAAATTAAGGATACGCGAGCGTATTATTGTACAAATAACGCCGGCGTTCAAATGTGCTGGATTGTGGCCACGTTCAGCATCCCATTGGCCTCTTCCAGGTATTCCGTGGCCCCATCCAAATATTGTGGCCGAAGTGAAGACTGAAGGATTCGATATGTTGTCTAAGGAGTGCATCGCATTACAAGGCAAGAATTCCGCCATGGAAGGCGATGCATGGGTATTGAGTTTTACCGATGCCGAAAACCGGTTGCTACAAGGTGAGTACTACAATATTGTCAACACCGACGGTAATTAGCGGGTGTCTTTCTTGTTTCTATTTGTATCGGCATTACTGAGAGCCGGGTCTCTATTGAGAAGAGTTCTAAGAGGTATTGCCTCTGAAAGCAAGTGTTACTAGATTGGGTAGATATTGACGTCGAGTGAAGCGTTTTGTCTTTTGTTTTTCTATAATTCAAGCACACAGCCCCACTTAAGAAGGAAACACCAAAAATCACTTTATGTTTAGTTTAAAAAAAATCGGTACTAAGATAACGAATCACTTGAGAAACTGATGTGGTAAGGATCTTGTTCCACAAGTTCACCCGACGACTCCGTGTTATTGTGCCGGTGGGCCAGCAATTTGACGGCGAAATTCTGACAAGTTTAATTGTTTATTTATTACTGTCAAATTCTGACAGCTAACATAACTTGGTCTAAATTCCTGAGGTGTTAATCCCACATGAGCTGTTAGAAGATTGGATGCGATAATTCATTGAAACTAAACGTCTTATGGGATGTCTTATAATATTTGGGTCTTCGTTTTTAGTGACCATAGCTTTAATTGATCTGTGTAAATGAGGATTTGTATAAGTTGAGAGCAACAAGGTTGGAGATGTCTCCATTTTTAATGGTTAATGTACAATATCTTCTTTCTGTGCATCACTTAAGATGGACACCGTTTTATGAGATGTCTTATAATATGTGGGTCTTAGTTTTTAGTGACCATAGCTTTAATTGAGCTGTATAAATGAGGATTTGAATAGCTTGAGAGCAGCAAGCCTGGGGAAGTCTCCATTCTTATTGGTTAATGTACAATATCTTCTTTCTGTGCGTCACTTAAGATGGACACCGTTTTATGAGATGTCTTATAACATGTGGGCCTTTGTTTTTAGTAACCGTAGCATTAATTGATCTGTGTAAGTGAGGATTTGATTAACTTGAAAGCAGCAAGGATGGGAAAGTCTCCATTCTTAATGGTTAATGTTCAATATCTTATTTCTATACGTGACCTAAAATGGACACCATCATATGAGATGTCTTATAATATTTGGGTCTTATGTTTTAGTGACCATAGCTCTAATTGATCTGTGTAAATGGAGAATCCAAAACTTAAGAGCAGCAAGGTTGGAGATGTCTCCATTCTTAATGGTTAATGTATAAGGTGGGTCACAATTTTTTGCTCATTTGAAACATGAATAGAAATGAAACTACAATTGTTATTTGGTTGATCATTTATTTAACGTAATAAATGTTTATTGAAACTTTTTTTTTAAATAACATCGTCCCCGCCACTTGCGCCCCCTCCCTCTAACGGTTTTTAAGAAATCAAGTGTTGCCTTTGCAAAAATGTATGGCCCACCCTATACAATACCCTATTTCAGTGCGTGACCTAAAATGGAAACCAAGACATCGAAAACAGTCTACGCCTGAATAAATTTTCTCTTTCATTCGTGACTGAAGATATTCCTATTGTTTTACTGTAAGAAAAACCTGCCATACATTCTATCAAGATATAATCGGGACTCAGTCAATAAAAACAACGCGTCAATAAAATATCAAAGTTGATTTTGTCTCCTTCAAAATAGGCTCTGTGGGGTTTCTTCAAGGCGCCGAAGAACCACCCATCGCTTTAACCCCACCTAACCTGCAATTACCATAGCTCCCTTTACCACAATTACCTTGGCAAAGCCCAACTCAATCTGATCAATGACCCCAAATCTTTCTACCACTTTATCAACTATAAACGGAAATCAGTTGCCTATCCCACCTCTCTTTTCTACGACTCAACTACTCCATTTGACTCCCAAACCATAGCTAATCTCTTCGCGTCCTTCTTCAAACTATCCTTCACGGACGACTCGTTCGAGCCTAACCCCTCCTACTTTACTGGCATGTCTCAAATCTCCCTTGGCCCACTTATCCCTCAACACATACAACAACACCAAGTTAAAGAAAAACTTGAACAACTGAAATACGATATCAAACCCGGCCCAGACGGACTCCCTGCTATCTTCTTAAAAAAATGCTCCTCTTCTCTCTCTCTCTCTCCCGCTCGCGTCAATCTTCAATCTATCCCTTGCACAAGGTCTATTTACCGACATTTGCAAATCCTCCTACATAACCCCCATACATAAAAAGGGGCCAAAAAACGATATATCCAATTATCGTCCCATTGCTAAGCTTTCGCACATTCCTAAACTGTTCGAAGGCCTTCTATTCGAAGCGTTATGTTTTTGCTGCACTCCCATCATCTCTCCTAATCAGCACGGCTTCCTCTCCGGCAGGTCCACTAGTACCAACCTTGTCGAATTCACATCCCACACACTCCTTGCCCTAGAAAACGGCGATGAGGTTGATGTAGTCACTATCGACTTTAGCAAGGCCTTTGACAAGATTTCCAATAACCTCATTCTCTTTAAATTACCTTCCCTTGGTTTTGAACCGCTGTTGATTAAGTGGATCTCATCCTATCTTAACTCTCGAAACTGTCGTGTACGATTTAGATCCACCCTCTCCGATCCTTTCTCTCCAACCTTAGGTGTCCCCCAGGGTAGTCATCTCGGCCCCCTACTATTTATCCTAACCATAAACGACATGGCTCGTGCATCAATCACTCCCTCATCTCGCTTTACGCGGATGATACAAACATCTTCAAGACAATCCGCTCTCCCCTTGGCTCCTCACTTCTCCAATCGGATCTTGACAGCTTTTCGATATGGTGCCAAAATAACTGCCTAGAACTGAATATCGCCAAATGTCACACAATCACCTTCTCTCGGAAACGCTCCCCCTCCCAGCCACTTTCCTATCTCTTGCTAGGCCAACCGATAACATCGGTTGAATCGATTCGCGACCTGGGCGTCCTATGCGACAAGGAACTTAGATTTACCGCACATATCGATAACACAATCCTAAAGGCCAACGTCGCTCGTGGCTTTATAAAACGCTGGTCGAAGGAATTCCTAAACCCCCACGTCATCCGATTACTCTACACAACTTTTGTCCGGCCACTACTGGAATATGCTAGTCAGGTCTGGTCCCCGTATCAACAGTCTCACATTCGTAGGATCGAGGGGGTTCAACGTCGTTTCTTGCGCTTCGCCCTCCGTGGACTGAACTGGGAAAACCCACTCATTCTACCACCATACACAGGCCGGCTCCTTCTAATCAATCTTAACACACTTGAGGAGCGCAGAATCCATGCTGACATCATCTTTATCCATCGCCTTCTGTCAGGCTCAATCAATTGCCCAAGCTTGCTCTCCTCTTTATCATTTTATACAAACCCCCATAATGTGCGGAACCCTCGTCTGTTTTAGGTGCCCGCTCATCACACGTCTTACGGCGTTAACGAGCCCATCTCGCGTATGCTACGACATGCCAACTCTTTCCCCACCTCCTTTGATTTCAACCTCAGCACTCCTGCCTTCAAACGACGTCTCAGAATAAACCCGTCCTAACCCCACCCCACCTCAATTTTAAACCTCTCCCCCCAGCTCTCCAACCCCGCCCCATAGCACTACGTAGACGTGCCCCTTATCGTCACTGTCTCAGAAATGCCGTATTTGCCTCCCCCACATACAATTGCCCCCCCCCCCCCCCCCCCTAGCCCCCTACCACCCTATCGCAGGTCTTTTTCACCTCCTGGTTTTTCTTTTTTCTTTTTATTCTCCTTCTTACTCTAGATTTAATATAGTCTTTAAGGTTCTTATTATATTAATTAATTTAAGTTGCATTAAGCTAAATAAATGAGGGTTCTGCCCTCACTAGACCAACTTACCTGCAATCGAGCAACGTTAAGCTACCTTTTCAATATCCTACACCTGAAAATTAAACCCTCAACAACAGCATGTATTTCAACCAAACCATTGTGGTTCATTTTATATGGATCAATTGGGAATCTGAGCGGTTCCGCTGGGCGACAACATGTCAGTCAACATACTCCTATCATCCTGCGTCTTCTTGTTCCAACAACCCGTTGTTCCAAAAAAAAAGTCGGCTACTTGCTTGCTTGCATATCTGCAAACCAGATTTCTAATAAGAATACCCTACGATCTATTTTCCAATTGAAGAATAAATAAACCTTTATCCTAGCCCTGGCCATGGCGAGCAATCTCCTGTTGACCTTACATCACAGAAGAACCCATTTCCGCCGCCTGTAATATTCCCTAGTACTGTCTACAACATGGCTTTAGCCTTCAAGTACGCATGTTTATTTGCATACTAGCATGATCGATTATACGATCCGTTGCCGCATCGAGGAACGATCGCCGCATCAGGTCATGCCTAGGATACATTGTCCAAACAACAAGCAGCCACGATTACCACGCTGGCTATCGAAACGGAATGCTCCTGTTTACTCAATGTAAACAGAAGAAAATATTTTTAACATCTCTGGTTAATTTATCCTAAAATAAATATGCACCCATGCATCGTAACTTCGATCATCTAATCGAAGTCTGTTGATATAATACCAACAGAATAGGAAACCAATTCCTATGATTTATGACGGCATGTTCCGCCAGCCTCATTACCCGACCTTTTATTTAATCAGCTGGGCATCCGAATTTTCTTTGTGCACCCTACGCAACCGCGTTGTCGTTGCTTCCAACGAATGGGTGTGCCATCCTGACTTGTACGGTCCCAGAGGGGATTCCACGATTGTAATTTCCAATTCGATCGCCATTCGTCATCACCAAGGAGAGGCTCCTCCCAGATGGATAGAGATCCATCTTCATCACGATGCGTGGATGTTGACGACGAATTCGTCGGGGAGTCAGATTTATTGTCCCAACGTGCGGGCACGCACTTTCGAGTCGCGACGAGTGTTTTCGTTTTTTGTTACATCTAGTTAATGTCAGCCAAAGTATATTTACTTATCTAATAAAGTGCGTTGGTAAATGTGTAGTAATTAATTGTATGGTTTGAGTTAAAGGATCACGTCCTAGTATATCTTACTGTGTTGTAATTGGTGTCAAAAGACTAATACTCAACAGAGGAACATTAAAATAAATTCAGTCCGTTTTCTTTAACTTTGGACACGTGTCGATAATCTCCTGTGAACAATCCGTGGTGTTTTCGCTCAACGTTCGCCTCTAGCGAAAAGTATCTACAGCTCCACTTAAAGAGGTACACTTTTTCCAGTGAAGAATCTACCCCTTCATATATTTTTATAGTTATATTCCAAAATCACCCTCACATGTTTTACCGATTTTTCAATTATACAAGGATGAATCAAATATAAACGGCAATTTCTCTTTATACACTTAGTGAATAATGTTACATTACTAACTATACTATCAACATTTTTCAGTATAGTCTCCTGCGTGATCTACACACTTTTGGCACCGATTTGGAAGCTTTAATATCCCTTGTTCGTAGAAAGATTTAGGGTGAGTTGTTAGCCAGTTGCGCATGTGTTTCTTGACGGCTTCATTACTTTCGAAGCTTTTTGCTTCAAGTGATTCCTTGAAGGGTGCGAACCAAAAATTGTTACAGGCAGACAAGTCAGGGCTATAAGGAGGGTGTTCGGGGGCTCCCCAGCCCATTTCTTCCAGTGTATCCCCTGTCAGCGACGCGGTGTGAGGCCTGGCGTCGTCATGAAGAATGATGACCTCTCGAATGGGCATACCCCGACTTTTGTAGCTGATACCCATGTTGGGGTATCATCTGTGAAAGCTGAGAAAGGGGGGCGGCTTACCTTCTTTTGTTGGGTATCTGTGTCGTTTCTGTAGACGTTCCTGAGAAACAAATTCCGATATATCGCTTTTGTAATCACCGCTAGGAGCTCGTTCTACAGCGGCATTGCCGCCTGTTCCAGCAGCTTCAAAGTTAGTTCCCCGAACAGTAATCACCTTGATGGGATCTTCCGATTTAAGTGTAAGGATTGCATTGCCTGCATATATTGTTCTAACGAAGGTGTCCTCAGGTTTGACAACGACGATCTCTGAAATAGGGGACACGTCCAACTTGGCTGCAATTCGGGGTAAGACAGCGAGGGTTGTCCTTCGATACAGTGGAGTGAATATGGCAATTCTTTTGTATTTTAAATTTTTGTTTTATTAGTTTAAAATTTTCTTTTACAGACGGCCAGCGCTTCTGCCTCTAGTGATCTACTGATCCCGAAATTCAAATTCACTGCCCTTTTATAAATTTTGTAGTTGAGAATTGTCAACTATTTTATGGTCAAAATTCCCAGAAGCACACATAAGAGTTTGCGTGTTTCAATTTGAGTTGTGTTCTGGGAATTTGTTAGAAGTTTAGTTGGATGGGTTCTAGGAATCGGAATCATGAAATGCGTTTTGAATTAAGCATTTCATGATGTCAAAGTTTTGGGAATTGAGTCAATGTACGACGAATTAACTTTTGGTTAAATTCGTTGTTCATGTGACTTAATATGGAATTTAATGTGGAATTGAATCAATGAGCGATAAATTAACTTTGGGTTAATTATTTGCTCATATGACTCAATATGGAATTGGGATTTGCGTTATTGGTGGTATTGGGGATTGGATTGGGGTTAGTTGGTAATATTGGGGATTTGGATAGGAGTAGCGATTTAGGATCGCTACTCCCACTTCTGATGAGATTTCTCCAAGAGTTAAGCGCCGGCCACTTTCAATGAGCTCTCGATCGGAACGGATGTTGTCTTCTGTTTGACTTGTCCTTGGTCATCGATCATGACTTTGGTTTTCGATACGCTCTCACTCACTTTTAACTTCTCTGGACCACGTATACACACGATTCTAAAACAGTGTATCATCACCAAACTGTGCCTTCAATCGAGAAAAATGTTCAAGGGTTTAACGCCTATATTTGGTAAAATTTTTATAATAATCCGTTGCGCAACAGACGTATGCACATCTTGCTTGATCATGGCTGTACTGACTACAAAGTCGAGCGTGACCGCGACCCATGCGGTTCCCATCATCATCATCTTCATCATCGGCACTACAACCGGGATCCGGTCTTGGCCTTATTTAACAAATCTCTCCACCGCCCCCGATTTCGAGCCGATGTCATCCAGTTTGGCACGGTACTGTTGATTTATTTTTTGATTCACTTTTTGTGCTATGTTCTTCAGTGAAGTTGAATGTTCTCGTGAGTTGCATATTTATGGTCTTACATACTTCCCTTCTTATCTTTTTTTACAACCGAAAGCAAGCGCAATCCAGAACAAAAATCAACACGGTGAGGTTTTTTTTTTTTATTTTAGCATTTAACTCATTCAATTTCATTTAATCACAAAGTTGATCAAGTCGTAAGTGACTTTTTTATTTTCACAAATTATTATTATCAATTATTTAATTACTATTATCAATTATTATCATCGACACTACAACCGGGATCCGGTCTTGGCCTTATTTAACAAATCTCTCCACTGGTCCCGATTTCGAGCCGATGTTATCCAGTTTGGCACCCCCAGGCTCTATGCGTCGTGGTCTACGGCATCCCTCCATCGCAGACAATGTCTGCCGCCTTGTCGCCTTCCATACATCCTGCCACAAAGGACTTTCCGGGCAGGCTCGCCTTCTCTCCTTCGAGCGAGATGTCCCACCAACCGGAGGCTACCGAGCTTGATTTTTCTTACAATATGAGCTTCAAGGTGGGTCATGGTTGTAGAGTCTCCGGAATCGTCCTCCCTCAAATACGGGACCAACAATTCTCCTTAAGACCCCCCCCTCGAATGCCGCTAAGAGTTCAGAGTGCCTTTTATTGAGCACCCAGGTCTCGGATCCATACATGAGTACTGGTGAGACCAAGATTATGTGCAGTAGTAGCTTGGATGTTCTGGATAAATTTCGGGATTTAAAGAGCCTTGATAGACTATAGTAAGCTTTGTTGGATTTGATGAGCCGACCGTGTATTTCTTCTTCCATATTGTTATCGGCTGCTACTATTGACCCAAGGTAGTTTAAGGATTGCATTACTTCAAATTCCTGCTCCGCCACCCTGATAGTTTGGCCAACGTTAGGCCCTTCGCAGAAGTTGCCATCATATACTTAGTTTTCCACTCATTAATGTGCAGTCCCAGTTTTTGTGCCGCCTGCTTGATCTGGGTGAAGGAGTCCTGTACAGGCAATTCGATTCTACCGATGATGTCGATGTCATCTGCGTAGGCAAGTATCTGACTGGACTTGGTGACAATAGTCCCTCTAGTTGTAACGCCAGAGTCACGGATTGCTTTCTCCAACGCCAGGTTGAAGAGGAGGTCGGCCAGACCGCCCCTTTATCGGAGTCCATTAAAGATGCTCATTGGTTTGGACAGCAATTCCGCTATTTTTACTTGGCTAGTTACATTGGTCGTGGTCAACCTACAAAGTCGTATCAATTTGTTTGGAATGTCGAACTCTTTCATGGCATTATGTAGTTCTACCCTGGCTATGCTGTCGTAGGCGGCATTAAAGTCTATAAACAGATGATATAATGGAATCTTAAATTCCTGACATTTTTCCATCGCCTGCCTAAGGTTGAATATCTGATCAATTCCTGATTTGCCTGGGATGAAGCCACACTGATATTGACCAATGACGACTTTAGCGTATGGGGCTATCCGATCTTGTAGGATAGTGAAGAGTGTCTTATATGCGGTACTCAGCAATGTTATACCCCTATAGTTGCTGCACAGTGTGATATCTCCGTTCTTATGTATGGGGCAAATTATACCACGACGCCAATCTTGCGGCATCTCCTCTTGCTCCCATACGTCCACCACGATCTCATGACTTGCGTGATGTAACGCTGTCCCTCCTTGTTTGATCAGCTCAGCTGGTATGCCATCAGCTCCGGGGGCTTTATTTGATTTGACTTGTCTTATGGCTTTTAATGTTTCCTCAATGCTTGGTGGCGGCAGCATTTGGTCTTGATCTTGTATTGGTGAAGCCTCCAATTCTTCTGTGAACTGACCATTTAGCAATTCATTGAAGTGCACTTCCCATCGCTCCAGAATGCCTTCAGGATCGGTGATCAGATTACCCTCTTTATCCTTGCAGTAAGTGCAGCGTGGCGAGTACCGCGTCATACTGCGGCTTATTTGGTAGAACTTCCGCGCCTGGTGCGGACCTCGCTCTCTACTTTTCTCTATTTCACAGACCAGATTTTTTTTTCCAGGCACTTTTCTTTTGTCTATGAAACCTTTTTCAGATCTTCTGAGCTCTTTGTATTTCTCCTCGCGCACCCGCGTCCTATGTGACTGTTGTACTGCCCGGTATGCAGCATTCTTACGTCCAGTCGCTAGTTTGCACTCATCATCAAACCAGTAGCTCGCATCTCTACAACTATTGCCTAAGATGGAGTTGACAGTACTAATGACCGTATTCTTAAAGCGTGTCCATTTCTCTTCTACGCCCGGCATTCTGGCCCCAGGACTTACTCTCCCTCAGTCGAGCTCTTCGAGGGCGAGCCTTAACGCATGACCAAAGGTGTTGCTGGTATTCTCATTGCGTAAGGCAGACGTGTTGATCCGAACCTGATCCGCGGATGCAATACGTCTCCGTAAGGCAATCCGCGGTTGGGAAGTTGTACAAACAAGATAGTGAACCGAGTCGACGTTGGCATCTTGGTACGTTCGTACCATCATCAGGCTCGAGGAGTGGCGGCGATCTATCAACACGTGGTCAATTTGGTTGCGAGTGGCTCCATCAGGTGATACCCATGTGGCTTTGTGGATAACTTTACGCGGAAACCTGGTACTTGCAACGACCAAGTTCTTTGATGCTGCCAGTTCGATGACTCGTAGTCCATTGTCATTAGTGTTCTCATGCAAACTATGGGAACCTGCGTAGTGCCTAAAAACAGGCTCCCGACATATTTTGGCATTCAAATCACCAAGAAGGATTTTCACATCGTATCTTGGGCAGGCATTGAGGGTCCTTTCGACGTTCTCGTAGTATTCTTCTTTTTCGTCGTCAGGGGACTCCTCTGTAGGTCCGTGAACGTTTATGAGGCTTATGTTCTTAAACTTGCCTCGCACGCCAAGAGTGCATAGCCTTTCGTTTATTGCATTAAACCCAATGACGGCAGGCCACAGTTTTTGGCTGACTAGAAAGCCTAGCCCGAGCACTTGGTGTTTTGCATGACAGCTGTAATAAATGTCATACATTCAGATTCTTGGCTGCGATCCTTGTCTTCGATATTCCCTGTGAAATTGCGGAGTCCTGTGTCAGATACGATATCGTAGTTCTCCGTCTCGTTGGTAATTCTCATCCAATTGCCCGTTGGGTCATGTTCAATCAGTCGGGCGATCCAGCCATCTTAGCTTTTTTTCGCAATTCCCTAACTGTGAAATCACTCGCTTCAAGCATGGTTAATTTATCCTTTCAACGTTGGAAGATATGTTGTCGTCTTTATTCGTCGTTTTTGCCTCTTCGTCGTCATCTTTAGTCGTCGTCTTTACTCTTTCGTTGTCGTCTTTATTCCTTCATAGTCGTCTTTATTTTTTCGTCGCCGTCTTTAGTCTTTCGTTGTCTTCTTTATTCCCTCGTTGTTGTCTTTATTCCTTCGTTGTCGTCTTTATTCCCCCGTTGCCGTCTTTATTCCTTCGTAGTCGTCTTTGTTCCTTCGTTGTTATCTTTATTCCTTCGTTGTCGTCTTTAATCCTTCGCTGTCGTCTTTATTCCTTCGCTGTCGTCTTTATTTCTTCGTCGTCGTCTTTATTCCTTCGTTGCCGTCTTTATTCCTTCTATAAATCCCGGTTGAGCCCCCAAATTTGGGATATAAATATTCGATTTATTAAACTTTTCATGATTTGCTCTCTATTTTATTCTTTTGCTCACCCTATCAAGAGTACCCTGCTCTGTTTAACTGTGAATTATAGGACTAAGCAAAATGCTGTTTGTCTGTATTATCACGATGTGGGTGTGAACTATAAGTTTATCTCAAATTCACCTCAGTCAATTGCATTCCAGTCTATCTTTCGATTACATATTTTCAAATCGACTTATTAGCTTTCCGGAAGCATTCTATCCGATATCCAAGAACGTGCAGGTATAAAACATGCATTTGCATATTGTTTATTCTGGAAAATATCCATCATCCGCTTATACAACCTTCTCCCATCTACTTACAAACTCGTAGATGCCACTTTTGGAGAAATCTTTTTTCCGGGACTCGAAAAACGGTGCTATTGCATTTTCAGCCGGTCCTTGTGTTTTGAACTGCTGATCCGGCATATAATTGTCCATGTCCAAAAAGAAATAGTATTCGACGGAGCAACGTCTGGTGAATATGGGGTAAAAGTGCCCAGCCTAGTGAAGAAACTACCTTCAGGGTCACCCTTGCTTCATGAGGCCTCGCGAGTCTTGATGGATGAGAACACTCTTCCTATTCATAAGTGCTGGCTGTTTTTTTGCAAGTTCTTCGGCTACTCTGTGCAATTGTGCTGGGTAAGCCTCTTTGGTAATGGTTCTACCACTTTCCATGAACTCAGAATGCAGAATCTCAACAGTAGTCCATCATCTTCCGTTGATGAAGAGCAGGGTCGTGTGACGGAAACCGATGGTACGATCGTTTTTTGTTGTAGTGAATCGTCCACTTTTCATCTCAACTCAAAAACCAGACCAGAATTGAACAATTATTGTTCCTTGTGGCGCTGGAGTCGGTTCACAGCAGTCAGTTCGTGGGTAACCTAGTTACTCACCTTCCACGATTTTCCTAGGCAATGCAAATGTACACGAAATATTTCATCGATTACTCCAAACCCTCGAACAAGATCTTGGCATGTTTGGCTAGAATTCTCTTCAATTGCTGCCTTCAATTGGTCCAAATCGGGAAATTTTGGTCTACCCGATCGAAGTTTAACTTCGAGGGTCTCATCGCTAGTCGAAAAGTTCTGAACCACTTTTGAGCTGTTCGTTCACTAATAATACCCTCTCCGAAGGCTTCACATATTTTTCTTGCAGCCTCGGCACTTTTGCCCCCAATTAGAACTCGTACAGTAAACAAGGCCTAATAATTGTGCTGAACACAGTCGCACTTAACTACGAATTTCTGAACTGTCACTGTCAAACTGTTCTCTATGTTGGCTGGCACAATGTGCCGTTGCATAAGGTTTCAGAAAAGCTACAGCATGAATAGTGTTTTAAAAACCGCATGAACTTCCTTGCTTACCTGATAGTTGACAGACAGATTCAGTGTCAAAAAAAAACAAGTTATGGCAACATAAGAAAAACAGTTTTTTAAGAAACCATTAGCGCGGGCTGTTTGAACGATTCAGTCCCCGTTATAATTGGTCATAATGTACAATGTATTACTTTGTTTATTGCTTATATGTGTAGGTCAATAGCTTGTAGTGTATCCACGAAAATAAAACACAAAGCAAAGACAACAAGTGTTACTTAACAATACTCATTTCCCAGGTATTCCGATGGATGTGTGTCATGTATGGTATACGATATTGCAGTACATGATACTCACCTATTAACGTGCCATCTGAGAAGTGACTAATTGGGGATTTGCTTTGCAATGTGCATTCGGTATTGAAATTAGGAACGTAGCTTTCAGGTCATGATGGGAAGCCCGAGATATGATAGCATGTGACCTACTTAGTATCGATATATGTGACCTAATAACTTTGCCCTTAAAAATAAATTATTATGGAAAATCTAACAAGCCTCGAGACTTGCTAAATAAGGCCAAGACCGGATCCCGGTTGTAGTGCCGATGATGATGATGATCTCTATTCTAACAGATTCTACCCCAATTAGCACTAGTGGACCTATTGGACCTCAGCTTTGGAAGACTCTTAGAACTCTCTACTCGCCACCTCCTGCGTTATAGACAATTGGTTAACCCAAGAGATTCAAGCACATTTTAATTTTTTCCTGCATGGCGATCCTGCCATAATAAACCAACTGCTTTCTTACTTTACATGGCGACCCTACCACCTCAGACATGTGTAGTATACCTACTCGTTTGCGGACTTTAAACATATGAGGATGTCAATAGTTTCTACAGAAGAATATACACCACAGGAACCCACAGGTAAACTAGTATACACTCCACCAACAAAGACATCAGGCCCCATAGAAGAATGCAGGAAACCACAAGCGCGAAACCGGGAAGCAAGGGTAACTGAGATCCGGAAAACAAAACGTACAACGCCCAAGAAGAAGATGGGTGGCAAGAAGTACAAAGATCGCAAGAGGTTGGCTTACGCCGGAAAGTTAATAAGAGATCAAGGAGAAGTACCAATACCCTGGAACAAAGCAAGAGAGATCTGGACAGAAACCGAAAGTCTGAAGAAAATTGTCATAAAATATAAACAACTTCAATGAATCGGAAGACAAACATAGGAAACAACACTACCAAAGAGAACGTGGCCGTAAACGAAAAATCGACCCTCTGACAATTGTCCTCTACGCATCAATAATATTAGTAATTATACTTTATATCATGTTAGTACGTAATATTACAATTACAATTACATTAACATTACAGAAATTATGTAAAGAAACAAGTAACAAGAAATAATGTCAATAATACGGCGACGTCTCAGCTTCCTCACCCCATTTGTGGGCCGTATTCTGCCGCTGGCCGGCCAGACGATTTATTCGATTCGCGTATCGTATTTCCTGGGCACTGTTCTCCTCAGTGGCTTCCTGGAATTGGTGCGCCACTGATCGTTGTTTCCCAGGAACTTGTGTGCTGACGCTTCCTTTGCCTTTCCTGGGAATCCGTGTCGGCATGACGCATCGACAACAGTCTCTCCCGCAGTGCGAAGCACTCTCTCATGTATCGATGATGTCATCGCTGGAACCAACACTACGACTCGGTGCGTTGGTCGTCGCAGTGTTCCCCACTGCGCCCAGGACCCCGATTCTTCAGTCTGGTCCAGGATACACAGCTTGCACTTCACCGCGGGGCCAGGTACTGCGAGGCAGTGAAGAATCCACCACCAGGACTACATCTCCAACTTGTGGATCGGTGGCATCTATTCCGGAGATCCTTCTTGGCATCAGGGTTGGCATGTATTCTTTAACCCATCTTCTCCAGAAATGGTCCATTAGCCGCTGCACTGTTCTGTAGCTCGCCCTACCAACAAGGTCTTGGTCGTCGAATTCACCCGGTGCCATCACACCACAAGAACGACCCACCAGGAAATGGTTCGGTATGAGACTTTCTTCGTCGTTCGGATCCAAAACGACCCTCTCTGTAGTAGCCTTTCTTTTACCAGCTACACTCTCTGCAGGTGCACTAGTTTTGACCACTTCCTTTACCACCTTGTCAGGCGGTTTTGTTTATTTCTCTGCCTGCTGACCCACCATTGGTGTTGTGTTCTCAATAAAACCATAACTCATTTGATACCTTACCATAAAGTCATCATCGATTTTCGGAAACCATGCTTTCTTCTCGTTGTCCCAAAAGAATATAGCTCCATCATTGTCTGTGTATGTCCGTACACCATTTTCAAAACCATACGTAACCCTATTCACGGATATTTGATTATTTGGTATCCACTGATACTGGTTAACATCCCAACGATAGTATTCAGTTTCGGATTGTTCAGCATTCGTTTCCAGAGCTTTAGGAATCCATTGATTTGTTTTCCCGCACCAGTGATAGTGTTCGTTTTTGTAAAGACTCATCGGTTGATTTGCACTGTCTTCGGATTGACCATCATGTTCTCGCCAAGGCCACCACTTCTCTTCAATACCGCACCTCTTGTATTTGCACTTGGTTGTTGGGTCGGTGTAAATGGCTTCTCCCTCGCTGATGTAGGATACAATTTCAACGTTGTTTCGCCGATTTGATGTTCCGGTGGAATGTACTGCCCGCGGAGTTGTCAATTCTTTCTTTTCGGCACCTTCCGGGTCTACCCGGGGCTCGTTCCGTTTGTGGTTTAGTTTTAGGTCCACTTCTTATTGCTTCGGTTTCGAAGTGACGTCGAACGAGCAATTTCGTCTCGTCTCCTTTCGTCCTTCCGTAGTTAACAGATCTTGTTGGCGCGCTGTTCCTAGTATCACATCCGTGCAAGACCCATCTCAAACTGGTAAGTGAAGCAACTGGATCTGTACTCCTCCAATTCCTCAGCCTCCTTATAACTATCAGGCCCCAGTTGTCCTGACCAATAAGTAATTTACGCTCTTGCTGGGTGTAGGTCAACTGGTCTCCGAGGTGTCGCAGGTGCTTGCATCCTTCAATCGTCTCTTTCCTCACCACCTGCTTGATCAAACTTCCAGCTCGGCTGTGGGCTCCCTTGATTCGCACTTGGACTCTTTGCCAGTCGTTCCTCCTGATGCCCGGTCCATCGACTGTCTCTAAAACAAGCGCTTCTTATTTGCCTTTCGCACCGATCTGTTCCGAGATTGGCAAGTCCAGCGAAATGATGAATCCCTCATCAAGCAGAGCCAATACCCGGGTCGCTATCCCTTAGGTCCATAGAGATGCACTGGAACCATCTTTAGGTATGATCTGGTGTTACTGACGGTGCGCATGGAAGTAACCACCTCCCCTCTGGTTTGCTCGGGATCGTTGTTCGATGGAGATGTGTCATGGGGTGGCCTACCTTCTCTTCTTGGCGGTATCCTCGGTGCAAATTCTCCTGGGTGGAGAGTCACACGGTGCCTCCTTGCCCACTTATCGCACGGCGGTGCCTTGCAATCCGATCTTCGCTGTTTGGGGCGGCGGCATCTAAAGCAAAGCATTGCCTTCTTCGCCAAATCCCATTTCTCGACAGTACTGCCCCCCTCAAAAATGGGCTATTTGGAGACGTCGTGTTCTTTGAGGTAAACCGGACATTCTAATTTGCTTCCGTTCCTAGGTGCGCCACTTTCTCGAACGGCATGGATTGCTCTGCTCCCGGGTCGCGCCCTCCTTGGGATGATGCACGTTGATGGTAGCCTTACCTCGGCTCCCAAGATACTTCGGATGGAACGAAATGGCCACACATGTCTACCTCCAGTCTCTCGAAGTCGCTGAAGACCCTCAGTTCCCTTCGATGGCTGTGGTGATAAATGAACCACCATGGATGACGGCATCTTGGCAGTCAGTTCCGTTACCGTCTCATGTGAGCTCAAATACTGCTCCTTGCGCAGCGCTCTGATGGTGGCCACGGAGATCGTCCCCCGACCGGCGAAGACTCCAATCTCGTTCAAGTCCTCTGTGACTCGAGGTAGTCCCTTTAACTTCGTTAGCCCCACTAACGCCAACGCCCCCGGTTTTCCAAAGCGAATCTCCAGTCCCCTCATTACCTCTTGTGGGTGTTGGGCAATAAATAGGAGACTTGTAACTGCTTCTCTCACCCTTCCCCGAGGAGCTCTCCGAAGACGCGCCAAGTTCTGCGCGCGTGTGAATCTCACGGCCTTATCTTCGAACGATCTCCTGAAAGCCAACCACCCCTCGCTGGCACCGTTGAAATGGGGCAACTCGATCATTTGCC